>CM037924.1:6231500-6831500 GCA_021346845.1 Apeltes quadracus | reverse complement strand
CGCGCAGGCGGTGGGAATGCTATCGCCACGCCCTCCGAAACGGCGCGGCTCTATTCATAGCCCAGATACTTGTACCCGTGTGTTTCACTCAACTTGTAATGGTGCTTGACTGGCTCCCGGTGCCTGCGCCATACAGACCGTATCTCAGCAGCAAAGCAGGAGACAGGTTCGGTCTAAGGTCCTGCTGCGAGGCCTTGGTAGATAAAGCACACTGCAGGTAAAAGCATGCGTGGCCCCTCACCATTAGATCACTCCCTATGCTGTCCCTGAGATGGTGCCCTTAATTAGAAGGTCCTCGGATCTCGCTGTCTAAACCCACATTTTACTGCCCACATTAACACGTCACACACCCAATACAGTTCCTCGCCAGCTACAATAAAGCATTACATGGGCGTACATTATATCATGAACACATTCTGTAATTGACACTTTTTCGGAGTTGCTTTATGGCTTCATGTTGAACTTCTGCTTCCTCCCCAAGCGTTATGCGTTGTCTTTGGCGATTAGCCTGTTACTCACCGGCACTTCCTCCCGAGACAATGGCCCCGTTCTGCTCATGCAGATGATGAGGTGGAGTATCAAAGCCAAATGAGATGGCTGCCAATTAGGAAGGAGTTCTAGGTGCATTTCAATGCAAACTCACACCAGTAACTGCCCCCTGTGGTGTCTCCATTCAAAGAATCTTTATAATGGGAAGACTTCAACAGAAACTTCTGAAAGTATTTCAATTACCAGAACAAATGAGATACTTTTTTTCAATACTTAGCACAGGGAGGTGTTGGTCCGTGTAAAGATGTCTTGCTAAATGTTCTAAGCAGGACGTGAAATTGTCTTGCTGGTGGTACAGTTGGTCTAATTTCTTTTCTTTCTTTAATCCTGAAAGCTACCTGGAAGATATCAAATGATGCGTTTACTTAGTTCTGGATCGACTCCAGTTCAAATGCTCGCAAACGGTGTGAGGCCGCACAATTATTTGGTCAGCTCCCACACTCCTCGGGGGATTCAAAAGACTTTTATATTGTGTATTTTATATATAAGTGCTGGACTACAATTTGAATCACGTTTCACCAAATGTGAAGCTCACTTCCGACACAGTTCGAAATGATGGACTTATGCATAGCCTTCGTTGACACATTTTTGAGCTTCCTGTTCAGTGTCAGATGTAAAAAAATTGAAAACAATAAATACAAATCCATGTAGCTCTGTATATTCACGTGGAAAAAAACACCCTTTTAAACCTTAGTGATAAACCGGAAACTTCCCCCTATAAACATCTTTCACCCAACACAGGTCAGGTCATGATAGAAAAAGGCTCCGATGTTCCTGTGAGCGCGTTTCCTGAATCTGCGAATGCACTGCGATGCACCAAAGTGGCCTTTGAATCAAAATGTCTTGGTATTATCCAAAGTAAATCAAGTCAAAGCAGATGGGAAGGAGCTCGCTGCTGTAAATCTCAAAGCTCTACCTTTGTGATCGCTTAGGCCATCGTGGAAGGAAGATTAGAAGAAAATCGCTAATCACAGCGGATGTCATTAGCATACTACCAATAACGGCGCGCAAAAGGAAAAGAGGAATTGCCTTATAATGCCGGTTAAAGTACGATTCAGTGCCATGTATGGATGCACACAGCTGCTTCACAAACAGACATATTCACTACCAAACATGGGTAAAGGAAGTGTCTGATAATGTTTTTTTTTCAATGTTTTTGTCTGAGTCACTCGCTGAGGCACTTGATGCTAATATCACATTCCCCCTCTTTCTTTTGATCAGCTTTTGCAGCTGGGCTGGCCTGACTCTCTTGGAGGCATCAACAAAGCTTGAAGTGGCCACTCTCATCTGGTTAAGTGTTGCCTGGTTGGGGAGAAATTAGCTGGATTCTTTTAACTTTTCAAACAAACATAATACAGTCAAACTCGCTGGATGAGAATCAATTACATGAACTCAAAATAGGTTTGGGGGGGGGGAGATATCATTTCATTTCTGGAGATCATCGAATACGTCTATTCAATGGCAAACGCCTGTAGTGTCACATCTACGCCATATTTCAGTCCAGTGAAATGAATGAGGCAGAGTCTTGGAATACGTTTAGCACATCTTTTCACCCAGTGGCAATATTGTAATCAGTATTGCTAAAAAACTGTTATTCCGTGCCTGAATCCGTAAGATGTTGTAAGAAAAAATAGGATAATTTTAGGGTAATTGCGCTGTTCTTCATTACGTTCTGTTGGCGGCTGCAAACAACTGCCCCTACTTGTATTGGTTTATCAAATCTGTGTAATGAGCATATTTGTTTCTGGTTTAGATGTGTAATTTTCTAAAATAAGAATGACTTTAAGGCCACTGACTCAAACATTAAAATTGATGTCTGTTAGGGTCATTAATCCAAAAGAACATATATGTCCGTTTTTAACAAATGAATGCCGATCCTCCCAAAGCTTTTGGTTTGGCCGGGCTTCCCGTGAAGCAGTCATTATTAAAATTACCATAAATAAATCATATTTTCACTCGAAAGTCATGTTTGCTTTGGATCTCAAACTAAGAATATCAATCTATGCACCTGTCAAACAATTATTTGTTTAGACACATTATCACAGAGCAAGTAGCAGCCAAATGTTTATCTTGACACCATTTTGCTTTCAACATTTACTCTTTTCAAGTGATAAGTTTGTCAAAAAAGCGGGCTTCTTTTATTTTCAACTTGCCTAACAGATGGTTTCAAGGGTAAAAGGGAATAATATCACAATGCCAACATTTTGGATGAATTGAACATTTTCTCCCTTTGGATCTTCAGGGCAGATTGTCTTCATTTTTCAATGTGTGTCACCTTTTGTTCGCGACCGCTCTGTTAAATCTATCTTACTGCTAATAAACTGCCATTATCCCCTCCAACAAGGCTGCACTCATTAATAATGCTTCTGTCAGATGCTCATTCTCTTCTGTGAAAATAGAAAATACCATTAATTACAGTTTCTGTCACCCCCTGACAGCTGAAGCGATTGTTCCAGTCCCTGAGCTTGGTTTCATTGTGTCCATACCTAGTGACCACCTATTCTTTACTGTCTCAATGGGGATGTCGAGCATGCGAGAGCCACAAAGGCCTTGGGAGATCTCGCCACACATTGCAAAGCCTCTGTCCCGGCAACACATTAGTCATCCGGGGAGCGATTGAAAACTCAAAAACGTAGATCTATCTCACTCTCTCAAGCAGAGGAAAGAGTATCAGTCAAGATTGAGTCAGTTTACTTATCAGTGCAGATTTGTTGGATGTGTGCTGCACTCTGAGAAAGATCCCCGGGGGAGGAGCAAAGAGGGATTTTCTTATTTAAATCATTAACATAGAAAGAGACCAGACTCGAGAATGCAGCTGCTGAATGTAAAATACATTCTGATATGAGAATGCAAGGATCTTATTGCGTGTGGAATGCTCAGAAATGAAAAATGGGCCACATGATGAAAATGAAACAGTTGCAGGAGACCTAACTCTGAAGAGTCGCCTTGATTCTTTAGTTTTACGTTATGTACACTATAGAGAAGCAGAAGAATATACATATTTATACAACATTTAATTTCCTCTCCTTTTGTGTAGATGGCTTTGAATATTGATTATACATTGGGTTGTGTTCATTTCATTACTTGCATTTATGTACAACAATCCTGCTGCAAAAGTGGTATTGGTTATATATGGGAAGATCAAAGCGGTGTGAATGAATCACTCAAACAAAGGAAAATAAGCTTATCTCATTGTGAAAGATTTATTTGATTTAATTGCATGCTGTGTCTGTGATAAACCCTATTAATGGATAACCTGTTTCTGAAGTTATGGCAGAAATGTTCTTACACATATTCGGTCAAATACAGGATTATGTGACACAATAACGCAGACATGGGTTCAGGTTTCCCATGATGGATAAGCTTGGAAGGACATGGTACCATACCCCATACATTGATGCAATTAAACAAGGCCAAAATATAGCAATAATGCATCATCGACTAGAGCTGAGGTCCTGGCTCCTGACAAACCGCTGTTACCAGAGACAAATTATTAGCAGCAGTCGCCAGCGTCGCTTTTTAACTTTGAGCGGCGCAGACGGTAGAGGGAGTGTCTCTGTATCCGTGGTGGCCCAGCCAAGACAAATGGACAGTGATAATCCCCGGGAAAGGCGGGAAAGGTGGTTTATTAGAATACGATACGCGGACGTGAAATATTTTTCTTGCACTGCGATTCAGTTTCCAGCTCGTTCCTCACCGCACACAAGTCGCCCTTGACAGTTCGCGCTTTTTTTTTTTTGGAGCGGCTTAGCCGTCTCGGAGCTGCTGCCTTCAAAGTCAGATACGCTGTCTGTCACGGAGGAGAGTCTGAGATGTATTATTAGAGCCTGTTCCGTCCCCTAGTAGAGCAACTTGAGTGTGCGGATATAAGTGGAGCACAACATTCTGTGTAATTAAGTTGGACAAAATGTCCAGCGGGGTACAACTAAAGAGAAATATGCATTCCTAAGTGTCCTAAATATAGAGAATCATTTGGGTGTATTTTGACAAACACTGTTTATCTATTCAGTTACAGGATGCTATGTTTGGGCCATGCATGCAGGAACTGCTGACGCTGAATGATTTAGCTATTATTGCATATCATTACATGAATAAAATATGTCTGTGATTACATGCAAAAGTTTGTTCAACGATTCTCCAATTTAGGTTTGTTGGTTTAGGAGGGGGGGGAGGGGGGGGGGGGCGGTGGAGAGAAGGCGTTGGGGGGCGGGTTTTGTTAATACTCTGAGAAGTAATAGGTCTAGGACCCGTGTTAATAATGAATAGAGAAGTTCCAAAAAGTCGCTTTGTAGTTTTCCATTAAGGACATTTATTGCGTGGAAAACTTTAATTTAAACACATTTGAATTTTTTTATCTGTACGCTTTCTACATTTTGAAATATCAAAGGAAGAAAAGTCACACTGTAAATCCCTATAAATAATGATGAGTGTGACTCCTGTACTCGTTCATTTCGACGACCTGTGTATCATCATTCATATAGCATCAACTCTTGGGGCTCTGAAAGCTGTTTGCTTTTTATCTCATACACTGGTCCCTCCCTTGAACACAGTAAAAAGTCCTGCGGTATCAAGAAAACCATTTATGGCCTCTTAGGTCCTGTCTAGTCCTCAAGCTGTCCTCCAATGTCGGGGGGGAATGTAAATGCGTTCGACTTCTTTTTGCCGTTTTTTGATTGACCTGCAGATGGTTTGGTAAACAATGACCCCCCCCCCGCACTCCTGGCCCCCGATGGGCCGAAGTTCTAAAAGGCCATGTGAGCTCGCCAGGTTGTTTGGGACACGGTCAGCAAGCATTTCAACCATCATTTTTGCACTAATTGTATTTGCCCATTTCATTTTGACATATATTTGCTTAGGTTGACATTATTCTGCTTTTTAATCCATTCGTGTCACTAAATCTTTATTTATTTTCAAACTTTTGTGCAATGAAATAACAGGGAAAAGATTGATGTTGTAATTACTTCAGTGTAATTACCGGGGAAACAGTTAATCAGCATAAATTAGGAAAAACCAAATAGTTAATAGAAACAAGTACTTGCGGAATCAACACATTATTAATTATTATGAAAAACAAGAATCCAGGGTGCTCAAAAAATGCTCCACAAGCCTGAATTCCACATTTTTCTTGAGAGGAAAGTTGAAAACCTATTAGCCCACAGTTTACATCATTGTTATGAATAGTCAGGTCAATAACACTTTTTGATATTTTTTACCTGGTATTGCTTGGAAGCAGTTTTTAGATCACTGTCCTTGTGCTCCACAAACAATTTTAAAGCTATGCGTTTTCAGTCCCACATTTGATGCTGATTGTTTTTAGGACCATGTTAATGGCTGCAAAGCTTGCTGACACAGAAATGTAGCTTTTGACGGCTATTAGATATGTACTGAATAATGTCATATACTGATGTAATATTAACACACTTTTGTTTTTGTTTTATTTTTTTGAGTAATTTGATATGCAATAATCCGATAAAGCCTGTGTGAAACGTGTGTAAAACATGTCATACACCATCATGTGATGAACTCATCCAGCCATCAATTTCCTCACACCTGTTTCAGAGTCACGGAAGGTCGAAGGCGCCCAGCGTGAAAGGACGGGTGACGCCCGCTGGTCTATGTCAGGGAATACACTCACGTACACAGAGATTCACATTCACACCTCCTCCAGCAGTTTAGAGTCTCAAATCAACCTGAGCTGCACGTCTTTAGACTGTGGAAGGCAACTGGAGCCCCTGGAAGAAGCGCACGGCAACGCAGGTTTAAACACGTGACCCGCTTTGCCCCCCCCCTCCCCCCCCCCCCCCCCCCCGCGCCTCTCTCCCCTCCCACTGAGTCGAGTCCACAATGATGCAATGCAGGCTTATTAAAGGGAAATGTATGTCGTGCAAATACCTTCCAATCAAATGAACATTACAGCTTGATCAGCGATTAAGAAGGTTGACACAACCCTACATTTCTTGATGAAATAATCCTTTTTTTTTTTACTTTCTGATTTTTATTTAGTGTTTTTTAACAATAATACCAAACTGCTGAAATCAGTAACTCCTTTGCAATCATTTTTTTCAAAGGAAGATTTACATCAACATTTTTTAGAACAAGACCTGGATTATAAATGTTTGTTGTTTTGCTAAATGATATAATCCAACACACAGAAATATAGCAGGATTACTACAGAATTAGTTAAGTAGGTCTTTGCGGTCTTCTTTTGCAGATTATGTTGTAAACAAAGATTTAGGTCAAAAATGTGTAGATTGTTGCTTTTCAGCAGAAACATTGTGGAGACCATTTAACATGGTTGCAATTTTATAAATGTTATAATGTTACAAAAATGAGTCTTAGAAAGGATACAAGAGTCCCATCCTCCCCAAAATCATAGAGGGTTTTAAAAGTCCCCTACAGCAGTAAAAATGTTTTAAATTGTTGGCCAACCATGACATCCGTGTTTTTTCTCAGCAACATATTGTTTTAGTGTTTTCAAGGTGAGAAAAGGTTTTGCTCATGAAGTTGCAATAGAGCAACCAAATTGTGGCTGAACGTCAGATTTGTGAATCAGGTACTGTATCACGAATTAGCCCTCCTCAACTGTACAATTAGACAACGCTGTGCTGCTTAGGTTTGTGTTATGTGCTTGGAAAAACTTACAGGCGAGGCAAACGCTTTGCTGACACCCCAGAAAATATGAGTCATAAGCTCTGAAGAGCCGCATATGTCTTCATCCTAAATCAACTGGTTATATGACTACATGACCTTTGGATTCAGACCATTTTTTTTGTGCCTCAAATGTGTATATACATGAGTGAAGGTGCATTTGCGGAGCTTTGCAGGGAAATGAGGTTAAGAAAATACACTCCACAAACAAACTGTTTTTTATAAATGGTGTCGTCGGTGCTGGCTTTAGTAAACAGTGAAGTCAAGTAGCCTTGTTGTAAGAATGCGTCATTGTACTTTTTCCTACATTTTTCTTATCCGAGTCCATGTGCAAATATCTCTTTCGCGGCTAAATGCTCTTGTATGTTCTCCAGCTAGTTGCAGAGTGTGAACTACAAAAGGTTAGTTAAATTAAATCCGTTGTTGATTTGAAAAATGTAAATATATATCTTTACAGTGCATCCTGTTTACATGTATTCATTTTCTTTTTTTTCACATCTATTAAAGAAAAATATTACAAATAGGACGCTTTGTTTACAGTCATTCATTTTATTAAATGTTATTTGGCTCAACTATCTTAAAACCACCCATTAGGGCTGTAACTAACAACCACTTTTGTTGTTGCTTAATCTATTCATTATTTTATGTTCAGTTGTTTGGTCTTTAAATGTCAGAATACGGTTAAAAAAAGTTTATCAGTGTTAGCCAAAGCTCAAGATGATAAATGTTCTCCACAAATCAAATACATCTAAGTTACTTTCACAGAGTAAAACCACCAAGTCCCAACATTTAAGCAGCTAGAATCTATTTTTTCTTAGATAATTGTTGAAATTGATTTATAGATCAAAACACTTGGCAATTAATCTAATAGTTCACCAACATAATTTATTCCTAACAATTCTATGGTCCATTTTATAAAACCTCACTTGACTATTAGCTTCTGGCTGGAAGACAGCCGGGCAATATATGAGATGTATGTTTGGATCTTAGTGAGCAAAAACGTTGTTTTCATCTCCAAAAGACAGCAGTTGTGTTTTAATGTGTTAATGTCGCCTCCATCCCATCCAGTTGTTGCCAAGCCCCCGAAAGATCTTTTGTACGTGATACTTCTAATCCGAGAAATCGGAGTAACCTTTAAATATTCTCCATTCATTCTTCCTCCGCCGCACAACGCCTCTTTCACAAATTAGCTCAACAAATGAAAAGGGACATATTGAATTAAGCCGCAATAAATCAATACATTGCCACTTGCTATAATTCTCTTCTTCTTGCCTGAATGTCTTCAAAGCCCACATGCCAGGCATTTTTTCATTATTTGGTCCAAACAATTTAAAAAAAGACACACAATTATTAAAATTATAATTACGGTCTATATGAGGCAAACATTGCTTTCACCACCACTGACAGGCATGCCAGGTCATTACTGTTCGTATTTTGCTGCAAATCAATTATATATAACAACAAATGATTAAGGTGAAGCCGAGCAAAAAGCCTTGAACGTGTCTCTTGCTGCTTGTTAATGCCATCACCATATGCAGGTTTTTTGCCTACGCTAGGAATGCACTAAATCATAAGAATAACTCATGTTCCATTCCTCTCCTGCAGTCAGTCAAATTTTCCACATGTGCTTTGGTCCGTGTGTATCCGTTGTTTTGACATTTGACATGGAGACTACACAAATTAAGACCTTGTACATCACTCATTAGCACCATCCATCAAAGATGTAAAGAGGGTTAAATACACAACAATGCTGACACGTGGAACTAGCTGTTGACACAGCTCATATACATTAGGCCCTTAAACAAACCGTTCCGTAGGAAATCATCTGTTAACGTCGTGATTTTGGAGAAACTCGGCTTGCGTTTGTAGTGTCAGAGGGTCCTCGGCTGTTAAATCAATTGGTGACCATCATCATTCCTAACTATGCTGTGTGTGAGGGAAATCCATTTGTCATTGCCAGAACGTATTTATTTCTTATAAACCAGAAAAAAAAAACATTTCCATCCTTTTGTAGCTTACGTTTATTCTCTGATTCGTTAGAATCCATTTGAGCTTGATATTGCTATAAAAAGAGTCCACTAACCTTCTAAGAGTTGTTTTAGCTTTATGCTTCAAAATGCACACAAAACTCAGGCAATAACAGTTGATCGCCCAGCTTCAGCTCGCTTCCACTGACAAACATCTCATCAGGTGGTAAAATGGCAAACAAGGCAGCCGGGAGCACATCCTGTTATGTCGCAGACCCGTCAGTCGGAGTCACCGCAGTTGTGACATTGATCATAGTGAGGAAACTGATAAGTAAATGAGTCCCAGGGGAGCGCGTCCTCCGACAATGCAAAGCAGTGATAATGGTTTTGAGTCCTTATTGGAGAGTTTGTTTTTGGTCAGGAAGTGCCACCCCCCCCCCCGTCCTGGAGAAATGTGACCTATCCAGACGGGTCAGCAGCTTGTCACAATTATCTTTGAGCTCCTTTTACTTACAGATTGGAAAGACAAAAAAAAGAAAAAAAGTCTAGTTCCTCCCAGAACTCTGACTCTGCCTTTTGCCAATCAGGAGTGTCACAGGAAGTGGAAGAATCCACTTGGCTAAAACCTTTATCATGGCATCAGCACCACACTGCGTGACGTGGGAAGAGCCAGCGAGACATTCTTCTCACAGGAGATCAGTGTCTTGGCTCTGCTTGTGTCTAAGTGGGTCTTCTGCCACTTCACCGTTGCTGATAGAAAACCCATTTGGCAGCCAGACACAACCGTGGTCGCCCTGGAGGAGGGCTGAGGTGGAGGCAATAAGCAAATACAGTCACTTTTAACTTCTCTGCAGTCATCTTAGGAATGCTTTGAGACCTGCTTTGGCCGTCCTACTCACACGGCTACCGAGAGATTCCCGCTTTTCATTTCTCCACGAGAGATAACACATATCTCTCTTACCAACAGCCGTGCATTTCAGCACAGGGCCAGCCGGACAATTTCACACCTGTAATAGAGAGAGGGGGGGTTGAGACTGTGAGTCGTCACTTACTCTGAGGGCTTCGGGATCAAGTCAAGGATCTACTTTTCCAAACCTCCAGTACTCTGATGTGCCATATTTTAAAGTAAAGTAAATATGTGATCAGTAAAACTGAAATGTAAAGAGTAGGAAGTTGGATAAGTTTGGGTGAAACATTGCAGTCACAATGAGCCATATCACAATAGCATGATATCATATAGGTTGTTTGTATATTTTGTTTACCTCTACTCTTATTTGCAGAGTTTTTTTTAATAGACTTCAATGAATCTACTGCTTTATTTTGATGGTTTGCATTTTTCCTCAAGCTCAAGGTGGTGTCTTGCTTGTTTTTCTTCCCAAAAACCAAAGATATTCAATTAGCGATGAAATGCGATAAAATACAATTTACTAAAAGTTGAACTATTTCTGCGAGCTTTCTATTAGATGGAGTAAGTCACACATCATTCACTCTGGGACCAGGCCATGAATGTACATGGCAGAGCAATCAATCATTGTTCATTAATTTCAATTCCTTTACTACCGACATTGTAAATGTGAAACAAACCATAATGGTTCAATCATGGATAATGCACATTATGTGATATCTGTTTATTTAATGTGACATTTAAGATTGATCTTCTTTCTTTTTATGCAAATAATGTCAGGTTCTAAAACACACCATCTGCTGTTCAGTGCATGCTGGGAAAGGCTCGGTCCAGACAGGTAAAAGAAATGAGAACTCTTTACTTTACTTCTGATTTGGCAAACTTTTTTTTTTTTGGTCCAGACTCCATTTGCTGGTTATTTCCAACCATTGAGCAGCAGTTTATTTGAGGGTGCATTAGAGGCATTTAGAAAATCAGAACTTTGATTGCTTGACTATTTGTGGATGAGAAATGCAGCTGTTGGGCACTTTGCTGGGTCCGAATCAGCTTTGACTGAGGTTTGTGGGGTTTCTGGCCCAAACCACATGTAAGTTTCTACAGTTGTCATAGCAACAATATGTACATCACTGAGGAAACAGCGTGCAAATATCTGGCAAATAATTGAATGAAAGTCGGTGGGAAATAGAAATAGGATTCCCTCTTCCTCGGCGTCTCTCCTGGCTCCACTTAGGCCGTCCTGTTGTTCCTCTGCCACTCTGCTGCATCCTGCCTCCCTCCACTCCTCTGTGTGTCAGGTAATTACAACCACAGCGGGGGGCGGCAAGTCACTGCTGGAGGGTTAGCCTCAAAGCTTTGAGCCACGCCACTCCAAATCCATCTTCGGAGATGGCCAGCAAAGTGAACTAACCCTGCCTTTGGTATTTTAGAAACAATAGAGCATCCGTTTGTCAGCGGCGGTAATATTTCTCTCAACATAAAGTCTAAATGTTGACGCGATGTTGACGGGTACAAGCGGTTTCATTTAATTCTTTCTTCTTCTTAGTTTTCCTAAGAAGGAACATTTTAGGTGTCGAAAGCAGCAAATCTAAAAGCTGTGAAAGCTCTCATTAACTTATGAGATATGTCAGTGGAATTTCTAATATTTCCACTGAATCTTTCCACTATTTGTAAAACACCCATAGTCCCATTTGAATGTACTTTTCATAACTCTTTTTTTCTCAAACGCTTTTGAACACTAACAATATGATAATAGGGATGAACAAAAACCCAGCATGAATAAATACAAATAGAAGGAAAAGGATTGCTACAACAAGCCACCCAGTGGCAATTCAACACTGTGTGACGTTCAGCCTTGTTATGGTCCAGTAGTTATGGGTTAAGTTGCACAGCAAATTAGAGAAAAGCAAGGTAATTATTCAGAGGTAAAATAAAACAAAGACAGATTCAGGATTTTTGTTTTTCATTATTTGAATATATTTAAGCAGTAAAAATGAAACAGTAAGGACGGAAATGCTTACTTATTTCAATTTAAATTGCTGACAATTTGTCCCTGCAGAACTAAGGTGCTATAATTGTCTGCTACTCTCATGACAAGTTAAGAACCAGCCCTCTGGATCTTAAACCAATACATAGCTTATTAATAGAATTTATGTGCTGTATACCGTCTTCTCAGGGACAGGCTGCCTAATTATTCCACGAGCTGAATGATATTGGTGGACTTTATTAATGTTCCACGGTATTGCCAGGGATAACCAATAAATGCGGCACTGGGGATTCCACCGGATGAAATGGGAATATTTCACACTTTTAATGAAGCACTCTCCACGAGCACCACATATACCTTGATTTAAATATGCATATGACCCTTCAAAGACATATTATTCCAAGTATGAGTAAGTGATGGTGGCTGTCTGGTCTTCTACAACCGAAGAGCTGCTTTGATCCGCCTTGGGTGCTTCCGCAGAAGGAAACAACAGCATTGCACACAGACAATATTTGCCCCATACTTTTTATTATTCTTATTATTAAACTGTTGGCTAGGTGGGATTAATGAGTATCTCGGCGCATTTTTTTAAAGGTTTTCTAATCCCTTTTGGAACTGGAATCGTAAAAACTTTACAGTAGAGACGTTGGCATTTACAGCAATGGATTTGGAAATCAAAGCGCCGGCCTTGGATTGTCTCACCTTTCATTGGAACGTAATGGAAAATCAAACATCATTATCAGTACATAGAGCCATTAAAGACAAATGTGTGTGTTATTGCTCACACTCTGTTTTCCTCAGTGTTTTATGTCCTCCCTTAGGAGATGTTAAGGCCTGTTGCAGATCGACCATAAATCCCAAACTCACTCGTCCTTTTTTGTCAGCGAAGGGATGTTGCTGTCTGGCCGAAGATGGAACGTGGATGAAGGCTGGACAGAGACCTCTGTGACAGCCCCTCTGAGCACTGAACGGACAGCGGTGTCTGATGAATGGCCTGCCTCCTTCTTAATCACAAAGCACTCGCACCAAGTGAGACACAGCAACAAAGGCTCTCTAAGCCAATCTCTAAGGTTCTTAAAATGCCTTTGCTGACAAACTAACTTTTAGTGGTATATATATCGCTGTTTCTCTTTCGCAACTGGTCATGTTTACATTTTTTTCTTTTTTTTGTATTGTATATTTGTATGTTATTGTATTTTATATTATATGCAACCAAAGTTAGATCCACAGTGCGAAGGTCTTCAGCAAAAGTCTTTGGATTGTATTACTTTGTTCAAATATTTCATGGATTACATTCTGATAGTACAGACCTATAGAACCTAAAAATGCTGCTGTACATGTCAAACATTTCTGTCTTTTTTAATGGACTTCCCTGTTAATCTCTATTTTCCCTTTTCCTATTTTTCACTGGACATTCTGGAGTTATAAAAAACGTAGTAAGTCAAATTCGTCCAAGGGGCATCAAAAAGTATTTTCTCTTTGTTGTAAAGGCTTTTGGCTGAAGAAGATCCCATGCGTCAGAGCACCAGATGTGTATTAATTCACAGCTGACAAACATTCCCCGCCGCGGTACTAATTAACATTTCAATTTCAAATAAAACATGAGGTTTCATCATTCAATGGGAAGGAGTGAACCCAATGACGCTCAGTGAAACACAGGCTAACACATTGTTGGTTTTGATGCAACTGCGCAAGATTGGTTTACATAAAGACCAGAAAGACTTGCGGCATTCTTCCCTACAAAACAGGAGGGTATGAGTTTGGCTTACACCTATGAAATTGAACTGTATGCTTAAAATGTTTTATTACCTTTCCCAAGGTTGCAATGTGTGTTCACAAAAAGCTTTTGTGTACTTGATGTGAAAATCATATTTCATCCCGAGTCCCATTTAGGAATAGCTAAATGTACTGTAAGTCCTAATAGTCGGGGAAAAAGCCTTGTGTCAGTGGAAAAAGGTGACCCTAAATACATCCTTCACTGTGTGCACATCGATGAGTGGCAAGCAAAATTGTCCTTCAGAGCCTGTTATTATTTGTGCAAGCTATTGCAATGCACGGCGCACGGTGAGCCTGGAGCATAGGTTGCATTTTGCTGTACACTCCACTGCAAAATGGGACTAGTCAAGCCCTAATGTAACCAGCAAAAGCTGGATAAAAATCTATACAAACTCAATTATGAATCAATTTGAGTTTGTGTCAGACAGTCTGGTGCCAACAGAGTGGATTTTTTATTAACTTATGGTCTGGGAAGAATGAAACACTTTTCATTTGTGTACTTCAGTATGTTGCTTCATGATTCAGAGGAAGGGTGTTCACACTTTGTTTTTGAGGGATTTATCTCTCATGCTGGACCGGCTGGAGGCAAACAGCATTTGTGTCCTGATCGTGGAGTTATGACGGTTAAATCCCCACGATGTGAGAAGATAGAGAAGCCCTTTTGAAAAGAAGAAGGTAGCTCAACAGTTGATTAAGTAATTAAGATGAAATCCCTCCCACATTGATTCGTCTTTCCACGCTGCTGTATTACGCTTGAGTACCGGTTCATTTTTTATTTTTACCGTGCACCCCACTGTCCTGCTCCACGTATCAAACTAGGTCACAGACTTGAATATTCATGATCCTCTATGACAACTCCCCGCTATTCCATGTCAAGACCTATGTTAATTCTGCGATTTGCACATTCGAGCCTGCTTGAAACTCTTTAGCTTCACTACTTCACATCTTGAGAACCAGTTTGACAACCGTAGCAGAGAAAAGCAAAAGAAATATTGTGCTGTACAAGACATGTAGGAAATGTGCCAAACATCCAAAAGTTTGGTGTACATTTAAAGCCAAGTGGGTTCTCTGCTTTAGTGGACAAATGGCTCCCATTTCGAAGGGTCAGTCAGGAAACATCTGTGATAGCTTGAGATGTTATTGATTTCAACAAGATAGCCATGTGGCCAATGGGATTTCTAGAGAAGGCTGTTGTTTTGCACATGTAATGGTCAGTTAGACCCACAGCTATTCAACATTACAATACACCCGTCAATCATTGTCCATCTGCCAGTTGCCATCTCTGTTCTAGTGTTGTGCGTGCGTGCGTCCACACCAACACTCAGGGGTTCCATTAAAAGTTGCCCTACAGTAGTTGGTCCTTTTTGTGCCTAACTCTCACACCTGACACTTTCCAGGAATAAATGCTCTGTCCCTTAAGGTCAATAAAGCACTATAGAATTGCCCACCAGAAATGACAGTATTTCCCCCTGACATTTAAACCCACTGTGATGACCACTCATTAGTAAGAAAGTGGGTTTCTAGAAGATCTATTAGTTATCAATTCTCCAGTCAGAAACGGACGCTGTGTGTACTTCATCTTGGGAAATAAAACAACTCTCTTGTTAGTCATTTACTACGTTGCTGCCAAGAGCAGCATCGTTAATGGGAAAATGTGTGGAATGCTTGGCTTGGTCTTTTTCTAACAAGTTGCCTGAGATCTGAGGCTTTCACAGCCAAACCGAGGGCGCGTTCAGCACAGAAACAGTAGGGAGGAAAGCGAGTGTGATGGGGCAATGTTTAAAAAAAAAAGAAATCATTTTACATAAAAGCATGTTGGGAAAACTCTACATAGTAGCTAGCTGCTTTTTAAACAGTGTGTCCTGTTGTTTCTATTTTTACTCCTGCTCTGTTTTTTTTTTTTTTTTTTGCTGTTTCTTTGCTGTTTTTCACGCGTCACTTTTTTTCTCCCCCAGTCGTTCAAAATTACAACCTCCCCATTGATGTGTCTTGAAGATGATTATCCACTGAGATTGGGCCTCTGTAGCTGAACACGCCCAGGGGAGCCTCATCACCCCCGCTGTAATAGTCAAGAACAAAAGGAGTGCAGAGGGAAGGAGAGGAGAGAGGCATGAATTCCACTGAGCTACAACAAAGAACATAGTCCCCCCTCACCCCCACCCACCTCCTCCATTCTCTCCTCACGCCGTCTACGTGAAGATGGCTCGATCCTCATCTCAGCCACGGAGAGAGATACGAAGGCATATTGATCATAGTCTGCTTACAGCTGTCAATAATTCGGACGACTTTGAGCTTAATTAGAAGTTTTATTTGTGGTTCTCAGTTACGTTGTTATAGTGACATTATGCCCCCCCCCCCCTCCATCCTTCCCCTTTCCCCTCCTACTTAGTCGGACAGAGATGCTGCCTCTCCACCACCTCCCTCCGCCAAATCCAACATTTAAAGATTTATCTCTTAAATGAGAACCCGTGGTAAACAGGCTAATCTGTTTGGCTGCACTCATGGTCATGGCTGAATAAAACATTTGACAACACTAAGCTCTTGAATCAGCTCTTCCTATCTCTCTCTCTCTCTCTCTCTCTCTGGCAAAAAGGCCTCCTTCTGCCTCCCTTCAGGGCTCCCTTCATTGTTAATCCTACCGATCGCATTCTTCCAGCTTTTTGCCGTGGTGCAGGGGTGTGGCTGCACTTTTGTCTCGTCTGACAGAGAGTTCATTATATGATTGGCGAGGAGCTAATGCAATAACGCTCATCACGTGGCCCTTCTGGGGCCACGTGATGAGCGTCCAGCCATTCAAGCAGTGCTCTGCATTCTCCCTTCCTCTCCTCTCTCCCTCGGTCTTGTGGAGGAAGTGTGCTGCCTCTACGGTGGTGACAGGTTCCCTCTGAGGTATTTAACCACTTGCCTTGCAAAACCCCTTTTAATTGAAATTACCCGTTGGCTGATAAGCTTCTGGAGCCTTATCGGGGAGGAGATATAGTGGTTAGGGTCTTTCATGCTGGAAGGTTTTGCTCATGCTTGGTCCTCTCATTATTTTTCTTATTGTCTTTCTCTCTCTCTTCATTCCTCACCCGCGTTCTGGCTCTTTTTTTCCGAGTTGATGATCATTTTTTTCTTGCTTATTTATTTTTCTTGCTTCTCCTCTGCTTTTTTTCAGGTTTGAAAGTTGCCAAGTCAAGCTTCTTGTATTTGGTGCTGTTGTTGCGGCTTTGGAGTCTGAGCCAGTGAGCACTTCTCTTCTTATCTGACATTTACAGACCAATGAGCCACTATGAGGAGGAGGCACCAATTTTAGAAAGATAATGTTGGTACAGCCAAAGTCACCATCCTTTTGTGTCTTCAAATCAATTAGCTCTGCAGCCGTCTCATCATTCAGCACGCAAACTGCTAATGTATCATTGTGCTGGTTCAGGCACATTACACACTAATGCAGAAGTACCATAATTAGGTCAGTAGCAATCTGTTATTTAAATTCTGTCACAGCCAAAACTCGACAACTTCCTTCCCACGCACACACACGTGCACACCCACTAACTCCCAGTGAGACAGCCGAATCCGACGCATGATTTGTCTTTTTTTGGAAATGGGGAATTTAGTGATTACATCATTTCTATTGAGCAACTCATCGTTTTTTGGGGGGGGGGGTTTCTGCAGCAATCTTCTGTCTGGCTGAAGTCGTCGAAGTCGTCTTCAATGATGTTGAAGGAAGCATGCGGACTTCATTTGCAGATCCCTTGAAGAGAATGATGTTATCATGAACAACACTGTAACAATGCGTTGCCATGACGAAAGAAGGGCACATCAGCTCGGTTCAGGATCCCCTCATTTCTTGCGGCAGCACAGCACACTGCACTTTTGAATGGGCTCCACCGCAGCAGCCTAAATTCCACATGAAAACGCAACTGCCACAAAGAAAGATAAACAACCGCAAATGCGTCCTCACTTTTTCCAAAGAGGTCATGAAGAGATGCGCGACAGGATGGGCTCATGAGTACACACAGCTCGCAAGGCCGCTTGTGTGTTCAACAAAACACACCACACCTGAAATATAGACTCAGGGATTATTTTTTTTGTTTGTTTGATATTCAAATACCTTTTCTTCAGTCGGTAAATAAACTTCAGTCGCTGTCCTGTTGAGTACAATTTGAAGGCTGTGCCCAGCCAAATCTAATTTGATGAGTACTTACCATGCTGAAACCCACATCACTCTTCAGGCATGACACAAATGAGTAATTCAGTGGTCATTTATAATGAAGGGGCTGTTTTTTTTGTCACAACTCCTGGTATGAACAAATCAATGTGACACCAGTGTTATATCTGAATAATTCATCAGCGGTTATTAGGTCCTTTCATTTACATGTAATAATTGGAAGTACCTGCTGCACACGCGTCTGAATGGCAATGGTTGCGCTTAAGCTGTCAAGTGCATGTAAAGGCAAATAGACCTCTCTTTGTAGGTATGTGCTTAACTACTGTATGTGATTTCTGAAGTGATGCGACAAAATAGGGGATGTTTGATTAACATACAAGAAAAATACAAGCCAGAAATTAGACCCTAGATTTCCACCAATTGACAGCACAAAAAAATACTTTTAAGCAAATGTTGAACCTACTTCAGGGACAATGTATGTATGGTTGGAATGAATATTAACCATACACATGTGTTGTATGTATGGCAAATCTGTGTGTTGTTTCTTCACAGGCCTTTTACCTGTTGTTTTAAAGATTGCCTCTCAAAAGAGGTTATCTACTTTAGATAACACTGTTTTTGGTTTAGAGACCAATATCAAACCGATTTTTCTAAAGTAAGATTTGAGAGTTATTTTTTTTCAACAGGTCAATACTTTCATTAAAAAACACAATATCATTGAAACTCTTCAGTCGTGTTTCGGAGCCCATCGCAGCACACATATTACGTTGGTTAAGGTGGTGGGGAGTGTAAGAATTAACACAGATCAAAATTAGCTTTTAGTGACGGCACCTCCTCAATCTTAGTGTGTTCAAGGTCAAGTTTTTTCCAATTAAAAGAAAGTTTCTTTCTCACTTTTCTGTGCGGTGTAAACTTAGCTCTGTCAGGAACTGATATAGAAGGTGCCATATAAATGATATATAATAAAGTTGAGTTGAGTTTGCGGATTATAATGCTGGGGGGCTGTAGTGAAAAAATGTGTTTTAGGGTGTGACCAACAAGATACGCGTAAAGGTATCCATATTTGAGATTTACGCTGCTCAACTCGGGGAGTTGAAGAAGGTAAAATGAGCGGATTAAAAAGCTAGTAAACACGAGGAAACCGAGCGAGCAACGTGTTGCAATACGGAAGGGTTTGCGCCAAGAGGAAGCGCTCTGACCTGAGAAACACTGCGTGGAGGCAGAAGGACCCGCCGGAGCCACCTGAGCCTCGACTCTGTCTGAAACAGGAGCGCCCCGTTGACAAGCCATCACTCGGAGACACCGACAGGGCTTTCAGCACGGCCCCCGTCCTCCGTGGCCCTTCTGCCGACAGCAGCCCCCTGACACACGCGCTCAGACCTTACACCGGGTTGTATGTCAGCACAGTCATTAGGCTAATTGCTAATTACGTGCGCAATTGTCTCAGCCAACTTTGCCAGACGTCCATCAATCCACAAGGAGGTTTTCCTAAATTTGAAATGAATGGACTTCTGAAAAAAGACTGTTGTCCACTTCTTATTTCTCCAGCAAATGTACTGAGTTTTTCATTTTCAATTGATAGTTTTTAAAGTTTCCTTAAAAGCCGAGTGACATGTTACTGGCCAGATGTGACCAACAATACAATATATGAAAACTCAGGCCCAAGGTTTTCATTTTGAAGCCTGTTGATGGATAAGTGAACAATGTGTCACAGACAGCTGTGGAACAAGGCCATTGTTATGCTTGTAGAAAGTCACGGTATGGGAGAATTCAAAGCGGCGAAAGTCTTTTTTGACAGTCCGTCCTCATTAGTGGAGGTAACATCATTGTATGTTAACTTTGTCTTTGTTTTTACGTTGGCTGCAGTCTACATTCTCTGCATTTCAACTGTCAGAAGACGGACAGCTGACTGATCAATCAGTCAATCAATCAATCCGATTGCCGAATTTCTTGTAGCAAACTTGTCAGACTGCAATTTCTTTCATTTTTTTAAATTCCTTTTCTTTTTTTTTCTTTTTATTTAAAACAGAGATTTGGTAAATCTTCGGGTCGGCTTAACCAGAGAATCCTTGTTAAATCAAACCAATGTTCCTGTACATTATGGCTGACTTTTGTACTGTGCTATATACGTCCTGAATCTGTCAAACACACAGAAAACAAACTCAAGTCTAATGTTTTTATTATTTTATTAGTTGCTAACATTTGCATAACAGACTAAACTGGATTAATTCCTGGGGTGCAACAGATTTGGCTCCTCCTGATCACAGAATGAATGAATGACATTAGAAATAAGATGCCTAGACCATTTCTATTCTGTTATTCAATCTTTTTTTTTTGACCATCCCCAATTCCAATCTCATCTGCAAAAATATGCTTTGATGCATCTTCATTTGTGAATATTTTGCATTTTGTTTCTTGTCGGTTTCTGCAGGGAGACGAATGAACTACCTAAATCAGCTCGTCATCGGCCATTTTGGATGATGAAAGTTCAGCGGCCTTGAGCAGTCAAACAACTCTGACTGATGCAAACATTTTAAACATGCCCACTGCATATCGTGTTTATATTCAAATGCGTTACAATCGGGTACAAAATAATACAGAGGGCGTAAAGACCTTTCTTTTTACTGAAGAAGCAAATAGATTATCTTGATATTATCTTTATGCTCTTGATAGAGTTCTTGTGGAAATGAAGCAGGTGGTGCTTCCACTCCTGGTCCAAAACATCGGTTTGATCGTACTTTCTTTAAGGTCGGTCACACTCACACTGATAAATATTTCAATTTGTATTTCAAGACTAAAATCAGCTCTCCTTGTTAAAAATGCATGATTTTATAACAGCTCTGCGATAACAATATTAACCCATTTAAACAAAGGACTCACCTTTGCAATTACAGCGGTCGGGAATGATGTGAAAGGGAGGGCATGCTGATGCTGGCTGTGTGTACTCAGGTTACATCTCCATTTACTTATGTGGATTTCAGGTGATCACGCTGTTGCCCTTTTAAAATGTGTTATTCACGGATGTTTTGTGAACGTCACCTGAGGTTGAAAATTGCTCTTGCTTCATCCTTCTCAACAGAATCTGTTGGAGGTAGTGCGGGTGGACGGATAGAGACGGTGGTTGGAGGTGAGTGGTCCTTCATCAGTAGCAGGTGATGAGTTTATGCGTCCTCACTCACCAGTAGCCCCGAGGCCATGACCTCGCATCCATCCCGTTACGCTCTCATTCATTGCACTTTCATAAGCACTATTAATGACTTTTCACCAATGAATGGGAGGGAATGAAGGTTGAGACACTTGCTGAGGAGAAGTGGAATATTCTCCCTGGGATGGCAATTGCTGGTGCTTTTAGAAAAGCCTGCAAGGGGATATATAGCTATTACTGAGGTCACGCAGGACCGGCGCAACAATCATTTTCACCTTCTCATGTACACACACAACTTTATGCAGCTGACACTCAAACAGATTGACACAGGCCTGAGCGCCTGCACATGCATGCAGGTAGACTGATAGCACAGCACAGTCAGACACACTCAAACACTGGCTGGTGGACCGGCGGCTCTGTGGATTGTAATATGCTTGGAAGCCTGTACAGGGATTAGCAGCTCATTTCAGTGGCTGCACAGTTGGCCTTCACAGTCTCCCCTGGGGAAGGAGACAGCTGTGCGGGGGTACCGCTTGGAGAATGGTTAGCTGTGTGTGTGTGTGTGTCTGTGTGTGTGTGTGTGTGTGTGTGTGTGTGTGTGTGCGTGTGTGTGTGCTAGGGGGCCGGGTCGAGGCGTGTGCATATCTGACACCGAGGGGCAAATTTGAGATGTCCAATAGCAGCTTAACCAATGCACACTACTGCACTTTACTGAAACGGGGACCAAGCAGCTGACTCCCACCTCTCAGGAGATGTCTTATCATATTGCAGCTTACTTTAAACAAACTACAACTTTGTGAAGATTTAGAAAGGCTTCAGCGCGGACATGTGACGGAGCATGATTGCATATGTTAGAGAGGATTTGTGATGATTAAAATAAAAGACCCTCAGAGATCTAAGTTAATGTTTGAGTCGGTTTGAGCTAATTCCCAAAGATAAACACAAACATTGGTTTCTTTTGTTAACAAAGTACTCAGAGCACATAAGGCCCAGACTTTGTAGTGATAATGTGAAACTACTAACTTTTATTGCATTTTGCCCCGGACAAAGTGCTCTGGAGACTTCTGGTGATGCGATCCAGATGGACCTTGTTATGAAAGGGCCTTGAGTGACGATGGGTCATGTGAAGATGTGCAGTTTTGATTTCACTCAAACAAATATTTAAGTGGAAGTCAGCTCCACAAGGTGTCTTAATTTATAGCTTTGTAAGTAAAGAAGTGTGTATTCCATGGATTTGATAACTGAGTGTGAGCCTCTGCGTCTCCTCCTTCACCTATTCCCCTGTTAATTAAGCTTCTGTGACAACAAACTGCTTTCCAGGTCTGTTTTTTAAGTCCCGCATTGGTGAATTTCTGCTATACAACAATTTCCTGATGACCTTTTTAAGATATGGTAAACTTTACCATCCTGACATGTTTTTTCTTTTGCATTTCAGGGCCAGTTTTTTCGTGGTTGCCATTAGTATAAATTCTGATCATAACAACTTTGTTGTTACAGGTTAAGATTTCATACCTGCTGGGGGGGCCAGCTTTCAGAAGCCTCAAACATCAGCTGTCAGCTCCAAAGCAAACACAGGCGACTGCAGAGCTGGAAGGAGAAGGGGCGACTGAAAGCAGACAAAGCAGCCCAAGTATAGCCGTACCACGGTAATACACTACGACATGAGACAGTGACTCACTCCTCTGATTTTCTTCTCAGGCTCTCTAAGGGTTTTATAAAAGTTACCAAGAAAATGTAGGCATACAGCAATAACAGCTGATGTCATGTTCAGAAATTTTGCAAAAAAAGAGCATTTTACTGTGTTATATCCATTTTATTATCGTGGACACCATGAAGTGATGTGGCATTTACATGAGAAATGGGTCTGGTGGTGAGCCTGGGCTCCATCTCACAGTTAGTCGTCTCCCTAATCCAATCTAGTGCAGTGGTGTTAGCATTGCAGTACCGAGGCTGCAGCAGCAGGGGACTGCTTTGAGAGGAGAGGAAGGGCGTTGTGTTTCTGACACCCCCAGTCCACAGAGAGGTCACTGGCTTTGCTTCTCTGGCTTCCTCTGACTGTGTTAACATAAGGCGTGGGATTGAGTGGGATTTTAAATTCAACGGCAAGGTTTGCATTAATCACTTGGCATACAAAGATGAGAAATATGGCAAACAAATGGATAAAGTAAATATGTTCTCCATTATTGTCAAACAAGAAAGAAACTCACAAAAACATTTGTGGAAGTGGAACCCGATTGGACTCAATCTCCATGTGCCTAATACATCTCAAACCTAAATCCCATAAATATTTACAATGTGCACAGACACAAAGTTAAAGGCCCCATATTATGGAAAAATCACTTTTTCTGTGATTTTGGGTGTTATTGTGTGTCTCTGGTGCTTCCACACGCATACAAACTTGGAAGAAAAACCATCCATGCTGTTTTGAGTGAGATACGGGTTTCTGAATTGATCCTGCTTTCAGCCTCTGGGTGAGTTGTTCAAAACCGCCATGTTTTTCTACGTCACAAACCTAGATATTTGAATATTTGAATATTCCCACCCCCTCCAGTCCCGTTTTCCAATCACAGCCCGCCAGCGCAGTTCGTGAGGCCCGCGGACTTTATGCGCGACCATATGGACAAGTTTATGCGGAGGTCCGCCAACCGCTCCCCCCCCCTCCCCCCCGGCCCGCCGACCGCCACCGCCGACCGCCACCGCCGATTCTACAAGCTAGTAAGCTAGCAAGTGGGCGTGGCCAAATTAGCTGCAGATCATGAATATGTAACGAGCAGCAGAAAACAGCACACTCTGAAAGGGGCTGAAACAGAGGGCAGTAGAGGGGCCAGCAAACAACTTCAGAAACATGTTTTCTGGAACTCAAAGACCTATTTTAACTTGTTGAAAAATAATCAAAATATGGGCCCTTTAAGATGCAACTATTTGGTGTCAGAACCCCCCCGACCCTTTCCCACCCCCATCACCTTGTGCTGAGGTTTTAATGTTTGGGTGCTGAAGAGGTTTGAGAAGAGTCCCAGCCTCATTGTTGGGAACACAACAGCTGTGACTTAATGAGTCCATTCCCGAGTGCTCACCCTTTGCCCGAGTCCTGGCCGCTTCCACCGCAGCCTCCTCGTTGACCACATGACCATTGTCACCAAGGCATTCACTGGGTCTTAATGGTAAGACATACAAGAATGCGGCGGAGGCTGAGCCTTTGCCACCTCGAGGCGATGGTGGGAAAGCTCCTGAACTCAATTCCAACGGCTTACGTTTACCATGACAAACCACTGACCTGTGGGTTCACGCTAGTAATTTGGAGACAACGTCCCACACACAAAAAAACAGACATACTGACCCATCTCTTTCTCCATCTCTGCAGGTCCATTTAAAGTACCTCGCTCTGTTTATATCACTACATTGTTGTTTGAAAACCATTCACTGTATATTAGTGGTCATTCCATTGGTTTGTGTGGAATGGTTTTAAAGACATGAGTTTGGCATTTTGTTCATTTTGGTTTTTGGCTGTTGATGAAAATACACAATGTAAAATAAAAAAGATGTTAGGATATAATAACGTTAAGATTAAAGCTCAACCATAAACTCATGTTTACATTGTTGGCTTTAATCAAAACACAGCTGAGAAGTAGAGTCATTTTACCATAGACTTACATACAATCTTTTTTTTTGCAACCAGAGGAGTCGCCCTCTGTCACCATTGGAAAGCATGCAGGTGTCGGCACGTCATGATTCGCTTCATTTTTCAGAATCAGAGGTTGATGCCTCCTCCAAACTCTTTTTGCTGACTTTTTTGAGAGCAACGCTCGTCTGAAATGGAAGATTTTATATCGTCTTTAACACGGGAAAAATATCAGGGTTGGGATTCTTGCCTCCTTTTAGATTTAATGTTGTTATCTAAAAAATAACTTTCTGACTGAAACTGGGATCCTCTGTGATGTTGGTGGCATCAGTTTGAAAGCTGGATAGGAGCAAGAATGTAGTGCAAACCTGCAGCCTGGTAAATTTGGATGTTGCCATAGCAATTTAGGGGAAGCAGTCATAACAGTAAAAGCCCATCGCTACACAATTCATTGTGGAATCAGGCAAGTAAATACATTTTATATCCACACTGAAGCAATTTGACTGGGAGCGCTGGAAACAACCGTTTTACAAATTCATTATTCACATGGATTCGGAAATCAAGGCTTATAAGAGGGTTTCAAAACAAGGTTTCACATGAGTAAACTTCCTGCTTACCGAGTTTTATTCCATTTTCAATTCAGCTGCGCTATACTTACGTCAAGGCCAGCAGTGTGGAGTGTTTGGTTCGCTTTTATCCTTGAGGGTGTAAAGCACGCCTGTCAGTCGGCTGTATATACATACAAAGTGGTACGCTTCTTTATTAAAGACTACACAAACAAGGATGCTTTAAGAGCCGTGAGCAAAGACGGTGCATGAAAAGCCCGACGTTACACATCCTTAACCCAGCATAAGACAACACAAGGCTGGTATCACTATCTCAAAGTCTCGGCGTACTCTTTGAAGGCTGATAGCTTCATGATTTCCTTCTCGTGTGCTGTGAAGTAATTAAAAATGATGGGAGCATTTGGATCTCTCGATTATGAAAAGTAGACACCCAAAATGGTATTTGAGCATTCTCGAGTGTAATTGTCTGTAGTAAATGTATGTCATGACACATTTGTGGATTCATGAAATCTGTTCTGTTACCCCCTAATGCTTAAACAATATTCTTAATTAGCATCATTTGAGATCGCGCTGTGGAAGAATCCCAGTAATGTGTTCTTCGTACGTACTCTGAGGTGGCTGGGGCAAATGTCGGCGTGTTTGACCCAGGGCACGAACCTCAGGGAGAAAAAGGCTTGTTGAAAAACCCAGACAGGATTTATTCATGATAACCCTCAAACCCCCCGAGAAGGTTGAGCTGCTGAGGTATTTCTCTCCTGGACATGCCCTGTAAAGGGAATGACATAATATTAAAGCACTTCCTCATCAAGACTGAAAGGCGTATAATCTTTTTTTGCCTTCAAGCAGTCAATTATTTGCCAAGTACACATAATGAACAATACAAGACTAGTCAGAACTTAATCAAAAGGCAGAAACAGGGGCTCAGTGCAGATGGGAAATGATTAACACAGTTAATCAAACTTCCAAGCGCTAGGTTAAACATATCAAGCTTTTCCCATCATCTAAAAAAATGTTGGGAGCCATTCCACATTTCCATTTGCTTTTGCCTGTGTAGCATTTATTGCATTTATAATGTTGATCCCTATTTATCCTGAGTCTTTCATAAAGGTATTTATGTTACTCCTGACATCTCTGACAGATTTCCTCTCTTTGGTCAAACTTAATACAGATGAATTTGAGGTTAGTAGCTTTGAAGGAATTGGCAAATGCAGACTAATCCAAATGGTTCCATAGGATTTTTTGAGGGTTGTTTAAATGTCTCGAGTAAGTTTCGTTGCACGAAGCAGGTCAGATTGGTGGGAAACATGGAGACACATCTCTTGGATCCATAGTTTTTCTGTTCCATCGGATTGACAGAAACTCATAACAACGAAGGGACAGCTTTGTCTGATGTACTGAAAACGTCATGCTACTCTCAAGTCTGTGGGATCAAGGGAACATTTTTGAATTACTCTAATTGAGGTTTTCCATTTCATGCTTGTTTCTAATGCATTCGATGTATTTCACTTATATAGCTACTAGTTTGGCTACTTTACAGTACATATTTTGCACTCAACATATGATCTTAAACAATATGACTCTGTTAATTGTAGGCATATTCAAAATAACCCATTTGGATAACATCCACCTACCAATAGGTGCTACTTACACTTTAATGTACCAGTAAAAACAACACATTGATATTTTTGATATTTTTTCTATGGGATCTTTTCAATGGAGGGCCTTTACATTTCAGTCGCAGTATTAACACTATTTTCTATCTAAATCGTATCAAACATTCACTACCACTACATAATGACCAATTTAGCCTGTAAATGAATGCGTGTGACGAACACCACAGGTAGAACTGTGAGCATTCGGTTGTTTGGAATATCAAAACATGAGAAAAATGAACAAATCAATAGTTTTTATTTTGTGCTCCGCGGGGTTGATCGTGTGTCAGTGGTGCAGTAATGGAACTTCAGTAAATCTTCAAACTATATCTCAACCTCGCAAACTCGTGGAAAGTCTGGAACAACGACGACAGTTTCTTTCCCACTTTACCATGCAACAATAATTAGCTGTGATTACAGAGTATCTCTTGAGAAATTGGGACAGAACAATTTAGTTCATTGTCCTCAGCAAATGAAGTTGCCCTTCCTTTGCTTGTCTTTTTCCCCTGCTGGATTAATCTGTTCTTTGTGTGCCAGGAGGAGCACAACTGTAATCAAGCAAAGTATTTGATTGGCATGGAAACATTTCCTCTGGACTAATTTGGCTTAATCAACAGTTGTGTCAAATTTTTTGGACAAAGTGCAATTACAGACCGATGTATTTAATAAGGTGCTTTTGGTATTGGCATTATTCACATCGCACATTTGCAAAGGCTCATGCTTCCTGCGACATGTGGCAGGAAACACACCACTAGAAAAAAAGAATAAAATATTTTAGTCATATTTGCAAGTTTTGACATGCTGAGACACATTCAAAAATGTATTGTTGCCATTGTAATAAGCATCTACAGCAATAGCCATCATGAATTTGGCCATTTGTATGCCTTGGTGAGCAGCCTTTGCGTTTAGAACAGTAATGATTTATGGAAATAAGCTATATGTATTTAAAACTTCTAATTGTGTTCCTTTATACTGGGACAAAGCAGTTACTTTTAAATTAACTGAATTAATCGGAACGCAAAATTGAAGGGAGGAATGTCTGTCCACAATGATGAATGCTTAAGCAAGATTTTGCTTCAATTAAAATTTGAGGCAATTATTGTAAAAGATTATTGACCTCTAAAGGGAATGGTGAGGTCACATATTTCCTCTGTCTTTGCAGTATAGTATTCATCTTCATTAGAGAGAACAATTAAAGGCGTTTTACTCTCGTACTGGAGAGTATTAACGCAGACAGATTATCCTCTGCACACTTCACTAATAAAGTTGATTTCTATTACTGTCCGTCCAGGTGAAGGCAGATTCTCAAACAGTCTTCTTCACGTTGACCTGCTGCTCGTCTTCATCAATGCTTTGGGGATCTCTCTTGTTCTTTGGCAGGAATATTAAGGTTATTTTTAAGTAGTTTGTCAGTATTTCCAGAATGTCATTCGAAGTGTACTATTGCTTTTTTTTTACCTGATTGATTCATTTTTGCAATTGGCATAACACATCTGGGTTCTTGCACTCTCCTCAGCACTGTGGGAATATTATAGGGACATATTTACTTTTAAATTTGGGGGGGACCAGGAAAAAAATAACAATGATGCAAAAGCAAATGTTAGCTTATCATCTTTAGACATCCCTGAAAAATGTAGACGCCAAATAAATATCCCAGATGTTCTATGTTGCTGAACAACTTTTTTTTTATTATAATAAATCAACTTGATGAAGTATAATTGTCATAGCGTTGTGCTTGACAGAAAACCTTGATTTAAATGTGTTGCTCTAGTGAATAAATGGATATTTCCTTCAACCCGGTCATTTCAAAGTATACTGAGCACTCAGTTGGTTTACAGTGGAAACGCCACATCTTCTGTTTGAAAAATATGTCCACATTTACACAACACAGAGCACAACACGGCACACTGAAGCAAATTGGAACCGTTGGCCTCTGCTGAACCTTATTACTTGTGACCATATATCAATTTTTTTTTATAGGTCAAAAGTGAGTCACATCTGTTTCCACTTGGCTAAGTTTCCACACTAAACATTTGAATAGAGATTCTTTGCTATTATCCGTGACTCCCTTATGGTTGTTTAAACCAACATATTTCTTATACATCAAACCTAAGAAAGATTTTTGTGCCAGAAAATGTAGGCCTAAAAAACTTTGATACTAAAACACAGTGTAGAAGATCATTCAATGTTTACTGTTTTTTTCCTAAAGGATTTGTTTATGGAGTGTGGTCTTTTAACACTCAACTTATTTGACAGTTGTGCAAGCCAGAGCCCAACATGCCCACGCTGGACCTTGCTTTTTTCAAATTTGATCTCGAAGCCCCTTGTGTGTTTGACTTCTTTTTAATTGCTTCCTGTCTGCTGGGTCAATTATAAGTCCTGGCCGCTTTGAGGGGGGACTGGCTGGAGCAGCCCCTTTTTGGACAGACGGAGTGATTAAATAACTGAAATTTGAGCAGAATGATGAGATCACTCATTGGGACTTGATTTGATAATATTTTACTTGGTGTGCCAGCTCATAAAGTACACATGTTGATTTACGTTTAGGCAGTAGTTGATTGCCTAGGTCGCCTTTCTTAAGAATTTCTAATGAAAGAAGGGGAGAGTGACTTATACATTCTTACTCTTTTATCCATTATTGATTTGGGGTCTGAAGCTTGCTGGTGTAAATACCCAGCTGTATTTAACTCAAAATATGAGCCTTGAGAAAAACACTGAAAAAGATTTAACCCAGTACTTAGCGAGCAACCTCAAAATGTAAAAAAAAACAGTTTCCATTAACACATGGTAATCCACTCATTGTTAATTAACCCAGGAAGCCAAATTTAAGCAAAAATAATGTCTGTGTCAACCTCTACCCCGTCTTGTTTCACGTACTTGGGAATATAATGAGGATTGATGATAATAGATTGAGTAGCTGTCTTAAGATATTACTTTAACAGGAAATCTGTTATACAAAAGCAACACTATTAGAAGCGAGTCAAGAGTTTTAAATTCTATATAATTTATAACCACATAAGCTACTGTTTGAAATGCACAGCTTGCAAGAAAAAGCTTTGTACGTAGTCAAACTCACAAAATGATTATAGACAGTAATGCTTCTGAATATTAAGCCTGTACAAGCCCTGGCGCTTCCCTAAACAAGCTCTTGGCCCTGTTAAACCCGCGCAGAAGCAGGGCCGGTCCTGGAGGTGGTAACGGAGTTTGCACTGTGTGGGGAGGCCTTCTTTGATTATGAGTCCACTCTGAGTCTGATATCCAAGGAGACGACTACAGCCAGCTTGACTAAATTGATGAGAGCATATGGAGAGAGTCGGGGGTAGTTGTGATGTAGTGGTTTCTCCTTGGTTTGGAACATATCAAGCTACTGGAAGTGCAGAAAAAAAAAACATCACTAGTTTGCAGTTCAAATATTTGAAGCTTCACTTTGAACTTTTACTCTGGTGGCTGGGAGAGATGTGAGAAGAAAAAAACAGAAATGCCACTGCTTCTGATGCCTTAATGCTGATTCTCTGAGCTCTGTCTGGTACCATTTAGTGAAATTTCAACACAATTAGATTGTTTTGGTCACGTTGACAGCACAACCAGACAACATAACTCTTACGGTGTTTGTCTAGGTCAAGCAAAGGGTAAAATGTTTTAAAACACTTAATGAACAAATAATGGAGTGATTGTGGTTAGATATGGCTTTGTTAATTGTACTTTGAAGCTTATAAACTGGCCAAATCTCTGTCCCTCTAACAAGCAAAAAGGGTGACTGATTGGGGGTCGGACGCAGTCCTGTGACTGGTCATGTGTGCCTGAAATGTCAATCATGTGCAAATATTTTGGGAAGGAACCAATAAGCTTTGTTAGGTGAACAATTGAAGGTTAAGAGGCAGTCTCGGAGCCACATGGGAAAAGGGGGGACATATTTGCTCTCAACATGGATGACTGAGATCCGGCCAAAGCATCTGCCATCATTTTCAACTGATAAACAGAAAAAGCACTGTTCTTACATCTTTCCTACTCTCCACACATACACTTACATTTTCGTTTTTTGAAGGCTGAGTATTTACTTTAAACGCTGCCATCAATTCTGTCCTTGTTTTTCACCTTTGTATTTTTTTTTTTTGGAGCTGTGCAAAAGAGCCAGCATTTATCATGCACCATTTGGTGAGTGATTACATGCAATATTGTGCCGCATTTGCAAGATATGATTTTATCACAGTTTATCATAAACACTTTCACATAAACAATTTACGTGCAACCGCTGTGACTCTTCAACAAAATGGCTGCGCAGGCTGGGGTCACACACACACACACACACACAAGAGGGCCTATAATTGGCAAAAATAATTGTAATTGTTGTGTGGACAGATTTCTGCGTCTTCACCTGTTTTTATTTAATCTGTTTGTGAGTTTTACAGTTCAATGAATTTATGTTCATTCCGAAGAATAGAGCAGTACAAGTCTAATGCCCTCTGTTGACAATTTGAGGAAGCAGATTAAAATGAATTCATGCAAAATGGCAGTTGACGCCGTTCAACACTGCAGCCATAGAGACACCACATGTGTTTTTAGTCTAGGCTTATAAATAAACATTTCTCCAGATATGGATGCCTGTCACTGGTTGACCTTTTTATTACATCTGTTTTCTCTTTTTTGTCCCTTGAAAAAAAAAAAAAAAAGAAGTCTGTATTATTATGTAAAATTATGCTTATGAAAACAAAAGTCTGCCCCTCTGCTACGTTCACCTTCACCTGGCAAGCATGACTCAACTTCACATTTCTCCACAGTGGTTGAAGGACAGTTTTTATTGAAGCCAGGTGTGTACCCACGTCCTGCCTGATAATGTTTCTGGACAGAATTCCTCGACCGGATCCTAACATGCCCCGAATGCAAAGAGAAGCCTGCGACTTTTTCTTTTTCGTTTTTACATATTCTGATTTAAAGATTGAGACAGCCCTGATGACAATATGAAAAACAGCAGTTGGCTTGACAACAAGATTTTCCAACTGAAAGAAAAATATTTATACTTTTTCCGAAGGTTTGAATTCACCTGAAAACCATAAATCACAGCTGTGAACGTTGCTTATACCTCTTGTGCAGATCAAACTGTAATCGCCTGCATTTCAGTGAATATGAATTTCGGACCACCAACGTCACTTGCAGCTTAGAGCAGAGACTCAAAAGGTCAAAGAAACAGCGGCCCGACAAAAATCCCCTGACTGATGAATGGTGTCGTAAATCATGTAAAAGAAAAAGTGCAGTTGGGAGAAAAAAAAGACTTGATATGAAAAAACTGCTGGGCCACACGCACCATCAGCGGCTTGACCACTGCTGCGGTGTTTTCCTGTGGGGGCCAGTTGGAAAAGGGGGGGATTGGGGGTCTGCCTGAACTTCCATGTTCCTTTTAATGCCTCGAAGAATTTCAACAGAATAAGTCCTATGTCTTTGAGTGAATAGGATGCACTGGCTCCTGTGTATTGCATCTCTAAACAGGACCAAAAAATAGGTGTGTATGTGTGTGGGAAGGGGGGGGGTGTTATTGATAACGGCCTTTATTTCCGTGTAACGTAAACTGAATAAAAAATAATAAAGTGAGCTGATCCCTTTTGGGCTTGGCAACAGTCCATGCGATCAGTCTCCTGCGCGGAACTAGACTCCGAGTCCGCTCACTCCATGCCTGGTTTTGACGCAGTCTCTCTCCCCCCCCCCCCACCCCTCCACCACCAAACCCTCTCTCCCACCTCCCATTCCAGCCCAGACAGCTCCCGCAGACGGCAGCCTGCTCCTCACTGCACCGCCGCTGCTTACTGGAAGTCCGCTACGCGCCGCTTCCACCAAGTGTCTCAACTCTGTGAAGCGGGATCTTTTCCACAGGCGAACCGCTGAAACTTGTCCCCCCCTCTCTCCCCCTTGCCCTCACCAACCCCCCGCCCCCCCCCCTCCTCAACCGTCTTCACAGTCCCATTCAGACGGAGCCAAGGGAGCATCATCGGAGGGTTAAAGTAGCGGAGATCGCTCTTCTCAACACAGACACTGAACAACCCCCCCCCCCTACGCCCCTCCCGTACACCCCCCCCCTCCCACCACGACTCTCAGTCATTCTGAATTTTTTATTTATTTTTTTATTTATTTTTTTTTACATTTTTTCTTCTGTCTCGCTCTCTCTGCTGTGGTGGTCTCGTGGTCTCGTGGTCTCGCTGCCGCTGCGGGAGGACGCGGTCTCGATAGACGCGTCTCTGCGATGAGTCGGGACTGAGCGCGCAGCAACACCTTGCCGGGGCCATGGACGCGTGCGCGTGTTGCGGGGGGATGTACGGGCTGAGAGCGGGACCTGCCGCCTGATCGCCAGCCCTCCGTCCCGCACAAGAGGAGCATGCAGAGCTGCGCACCCGAGGAGGAGTTCGCATCAGACTTTCTTTCCGCAATCTGACTTTTTATTTTTCCATATTTTTTTCTCCTCTCACATCCGCACCGACTTCTTTTCAGCCCGTTTGGCTGCACTGCGTTTCAAGAAAGGTAAGGAGTATTTTATTTTTTTTATTTTTGTATCCTTCCATTTTGCACCTTGTGGGCTCATCCATCACCACGTTATTCAACAGCTCCTATTATGCGCAGCGTAAGTTGGTGGAAAGTGTGCGAACTTTTCTTTGGTATCGCTCGCGCTTTGGAGCTTTGCCGTTACTTTCGGCGCTCGTGCAAAACAACTCGCTTACATGACTCGCCTCGCGGTGTATTTGGCTACTTTTTCTTTTTGTAATACAAAGTGACTTCTTTTCTAAAGGGTAAAAACCACTCGGTTTTAGAACCACGCGCGAGGCCTTTAAAGCAGCCGTTAATGGCTCGAGAGGTACCGTGGCTAATACAAAGATGATTTATGAAAACACAACCAGATGTGGATTGATTATCGGCTGCCTAGTTTGGCTCAATGGAAACTATTGAAAGTGTGTGTGTGTGTGTGTGTGTGTGTGTGTGTGTGTGTGTGTGTGGTGGAGGGGGGGTTCTGGTTCGCATTTATGTGAACCAGAACATGCAAAGCACCATTTAATTGGAATACATCCCTCCAGAGTTGAAGTGTAGTTTGTTGGTAGTGCCAGTCATCGAGGCTTTTTTTTGGGGGGGGGGGGTTAAATCCTCTGACGGGCTTGTTGGTTTGAATAGAGGGTTTCTGCTGCAAGCTGTGACCTGAGAAGCGATGTCGGTGTGATTCTGTGATGCATTCACAGGCTAATCCATTATGATTGAGGTTAGGCTATTTGTCCAATGAAAGAAAAGGAGGAGAAGAGGCAAACTGGGCAAAGGCGCACCCACCAATGTAACAATTACTTTGGGCTGAAGACCGCTTCACCATGCAATGGTGCCACAAGTATCAATCCTACATAAAAACCTTAAACGTGGAACCCCCCCCCCCTCCATACGTGGGTCTATTTTGACTTCCCTCAACCCTCGGTTGGCGCAGAGTGCCTGTAAAATTAGATCCTTTTACTGCACATGTATTATTTAGGCCTACCGATTGCGAACGCGTCTTGTCAACCATGTGTTAAAGAGGAGGCGGCGGGCGGCGCACACGCGGCGTGTGCGCCTCCCTCAGCCCGGGCAACGCGCCGCGGCCGTCCGATGAGCCGACGGCAGCCCGAGGGCACAGCGGCAATCCGCAGCGATCGATCGATCCAGCCGGAGCATACACGCGCCGGGCCCACCTCGGCTCCTTTTTGTTTGGTGGTTGTTGTTGTTGTTGTTGTTGTTGTTGGGAGATTTTGTGTTGTCTTTCGGATTTTAAGGGGAGCTCGGAATTACTGCGTCGATTAGAGTCCGTGAATGTGTCTCGTTGGTCTGAAACATCTCGGTAGGAGACGTTCATAATAAGTGTTCCACATAGGAATATGTTTTTTTTTTAAATCAAACACGTCCTTGGTTGGATAGGCTGCTCTCAGACCGTTTTCTAAGTGACATTCAGCTAAATACAAAGGCAGCCTATTTGAGTTTTTAGGAATGTTAAGAATTAAGCCAGTACGCGTTAAGGCCCCAAGAGCAACCCTTCTTATCTAAGCCTCCTTTATTGAGAACTCCGTTTTCACATGTTTGTGAGTAATAAAATGTTTGAATAACTGCAAATGCAAATTCCAGCTGTTCTGAAGGGAGATATTAGCATATCAAAGTGGTCAGGAGCCTTACACAATAGTAGCACACATGCTTTGTGCCACTGGGTTTTGGCTGAGCCTTAAAGGCTTGAGAAGGAGTGTGTGTGTGTGTGTGTAAGCTGGTAAAACTGAAAGTCTTGTATTTCCCCTTTTATTGTATGACATGTTGTGTGTAACATGTTACTTGTATATGTTTGTGCGTAGGTGTGAGAGATTTCCAAGCTTCCACACAACGCGCCGATTGAGCCTCAACTCGCTAAAAGTAAATTGTGCAATGATGGGAGAAGGTGGGGCGGGGGCCTGTTTGGCTATGGAGGGCAATAAATAACATAAAAGAAGGGCAGGCATTTTTTGTCAAGGATTACAGCATAGCATTTTTAAAATTAGTCTCGTCATTGTGTAGGAACAGGTGCGCATTGTAAATTACACAAACGTCTCCCTGCGTTTCATGTCTATCTGAGAATTTCAGCGTCGAATCCAGTCGGAGAGAAAGCACCCACGGCCTCGTCTCACTGGCAGTGCGTCCGGTTTCAAAGAACTGCAGCTGCTCTTCATCTGCCAGAGCGACAGATTGCTCCTCTTTTGCTTCAGCGTTCATCCGTACTCCCCGATCGATACGCCACGGCACACTTTCATACGGGGGCTCGGGGCGGACCAAGTGCCAGGCATCCGTCGGCCCTCCTTACGTGACGCTTTTTTTTGCAGCATCGCAAGACGAAAGGCTCGGTGTGGGCGAGCGGGGTTTGAACCCAGCAACGTTCGTGACGTTGCCGACCGTCGCTTCATTTACTGCTGCCGTATAATTTCACCACCCCCCCAGAACCCCAAGGTATCTGACCTGCTGCTCTAAACAAAAACACAAAGCAGCTTTCACAGCCTTTACGCCTTCTTTAATTATTACAACAAGCGAGGCACTTCCACCCTGGATTTATTACGGTAACATGACATGGATTTTATTCAATACCAGTGTGCAGCTATTGACCGGTGGCAACATTTGCTCACTTTGTTTTTGTGTTGCATGGTCTCACAGGCGAGGATATATGCATGTTGTCTTTGTCTGCGCTGCTATTGGCAGCTCCATCTGACTGATGTAAAGGTTGCACAGTGGCTGAATGGATTGTTTGTTGTACGCTTGCACTGGGGATGTTGCGCCTCTTTTTATTCAGGGGGAAAAAAACCATCGTAGCTACTCCGGTAGCGAAATCAAGCAAATGATTGCGGTCGTGAACGAGTCAGAAGTAGAGGATTGCAGGGAGTTAAATCATCCAGATTTACATCCCATCGCTTATTTGGCCTGTAAATTGCGGGTTTTGGCTTTCAGATGCAATCTTTGCTGTTGCTAAACCACCTACACGGCGTCACACTGGGCAGATAACTGCTCCCTATTAGAGAGACGAAACAAGGCTGTAAAAAAAAAAAAAAAAGCTATGAAAAACTCCCCTTTCATGACTGATTTTATTTTGCAATTGGCAATCAGCAAAACGTTGCGCGGCGGCGTTTTTCCCTCCCTGCCATTTTGTAAAAAAACATTTGTTTCCACTTGCCAAAAGGCCTCCGTTGCGAGGGGGGGATTCGGTGCCCCTGGAATGGCAGGTGAAACTTTCTGCTTGCCTCAATAATTTCACAGCAGAACGTTTCAGTGGAAGGACATAGCCGGCGGAACACAAGGGTCAATTCAAACTCTGGTGACAAGAAACAACATGGATATTAGCCGATGGCTCTCACGTAGCTCTCTGTGCGCCGGGTAAGTGGCAGCCTCGCTGAGCCGATCTGCCAGCCTTGCTTTTTGTGCGTCAACCATTTCATGGCGCTCTGAAAAGTTTTTTTTTGAACTGAGTGCAAAGTGCAGAAACTGGGTTGTTAAAACTGTCCTCCGGTCATAAAAGAAGTGGGTGCGACATTTTAGCTCGGTTTCTAATCGTTGTTTGTGTATTTTGCGTGATGTTGAAAACCCTACCTTGGTTTCAGATAAGATGTGTGCTGCTGTGTGCCATTAGCAGTGTGTATTTAGGTCACTCCCAATACGCCTGTCAATAAAACCACTTCCTGTCGAGAGAGTGGGGTTTATTTTGCACATTACTGTTATTTGAAAGGTTTTAAATGAGTACTATCACTGAAGTTATACATAGCTTTTATCACATAGTTATTAAAAGGATAATGAGGACCCTTCTACGTATTTTTAATTATTTAAAAAGAAAACACAATTGTATTTTATACACGCCGTATCGTTTTAGCTCTCCTTCAATTTTGTTACTTTTATTCTTTTTCATAATTAACACTATTTGTCTAATATAGAAGACACACACTCCCACACAATGACCCCGTCTCGTTCTTTGTGCTCTGCGAGCGGGACGTGCCCTTATCTGTGCACAGCTGCAACCCTATTCGGGAAAATATTTAATTTCTGTGTGACCGAGGAGAACCTGGGAGGCGAGGCGCTGAGCAAACAGCGGTTATTGCGGCTCTGACATAGCAGCCGAGAGCGAGGCCTGGCTGGGCCAGAGGGGGGGGATCTGCGGACGTCTGCCAGGGGAAGGAGTGATGTCTCGGCTGGATTACGGGAGAGCGAAGCACTTCCACGCTTAAAAGCCCCCCTTTTTGCAACAAGACAGGGCTGTTATTTGGAGATGGTGTCGGTGAACACATGCCAACGTATTTCCTCGTCGTCATCGGCCGCAGTCGCTGTTGACAAATGTGACTCCATGCGAGGGAGATAAGTTGTTTCCCTCATGCCTCCTTTTCCTCTCGGTACGTCACTTTTTATTTATTTATTTTTATTGGAGCTGTGCTTAATATTTAGCCTTTAGTTTGTCTTTCAAGTAATTGACGTACCGCTTGTGTTCGGTTACGTACTACCTGGCTGCTCAGTGGCCATGATCCTCTCGCATAAGGAAGAATGCTAAATGTTTATGTAGCAACGACCAATTACACTATAAAAAACAAGCAAAAAACAAACATTTTTCAACGGGTGAGATTTGAAGGGGTGGTGATTCGCAAGTTCCTCTCTTGCGTGTGCATACTGATGCGCTGAGCGCGCTTTAATACAGAAAGCTTCAGTAGACGCTCACATGTGATAAATTCTTTATGTTGGAATGCAGTTTTCAAAGCAGCCTTGATTTTGAATAATCGAATACACCAAGAAGGAAAATAGAGGGGGGGAAAAAAGCGAAATGCAAGTAGAAGCTCTCCAAAGCACCGGGTTCTGGCTACTTTGCATTTGAAATTCTGCCAGATGCATATTTCATCTAATTCATGTGCTCACTTTTTTAAGAGTACGCATCGCAGCTGTTTTCATCCTATATGCTTATTTGCTTACCCTGTCGGTTCAGAGTGGCTGAGGCTTTGATAAAGGATATTTTATTGTACAGTGTTCAGTTGGGGAGTGTGGAAGCTTTGTTCTTGTACTGTAGTTGCCAAGTCAGATGGAGTTGAGCGTCTGGTCTGGGAGTTTCAGATGAATATCACAGCCATGGTAACGTGCTAAAAAACTAAGCTAATCAACAAAATAATTGTCTGTTCAACCGCCACCGTGCCAGAGACATCAAACACAGCCGAGGTTGAAAAACACAATCAAATTATCTCTTAATGATTGCTCACGCTGACAGAGGAGCGCTTGTGAGTTGGTTTTCGTTGGTAGGCGACATATGTGAGGAAGAATGAACTTTTGAGGTTACGCGCTCAGAAATTCGATGTGCATCTCCTAATCTTCAAACACATCCCTCATCACCTTTTAATGAAAACAATTTAATGTTCTTGCGTGTTTTTTTTTTTGGCAGTGAAACAGAGAGAACTGTATTAGTCCATTAATTTCCTGCAGTGAATCGGGGATCCTGCTGCTTTTGTCCTGGAACTCCCCTCCATGTGTGGTCCAGCAAAAAAAATGTTTCTGTATCCTCCACAGACTAAAGTTTGGCCCCTGTGTTGGCTCTCCCCACCTCCTCCCTCCCTCCCTCCCTCCCTCCTCTTCCTCTCTCTTTCGCTGTCTTTCGCTCTCTGCGTAGATAATGTCCCTGCAAATGATTCCACCGCCCTCGTTGAGGCTCCTTTCAGTAATTGAACAAGCAGAGACTAGGAGCTTTACAGGAAAACAATGGTCCTATCATCTCAGAGCTCCACCGCTCTGAGATTCAACAAAACACTACCTCGGATTGGACTTCTGCGCACTACTTTGAGACGCTGCCTCGAAGGGAAGAACCAGGTTTGTTTTTCTCTGCCACATGGAAGAAGAAAAAAAAAAAATGGACGCCATAATTGTTGTATCGGCGCGGTGTGTATTGAAAGGGTCGTGTGAGCGAAATGCGTGTCTCTGATGCAGCGCTATTGGCTTAAAAAAAAAAAAAGACTGTGAGGTAACAGCAATAGGGCGGAAATGTGTGCTAAATATGAACTAATTCATTATTCTATCATTTTAAATATATTTGAAATTAGACACAATTATTTATCCTTGATTACTGATTACTAATATGTTGGATGGGCGTACCCCTTTACATGGAAAATATGTCACCAGGTCAGAATTAGCCTTGTGTGTTGGTTGAGCACGGGGAGCTTTGATTGTGTTGCCGTGGAGCAGAACTGACCTTGTGTGTCAGAATGAGTATTTTCTACGCCTTGTTTCGTACAGAGACACACTTAAACCCAAATGGCCTTAGGAGGACTCGCTCTTGACAGAGATGCATTGTTTCAGGCAGCCAATAAACCAATGCACTGAGTGGCTACATCTGTGAACCTCATCTTGACTACAGTGTGGCGCTAGCGACAACACGGCAACTGTCACGGCTGCACCTGCTGCCGTCTCGGTACACAGCCTCCCTCTCTGGTGCCCGTGGAACCGCGTCGCTCTGCTTACCGTGACGAGCCCGAGGCAACGGGCTCCGCCTGGGTCAACGGGAGGAAAAAAAAAAAAAGCTTCTTTGGAAAGCAGGGGGTGGGGGGAAATGTCAGTCCCCAAAAAGAGATGTTAAAATAATCTTCCTGCCTTGAGGGCCAGAATTTGGTTCAGTTGGCTCTTGGGTCTAAAACACCGATCTGTGAAACCCAGCAGGGTTTAAGAGCGCAGGGCGTTGGAAAACCTGACCGCCACTTGAGTTTTACCTCTTCGGCGCCTTTTTTCCTGCAGCATCAACAGTCCGGGGGTTTGACATGACAGAGGGTTGTCAATCCCCAATATTGTAAATGAGGAATAGAGATAAATGGAGCTGACTCTTCTGCACACACACACACACACACGGCCCTGGTTGTGTATTGAGGCCATTCAGAAGATGATCTGATCAGCTAAGAAGAGATTCCGGGGCATTAAAGGCTTTTAAAACTCATATGTGCTCATATTTGCTACCCAAAGCTAGCTAGAATAGTATAAAAAAAACCTCCATCTTTGCACACTCTTATTTGGTCCTGTGAGTACTTTAAAGAGAAGCCGATGCGAGACGATGCTTCTGCTAAGAGAAATGACTATTGGATCATAACGCTGTCTTAAAAAATTCTTAGAGGGGAACAATTCAGAGAGGATTTTCAGCCAGTGGAAGTGATGCAACGTGTCCACTCTCCTGCCAAATTGAACTTAAGAGTGCGTATAGAAATGGGAAACCACGAAGAGCGGGGCCCACGTGGATGCAGATAGTGTGGGATTAGCATGGGGGGGGGAGATTGAACGACAGCGGCCGTGGACGCCTCTCTGCAGCTTTGCTTGTACAGCTGTGGCCGGTCTGGCATCCACCGCTGCCTGTTGCATCCAACCACTCCACCACTGCCGGGGGTGTTGAGTAATGAACATCTTAAATACTGCGGATACGTATATCTCCTGCACATGCGTGTGTGTGTAAATGAGGATGTACAATTATTAATCTACTTATGATGAGAATTGGAATGCTTAATATTGACACCTCGGGGTGTCCGTATGACTGGATCTATTTGGCATTTACACAGAAAAAATATGTATACAGGCTGCCTTAATAATGAATCATGCCTCCTTCTAAATGAGGTGTGAGGCGGCTCTGCTGGTGTGAAGTCTGGCATCAATCACACATACCCTGACTGCTTTATCCATTAGACCGACCTGTTTGTTCTACTCGGCTACTCAATCCCTGGTGAACTGGGTTTAGTTATTCAGAAGAGTGTTAAAAAACGCAGCTTCTACTTCACACCCTGTATGTCATCGCTGGACGTGTGACACATAGCTGTGGAGAAGCAGGAAAAAAATGGAATTGGCCACAAAGTGACCATCCGTTTGGTTATGAGCTTCATTAGGAATTCCTGAATTTCATGGCTAATATAATGTTGGTTATTATTTGTATTCTTCAATTCTTTTTATTTAACAAAGCAACGGTGAGAACGTAAAGCGTTATTATTCCATCGCTGTCTAGTGAGGACAACAAACCTCCACAACTTTTCCTTTAAGAAATCTGGCCTTGTTTTTCCGATTTTGATACAAGGCATTTTTTGGATAAATGTTGATTTTCTTTTTTTTTATGGATTATTTATCCGGACAGATTTCTTTCCCGGTCGTTCAAGGACATCTTATTTACGAGTCAAAATTCCAACATTTTGGTTTTATTCGGATTGGATATCGTTTTTTATCTCAACGTTTGTTATTATTTTATAATAACAGCTGTGCAATTGAGGATGTTATAGCCCTACCCATCAGATAACATTTTAATATTTGCTTGGACTGAGGTCCATTTGTAATAAAATAAAAGGAGGTTTGAGGTTTTTCTAGTTGCAACTACATAAAAATGAAAATACTTTTTGAAGAACCTTCCTTATTTGGAGATATTCTGCACCGATTGACCGGAAATGTCTAATAAGTGTAAGATCAAAAATGTGCCAGCAAATGTAAAAACCTTTGCTGATATACTAGATGCCTCAAAATAAATAAAAAATAGGAGCATTAAGTGAAACATGTTTTTCCCCCCGTGATACAATCACCGCCAAGTCAACTGATGACCGGACAGAAAGCTCTAAACAAGCTGCGCAAATTTGAAAGCACTGCATCTTTGCCCGGCAACAAATGTTTCATTTTTAGCTTCGGCATCAGCAGCTGAACCGATGCTGCGAGTGCTTTTCTGTAGTAGTTGATGGAAATATGAGAAAAGCAGTGCAAAGAGGACAGTCAAATGGGGGTGGCCAGAAATGGCTGCATTTTAGTCGTCGCGGAGCCGGTGGCATTTCCGTCTTTCATCAGCCCGTGCTGATTACTGTGGGCCTGGAGTGAGCTGACAGGATGCGGCTCCTGTAGCCATTACCATCACACGAAGGGCCAGCAGGCCCGGGGATGGAGGCCGGGCCCCGCCTAAAGGTCGCTGAGTTTGTTCTACCAGATAACGCGTAGCATAGCGTCTAAGGGTCTAATGTACTTAACATGGCTCGAAAAAGAGTTTCCGATGATGAACCCCGCAAACCTTCGCCCTTTACATGGTGGTGTTGACATGTATATGCCTCTGTGCATAATGGAAGCAGTGGAGTAGAAGGGGCGCTGTGCACACGCGATTCAGGGGACAATATTGCGAAGTCGCCGGCTGCAAAACTCTCTCGGCTGCACTGATATTTAAACTTTGACAGAATTAAACGTGTTGTGCCAAGACGGAAATGTGTAATGGAGCTTCCATAACTCGATTCTATAACTGGAGCATGCAACAATGGCCCCAAACAAAAGTGCTAATTGACAATGAGGATATGTTGATGTACCAGACGCAGAAGGACGACAGAGATGGAAAACGTCTACAGGACATGGCTGCATATTCATTAGCTATAAATGAGAACATCTCCTTTGACGTTACAGTGGGTAACTCTTTTAACTGGTTTCTGTGCTTCGCACGTATCGCAAAGCACAGAAAATGCTGCCGTTTTAAAGTGCTGATGAGTTTTTAATGAAAGTTTTCTTTTGGTTACCTCGGAATGATGGCTTTAAAAAAAACCAAAACAAAAAAAAACCTGCTGCAAAGGCCAGCGACGGCAAAACGTCATTTTGATTTAGTTTGTGAGTTCAAGGAAGTGTCTTCTGAGATCATTTAGTAAAATATGAAACTCTTTGAAGGTTGGAAAGTGCATCTCTTTCAAACGTGTCCCTTTCATGAAGCTCTGCACTCATCAAGCAACCAAATTGGTTATTATGTTAACATAAAAAGGTCAAGGGAAAGGAATAGAGAGGCATTCTATCATATTATCTACTTGCTATTTGTGACAAATAAAACGTAATCCTTCATCTACGCGGCGCTGAATGCTGCAAACCACTTTACAGAGACGCTTTTTGTTGATCGGAGGATAATTTCCCTCCGCAGCAAGAGCCCTTGTCGAGGTGCAGCATTGCCTTCTCTCCCAACATGGGACTATGTTATCAACCTCACTTCATGTTCATAGTGAGTCTTATTCTCCCGTCATTATTTTGTGTAACTTGGAGCTGTGGCAATTACACTTCAGTGGATTACCTGTGCAGAGATACAGAGATTAAAATCTCTGCTTTAAACTACCTCCAGGTTTAAATGTGCGACCCCATGCGGCAAATTCTCCATCGTTTGGCAGAGGACCAAATTGGTAGACCTTTCAGAGTTTGTTTGCGAATTTGAATCCCTTTGGTATTCAAAACAGGAGGGCCTTATGACAGGGAGATCATTTCCTAGTGAATGTTTTATCGCAGCGTGTTTGACGCTCTCCTGTATCTGTGTGTGTGTCTCTCTCTCCCGCTCCGTCTCATTGGGTTTCTGGATTCGCTGACTTTGGTCCTGCTATTCAGAGAGATAGAAATGAACAAAAAGAAAGCCCCCCTGTCCGTCTTTGTTACCACTACAGAGCAAACGCGCATCAAATACACACAAGGTGCAGAAGCAGTGATTGCTGTATCTGCTGCCCCACTATGGGTGTCGGGGGACGACGGCACGAGCCACAGGACGTTTACATCATTTTTAAAATCACGTCATGCCTGCATCAGGGTCGGCTGCAAGTTGAGCGTATTGTTGAAAAAGAGATATATTTTGCCTATAACAAAGCATTAGTATGTTAAACCATTGTTTTATTCATCTCTCTCCAAAGGCAAAGCACAGCAGCTTTCACTATAATCTATTCGATGTAAGCCAAGTGTTTGCTTGATGACATCTCTCGCGTCCTCACTGAAGTCTGAATTTATTCAAAAGTCGATCCTCTCCCTCGAATGTTATTCCCATAGAGGCGGCGTCGTTGTACAGTGAGCAGGAATTGAACTGGTGATTAAAGTGTGTGTGTGTGTTTGGAGGGGGGTGGGTGGGATGAGCCAATCTGGCCTTGTTTGCATCACAATTCCCTGACACAGTGCTGATGTTATGCTAATGAACTCAGCCCCCCGAACTGCCCTCTCTCTTTCACAGCTGAAAGGGGGGCGGGGCCAAGGGGCCGTGACGCTGAAACCGCACAAGGGAAATCTAATGACGCAGCCTGGAAATTCAAAGCAACTGAAATCACGCTATTTGGGCATATTGGTGGATTTAATGTTAGTTTTTTTTTTTTTTTACATTTTAAATCCAGAATGGGCTTCATGTTGTGCAGGCAAGCGTGTGACGCAATCTTTTCTGAGCAAGAGCTAAAGGCCTTTTAAAATGTTCTTCTGTCTTTGAAAAAAAAGAAGAAAAAAACATATATATATAAATGAACCAATGCAACATCATCAGGTTGAACCAGCACCATTACCTGTCTGGGCAGTTCACTGATTGAAGATTTAGGGCGTGATTGCATTCAGGAAAAGACTACACCCACTTCTTTTGTCTGCGCTTCCTGGCGAGACCCGCTGCTATACCTTGTTTGGGTTGACATATGCCACTTCCCTTGTCTGACAAAGACATTCATTCCATCTTTTAGATTGAATATAGACTCGGCAGCGCTGGGATGGCAATCTGCCAGTTTGAAGCAGCGGAGCCACTCCACTGCTGAAATAGTTCTGTTGTGTGCCGGTGGCTCCGCTGGAAGGGTACGGTCCTCGTGCTGTTTTCTATTCCAGTGACAACTGAGATTATGTGGTGGTCCTTATTTTGCCTTTTGTCCTGCCTCTGCGGCCAAAGTAAAGGTTAAATGCCTCACTAGATAGTGAGCCAAGGGCGGCCACGTTATGCACAATGCCTATAATCAGAAAGAATCAACACCCTTGCAGAATTAAATAACACTTCTTTCCAAACGTCTGACTTTTTTGATTTTAGAAACATTCTACAGAAAGATCTTTCACGATGCTCTCTTGATGCTCAAGTGCAGTGTAGTGATCCAGGTAAATACTATTAAGCTATTGTTAAATATATCCAAAGGAGGAGATGTAGCCACCCAAAAAAATAAAGGAGGGATTTTCTGAGCTTTTAGACGTTGAGATGTGGATTGTGCAAAATCAATATCAGTTCAATTCACGATAGATCTTTCTTCCGAGGTGAAGTTTAAAATATATTCCCCCATTTTCTTCCGTCCATGAAATAATTGCTTGGTTTGTCTTTAGTTTCTCATTGCTTAAACGAGTGAATGCGCGGTTAAATGGCTTCTACTTCCTTCCTGCACCGCTTCCATTTAAAAACGTCTCGCACACAAGTCATCTTCTCCGTTACCTTCCTCTTTCTTTTATTTTTTTGTTCCTAGCCCCTACTTTAAAAATGAATCATCCTCTTTAATAACCCCTCGCGATCACAGAGCATTATTGATGGTGAGGCACTTAATAGAAAGATGAAGCAGGGTTTTTAACCACTCGGCTGCTCATTTTGTATGGGGGGGGTCACTAAAGCTGCTTACTGGTACGTGCCAGAGTAAATACACCCCATTATTGTCATAGACCCAAACTGACAAACATGTTGTCTTTTGATGAGAAGCAATGCTAAAAATAAACACGCGACACCAGCTGCCGAACCCAACGGAATGTCGACGGGCAAAATTCTGAACCACCAGTGTTTATTTGTTCACCGCAGCACGAACGACTCGGACGCTTTTTACTGGACGCTCGTTACTTGTTTTGTCTGGTTTCGCTGGGAATTGGCAGTTGTTCGGCCACGTTGTATTGTGTTGTTGCATGAGCGCCGAATGATCGCAGTCGTTTGGAAACCGAGAAGACGAGTTTGGGACTACTGCCGAGCTCCGTTTGTGTAATCCCTGATTTGTCTTGACTAATTTAGACATGGACAAACTGGATCCCGTAACAAATGTTTCATTTTTTGTGTCCCAAAATGCTCAACAACAAAGTATTTATGCACTCTTAACAATTGTGTTGGCTTTCTGGACATGAGAGTGTACACTTCATATTGCATGCGCTCCGTGTATTCCAAGGTTAATCGTCCCATGTCATGGACTTATTGGACTTGATTGGCAGGTACTATCACCACGGGACGCCTATATAATGGCAGGGCTCCCGTTCCTGACCTTCCTATTTATCTAGCTGTATTAATGTCAGCCTATTAATTCCTAAGCGGAGGAACATTTGGCAAAGACACCGTTTAACGGCGCTGGCTGAATCACGCTTATCTCAACCGACCTGAAAGGAATAGTTTGGTGCTATCAGTAACTGGAAATGACATTTTGAAATTTCATTTGAGATAATCCACTTCACATCCCAGTAAAACGTTAAAATTACAACTAACAGTGGACGGTACCTGTATTAAAACTTTGTTACCGTGGCAAATCACCTGGCTATAATCCACGTGGACAGACAGGTGTAGGTATCTTTCAGCGCTAATAGGATTTTTGTTGCATTGCTAAAGTGATTATGAGGCTATGGATTTAATATCTATTCAGGCAGAGGGATAGAGAAAAATATCATGTGAAAATCACAATAAACACACATTGTATATATCGGCAATTTTAAATTGGGGGATAATCGCAGATAGACACGGATTTTTAATATTGAAAACTGCACCTGTTCCATTTCAAGATTACGTTTTTTTCTAACCATACTTCCATTCTTGTCTCCATAAATGTATTGATGAGTTGGAAATATTCCAGCATTTGGTCCATGATTGCTGTATTTAGAAGCCTTATGTTGTGACCGGGGGAGGGGGTTCTTTAATCCATCATTGAGTTGCTCATAAAAATGATTTATGGTGCAATGACCATGACGAGCGCCACGCTGATGCCACTCCGGCTCTCTCGCATGGGGAAGTGTGGCTCACAACAAGACAACAGTTTTATTTAATGCAAACAGATCCAGATATTGACAAACCGTTGTTTTTCCGTTTTCTGAGATGAAAAACGGTGCCGGGTAATACCTGAAAATGATAAATAACCATCATCTTATAATGGGCGAACTTTCTAATTGGGCATCGTTGGCCGTAATATGTTTGCACTATTAAGATATTGTTATTTGCACATGGTTATACGTAAAAAAAAAAAAATCAGAGTTAAAGTATTCTCACTGGCAATATTCTCCATAATGCCAGAGGGTGTGTAAACAAAAGGCACTGTGAAGGAAAAAACAAGTACCACCAGCAAAACAACATAAACTAACCAACAATGCCGAGGACGCCTTTTTATTTATTTAGTAACTATGCAATGAAGGCTTGAATAAGTTGTAAACAGATTGGATTTGGCTGGTAAAATATTGCTTCAAATGACGGTTTTTAAGAGTATTTATGTTTGTGGAGCATTCAGAAAGGAATCAGCCGCGTTGGGGAAACCCTCACCTTGTTAACACGGCTTTTATCAGCGATCCATCAGCGATCCATGGAAAGCTCTAATGAAGCGTGCAGCAGGAGCCGAGTTAAAGACATTCGGAGGTGTGCGAACAAGCCCCTTCACCACTGTGCATGACGTCGAGTCATTTCCGGCTTCACTTCGGGAGCACGACACCTCGCTCTGAATCATAGTTTGGATTCACTTTTATCTTTTTCCCTCATTGGAGGACTTTTGTCTCAAAGACACCAATGAGCCCGTCCTTGGTGACCCTAAGATTCAATGTCACTCAAACCATCGATTTGTGGACAGACTTGTACGTCAACTTAAAATGTCTTTGGTCCAAGACGGCTCCAATAAAACCCCTCATGCGTTGCATCCCGTCATTCACTCACACACACCCACACACACAAGCAACTTGCCAAGCAGCAGAGAAATTGCAGCATGCATTTCTCTGGCTGAGCTCCTATCGGGGTCAGGGCCTGCGTTTTGGGGCGCCAGCGGTCACACGGTGTTTGGTTGGGGTGTCATTCGGCTCCCCTCGCCCTGTGCCGCTCTCAACAGAGGGCTCGGCCTCTGGTCCCTCCCTGCCCCACATCCGACTCAGTGGGGCTCCCACACTCATCCGATCAACAGCCCAGCCCCCCCTCCCCACCCTCCCCTCCTCCAACCCTCTTCTGGAGTGCAAATTTTCAAGAATAACGCTGGCAAACTGTAGATCTTCAGCAGTGTCGAAGCAGGAACACGATCTCTTATAGCCGAGTGTCCTGCGACGGAGCCCCGCGTCCGCAGGTATTTCAGTTCTTCGCTCAAAGTGGATAAGAGAACCGCGGATAAGAGGACTCTCATGGTATGCATGCATTCATGTATGAGGACGCTGTTGAGGGGGGGGAAACCCCAGCAGAAACCCCAGCAGAAACCTAATGTGTTGCCTCCATTCAACATGTGGTGGTCCGTTGGTCCCAATTTACATTTCAGTGAATCTCCAGGCCCATATTTCCCTTCAATTGCGTCCTGTGATGTTCCGTGACAATTAACATCCCGACTCTTTCTTCAGGTTTTTTTTGAAAGCCCGGGGGCTAATTCAAGGGTCAAGCAAGACTTGCAAGCTGTCAATCTTTCATTGTAACTAGACTCTCCTCCCCCCCCTCCCCCACTCGGGGTCTTTATTCTTGCTCCCCCCCCCCGACCCCCCACACCCTCCATTCTCCTGGACCTCTTCTTATAGAATGGCCCAACTCTTCTTCTATTCTCCCGTGGCCCTCTTAACAGCTAGAGAGGGACAACCGGGAGCTTTGTCTAAGGAGCCCGGCATTCTTTGACATCTGCCTCTGGTTTTCTCTGTCCTTTTCAATTAGCCCCCCCACCCCCCGCCCTCCCCTCTTCATTCTAATTGCCCCCTTCTTTACAGTTACTTAGCCTCTTATTTATTTATTTTCTTACAAAAGGCCAACTTGGATCCTGTCACTCAATTTTGTTTAATTATAAAGCATGCATTGTATTGGGAACGTTATATTACGATTTAAAGGCGGCGTTGCTTCTTCTTTTCCCCAGAGTACTTAAACTCATGCCGGCAATAACCGCATTAAGCCCAAACAGTATATTGTTTAGTCAATGTGGTTATTCTTGCGTCCCTGTCATCGGCAACCAGTGTAAAAAAATGTTTTTTAAAAAGGAGGCGGCGGGCTCAACTGACCTTCTGCGTCAGAATGCCGGGACAAAGACAAAAGATCTAGACCCCAGAACAACAACTTGTTATAACAGGAGCAGAAACCTGTTCTAAGAGCTGACCCAAGTTGACAGCTATTTAAAAAAACAAACAAAAAAACAAACAGCCACCGTCTGATTCCCGGCAGTTTCTGTTTGGAGGAGGTGAGAGAAAGAACCCCCCTCCTCCCCCCCTCTGAGAGGGAAGACCTCGCCACGTTTAATGAGAGCGGGAGTCTCCCTTCAGTCTGCGCCTTTGGTGTCTCCGCATGTTAAACACTCCCAGCGTGGGGCCAAATATATGAAAGTATACGACTGTTGCCGTCGATTTTACCGTACACACCCCGTCCCCGTGTACCACTGATCTACAGCCTACATTTGCTCTCGCGGCAGGGGGGCCCCGACTGCCTCGGAGGCACAACTGTTTAACGGCTTTTGTCTTTGTCCCGGCGCTCTGACACAGGAGGTCTGTTGAGCACGCCGCTTCCTATTTTTTATTTTTATTTTTTACACTAAGCGGTGATGTCAGGAATGCAAGAATAATCATAATGATTAAATACGGTTATCTCAGGCTAAGGCATGGTTGTTTTATTTGCATAGTTAAACACTGTGCTGATGTTGTACTCTTTAATAACTTGAATTTAATTTGAAAAAAAAAAAAAAAAAACGCAGGGAGGCAATGCTTCCATGTGATAATAGATTTGGGGTTAAAAAGGCTATGTGAAAAAAAATACTTTTGACTGTTAATTGAGCTTCAGGACACTGAATTAATCTGAACTGGGTTTGTCACATAGCGTTGTGCCGAGACCGTAAACCAAGAAGGGGTCGCATCGTTCTGTGAGTTTGCACTTTGACAGGAATAAACCCTCGTGTGCGTATTCTGATTCTGTGCACGCTCCACACAGGGCGCCGAGTGAACCAGATGCAAAAGGGAACCACGTTTGATGACTCAAAGAGTGACAAGTGACGGCGGGAAAAATAAAACTCAAGATTTTTGAGTGACAGCCAAATTAATTGAATACTCTTAACACCTCCAGTGTTTGTGCCTGTGGGAATCTGCTTTGGAAAATGTGAAAAACAATCATCACCAAAGATGTTTCTCCTTTTTCCCATTACATTACTATTTCCTGTTTGCCTGTAAATAAAGTAAATGTACATCCATTTCCCGGGACATTTGGTTATTGTGCATTTCAGTTAACTGTTTTTGTGTATTTTCTGCATTACCCAGTGCTGATTGAGCAGGGATTCTTAACCCTGGCTTGTAATCATGTGTGATCCAAGTATACTCCGTCTAAGTGGACAACACAGTTCGTCTTTGTATGCACGGCCGAAACTCCTTAAGGCAACTGTATACACTGTACTCATTGTATTGCCTCGTTATACTCGCATGGACCTTTTGGTGGAGACTGATTATTTGTAGCCACTGGCCTGATGAACTTAATTGGTGCCACGTGCACTAATCAGCTAAAAGACCAGGGTTCGAGTTTTGTTGCAATCCAGTAGAAGCCATTACATTCGCTCTCTTATTTTTCATTTGTCGAGTCTCATGACTGCATATTACTAAATACACTGTGCCTGCGTGTTCTCTGCTCTTGTTAACCTCATTTAAATGCCTCTAAATTTAGAGGTCTCAGGTGAGACGTAATGTCATACTAGATGAGCTGATTATGGCAGGCTTAATTACAACTTTGTTAGCTAATGTGCGAGCTTCGCCTTTTTTTTTTTCTTTTTTTTTTTCTCTCGCTGATGAATTATCGCGCTGTCGTACCAAACAGTTCAAAGAATCTCCAGGTCGGGGATATTCTCCAGAGCCGTGGAGCCAGAACAAGCCGAATTCTGCAGCTTCCGACTGTACGCGATAAACAGAATTTCCCACCCGTCTTTTTTATGTCGAGTTCACCCGTTTGCTTGCAAGTCTTGCGGAAAACACACTGTCCCTTGAATATAAAAAAAAAAAAAAAAAACAATCTCAGGCTGTGAACACATCCAAGTGGCATGTTGTTTTTGAATCTGCTAAAAGGAAAGGAACAGTTTCTAATGGGGTCCTGTGTGTCCTGTTGCCAGAGTGATGCCGTATCCCTCGGTGAATGTGCTGCGAAGCTCGGCCCCGGCAGTGTAAACACACAGACAAAAGGGAGCCGTTAGTAGTGTGAAACGCATGCCCGGGCGCGCAGGTAGGCATTAGGTTTCACCCCGCACGCCCTCCGCCACTGCATCCGTGACGGGGAGGAGGCCGTTTGCTTTTGTAGCGAAATGAGAGCAAAAACAAACACTCAAACAAACGAAACGGAGACCAGAAGGGCAGGTATGGATGAGGAGGGGAGAGAGGAATTCCTGTTTGTGGAGATGTGAGGGGGGGGCGGAGGGGGTGTTTAGGCAAGGAGAGATAAGGTGGTTTGTGGTCAGACACAACAGAGAGAAATGACCATTTGCTCGGCGGTGTTCCTTTTTGTTTGTTTGTTTGGACGGGGCGCGGGGGTGGGAAGAGTCCCGCAACATAAATCACTGTTGTGTTCGAGCCTCTGCTGAAGTGGGAGAGGAATGCAAGTAGGTGGAAAACCTACTAGGAAAAGGCCGTTTATTGCAAATAAATATAGAATGTGGATGTTTAATCAACCCTTTCAGACATTCTAAAAATTATTATTATTATTTCAAAACACCGGACACAGTTTACACCCAGCGCTACTATAAAAGAGTTTCCCCTTCCATTACTGAGAACAGGACAAAGCTAATGCAAACCATTATAACAGCGCAGCATGAAAAGCTTTTGGGCTAATGGTCACCAAACAATTACCTTGAATAGTTTTTGCATTTATCGTTGCTATTCAGATATATTTTTTTCATATTTTCAGGTGGAAGATTTTTTACTCTAGAGCTGAAATTTCTATATGAGGGAAGGTTTTTTTTTTATAGAGCTAATTGTGATGGTGCACAAGGTAAACATTGGTTCTAAATCCTAACTGATACCTCAATATGTGTTGTGGGAAAAGTAAAAATCGGACCTAACTGAATAATTTAGAAATGCTCAAAGAGAGGAATGAAAAAGCAAATACCATTAGAAACCGCCGGACCAGGTTAGCATCCCAAATAGATGGGCGGGGCGGGTTTTATCTGTTTGATGACTGCGGTGGTCCCACCCCTCACTGCCCTTTTGAAATGGTTAGCCTTCAGCAGCCTTTGGGGGATTTACCTTCTCAGGATTATTGACCTTCTGCGCGTATTTGAGTGCCTCTCCGTGGGTTTGCAGCGTTTCACCGCTTAATTATTTTTTTCTTCACATTTCTGCCGCGAGATGTAAATGCAGCATCAAGCGCCTCTCGGCGAGAGTGTGACAGGGGGAATTCCTCTGTGAAATAAAAAAACCACGTGGAATACAACTCATCCCTGAACTGAACAACTCTCTCGGTCTGCTCCACAGGTGAGAGGATCAATGATGAGCATCTCCGAGACCAGCCGGCTTGGACTTTCTTAATCGGAACCTTTTTTCATTCACACGCAAATCTGCCCACAAAGCATCAACGCCGGGGCGCCATGGCATGCTCTCTGCTGAAACTACAGACCTTCTGCTGGTTTCTCATCACACTTGCCCAAGTGCACTCCACGGAGGGTAAGTACATATGTGTTCTCTACAAACGTATCGATCTGCTCACAATGCCTTTTAGTTTCCAAGCTGAAGGAATTCTCGCTATTCTCCCAATAAGAAAATATGGCGTGAGCAGGGAAATTGTGACTTGAGCCTTAGCTGAACCCCCCCCGCCCCCCCCCACGCCCCCCTCCCCCGATCGCAGGCTGTGCTTGTGTAAGTAATGCTGCTCTGAGGACAGTGGGCACAGGCGGATGGGGGATAATCTTGAGTGGTTTCATTAGTTGGTAAATTGCGATTTTGTCTGAGATTTTCTGCTTGAAAGCGTCAGTGGTTCCCAGTGGCATCAGAGCTGGAGCCATTTGTAGATTCCCCGCTAAGACGCTTCGTCTCATGGCAGATGTGCACAGATTTCGCACCTTGGAAGAAAAAAAAAAATGTAAAGCCTGAATGTATTTTAATCATGGTGAATGTGGCTTTTATGAAAACAACTCTCAGTTACTAAATACTCTACAAGTATTTAGCATCCCAACCACTCCTCATCAACTGCATCCTGTACATGCCAGTGTTTGGATAGTGGTGCATTACTTTTTGAAGATTTGATTTAAAATTGACTGCCATCTTTGCAGGGCAATGTATCAAAAGCGTCACTGCAGATTGGGTTTGTTGGCGCCAACTGTTGGGGCTCGAGCCAACTGTTCTACCTACTCGACTCCTTTTTAAAACATGCAGTAACGTAAGAATATGTATTCTAGTTGGGAAGGCATCGATTCATCAAGATGCTTCCCACACCGTAGTGAGTCACACCATATGTTTTTCTTAAGCATCCTCTGGCTCGGATTGGATCTTTGAGAAAATAAGTGCTGGTCTCGATGGGCTTTAGTGGATTTAGAAAATCACATGAAAGTGGTTGAACATAATCACATGTATTACATGTCATGTCAGAACTGCGACGTGCTGTTTCGGAAACCTTATGCAAAGATTACCGTTTGCAATTTCAAGGGCAGGGTGTTCACAGAGGTAAACAATTTTAAAGGGCAGAAAAAAAGTCTCCACTTGAGTTTCTGTGTCCCCGGGTTGAGGCGTTTCTGGTCTGACCGGTCGTCTCCTAGAACTCGGCGGGTAGTGTTTGAAAGCTGGGAGGTCAGTGAGGGATTTGAACGATACACCGCTGGGTTCAGGGTGCATCTGGCAAATGCTATGCGATTATTCTTTGGTAAAAGGTCCACTTCTCCGCTTCTCTGTTTTGTTGTCTACTCCGTGTAGGTGGGATCTGCTGAAACTGCTATACTGTCCTCAATATAGCACTTGCTAAATGCGCTAGAAACCCTTTTAGTCGACCGTTAATTGGCTGCGGCTTGTGTGCGAAGGATGTCCTGTGCCAAGCGGGTGACGACTCTCTCTAACTGATCCGTGCTTCCCCGTTTTTCAAGCTCCACATTCTACTAATGCCTCAGCTCGCTTTCACCGAGATGGTACAAAAAAATAATACTTAAAATCAATATTTATTCCTGAATTTTTAAATAAAGGTAAATATTCAAACCGGTTCATGGAGCGTCCAGTTGGGTGGAGCCGTGTCATAGCATCATTGACATGATGCTATGACATCATGACAATAGCATGTCAACAGTGACAGTAAGAAGAGACTGTAGATTAGATTTAACTTCATTTTCATTGCGCACAGCAGAGATGGAAATAAGGAATAAACGTGACAAAGTTATCTATTGAGATTTGTCATTCATCTTTCTTTTTCTTGTCGGTTCCCCTTCCGTTTCCCATGACAACCAGGGATCGGTCCAGAAACAGGTCATTACAAACAATATCCCCAAGTAAACATGCTTCATTAAACTGCGTGTACCCCCTAATATCTTTTTAATGCATTTTTATAATTTGAAGGAAATGAGTTAGTGAAAGGCTGTAAATAGCCTTAAGTTTGGTTTCCCCCCGCCCTTCTGTTATTTAGTATTTAAAAGATGAGATACAGCCAAGATTGACACTACAATGACGGCACTGGTTCGACAGCTACACACAACGGTGACCTGTTTATTTCAACAGCTGATTTACTGTCATTCCCAGCCTTTCATGTCCCTTTTTTCCTTATTTCATCCACATCTGTAAAATACACATGTATGCCTCTGCAAACAGTAGATGTGGCATAGTGTCATGTAGTATATCAAAGGAGCCCTAGGGACCTGTAGCCCTTTTAAACCTATATGTATATGTATATATATATATGTAGTCAGGTCTCTATGTGTGTGTATGTACATAGAATCAACAATACTTTACTGGAGCAATCATTTGTTTGTGAGCAGCTTCTCTTTTGCTGTATTGTTTAGTCATATAACAACCGCTATGAAACTATAATACATTTTTCAGAGCTGCTGAAAATCAAATCATTATCAGTGATGATACAGGTTTCATACACTGATTGTTCTCAGAATATACATTTGTTCCAGCGCTGTAACCTTATGTGAACCAACTGTACAGTAATCAATATTAAGATCAGTACAGACATGAGGATGTGAGGTACGAATCATTTGGAACATTTTGTCCGTTTAGAAATCCAATAAAAATTCTATAATTTACCATCAAACTAATTTAAAAAACACTTATTTCGCCCATCAAATTCAGCTTTATTATCACATGGAGCAAAACACATGTTAAAACAGCTACAGTTTGTTGCTCTGGAGGAAGATTCTCAAAGTGGAATTATTCCATCAGAGGTCGTCCTGCCTTTGCCTGGAGAGGTTATAATGACCCTTTTTTTTAGGTTCTTAAATGTATGGTATAGAGAAATACTGACTTGTTCCATTGCCCCTTTTAAATCTTATTGGACAACATTCCTTCATTGAATAATGTTCCACACAGATTAGGGCTTTATGGTAGAGCGGTCGCTGAGAAGGTACAGGACATCTACGGTTATCACTTTAATCATACTGCTTCACTCTGACCTGCTTTGATATTGTTTTGCATCAATAACAGTTTGCCCTCAGGCATTCAGAGGGATCCTCTTTGAAGCTGCAGGTTTATTTCCTTTTGTCCTACCGTTGTCCTCTGCGGATGTCACCATAGCAACACACCAAAAAATGAGATGAAGTTGTAATTTATGAAGTAATAATGTGTTTTTTTTTGTGCAAAATGTAAAAACCAATGTGGTTTACCCCACCAACACATGCTCAAATTGGCTCGCATGTCTCCCAAAAAAATTTAGCCGAGTCTAGTGGGGTTGAAAGGATTTGTCTGTATCAGCAACAGAATAACAAGTAACACCTAGCTCAGGCACACACTCTCTTCAAAGGCTTTCCAGAAGATTTTTAGAATTACAGTGAGACAGAATTTGAGAGCAGAGCAAGGATTTTGTGTCAAGAGCTGGCAGGGCAATCTTTTCAGCATGCTAGAATGAGTGCCAACTACATACCGGTAGAAGATGGGTCTGGTGTTACATTGGTGCTGAGGCACTCAACCGACCTGTGATCAACTTTATGCTTTCAAAATGGTCAGTGATGAAAAATAACAATTTGTCCAGCGTCTTTGTAACATGGCAGTTCAGTGGTTTCAGTATCGAACTTTTAATTGGCAAGCAGACACGATGTATGGAGGTCCAACAACTTAAACTGTGTCATTCTGTGACTTTGGGGGGGGACATACAGAGCGATACCGCGATGTAAAAAGCTGCTTTTCAGTAGCAGAACTTGTTTCGACAAGTCTGACACGGAGAATTTCTGTTCCCTCCGTAAACCCTGAAACCACACCATTGTTTCTCCTCAAAGCGTGAAATGTTTGAAGCACTTGAGATTTCTCAAGGGCAACAGGGAAGGGCACCTTTTTAAAAGTCCTCTTTTTGTACCGTGTGAAAGGAAAAGAGAAGGGACTTAAAGCCTTTAAGTCAAAGTGAATGGAGTGAAATAGACAATCAAGGTGTTCGGAAATGTAATTATTGGAGGTTAAAAGCCCAGGGCTTATTGTGAGACCAAACCTACAAGAACAGGATCCAGCACCTGCGAGCGCTGTGCCCCCACCTATTTGCTCCTTCCAGCCTTTTCTTGGAACCACATAAGCAAATTCATAAAAGGTCTTGAAAATGGGCATTTTCTTCATTTTTGCTACGCTCCAAACACTTCCTGCACTCAATACACGCTTAACTGTATTAGGGCCGGGCTGATAGTGGTCATGGAATTCAGATTAGTATCTAGCAGGTGAATCCAATCCGGTATACGTCCAGGAATCATAAGCATATTATACAGAGGCAAAGAGACTGTATCTGTGCTTTTCCTTCGTTCCATTGGGTGCCTCTTTCTCAGCGGCTTTGTTGTGCACGTTATCTTGAGAGAAATCTGTCAAGGGCCAGTGTGTAGAGCCGCGGCCTGGAGACCTTTTGTTTTAAGATACTAATTTGTGCCAGAGTTGTGTCCGAGGAAAGTAATTGTTCCCCGTCGTGGTGCCACACTCCCAGACCCCTTCCTTTGGTAATAAAGGTAGTCTTGAAAAGTCTGGCCCACTGCTATTTTGATAAAATAAACAATTTCCTAGCTAATGACTATATTAAACATTTATTTGGTTTTCAATATTCTACGAGAGACGGCGCTAAAACAGTGGAGGTTGAAGTGGCAAAATCTTTTCTTTTTCTTGCTTTTTCTTAGTTAACAACTTCTGTTGTTGTTGTTTTTTTTTTGCTTTCCATCTCCTGCTTTATGTCATTCTGTATGTTTGCGGCAGACTGTGGAATCTGGCTTCCCGTGGAGCCAGGCAGGCGTGGGGTCTGTGTACGAAGGCCCACCGTGCTGTCACGTCTCTTTCAACGCCAGCCAGGCTTGGCCAATGAGGAGATAAGGAGACAATGAGTTGGAGAGCAAGCCGTGGCAAGGTGTAACAGCAGCCCCCGGGTCTCCTCCCTGCCGAGCACTTCAAATCCTCATTAGGATTTTCAGGAAAGGAATGAGGGATTTTCTGGATTAGGGCTTTGTCACCAGTGGCTCCATGTTGGTATTTGTCATGCAAGAGCATTGCTAACCAATCGCCCCCCCCCCCCCCCCCCGTCCCCCGTCTGACCCCTCCCATCCCCTTCACCTAGTCACTGAGGCAGTTAAAATATATTTCACTGGAAGTACTTTACTCATAGTTTTTAACTCATTGCACTTGCCCAAGGTTTTTTAACTCCATCTTAGTGACCTGTTCTGAATGTTAGAGCTGTTGCTTTAGCATTTCTTTGAATGGTTACTCTGCAGAGATGCCCTTGGGAAGTATCATTACTTTGTTGTAGTCTATAACTCATGGTGGCATCTCGGGCCGTGAAACACATGCAGCAGTTTCGACACGGTGCTTTGTTTCATCAAGAGCGCTCCTCTTCATGTTTTACTTTTAACTGTAGACTTTTTTTTGGAGGCTATTTATCCCTTTGCTAATCACTTATTTTGAGTGTTCTGGAGCTGTATGCATTTCTCTTTTGCAAGTATGTGGCCCTTTGTTTAATTAAGTCATGAGTCTCGCAGACTTCGCTCACCAAACAACAGCCCTGTGTTGCTCGACATGGTGCTGAACCTCCTCAAGGTCCTTAATTGGGTTTCAGACTTGTCTGGGAGAGTGGTTCAGCGTGACACAGCCTCAGACAGTGTGAAACCTACCTTCCCTCATCCTTCTCGGTGGTGATCTTTGTGGATAATGGCCATTCTCACGGTCACAAGGCCCTTGCTGGGTGGGATCTCGGGCACCCGAGATTAGTCATCTACCCACATCTCCCTATCTGCCCTGTGCTCTTCCGTCATGCTTTGTCTCAATGTGTTCTTGCTCAGGTAGAAATATGTGGGTATATCCCTAACAATCTACAAACTATGTCCTGATAACCCATCGAGCCTCCTCCAAAATCCATACAAAACAAACAAATATCACTTATCAGTCTTCAGCGCAGTGGCCCATAACCAGGCACCTATTATTCATGGAAGAATTTCTGTCGTGCCGTCACAGGATTCGTGCCGTGGCCGATATGGTTAGCATTTGGTCGATTTGTCTGAGACATGCCTCTGCTTTAAAGTTTGTGTTTTTGCCTGTGTTTTTTTTTTTATTTATTCGTTACCTGTTTTGGCAGAATGAAAAAGTGACTTTAACTTGTATTGCAAAAGACTTGTGTATTTTACGTGAGACTGGTGGCGGGTGGGCTTCAGACACCCGGGAGCTCTGGGGGAATACTCCCCAGCAACAATCGATTTTTACATTTTGAAGTTAAAGGCATCACTCCGTTGCAAATTAAGAGGGTATATATATATATAATATATATATATATATATATATATATATATATATATATATATATATTTGATATACTACATGACACTATGCCACATATACTGTTTGCAGAGGCATACATACATGTATTTTACAGATGTGGATGAAATAAGGAAAAAAAGGGACATGAAAGGCTGGGAATGACAGTAAATCAGCTGTTCAAATGTATATATACATATATATACATATATATATACATATATATATATATATATATATATATATATATATATATATATATATATATATATATATATATATATACATTATACATATATATGAAGAATGTTGTGTTCTTTTAAATCTATGCTCTTGCAAAGCAAGATTTTGTGGACTTTGCATGTCCTCCCGCGGCACTGTGGGTTGTCTCTCTCCCATGGTCGAAAAAAAGACATGCGGCTTACGTTAATCGACAACTCTAGATTGCCTGTAGGTGTGTATGTGAGCGGGAATGTTTGTCTGACTCTGTCTCGGCCCGTTGTTAACTGGGATTGGCTCCAGCACCCTGTGACCCTGGCATGTAATACTTCTACAGAGACAAGAGGGTAATGCAGTACCTTTGACTTCACTACATTTGGTTTTCAGCATTCTATTTTAGCTATTAGTTGTTGGTTATAAAAAATGGAAAATTCACTGACGAGCTCTGAGGCATTATTAATAGTATTTAGCCCAACACATTAATATGCAAAGCAGCTGCAAACTCGTCACAATCAATTCATTAACACGTTGGTTTTGCAAACGTGAAAATAAGGAGCCCGTTTTTTGTGACCGGTCGGGCGAGTTTCCGACACCGTGCGCTTAGACCAAAGCTTCAGGAAGAGGCTAAATCCCGCCGCAGGGTCCCGTAAGGTGACTTTTACTTACTCAGCCGAACTAGAGCCGTTACCTGCGCACCGCTTTTGAACTAGCAAGTAGACCTTGCGGCCGACAAATGAGCCATGTCGCATGAAGTGCACTCGTGCGATATTAGTTAGTGACCTTTTAGGTAACATAATATTTTGAAAGGCTTAAGATTGAAAATGTTTTACAGTTCACACATGAGTCTGAGTCATGATATCCCTGCTTGCCCTTTATGGAATCCTCGTTGTCTTTCAGTCCGGATGTAGAGCTGCAGTAAATCCTGAATAAGCTCCTGTAAATGAGAGGTGGTGAGACCGCGCCCCGTAAATGTAAAGGACTTAAAACCAGGGCCTTCTGCAGGAACTTCTATAAGCGTGTTATAATTTCACTAAAATATTTAATTTTTTTTCAATTTGCTAAAAAAAAAGCCTTTGTTTTTGTTGTTGCAATGAATAGTTGTCTAAAACCTGTTTAACCAAAGTCTGTCTGCTTTAGTATGCTGTTAGACAATAATGCAATTGTTTTAGCTTATGGCCCCATATTTGCAGGTCATCATTTGGACCAAATAAGTCAGTGGAGTGCGGGTTTACTTGCTGTCAAACATAGCAAACATCATGGCGGGCCATTTGTGCTCTGGTAGATTGCCAAGACCTTTGACCCCCTGAGTCATTATGACCCCAGAGTGCGTCTGTGTGTCGAGGGCGTGGGCCTCCGCTCTCAAGCCCTTGCAAGTAAATAATTGGCTGAAGAAAATCAATGTTAGTCAAAGATGAATTTCAACAGATAGGCTTCATTTCAAATCATTAACAATAATTAGAAAATGACGGCATCTTGTAATAGTGCCCAGCCCAACCAGACCATTGCGTCATGTTTATTAGTTGCTCTTGTACCCCAATTTCCATCCCACACACACACCGCAAGTCCCTGGGTTTGTTTTAAATTTCCAACAATCAACCGTTAGGGCTGATAAGCACGAGAGAAATCTGATAAATTGTCAAATGGAATCTTCAAAATGCTCCTGCTTTGACATGTGAGAGCTGGAAACGGATAGAAGAGTGATTTAGGCTTTGTCTCTGGATTTGATTACAATGAGGTTAATCCAAATTTTGAAAGTTTCTTACAAAAAAAAAAATGTGGTTGAGAACCTTCTTTTGAATGTTATAGCAATCAGTGCACTGAATGGCAAAGATGCATATGAGATGGAAGGTCATCAAGATAATATTCAGCCTTTGGTTTATAATGAATAGCAGCAAATAAATCCTGAAAGGATTGAAACCAGAATAGAATTCAATTTCCGCTTGGCCAGCTTTCTCTCCAAGTATTGTGAGATAGAATCCCTGAACTGCAGGAAATCTAACAATAATAGAGCCTCAAAGAAAAACATATTTTACACATAAAAAATAAAGAAAATTCTTTGTTTTGTGTGGCACTGGTTGGATAAATGCTCTGTATGCAGAATACATGGATAAGCCTGGCCGAGTAAAGTGAGGAGACAAACGCCAAGGGGGCGACTATTGTTGCGTCGCATGACAATCCACCTAAACCCGGAAACTAGCAGGACTGCAGTCCAGTCTGAATAAGAGCTGCATAAAGAATTCAGTTGTAGCCGCGGCCGTGTCATCAGGGCATGACTACCCATTTGGTCAGGGAATTTAAATGCCAGGTGCGGGTCACTTGAAGCACTAGCTGAATAACGTGGCACAAATGCATGCACATGAGTCTGGAGGAGGAAGCACTGCTGTGGTCTGCTGGAGGAAGAACACTTTGGGAACGCAAACCCAGCAGATGGGCTCTTCTCATTTTGTGCGTGCTGCCGCTGGTGACCCATCGGGGAAAATGCTTCCTTATTGAATCGAGGAGCATCAAACGCTTCATTGGAGCAGAGATGGAAGGCTGGGCTACCCAATGTGTCCGTTGTTTGCATAATTTCTAATGGAAACTCTGGATACAATACAGAAGGGTGGAAAAGTCGACAAACCGATAGCGAGTCTGTTCCCAAAAGTCCTTTGGTGGGGGAAAAGACAACTACGCAGCTGATTATCAGTTCTAATCAGCTGCATAGTGACACTTAGCAGGGGCAGCGCTGTGTCAATTCTCCCCTGGAATGACTCATAGGATCAGTCCACTACTAATTAAACAAAACACTTTCAGTAGTCAGCACCAATTAAATTTGCACACTTTAACAGTAAGACTCCATTTTAAATCCTATCTCAATTTATGGTTCGGAAGATGTTTTCTAACAGAGTTCTTTGAGTTGAACCAACTTCATAATAAAAGCTTTTACTTTAAGGCGCAAAAGTGCCAGTGACCATTTGTTAAAGACCCAATTGACTGTTTGATGGTCATCACAGCCGTTTCATTACCGGAAGATGTCCTTGGTTTTTGTGCGACCTAAAAAAAGCACTCACCCTCTCTCTCTCTCTCTCTCTCTCTCTCTCTCTCTCTCTCTCTCTCTCTCACATAAATACACACACACACACACACACGCCGCCCGGCCCCAGGGCTATCCGATATTAGACAGTGAGATGACATTGGGTGCTTGTGAGAGTGCAGTCAGCCGACATGTGCAGATGATGTGAAGTCAATAATGCAATATGAAAAAAAAGGGGATTTATGACCTTGATGAGCCCCATAGAGCTTAATTAGGCCTTAAGGTTGATTTACATACAAGTGTACATGGAATTTGATGAGGCTGTGTTTTCCTGCTGGTGCAGCGCATTATCATTTTGGCTGGCAGCAACACTTGATGCCTCGTATTTGTTCAATTTCTTTCGGGTTAGAAAAAAAAGAAAGGCTTCCTGGGAGCGTTGTCTTTGCCGGTGTGCATGTTTTTGATTATTGCAGTCAAATCATTAAGTTTTAAGGATCAAATATCTTTTCTGTGGAGTGATGGCATTTCCTGTACTGGCTTATATGTCTTCAAGTGTTGGTTGAAGACGAGGCATAGAATTCATGTAAAAGGAGTCTCTGACAGGGTAAATTCCTCCTTAGAAGAAGCACTTTAACACCAAAGGGGTGGGAAAAAAAATCATGGCCTATTTTTCATGTGTCTATGCAGCGAGCGATGACTAGATCTCATGTACCTATATCAAAGATGCCCCTGATGGCCCCCCTGCTGTTGCTATGGAAGTAGCGGCGATGTAAATCAACTGGAGTGAAATGAATGGTGGAGAATACAAATGAGATTGGAATGCTCGTTCTCCTGCTGCTCTTTGCCTCCTCCTCTTTTTCCAGTATTTCACTGTTTCTGCCTCCCACTCTCTGTGAAAGTAGGTTTCAAATGCGTCACATAAACTATTCCACATTTCGAAACGGCATGATGCCATATGGATTTTTTTACGTTTTTTGTTAATTTTCTTGTTATGATTCTTTTTTTTTTTTTTTTTTTTACTCTAGCACTGCTTCATGCTGTTGGATGGATGAAATAAGTAAAAAAAAGTAAAATCCCGTCGGTATAGTTTTGGATCCTCACTCATCTCCGATAAAAAAGTCTGTTTTTATGGTTTTATCATCAGTTGTCAAAAAGTTTAACGATCTACAGATATTATGCACTTAATTACAAAATGAGAAAAGAAAACGGACTGTCATCTGCCGGTAGCCATGCCCAAAAATTACATCAGCCTTCTACTGACAAAGTGCTAGAAAATAAAGAAACACGGTCTTGAGTTAATATTTAGAACAATATTTGTCCAAACAGCAGCATATTTTTTTTCTTCTGAAAGGCCACAAAGGCAGCAGTCTCCCTCACAGCCTGCTGTGTGCAGGATATATGCAATATTTTCTTTCTTCCCCTCCTCTGTGTGCACCCGACTTCTTAAGAATACATGCTGTTGTAAAGGATATCTCTGGATTATAGAATCCGCACTGTTGGAAAAGTCTCGACTTAAAGGTCTCCTTCCCTTCAGAGCCCTGTTCCATAGAGAGGAGGGGAGAGGACGGGGGGGGCAGGAGCAGACTCAAGCTGCGTTTCCTGTTGCTCCAAGCTAATGCTATAGGCCACACTTTTCTTTCACCCCAAATATCCCCCAGCAAGCGACCTTGTTGGCTCAGGAGTGCAGAATAACGTGGGGGGGGGGGGGGGGGGGGGGGGGCTCCGGCCCGGCCCGGCCCGGCCCGGCCCCGGCCAGAAATGCTTGCTCATTTACAAGCAGCTGTTTAGCTCTGATCAGAACGGCGAGGAAAATCAAAGGGATTTGTTAACGGCAGAGGACAAGCATCAGGAGCGTCGGTGTCACGTTTCTCATCGGCTCTCGACAGAAGAATTATCTGCTTTCACATCAAAATAATCTGGAGACCTCCTTTTGTGCCGTGGCCACAATGACGGCGGCGCGAGTGGCTGAATGGGCCTTTTGATCAGCCTCTGCTTTTCCCCTGGACCAACTCTGGAAGCATGTGTAACTCAAGTTACAAAGGGTCATTTTAATATCTGGGGGCACGATAGTCCTGACGAAAAGCAGAATAGTTCCCGCGTCCAAAAAATGCTTCTTATAACTTTTGATGTAACTTTCGCCCTTAGTAAATCTACAACTGTTTCGGATGCTGCATTTTGGCTGTGTGAAATCAACATGCTTTATTACGTCCGTAGTTTGTGTTTCATTTTTTGGGGGTTTGATCACGATAATGTCGAGTTTCATGGGATTACATGGAATACACGGCCTCTAACACGGCTGATGAAGCTCCTGATGACTCCTGGTTTGTGTGAAATAGGAAGGCATTTTGTTCATTACCTCTGCTTCGGTGACACTCATATCCTACCAGATGGTCACTTTCCAATTGATTTGGCTCATCTGCATGAAAAAGAATTAAAACGTTCGAGAACCAGAGAAGGGGTCATTATGGGTCCTCTTTATGTCGGGGAGTTTCTCACTGTTCTGTAGCTGCAGACTCCGGGCATAATCGTATTGCAAAGGTTAGACGTGGCAATAAATGCCAGCCTGCGAAGCTTTAAATAGAGGTTCCTCGTATAGTCTTAATAAAGTGTTATAACCCGTGGAAATAGAAACCCTGTTCACCAATGATTGTCAATTACGAGCATGTGACAACAGCATGTACAGTAAGCACTTGTCAAAAGGTTGAGTGATCATCGGCTTTATAGAAACCAAACAGCTGTTTTTCCTATTTTACAAGATCCAAACTGGCTTTAATTCACATTCCAATGTTTGTGGTTCATAATGCTAGTATTTATATTTTCATTTTAGTCTGTGGGTGGAGAAAACAAAAACTTGGAACCTAGTGTTTTTTTGTTTTTCTATAATAATGCATTTGGTTATTATTCAGCTCAATACTTGGCACAAAGCTGCAGAGGAATCGCAATGCTTTTCTAATGGTGTTAGTTGTGCGTGGGATGGGTGGACAGGATGCCTGATTAGTGTCAGCACGGCCATGATAAGCAACTTACCAGTAATGTCTTTACTGCACCCCGTTGCCATGGTCACAAGATTTTGTTTTTTTTCCCCCACAAACTATAACAACGCGTTGATCCTTTGCTCCTTTGTTTTTTACTCTGTGCATCGAAACCCCTCCTTTATATTAAGTTCAATTGATAAGCGCCCTTCTTCTTCACTGAGGGGAAAGTACGGTACAACAGCGGAGTTATCTGAAGCCTGTGGTACCTGAAGAAGAGGGTGCTGAGCTTTCCCGTTGACTGTGTAAGGGTGTCAGTTGCAGTTGTGTGTCCTTTTTGCCTCCATGCACCATTGGTGTGTGGCGCTATTATCTTTGCTTGAAATGTTTGGAAGTAAAAAGAAAATGTAGTGCTCCGATACACTGTTTCATCTTTCTACTTGTGACTTTGGAAGACTTATGAGGAGAAGCAGAGGAGGAGGACTGCTCCATAGATTGATATTATTGATGTGTTTTACCTTTTTGGAAAGTAAATCATTTTCATATGCTTTCCCTGATTCATTACTGATGCTAACGACCCCAATAATGCTGATGGCTTTCCGGCTCATTTGAATAATTTACTTATTTATTTACGTTACGAGAGTCAGCATTCCATTTTGCTCATCTTTGATTCACCGACGTACTTTTGTTCTAATTGCAACACGTTGTCGTACCGGAACATGAGCGATGGTGCTTCGGTGTCTTCATAAGAACAGGATTTATTTTTTAAGTTGTCACATAAGCCCTTTATTATACCGTATAGTATAAATGTTTTTTCATCATTGAATTAAAATGTATATGTGGGTATATTATTGGTGTAGTTGAGGATCGATCAGACCTCCACAGCACAGAGGAGTTATGTCCCACGATAATGCACAAAAAAGACAATTAAGCATTGCAGATTTAATTGTGGACACATAATATACTTGCCTCTATTGTTAGCTGGACTGGGTGTCCCTGTATAGATTTGTCTGTCACTCCCCCCCCCACATGTAACAAAAATACCATCCGACACCAGACTGAAAAGTAGTTCAGCCCCGGGCATAATCAATGGAGAGAAGCTTTTGGAGTTTTTTTTTTTATTTTTTTTACCAGCATTCTTTTCGGCCATGATGCACAAAACCAGCAAACACGCTACACTCGGAGTGCAGCAATTTAGTTTGATTCACTAAAACGTGATCGTGGAACGGTTGCGTTATTACAAGGCCTGTTATCAGCACGGTTGAGAAGTTCCTCAGTGCATTTCAGTAAGAGTCCCACACTACCCTTTAGAACCCATGTATCTCCTCATTACTGTTTTCCCTCTGAAGCAAAGCGTGCGCATCATTTGTAAATCATAAAGGCAGAATCGGAGTGATTCAAGCGTTCCTGCGACGCCGCATCGGCGGATTTGGAGATGAAACTCAAAGGCGGCGTTGCACAAGAACCAGTTCATTTTATTGAAGGTTTGACAAAGGTTTGTCCAAACTTTTGACTGGTAAAATATTTAATAAACATACACGCATACCTACACATACCTATTAATGTCTACAGTATATCTATGTATATAATCATATATACCCACACACAGACACACACCAATCCATTGTATGTTGTTGAGTATAGAGATGGTCCAAATTCTAACGTGGCATTGACTGGGGTTTTACATTGGTTTTTGGGACACGTTGACCTTTGATGGAGCTAAGGTAAAGTGCATTGACATGACCTCGAGATTGGCTGCCAATCCTTTGTTTAGGATGAAGTGTTTTCATTTTTTCCCTCTTGGGTTTTTTTTTTCTCTCGAGCCAACATCTCTGATAAATTGTTCATCACCTTAAGTGTTTCTTTTTGACTGCAGAGAGAAACGGGAAAGAAATGACATATAGCTGAAACCTATCAAATCTGAAAGCCTCTACTTTTCCATGCCCATTGGTCACATGAGCAAGGTTGCTGTCAAAAGGAGCAAGTAGAAGCGGAAAAAAAAGATCCTTCCGTGGTGATTCCATGCTCCCTAATAAAACCATTCGTACACAGGTTTGATAGGCGAGATGCCCTCCATTTTGATATGCCTTTATTCACCTGATTAATACACAAACATTCGATCAGCCCATAAAAAACGGGCATTTATCTTCTTTTGTAAAATACCACATTAGCATGTCCCAGCGAGAGAAAGTCTAGAATGCTCATCTCATGTCGTTATGGCGTTGTGGCGTTGCAGTTAATCAGACTAAGACGATTGCATTGGTAGCTAATTGATGAAGCATCCACAAGGGTAAAATGAACCAGCCGCATTTATTAGTCTGTGGCTTTAAAAGAAAGAAGGAAAAAAAAATGTTGCTACACATAAAATACTTTGCAGTATGATTCATGAAAAAAAAAAGCACTTTGTAATTATAAACAACTGCGCATATGGATCGGCCCCTCGTCTCCAGGTGCCAAACGAGGGAACGCAGCAGGAGTAGTAACAGCTCCTTTTTTCCCTTCTTCTTTATCGTGTAACTGTGAACTAATAGTCATTAGGGAAATAGAGGCTTTGGGAAGCTCTAGCCACCAAGTTGCAGGTAGGAACACCATCATTTAAAGGCTCAAAGAGGTGACGGTCTGCACTGCGCTGGAGGAGGCTGTGGTTAGTCTTCAGTGCTGCCTCTGCTTTAGTCAAAGTCCACACAGGGGCAGCTGGCAATTTCCTTATGCTCTATTCCGCTCTTCGCTAATACTTGACATGTCACAACGTCAGAAAGCTGCTCGGACCAAAAATATCCCCCGTTTGGTTCGCTGTATTTTATGCATAAGGCGCTTTTAGTTTCGTTGTTGCGTTTGACTTTGTTCTCAATTGTGAAGCCGAAACCACAATCATGATTTATTTACTGTGTGTGTCCTGCGCGCACACACACACACACACACACACACACAGTTGTCTTACATTATGTCGATAGTCCGCCTTTTGACTGTGGGGGAGGATTCAAGTACACTCATATACATATGCTTGTACCTTTTTCATTTAAGAAAAAAAGAGGTTTGTAAGTAAACCAAAAGTTTTGAGTGGTAAAATGTGTGATGGCTCTTTGTTCCTGCATTTAAATAAAACACAGGACAATAATCCAGTCATTAGTGTAAAGTCAGTGTGCTAACGGTACCTAGATGGCCGTAAGGGGTTACAATGCTCCAGACATTTTAGCCCATTAACCACACTTTAATGACACTTATTGATTTTCTCATTGGACCAGTCGGGCAGGCGGATGACATACTAACACCATAAGCTCACTGGTGCAGATGAGATCTGAAATGTTCACTCAATATTCTGATGTATGTCAGGCTGGTACTCTAATCCGAGGTTCCTTAATTCATCTTGCTAAACAGTTGCAGCCTTTTGAACCAAAATGAATAAGCATGAACAACATTTGATGTACATCCAGCAAATCTCCCGATATCCAGTGTCCTGTCTGTCCTGCCGTCTTTGTCCGTGTCAGCTCAACTACACATCTCCTTTTGATTCATACTAATAGAGCATCTCTCCCTCTCTCCTCTTCCTCAGGGTTTAGTCGAGCTGCTCTGCCATTTGGTTTAGTGCGGAGAGAGCTGTCTTGCGAGGGTTACCCCATCGATCTGCGCTGTCCCGGAAGTGATGTCATAATGATCGAAAGTGCCAATTATGGCCGAACGGATGACAAGATCTGTGACGCCGACCCGTTCCAGATGGAGAACATCAACTGCTACCTTCCGGACGCCTACAAGATCATGTCACAAAGGTAAAACTGCTGACAGGCAGCATCCGTGCAGTATAACATCACAAAACACGGTGTCAGCTAAAGTTACAGGGCTCTTTGGGATAATTGACTAGCCTCAATAGGGGCAGAGTGACCTAGAACAACCAGATTTTGAACACTGTCAACACTTGGCATCCATTTTTCTTGTGTCCATTGACTTTGGAGCAAAATATTTCGCCATTGAGAAAAAAAACCGCGGCTGCCATCGGATTGATTTACTGCACAAAGTAAAGCAAAAACGAACGTAGGTGTGAGGTTAAAAAAAAGAAAAGAAAAAGGTATTAGTAGACTGTCGGCATCAATAACCACCAAGACGTGGACGTCGGCATCCACTAGGACGGCTGAACATGAACAAAGGAGAATTAGAACCTGGGAGGTGAAGCCGGGCTGATAAGTACAAGACAACGGATTAAAAATAAACCACATTAATGAACTCACATTAGATATTCATTTCACACGTAACAAATTAAGCTTTCAATAACACTCAAGAACTAAATTTGCTTACTTTTTGTTTAAATGGTTTGCCTTATTAATGAAGCTGAGCAACTTGCTCTCAGCAGAATCTAATCAGTGTGTGTGTGTGTGTGTGTGTGTGTGTGTGTGTTGTTTAATTTAAAAGTAAGTGAATACGTTGAAAATCAAATTACAAACAATTATGAAGCACCAAAAATGTTCTCAAGTGCGGAATATACTCTCTGTTTTGATTAAAAGTTTACTTATAGTGGTAATGATGAAAGTATAATTGATCAATCTACTATAGCTTTTATTGATTAGAACATCAAACACAAAGGAAAATATTTGAGGTAATATCTAAAAAATAATTTTAGTAAATATTTGGATTTCAGATGCTGTATCATTATTTGACTTGTAGTTCAGTCATACGGAGTATTTCTTCCTGGGGAAAAAAAAGTCCATTAAATCAAATCTTGTTGTAAAGGTACAACTTTACACCGATACAATTCAGTAACAAGTATTCTACTTTTTTATTCAACAGCTTTAGCAGCTTTACATTTTTTTGTTTTTAAATCCAAAATGTTTTATTCAAGATATTACCACCGCTGGGTATAAATTGGCGTAAACTACCTTCAGCTTGACATTAAAGTACTGCTTACATGTGGGGCATAAATCATAATGTATAATAAAACAATATACCGGTAATCATTTTCGAAAAAAATAGGCATCAAGACTACATTTGAATTTGGTACTGAAGTTTGTTACGTTGATAAACTTCTAGACGTTGACTAAATTAACTTCAATCTTAACTTTTGATGCTAGTAATTGATTACTTTTATAGTCCTGTATTGCCACCTCTGCTTTGGTAAAGTATCTGAACGCTTCTCCCACCCCCGACATTTGCTGCCACGTTATGCTCCTGCTCTCCTTTATCGCCTCTTTGGTAAATCCTGATGGTCAGATTAAGGGCAGGCTCTTGGCAGCCGCGATTTACAGTTTGATTACACACCAGAGGGATGTCTGACATTTTAAAGCCACCGTCTCCCCAGCCATCACGCATGTGCAAAGAAGGATGATTCATTGTGGAAAACGGACCCACGGTGGTGCTTAGACTCGCGCAGCAGGGCTCCTCCGGTAACGCCGCGTACGTGAGACCAGTTGTCACATGAGGGATGCCGCCCGAGCCAAAGTGCACGGGATGGAATGACATACGAGGGGCCACGGAGAGAGAGAAATTGGACGGTATGAGACCCGTCAGCAACTCTGGCAAGCCGCCCTGGGAAATAAAAGGAAAGCGGAGCCCTTGTATTCAGGGGGTTTATTGTCAAGCCCCGTTTGATGAAGTTAGATAGCTGACTCGCGTTGTCTGTCTTGCAGAGCCGCGGCCTGCCTGCCTGCCTGCCTGCCTGCTTGCGTTCCCCGCCGCTTGTGGCTCCGCGCATTACGCTGCCCTCTGCCTCGCTCGTACGAAAAACAGTCCAGTGAAGCACAAATACTGACCCGGCGGGAGTCACCTGACAACAAACGGACTCTCGCGCCCTCCTCGTACACCCCGGTGGTGCCAGAGGAGGTGGTTCAGATGTTATTTTAAATGTATTTTTAGCATTTCAATGTCTCCGGCCGTGCCGTTGTACTCGGAGCGAAGAGGGAAATCGGAGCGTTTCGGGAGAAACGCCGCGTGTCGTTGTGATACAAATGGCCTCTGTCGGGAGCGTGGGTTCAAAAATCACCCAAAAAGAACCTCGCAAAGGATTCAGATGTGGTACCACTGGACGGAATCCAAAAGACATCTAGTGCTTAAAATAAAAAAGAAAAAAAAAGTGATTGGCATGTTTTTAAATGAAGTGGCATACATGGATGATTTCTTTGTCAGTGTCAGAGTCTTATATCTAGTATATAGATATATATAGTGTGACCGTGGAGAGATGTTTTTTATGTTCATTCACAAGAAATGAGGCCAGTTTAAATCTTGTATGGTTCTACAGTAAATCATAAAAGCAGTTTACGTAATTTCTGCAGACACTTAAAACAGTGTACTGTTGGAAGAATATTTGCAAGGGCAGCTTGACAGAGGCCCAAGATTACATATGGGAATAATTAGTGATTTGGGTATTTTGTGTCTATTTATTTACAGGAATCAACTAAAAAAGAAGCAAATGCAATGCTTCTGCTGCCAAAAATAATCGCGCTGCCAAAGCGAAATGTGGTGCTTTTATATTTATTATTATTATTTTTTTATTCAGACTATTTTGGATGCACTGTTTGTTTCAAGGTCTGAGCCTGTCAGTTCTTCACAAGTCCAAACTGCGCTGTGCTGTCTGGCTCCTGCTGAGGCTAACCCAGCTGAAATGTTGCATATGTGGGGCACCCCGCTGCACACACACTGTGTGTGGATAAAAAACAATTATTTCCCACCGTACAGGCTTCATCAAGGAATGATTGAAGAGCCACATTTATTTGTTGCAATAATTACCCTGGCCTACAAATTTAAGTGTGTGTTGGGAGGGCGAGGGGGGGAAATCACATTAGCACTTGTGTGGAAAACTGTGTTCACTTTTAAACATCCAAAATGAATGTGGTCCTGAAGTGTAGAGAATTGGATTGAGGCATCAGTGAGTTTGATAGATCCGGCTTGGCACTCCAAATTGTTTTTATATCTTGCTGGCATATTATATTCATGAGCACAATGATTTTATGGAAATAGCCCTAGGACGGTTGTGGCTCAATTAAAACATTCAGCTGCAAGCAATTAGTCGACTCAAGTGGGTGATAATCTGCGCTGGAATTTTTCACGTGGACACCTTCCCAGCAGATGTGAAACTGCATGGCAGTACAGTTTAAAATAATTAAATTTATTGATAATACTATTCAGGGTGGTGATGTTTTGCGTTCTCCTTTTCAGGACTTTCAGATTCGTAATAATTACATTTCCTCATCTGCGCTGAAGATAACAATAAGGACCACAACACAATCGTGCCAAACAGTAATTAAAATGTATTGTTTTGCAATACATTTACTTGTGCGTGCACGAACCACCTGACACTTACTTACTATTTAAATCTAGTAGCTATGGGAGTAGTTTATATGACAGTGACGCATCTTGACAAATCAAAAAGAACCCGGAGAGACGGTATGAATAAGTGGCGTGAATACGCATTGATTTCGCTACGAGCGCTGATCTTCATCTGGAGCGTTCGATAACAAGGTCATCGGTTCCAGGATCAGACCGTGGCCGGGTCCGGCCCTGCCTGCGGATCACGGGTTTTCCAGGAACCTTATCATTGACAAGAATGATCAAAGGCGATAGCTCTCTCACAGAGTGTGGAATTAATTTGTGGGATTAGAGGAGCGCTAGTTAGTTCATCATTATCATTAAAATCGTCGTTACCATTCACCATTGGGTATGAATTGGGTATGAATGGTTTCATCTCGTAATGATACCCTCCGTTTGAACGTGACGGATTTTCTGCAAACATTATTAACTTAATAGGGTTAACAAGTCATTTGTAATATCGAAATGACCCAGTAATATCAGCGTGCAATCGTCAATAGATGCGAGGCAGCTCTGTGGAGTAAATGATGCTGCTTACGCTATTTATATCGGTGACAGGACTGCTTGCGAGGCTCTCCAAGGAGCTCCGTCGCTGCCGCCTGACAGCACACTGACTGTTCGTCCCCCTCCGTCTGTGTTTATTTAAAGAGCCGCAGATTAAGATTTCATAAAGATCCAGATTAAGCGCGGGGTGTACGCGAGTTCACCAGCCATGAAACGGCTCTCTGTTCATTAAGATCGGATTGGCACACAATCGACATGATATTGACAATAAATGGCTAAACAGTTGGGCAATGTGAGTGTATACGGTCAATGGTTTCAAAAAAATACATTTTTGCCATGTCGATGTTTTAGACCAGTTTTGGCAAAGTCAAATACAACTTATTTTTGCGTGCTCTAATGTGATAATATACATGGAAAAGAAATCTGTTTTTGGATTCCATCATTAACCACATTTGAGTTTTCAGAAAATGTACTAAATTAGGAAAACTACACAACTTTTTTTAAAATTTCACCTATTTGACCACATAATTAGTGTTATAAATCTCTGTGGGTTGCCAATGTTTTCCACCAATGTTTTTAAATGATAGAAATATCTAGAAATATTCATCTTGTAATCAGTTGATGACTCTTACATGTAAAATCTCTCTAAAGCATCCCCGGAGTCTCTATCAGCATGACTCTTCTGTACACTGCAGTCTCCCCCTTGACTTCTTCTTCTGTGAAACTGGTTAAACCCTGTCGGGTTGCACAGATATCATCGGGTCTCCAAAAACATTAAAGTTGTTTTTAGGACATGCCTGTGTAGCTTTGGCTTTGTGCATGGTTGTCCTTAAATTGCATTTTGCCATCTTATAAAGGTCAAGTTTAAACCTTGCAGAATGTCACAATAGGATTTCCATTGACTTTAGTGGCACGGCAATATACCCTGGCTGGTTTAAAAAAAAAAAAAAATCAATAGGTAAGATGGACGGATGAGGGTCACGCAGACTTCCTGCCGAGTCTGTAAGATCCTGGAATCCCCCCGTTGAGCACCGTGGGCAGCTCCAGTAAGCATATCATAAACACAGGCATGTGACAGTAATTACAAGATTCTGGGAAGTCTCACCCGGATATTGGGTCTGACTCCCAGCTGAAAGCAGGATGCTAATGGATCATTTCCAACAACCTATTTCCTGAATTAATATCGGGCCATCCCTTTAGAAAATGGTCTAAATATGCTGATATTGGAGGCGATTGTAAATCAAGCGTTTGTGCTTGTGCGCTTTTGTTTGAAATGTCTAAAAAATGATATTGTTTCTTTCGCTGCCATTTCGTGGCCTTGGGAAGGATTGAATTATCCAACGGGCCCGTCTGCTATGAGCAGGCTTCCCTTTAGAGAGAGATGTCTGCCTTGATAATTGCGCCATGATCCTCATCAGCATTTCAGATGAAATGGAGCTAGACGGGTCACTTTGAGTTTAAGAGACGCTAATTTGATTGAAATTCAAACAGGGAGCACCAGGAAGTAGATTGTGCCCGTCTCTGTAATGTGCTCCCCTCACTCATGTCGCTTTTCTCCTCCAGTTACACGGCAATTGTTCTTGCTGTTGATGCTGTTTATATTCTGAATTACAAATGGCTGCTTAAGCTTCCTGAAGTGAGGGAGCGAGTCCTGCAGCGATGAGGGAGACACAATTGTGCAGACGGGGCAGAACATTCAAGGATTTGGAAATTACGGCACACCTTGTCTTTAGTCTAAAGTAGCCTTGTCACGTGAGCAGCACACGGCAGGTCACATGATGAGGCCTCCTTCACTGACCGTACGGGTTCAATTTAAAAGCTGTTGAAGAGCATTAAGACTTCTTCCTCAAAATATACATATATGTGATCGAAATTGGTAAGCTTGGTAGGCTTAGACCTTATAACCAAGATGGGAGTTAAGCATTTGAAGAAAAATCATCCTAAATTTACCTCAAACATCAATGGCTGCGTCTCACTTCTATATTGCACACATTTTCTTTAGAAGCCAGTATTGGCCAATGGGTCTTTGTCTTAATATTGCATATGGTGCATTTAAGTAAATTAAACATGCCTTCAAATTCAACATCTTAGCAAACACCATTTGCAAGCTGATCTACTGAACACAGAAGCATTTATTAAAATGACGTATCTGCTGAGGGTTTAGTGGAAACCGATCTAAATGACCCTTTTATATATAAATATTTCTTTTGGTTTATTAGTGGAAAAAGAAATTGCAGAATATTTTTTTTGTCAACGAGTTATTCATTTGGCAAATTACATTAATGTCCAATTGCCCCTGTGACATGCTTTACAATAGCAGTGGGAAAGGTTAAATTGCATGCGGATACATGGTATCAGGAGAACCATCAGTTACACCTTGTTGGCATCTTATTGCAGCGCCTCTCGCTGTCAGCGGGGAGTGCTCATTTTTAAAGTAGATTTGCATCAAATCCGAGCAGCATTTTCTGTGACACTCTGATTGTAGCGCTGTCTGCTTCTCCAAAAAGGTCAGAGATGTGAGGGGATTACATTTGGAATACTTCACTCTCATTAACAGGCCGTTCGGGGGAAATGGAGCTAATCAAAGCAGAAAGCAGCTTCGCCCTCCTCTCGATTTAGTTGTACTTTTTTTTTTTTTCACACGGAACATGTTTTCAAATATAAATATATGATAAAGTAGTTGTTTGAGCAAATGTAGACAACCTCTGGTCTTTTTCCAGTTGTGGAGCTCTGTAAACCAAACATTGTACTGTATCAGCATTTATACATGCTGATACAAAAGAAATTTCGTATTTATTTTTCATATCAACGAACACAAAGTCACTGCTCTTTTCTTTTTGTTGGTACAATCCTGTTGAACAGTCACAGCATTTATACAAGTGGAACGTTTAGCTCTGAAGGAAAAGTGGAGAAAATCTTCCTCCGACTTAATATTAATTGTGTAAATGATTAATTACTATATAGCCTTAGACTATCAAAAGATTGTCAGAGATCTCATATTTTACATGTATTTAATTAGTGTGCACTTTGAGACCTGTGCCCTCGCAGGCCCCAAAACTGAACTTTCTATTGGAGGAATTTCAATTACATGACTCTTCTCAAATTAAGGGCCAAAAGCATGCACAGGAGAAGTCGTTCATAATCTCCACTTGGTCTCAGGAGAAGCTCAAGGTTTTACAGAGGAGAAGGAATCCGAGTCACGCAATCCCATTGAACAGGCCGCTGCTGCTCCACGGCTCTAAAATTAGGGCAATATATCAGGCAGAGCTATCAGCACTTATGTCAACATTGTTTCTTTAGAAATATGAGGTGTTTTCCTCCCCAGTGCTTATGTCCTGTTGTTTAATACATTCGCCTGAGAAACGATGACAGGCCTGTGTCTCATTAGTGTCATGGATTTTATTTTTGATATTATTCTGTTTCATATGCCTAATATAAACCAGGCAGTCCTTTGGCAGTCTCATTGGAATCTGTTAGATAGAGCACTGTAATTTATTTTGCTTTTGCGTGATATGCGTATGCATGAGCAAGGGGACAGAATCATCAAAGTGACCAAATAATATATGGAAAGTGCTGCAGTCATGAAAAATTGCCCACAAATGCAAGCGGCATATTACGGGCCCGAGTATGATGCGTCTGTTCTAATTCCAAAACGGTAATTTATTGAATTCCTTTCCATAAAAACAAATATACTATGAGGATTATGTCATCTGTTATCACACAAGAGGGTCATTAATAAAGTGAAATCTCCCTTGCGACCCTCTTTAAACATGGATGCACGCATGCAGGTGTTGACAGAAATATTGTTAACATGGCTCTGCTAGAAAAGAAAAGATAATTTTAACATTGCTAAATGCAAAAAATAATAACACAATTATTTAGGTTGAATTTAAAAAATGCCGTCGTGAAAATGTATCCGAAAAAAATGCTTGAACTATTTTAATTGGCGTACATGCTGATTGGTAAAAAAAAAAGAACAGATGGAAGTCGGAGATTAATCGATTTCATCCTTTAAAAATATTATAAAAAAAAGCAATGGCTAATTTTGTTCCCTGCCGTTATTTTGATTTATTGAGTTTTTCATTTGGACACAGAAGCCGTTTGTCAAAGTTGCTGATTAATTTTCTTTTGGTGCCGGAAACCTGCGGCACTGCACGCACCCATGGCATGCAGTTAGAATTATTACTTTTTCAATCTGACAACCAAACCATTTCCCCACAAAGCCACTCTCCACTGTTCCACTGAGCTATACCTAATATTGCATTGATAACATTGAACACAAAGCGGTGATTACCTCCGCGGTCCAAAGCAAAGTCAAAACCCAAAGCACAATTCAATGCAACCAGTAATACATTTTCCAATGATCAGTAGGAAATGGGTTCACTGGTCTCCGACCAGGAGAAACAAATATTATCTCTGGTCCTTGCTAAATCAGCAGAACAGAGTTATTGATCTGCCTCCTCGCCTTGCCAATAACATTTTTAGTCCCCTCGGTAGCAAAGTGGGCTTGCTGGGAGTATAGATGTCATTATCATGATTTCAGTACAGCAAAGGGACGGTCACTTGCAACTCCCCGGGCTTCAGAGTTTCAATTAGAATGTCTGTGCTCCAGATGTTAAAGGAACTTAACTTTTAACACATGCTTTGAATGGCTAATGAAATGGCCAATATAACCTCCATGTGATTTCTAATGATTTCAACTTATCAGATTTTACACACATGGCAAAACACACAAACACGTTCTAGTTATTCAACTTTTTTTTTTTTTGCCTTTCCGTATCCAGAAGTATGAAGGCTGCAGTAGAAATCATTAACGTTGATCTTCATGGCATTTCGAGTGAGTGATTCAAGAGCCTCATCAGGCGGCTCAGCATGTGTACACCCATTCAGCAAAAGGAGCGAGTTCCAATCAATAAGACATTTGAGTGAAACACATTTTGTTTGTTCTGCCCAAATGTGCCCCACCAAACACAGATGTAGGGGGCCAGATCCACAAATCGCATGACGTCCCCATGCAATTGTAGTCCTGTGTGAATAAGTCTTTGTGTCTTATCCAGCGACATGTGCTGCATTCACTTGTACAGTTCCTGTGTATACACCTTCTATATTTAGTTTTAGTCAGAGTCTTATGTGCGAGAGAGCGCTTGTGTGCAGAACGACGCACACATACAGAGGATCCGCTGTGTAATCCACTTCGGATTTCTTTTGATCACACCTGGCAGGGAGAATGTTTCAGAACCGATGGAGCCGAAAACTGTGTAAAAAGAACAGGAATGCATTACAATGCAATGCACTTTTAACCAGTTATTGGCTACATATGTATTATTGAGGGGGGGGGGGGGGGGGGAGGGTGGAGTAAAAGTTGCAGAGTACGTTTGTATTTTTTCATTGTACCATGCACATCCTTTTAAATGATCTAAACTCTTGGGAAAAAAGCGAACCCAAGTGCAATAGCACAACGCACAAAGGACCCATTTTAAACCATAGACCCAAGACAAGTGCAGAGTGAAAAGGCAAAGGAGTCCAGCCTTAAGCTAACAGACTTAAAAGCATTGCCATGTGGTATTTTGTTTTTTTTTTGTATTCGGGCGTGTTTTTTTGCTGAATTTGTTCTCCGCTTACTTGTTTCCAGATGCAACAATCGGACCCAGTGCATCGTGATCACGGGTTCAGATGTCTTCCCTGACCCCTGCCCAGGGACCTACAAGTACCTGGAGGTCCAGTATGAGTGTGTGCCCTACAGTAAGTTTGACCCTTCTGTCACGAAATGAAAACCCTCCCTTCAACCCCCCCGTCCTCCTCCCCCACTCCCACACTCCCATCCTCTCTATCTCTCTATCACTGTATCACATCACATCTCGTCTCATTTCTTCCTCCTGCATTTTCCAGATAGTCTGCTCTCTTTGTGTGCAGCCCCCGTTTTTCCTCTGTATCTTCCTCCATCTGTGTAACACTGTGCACTTTTCATGATATGACCTGTAAAACCCTTTTGGTCCTCTCTCTGTACGGCCTCTACCATTGATGTGCGCACCGTGTCATGTGCGGCCGTTTCATTATCGCGCCAGACTCCTATAGGGCGCAAGACCCAGCTCACCGTGATGTCTTAATATACATTCGTACAACAGATGTTTCATTATGTAACAAGGTCGTATTTCATCAAAAGAGATAGTGTTAACATTTAGTCTGTTTCGTGGATTCCTAAAATATTCATTGCTCCCAAACAATCTTTAGGTTGCCCTTTGAATTAAAATTCCTCTTTGTCCTTTAAGGTGCTTTTCCTTTGCAATTTCTGCAGAAAGTTTCCCTGTGGTAACCTTTACAAACTGATTAATGACAAAGATTTACATCAATTGCCAGAATGACTAATCAGGTGGATCTGAAAAAGTGGGAAGTATTTGGCAGCTTGCGCAGATTCAAATGAGAACCTGTTGTCTTTTTAATTGGGTTTTCTTTTGAATCAACTCAAAGCGGAAGTTAAACCCAAATATAGATATAATGGCTTCATTTTTCTGTAGTTTTGTTATATTCAACACATGTATCCTACATTCCTCCTTACCATTGCTCCTTGGCCAAGCTCTTCCCCTCAGTGTCGAATCCGCATACATTAGTGTTCATCATTAGATGGTAAAACTCATTACAACTTAAAGGTTAACCTCTCCGAGGCTTTGAGGACCTGTAACTAATGTGGAATCAGAAATAATGAGTATTTGAGTCCCCCTTATTGAGCCAGAGCCAAACCATGTAGCTTTTACCCGAAATACCTAACAGCTACATTTACACGCCTCATAGTTAAGTGAAGTATTGATTTCATGTCTCAGTGTGTTACCTCTAAACGTAACAGTTTGATTAGCCTCAAGGTGCACTCATGTCCTCCCACTGTTTCTTTTTCCTCCTTCTTGCACCAAGAAACAGTCAAGACGGCTGTAATGTGGTGAAAAAAAAAAGAAACTTGGCCCAAGGACTCTGAGTCCTGGCAAAAGTCTTTCTAACAAAAATCCAAAAGGGTCCTCATTTCACTCTAAGCAGTTTCAAACAATGCATGTCTGTAGCGCCGTCTTTTTGCTTCTCAAGGTCCATGCCCAACCAGAATAGGACCAAGAACACAGCATGTATCGTATCGCAACTGCCCTGGTAAGTGCTGAGTGTTCTCCCAGTCTGACCCAGTCCACACCGGCCCAGTTCCGCCTTTCCCACTCAAGTCCCGTTGTTAACTGTAATAGATTGTGATTCATTAGGCAAGTTTCGTGTTTGTGTTTCTTTTCCCTTCTACCAATCCTCTGTCTCCTCGTCCCCAAAAGGCCCTAGATCAGGCTGACGCAGGGAAAGGCAGTCGTAGGGTGAGATTTACTGAGCTTTTTCACTCACGGATCAAACCCCTTCCACAGTTGGCACGTAGGATAGCAAAGACCTCACTACCGATTTCAGATGGAATAAATCATGTGCCAGATACAGAGACTTGTGACTTAAAGCATTGCAGTTGGTTCGGGAGCTTAGAATCGCCTGGATTTTCCGGGATACACGACTTGAGAAGTTGTTTTGTAAGACAACGTATTAAATCTCCATTAAGCTGATCAGCGACGGGACAAGTGTCCTCGTTTTCACTTGGAAGCGCTGCCCCTTAAAGGCTGTCTGTCATGAAACATGGCCAGCCCCTTAATAACATGATATGATAAACAGTTGTTTTCTGTCTCGCCCACTGACTGGATATAATTTGGTACTTAATTACTTTGTTTCTATTTTCTCGGCTTTTGTATAGTGACAAAATAAATGTCGGCTTGTTCACTCACTTCCGAGCAAGTGGCCTTTGAAACAAGCTGCCGATATTTCCACCATTTCTATCCTTTTCGGCTTAATTTAGTCCATGTCATAAACTGCCCTCATTAGCAGCAGTATCTTCGTTTTCCAGCCAGGGATGTAAATGTGGCCTTAACCTGGCACCGGGTGCATGCTCGGAATTGGCTATTATGGTTGTTCCAATCAAGCAACATGAAAGCAGAGGTTTCTTTATTTAGACTTCTCTAATTTGGAAAAATGCAAGGATAAAAAAAAAAAAAAAAAAGTAAAGACGCTGCCCCTGGGAATAACGGTCGTTAATGCCAATTTGTCCATTTTTCATTACATCCTAATGTCAGTAACCCCTCCTCCCCCCCCCCCCCCCTCTCTCCTCCCCAGCTATATGTAACAGTGATGGCCAGATTATGAAAAAGAAGTTAAGCAGTAACAGCATGACTTGTTTCCCTTTTTTTTGTCTCTTTTCATGACACTTTGATTAAAATCAAAGAGGCCGAAGTCGACAGTAAGACATCTATTCCTATAAAAGCGGTTTCCCCTGATTATTGATGATCATTATGATATATGGCTTAAAAAGTAAGGGTTTCCCTAGAAAGTCTGCAATGTCTGTTAGAAGTATTTGGGGTTAGTGTGGTTTGGCATGTGTCTCGTGTTTGTTTTTAATGCTGCTATATTTAAAGTGACTGACTCTCTTCCCTTCCTCTGTGCAATCTGCAGGAAACTTCCTCGGCTTCTCCGACTCACTCTTCTTCACCCACTGACTGATTTTCTGATCACACTGATTGCTATTTCTCTATTTCTCATTTCTGCTTACGTCATCGGATCCCGCGTCATGTGTTCTCCTTTTCTTTCCAGGTGTCCTTCACGCCATCTCACCCCGCCTCCCTTCGCACCTTCTCTGTTCTATGTGGCTGAGGCTGAGATTTCAACTGTTATGAAAATGATTTGCCTCCTCTATGTGTTAGTTGGCTGCAACACTCCTTGAATTTCTTCTGCAGAATGGCGTGCATTCATTCGGAGATCCTTCTGAATATCTAGTTTCAACTGCTCTTTTGCCACATAGGCCTCGGTCAGACTCGAGAATCAAAACCCATCCGAGCTGTAACATGAACCTGTGCTAATTGGAGCTGGATCGCTGCAGGATTCGAGGGAACTTACTTTACGATTGCTAACGTCATCCCGTGGTGGAAAGTGGCTGAATATTTGTACATTTAGTGTTTCACAATAATCTTAGCAATCTTGGTTTTAATTTTCTCATGGTGGATTTCATCTCTGATAAAAAAAAAAATATTTGAATGTGTTTTTATTGGGGTGAATATAAGTGGAGGAACTCAGTTTTACAGACCAATTGTTTACCTCAACTTTCCCAGTTTGGAAGGCATGACTTGGCACCGTCTCGTAGTCTGACCTAGGTTTCAAATTAACCGCAGTCTTTTTGGAATAATCTTTTTAGATACCTCTATTGTGTTGCAGTTTACTGCAAATACTAATCCATCTGGTAATCTCTTTGTTGATATATTTTGCAAATCATCGGTATACATCTGCAATTAATCCACTGGGTGAAGCTTCTTGAGTAGTTTGAATATAGTTTGAATATTTTGAATGGGCAGGTTGGCTCATTTTATAGAAGACAGAGGCAATGACAAAGGACAAAAGCTTTATTGTGTAATACACGTTTTAACAGGCAGTGTGCATAAGCTTAATGTACTTTGCCCCAATGACACTACTTCTTTAAAGGGCCACGACTAATTTTATACCAAGAATCTTTCAGTTATTAGTCAGTTTTATTGTTTTGAATGGTAAAGTTAAATCCTAATTTATTTAAATCTTAATATATTTTCATAATAATATATTGAAATGTACTGCTCTATATTTAACTTTCTTTTAGTTAATGGTGGTGGGTGGATTAACACAGGCCACACTTTGAAAGCAGTATGGTTAATTATAATACATACGTGTGTTATGTAGTATTCACTGCATGGCTTTGAATCAGTCCTTAATTTGGCTCACTATACAAACAAAACATTTATTTGCTTGTAATTTTAAATATGAATATAGATTTTTCTGCCTACACATCCTCAGAAAACAAAGTATTCAATTATTTTCTGAATGTCAAAAGTTATGTCGCCGCAATAGCTCAAACTTTCTGGCAGTTGATAAGTGCCTCAAAGACAAAATCCATCCACCACTGTGCCATGATTCAAAAGTCTAATTTATTGTTGCCCATGTTCTCATTCATCCTCTTCTCTAACGCAGGACCTTGACGCCGTCTTTCACCTTTCTAACAACTTTTCTAATTTTCTAAATAGGTCTGACCATCTTTGTCCATGTCTCATAACATGTGTTTGCATACGTAAGCATAGCTATGACAGTTAATACATATTAATCTCTTTTCTTCCCCCCCCCCCCCTTTGCAACCCTTTCATTCTCTCTTCCAACGCTTAAAATAGAAGTGGAGCAAAAAGGTAAATAACAGACACAATCCCAATCCTAGCTCCTTGTTTTGTGGCATCTGGTTGTAAACTACCTATTTTCCCATGGTGGCCCCTTACAAACCCATCCCGGACGTTATCGTCACAATCCCCCAACGGCCAGTGTAGTTGCAACAAGGGGGGCAAGTGGGGCTCGCCGTTAAAAAAAAAAAAAGAACACAAGCGGCCCAAACGTGGCTGCGGTGCAAGTGGCTTCCTCTCCTCATTCTCCCCGGATGCTTTTTGCTACTCAGCAGAACCTCACATTGCCTGGCCTCCAACCCCCCTTTTTTCCCCATAGCATGCTATGGTCCGACTGTCTCATGGTCCCCTTTTTTCAAACTATGGCTTTCTACTGTCCCCTTTTTCTCTCTGAGCCCTCCCCCTTTCCCCCCCCCGTCCCGCCTTCCCCTGTCCACTCTCCCCATTATACTCATCTGACCACTTGCTGCTCCTTTCTGTGTTGATTCTTGTGCCTCCTATGCTTCAGAGCATCCGCCGAAACACCTCAAGAGACCCTTACTGGAAGTTTTTTATTTTATTTTTCCCTTTAATGGTTGTGACATTTGCACCACTTCGTAATGACTAGCCTCTCAGGTACATGCAGTAGAGCAGGCGGTGTAACCTAGATACCTCGAAGTACACGCAAAGACTCCTGCTCTCTCGAACCCATCCCGTCTGTTGCCAAGTGACTTTAGTTGGATGCATTTTTTTTATTTTCAGAGGACCAATCGTTTTGTTTCTGTTCTATATCCCCTCATTTGTGTTCTACTCCCAACAGTAAATGTCTATGAGGCCAAGCTTCTTTTTTGTTTCAGAACACTTTATATATTTAAACATAATGCATAATAACTTTTCTGTTCCTTTTTTCTTCCTTTTATGCACACAACTAAAATCATTTTTCTGCTTGTGGATATTTGCTATAGTTGTTAGTTGTGTTTTGGCAGCTATTTAATTGCGTGTCTGGACAACCTGTAGATCAAAATGGACCCATTAGAGATAACTATGGACTTTAAATGTAGATTTGTATGGTTTGATTTTCACGTGCTAACCTGTGTCTGTTTCTTATTCTACTCTTCTCTCGTTGCTAGTTTTTCTTTGTCCCGGGACTCTGAAAGCTGTCGGTGATCCTTCCTTTCTATTTGAAGCGGAGCAACAAGCCGGCGCCTGGTGCAAAGACCCGCTGCAAGCCGCTGACAAAATCTACTTCATGCCGTGGACTCCATACAGGACAGACACTCTCATCGAGTATTCCTCCCTGGAGGACTTCCAAAACGCTCGGCAGACCATCACCTACAAGCTGCCCCACCGGGTGGACGGCACGGGCTTCGTGGTCTACGACGGCGCCGTGTTCTTCAACAAGGAGCGCACGCGCAACATCGTCAAGTTCGACCTGCGGACTCGAATCAAGAGCGGCGAGGCCATCATCAACAACGCCAACTACCACGACACGTCGCCCTACAAGTGGGGCGGCAAGACCGACATCGACCTGGCGGTGGACGAGAACGGCCTGTGGGTGATCTACGCCACCGAGCAGAACAACGGCATGATCGTCATCAGCCAGCTGAACCCCTACACGCTGCGCTTCGAGGCCACCTGGGACACGACCTACGACAAGCGCTCGGCCTCCAACGCCTTCATGGTGTGCGGGGTGCTGTACGTGGTCCGCTCCACTTACGAAGACAACGAGAGCGAGGTCAGCAAGAGCCTCATCGACTACGTTTACAACACCAAGCAGAACCGCGGGGAATACGTCGATATCCACTTTCCCAACCAGTACCAGTACATTGCAGCTGTGGAATACAATCCGCGAGACAACCAGCTTTATGTATGGAATAATTTTTACATCCTGAGGTACAACCTGGAGTTTGGCCCACCTGATCCAGCACATGGTAAGAGGCCAGAAGCTAATTTATTTTATTGTTAAATTGCGTACCTGGAATTGGGATTTTCCATCCAGTGTCACAGCCGACTGATTTTTCATTTAGAATCTAATATGTGCTAGATATGTTACAGGAAGCCTTTAGGAAAGCATCTTGGGTGGGGGGTGAATCGAGCGGGGCTCTGTGGTAAACAACACCTCATAGCCACTTGCCGTATCATGAGGGATCAGTATCAAGGGAATTTGGGGAGGTTTACCATGCTGGCTTTTCCTGATGCCGAGTCTCAAGAGACGCTGCTAGCGCATCCATTTTTAAAGAGAGTATGACAGGAAGAGAGAGCTATACTCTCACCTCTGGAAACACGCATGCCCGGACCGGAGCAAAGCCTGTCCCGGGGCGAGGTTAGATCGTTCCCCAAGTGATCCTTAAACTCTAGATCTCCGTCCGCCATTAAAAAAAAAAGGAATTTACTCTCTGTAGGCAGAGTGTAAGGATTCAGTGTTCTGTCTGAAAGAGAAAGATATGAAAACTCAAGGAAGAAGGATCAATCACCCCGGGTCACATCATCAGCGCGTGTTTTTTAATTTAGCTCTCGAGAGCTAAGGGGAGGCTAGCCGAGCCCTGAGATGGTCCTCACACTAAAAATATAATAACGGTAATTATCCTAATCCCCTTCACACACAGAGTCCTAAATCCGGCAGGTCAAGCAACTTCGCCGCAGATAATCCGTAGGCTCAATAAATACTCTTTACGTGTCCGCTCGTCCACTTTGGTGTTGATAGGACACGGGCGGCTACATCCTGTTCAGTCAGTGTAACAGCATCTATCTATTCAGACCAAGTCAAGCTCTAAAAAAGATAAGCTTACACCAGGTTGGAAGGCAAAAACAAATATGCAGAGGTGGCATTAAGTTGAATATTGTAACAATCAGGGGAAACGAGACGGGAAATGTTTTATTTTTTATTTTTTTTTTCCACCGTGAATAACATGTTTGAATTATCTCAACTGCCAATAAGACGGATAATAGACCGATTTTTTAATTAAATATTTACATATCAAGAGTACTTTTGGAGCCGTTGAGAAACGAGCCGCAGCCGAGGTGTTTCCCGATTTCATTCCTGCAGAAAACCTACAGTTTTGTGCAGGAACTACACTACACGGGAAGAATTTGAATGAGCTCTTTCTCAGCGGTTCCTCGCGTATGCTCAATGCTGCTTTGAAAGTGGTCATGATATCCGCTTTTCCGACATGAAAGAAACGCATCAAATCGGGGCACGTCTTCACATTTAATCATGTGTTTAGAAACTATAAACCGATTGATAAGCAGTCTCCAAAAAGAAGCCACTCCCCCTTTCCTTAGATCACGTTTAGAATCCCACGCTGCATTTCCTCCTCCGGGCTTCTGTACTCACACGTCTTTACTTTAACGTCAACGGGGCCTACGTTCTCTTTTCTTGAGAAATGAGACACGCGGCCGGCCCTGCAGCCCCGACTAATGTATGTTGAGTTGCAGTCGATGAATGCGAGGGAGAATGGTCCAGGATGATCATCAAGATGTCAATAAAGTTGTCCTCCCTCACGACCGATGTTGAGATATAAATGATGGCACTTTCTCCTGGCTGTCACCAGCCTCTCCGTGGGATGTCTTAAAGCTTCTTCCAGTGGCTGCGTCATGGGGCCCAGAAACAGTTACTTTTGGATCAGCACAGGATGAACAAAACAAAAAAATGTAAAAATCTAAATTTTAGACTTGTTTTTAGACGTGTGAAAGCTTTCCGGACTGTTTGTACAACTGAACCTGGCGTATTATTATTAATGTAGATAACGTTTCTTCTTAGAAAACCCAAGGATCTGTTTTTTTTCTGCTAGTTGAGGTTATTTCAAAGCATCCCGGTAGCGACTGCGCGTCCCTCTCGTTGTCCCCCAAAATGTATCAAGTACGCAAGCTCTGTTACATGATTCATTCCGTCACGCAATGCAACCACATCAAAGTGATGTAGGGACCCTGTTTGACAGACAGTTGAGTTCTTGTCAAATCCATCGAGGCAAGATCATCTCTTGTAGGATTATGGGGGAGTGGATAGGATCAAATCCAACATGCGGCTTCACTTGAAGTGGACATTAAATGGGTCAGTAAGTCCCACTCTTGGCTTTGACCAGAAGCACCATAATCCACTCATTTAACAATGGCTGCATGCCTGTTTTCTTACTTGCATACAAAAAAAACTCATACAAAGAGACACTCCTTCGTCACATCTTGCTTTTGAGAAGATTGAATTGACTTAAATGAAGTAAATTATGCCCACGTTTCTATGAACTCTTTATGCATGCCGAGCTCTGATATTTGGCCTCAAACCACTTGAATAAGCAACTCAAAATCTATTTCTTTGGAGAAGTATGCGCAAACAGACCCAGACTCTTCGGGAAAGCTTTTTTTTTATTTATCCCCGGTCGTAAAATTAGATTCTGAATCACTTCCGCACAAAAGCCCCCAGTTAACGCCCACACAAATCAAGAACTCCTCTTTAATTGTTGAAACGTCAATACATTTGCATACAATTTCCATCTTTTGCTGCAGCCTCAAATGACGCATTCACGGGAGGGGCTCGTAAAGGAAGAGAACGACCCACTTAGTTTGAAATGATCAGGTAGGGCTCAGCGAAGCCACGTGCCAATTAGTTTACACAACTCTGCATGTGGTCAAAACAATGCCCTGTAGTTTTTTGTTTTTTTTTGTTCGTCCTGCGAAAGTGCTTTGCGAAGCAGAACTGCTCAGCTGTTGCAGATGCTCGGGATGTCGCATGCATTAGCAGTCACCCCAGAGAGCCTACCTCTTATGGTCTGATGAATATACATCTCACTAATAAGCACCACTATGATTCATTCCTGTCTTCTGCTGTGCTAACACAGAGGTCAACTTGTGCGCGGCCGCATTTAGAGAGCAAAGCAGTGAAACCGGAGAGAGGGGAGGGGGGGGGGGGGCGGTATACGCTCAATGCTTTGAACGTCAACGCAACGCTTTCTTCTCAGGTGAAATGGCCGAGATGTTTTTTTTTTTTCAGTTGGAGAAACCGGGTTGTGCCGTGAAAACGGCAAATTTGTTTGTTTGCCTTGACAATATCTCCCCCATCCCCTCACCCCATCCCCCTCTCCCCCAATTCCCTCTCCCCGACCCCCGCGTCAGCCGCCCCAACGGAGCGGGCGGTGTGAAAGGAGACCGTATTGATGTGGAAAATCACGCTTTTTGTTTTTCTGTCTTCCTGTCATATCCTCGCTGTTTTTTCCCCCCCTCGTCTGCGTCCGTCTTATTGTCTCTCTCTTTCATTATATCTCTATTGCATTCGGTCTTGCTTTTTTCAGTCCCGTCTTTGCTTGTTTTTTTTTGTTTTTTTTGCCCTTCTTCTGCCTGTCGACTCCCTCTGTTTTTCTCGTAGTCCTCCTCCACCGTCGTCCGCAAACTGCGCCTAGACATTTGCATTTGCGTGCGCGTGCATCCCTGCACATGTATGCGTCTTTTTGGCTTCCCTCTAGAAGTCAGAGTAAAGACTCTTCACATCGTGTCCGCCGAGAGCCGTGCGCACTAAATGACAGGATTTCAGTAAATCCTTTTGCGGTGCCTTCTGGGAAACCTGGTGTGAGGACCAAAAATGCCCTTCACATCCACGAACATCCGTGATCCCACGCTTCCCAGTGATGCCTTTTTAGAGATATTTTCCCACTACGGGAACAGCTTATAGCCTTGTTGAGATTTAAGTGGCATAATTGCATTGAACCATTTGGGATGCGGTGGTGATTGCACAGGTGATGCACCTATTTGACCGAAAGCCGCTATTGCAAACCACGTCTCTAGGGTCCCTGCGCACGTTCGTTCCCGTTGACCTAAGCCCCTGTTGGCTGTTATCAGGATCACAATGATGTCGGCTGACGAAGCCTGGCCAGCCGGAATCACTGCGAACCAAACGGCTCACTGTACACAACAACTATCTGCAGAAAACAGCCCATCGCGTCCCCAGAAGTGACCTGTAGTCTTAAATCCGGGGTTTGGTAGCCCCGTCGGGTTAACTCGGCGCGTCCCACACGCTGTGATACCACTTTGAGGCTTCCCTAAATCCTAGCAGTGTGTCTGTTTTACTTATGATGCAGGGTTTCTGGTTTGGAAGGGCACTTTTGGGGAGTGCATCTATATCCAAAGGCTCTTTTCTTTACTCTCCCTATATGCTTGCTTCCTTTCTTTATTTCCCCCTTGTAGCGTTTTTTACCACCTTTTTTATGACACACTGACGTTACTGCGTCTACTTTGTGACCCACTGGTCTCATTCTTGGTTACGATATAAGGGTCATTTTAACTGGGCTGATAAAAAGGGGGGCGGGGGGAGGGGGGTCGGCGGGGTGCCAGTCCCTCGATGGGGATTTACAGTCGTGTTCGCTACTTCTCTGATATCACATCGTGGGATATTATTTAAGCACCCGCTGTCTGGTGGCCATTCAGCACATGAGGTCAGGAGGTCAGATACAACCACCAGGGCCAGTTGTTGCTGGACAAGGAGGGGGAAATTTCACCTTTTATTTAAAAGCACAACTCAAGAAAAACATGTTTTCATATTCCCAAGCTGCTAGTCACCCTTTCTCCCAGAAAGTATCACCAGCTGATGTACTACTACAGTGTCGCTCTGGCAGCATACAAGTATGTGGGCAATAGCAAACCGGGGGTGATGATTTAGAAATGTCACAGAGTTGTTTTACATAAAAGAGAGAACAGGTGGGGGAGGTGGGGAGGGGAGGGGGGGGGGGGGGCGTGATTACGGGATGGCTGAGCCCAATAGCCGAGGGGATCCACAGTCTCTTGTTTGAGTACGGTCTTACTTTGAAACAGGGCATATTAGAAGAATTATTGCTTAGATGTCACAATGGTCCCCCGTCACTCCCGAACACACGCCTTTCTGAGGAGATTCATTTCACACAGTTCTGACTCTTGTGTCTACGGGTGCTTTGCTCATCCGTGTCTACGTGCGTGATTGCATGCTCACTGTATGTATGTGTGTGTGTGTGTGTGTGTGTGTAAATGAGCACCTCTGAAATAGACATCCTCCTGAGCGCGAGGCATTAAATACCAGTCTGACCGGCACACTTGGAGTTAATGCTTGAAATTTGAGGCACGTACAGTACAAAGAAAGCTGCAAGGAGAGAAAAAAAAAAAATAAGCAGGCTGTAGTCTGGCAGCTGCTGTGTCTGTTCTCTATACTTTGGTGTCATTCTGTGTGTGAGAGTGTACATGAATGTGTAGATGTGTTTATAAGCGCGTCTGTGAAGGCGCGCCTGTGTGGGAGTGCTCTATGCCTGCCTCGCTTTGTCCATGTGAATCAATGTGTTTGTATTGAGGGAAACCAAATTATTGGCGACAGCAGTAAATAACATAAGCCAGCTATTAGTTTTTTTTCTTCTTTTTTTTTTCTCCTCCTCTAAGACACGGACGTATACTGTACATACCCTCACATATGGCTCATGGGAAATTACATAAAATTTCACTCCGCTTTCTTGATATTTACTGCTGGCACACAAGCACAGGCACAAATGCAGCGCAGACAGACGTGTAATCCAATTTCCTTTGTGTATTGTTGTTATTATTGGTAGATGTCAAAATGCCTTGCAAACGTATTTTAAATCATTGCACTTTCATACTTATGAATAGCTTCATTATGATAGGAACTCATGCTTGCATGGAATGCATGTTTGAAATGGAGATATCCAGCCGCAGCATTAGTGGAGGAAATAATTGACGCACAGTTTTTTTTTTTAGCAGTTCAACACCTTATTTCAATTAACCTGCACTCTGAGGGACATTAAAGCTGATGGGTAATTCATCCACTAGATTCTCTTGCTTCCTTGAGCATGGGCCCCTTCTGATGGAAGAAACAGACTTTGAAAATCGTTTGAGTTTCAACTCACTTGTTAACTTTCCCAGCTCCTCTTTCATTAGAAGGTGATTACCGCCCAGGAGCAGTATTTCAAATGACATATATTATTTTATTTTTTTTTACCACAGAAATGAATAAGTCACACACGAAATGGGGGGAAAAAAAAGACTTAAATCTCCAAAGCAGCATTGCTTCTCATCATTTTTCCATGACAGAGCAGGCGACTAGGGAGATCTAACAGTTCTTAAAACTTTTTATGTTGCAAATTAGCTAAAATAAACAGCACCTGGTAGTGTGTATGAAACATTACCCTGATGAAGAGCCACGTGGCGCCTGCTGAAAGTGAAGTCATTAAGCATAATATAAAAGACTCACACGCCGTCGCTTTTCATTTGTCAACCCGGCATGACTACTCAGTCCTGGTAAACGTCTCATCTGGGCTCCGTTTGTGTGTCAGCGTACAAGTGCGTGCAACATACGTGTGTGCGTTTCCTCCCGACGCCGTTTCCTCGCCCGGGTTCCCGTCCCCTCGTCTGTCATCAATCCGAGACCCATAACCCCGGCGGTAATAACAGAACCACCGAGATGCATTCAAGTGCAACAAAGAGTGTGTTTTTGCTTTATAGCCCCAACATGCGATTTGCTTTTTGTTGTTGTTGTAATCAAAGGAAGTATCGTGCGGGGACGGCATCCGGTGCTCATCATCGTGGAAGGTATAGAAAAGGCTAATGAGACGCTACCAACGAATCACTAGCCGTCCCTCACAGCGGCGGCTTAAGAAAAAAAAAAAACGTATCCACTTAGACATCTCTGTGGCAAACCCCTAAAGGAGGGTCCTGTTTAATACCTTTGGGTTAATTCCTCCCAAGTTCTCATTGGATCAAATGAAACCGAGCTACGGCATAAAGGTAATGAGATTATTGCGTTGCTGGCTGGATTACGGGGCTGACACGCTACGTACACGGGATCAGCAATGGTCAGGGAGGCTGTTTATTATTGTTTATGCTGGAATATCCCTGGGACAGTGTAGCCTACGTTCCCATTAGTCTCCTTTTCACACAGGAAAGAGGATTACAGACATGGGATGAAACGGCAGACGGGATTATTTTACCCCGTTTGCGAACGCCCTTTTTCATAACGGCTCTTCTTAATGAAGCTCTTTAACGTACAGCAGTGTTTAATGACGGTGCTCACTGAGAACATTTTTTTATTTTTATTTTATTTCAGCAATGCCAACGCAGCTTCTCTGCCTCGTGCAGCACAGACTTCGGCCTCTGAAATCCCCTCCGCAACCCTTTCCCATCCAGTTTGCCACGGGGCAAATGGAAGGCTTTAGGAGAGCCAAGCCCATTAGTTCTAACATCATATTAACTAACTTAAATCGTCCCCGCTGATAGCAGGTAGCAAAGAAAACAAACAGAACCCTTTAAGGGCGTTTAATTGTACATGTTGTAACTAGAGCTCGGAGCTGTGCATCCCAGCGAGCCATGACAAGCGGCCCTCTTGAATGAGGGGTGCTGACAAGACACAGTTGTCAGTTGACATGCTAAAGGAATGTGCTTGGATTACAGCAGATGCCTCCTTGATTTATTATCGCCAGTTGCGAGCCTTTTTATCTTAAATCATGCTGTCGAGCAGCGATTTGTTTCATTTTATTTCTGCCTTCACTCTAAACTCCTCATTCACAGAATCTGCGATCTTATCTGACCATCTTTTATACTTTGGAAGAAGAAAAAAAATCCATAAAGGGCCCCAAGGTTTCTTCTGAATCTGCAGGAAGTTTGCCAAGCAACCCACACGCCGATGTTTAAAAAAAAAAATTGTGAATGATGGTTATTTACACATTCATTTTCTCTTAGACCCAGCTTCAACATTACATGCTGTAGTCATTTTTTTTTGGCCTTAACCAGTTGAGTCTTCTTAGTAAGTCCTGAAAATATAACGGGTATAGCAGTAACATGGTATTGGTGCAGAATAGAGGCAGGCATTTCTCCCAGGCAGCTAAATGCTAGCTCTGAAAGGACACTAATCACAGGTTGTCTCCCGAGCGCTGTGACGGGCCGTGGAGCCCAGAATGCCGCGGCGTGGAGTAAAAGGATATAGGCGGCGGAGGAGGGACGACAGCAGAGGAGGCTCAGGTGAAGCCAGCCGGCCACATCTGCCTTCATCTCGGTGTCAAAATAGCCACTCAGCTGTGTACGCCTTCATGTCAATGGTGTGTGCGTGTCTTTTGTTGTTTGTTATGTGTCTGTGTGTGTGTATTTAGTTTGTGTCTGTCTGTGTGTGTGTGTGTGTGTGTGTGTGTGTGTGTGTGTGTGTGTGTGTGTGTGTGTGTGTGTGTGGAGTTCTAAAGCCCCCTACAGGGGGGAACACAGAGTCATCTCCTCTGGTCAATACAGCCTAATTCGCCACAGGTAGCGGCCAGCCTCAAAGGCGATTTCCCTTTAGCTCAACTGTGCCGAAGCCTCTCATCTACACCGTGGGGCCTACGGTGCTGGGAGTGTGTGTTGCGTGTGCTATCAGCAAGAGCCATTTTTCAAAAGGATGCATTACATGCGGAGGTGTTGCCGCCCGGGGTCTGGCCAGCCTCCCTCTCTCTCTCTCTCTCTCTCTCTCTCTCTCTCTCTCTCTCCTCCGAGGCCCGCTGGAAGACAGAAGCCGTCTCCGGCTCTCCGGCCCCGTTGTTCTTGAATCTTCCTGTCATCACCTCGTGCTCCTCCGTCATCTGCACCCCCCCGCCCCTCGCTTCGTTTCCCTCTTCTGCCCCTGCTGTCTGTCGCTCTGCCCCTCCAATGACGGCGGTGCTTCCGGAGGACGGCCGTGCGCAGCGCAGGCAGTGCGACTTGCACCTCTTCACATTCCCTGCATGCTCTACAGGCAGCGTAATGGAGGAAATCAAAGAAGTCAAATGGGATTAGATTCAGTGTGCGCGTTGCATTCCAATCCGAGCTCTTTCCATCGATACGGCTCATCCTTTTGAATTCAAGCAAGGTGGGGGGGGGGGTCCATCTTTTCTTCTGGCGTGTTTGTTGAAATGGGGCAGATTAATATCAAATAGTTAGTTTGTCAACATTTTATCTGTGACATTCTCTCGTGTGTGATTGCAGGGCTACCTACACTCCTGTGGCGTATCACATGAAAAATGTCTCCGTAGTTTTTCCTTAGTGGCTCATGTTAAATATAAAGAGTGCACTATTTCCTCGTTCCCGGGACTGAAACATATTGTTTTTGCCCGAGGCGTTGCATGAGTTACTGCGCACCTGCTTTATCGGCGTATGAGTTGCAGCAAGGAAAAACTATAAAATGAATGTTCAGGCACCGTGGCTACATGTACGAGTTCTGTGAAATCTAATCAGCCATGCCACAAAATCTCCCAGGCGAGAATGATTGCCAGGCAGGATGATTTGACTGTAATTATTGTCTTGTTCACTGCAGACTGAGTGCCTTGGATAAACTAAAGTTGACAGGAACGCAAATATGCTTGTTTCACAAAGCACTTAGCAGCAATTGACACAACAGGATCCTTGGATTTATGATCATTATGTTGAACAAGTAGAGGAAAAATAGATATAAACGGGGCGGGCAGCGTTAAGGTCTAGTGGTACATGAGGAGATGTGCCCACTAGAAGGTCAAGGTTTGTGTACCTGCCCAAGCAAAATGCTTCATAATGCCACACTAATTCGCTTCAAACTGCGTCATGTTTTCATAAAGAGTGATAATAAATGTGTCCTATAGAGAGAATCAGATTCCATGAATCACAGAGTCTATCATATGTTTCCTCCCTTGACTGCACAGCGTCACATGACTCCACAAAAAAATGTTTTACCTCGCCACCCTCCTCTGTGTCCTCACAGCTCCGCCGCTGTCAGAAGTCACCGTGTCCCCTCAGCCTCAGAAAACTACAACCACCGCCAGCACCACGACGACCGCGGCGCACCGGGGCGTGGCCAACAACAACACCACGGCCACCACAACAGGGCTCAAGGAGGGCGGCAGGGGAGCGCCCAGGCCGCCCCCTGTGATTCCACAGACGACTTCGCCTCCGCCCCTCGAGTCCTTCCCTTTACTGGAGCGCTTCTGCGAGGCCACTGAGAATCGAGACATCATGTGGCCTCAGACCCAGAGGGGCATGCCCGTGGAGCGACCCTGCCCCAAGGGGACACGAGGTAAACAGGGCTCCTTCTCGCTCGCCGCCGCGCGCTTTCTGTGCTCACTATGACCCGAGGCGTCCCAGGTGTCCCATGTGTGGGATAAGCTCGCACACAAATGTTCATCTGCTCGCGTACAAGTGCCTCCGTTGAAGTGGGCGTTGGGGGAATTGGCGTGAGAGGTTTTTTTTTTTTTTGGATGGTTCTTTTGTTTTAGCTGTGCGCCATTCCAGGTCGAACGCATGATTTAGTCATCTGGAACGGCTGCTTCGCACAGGAGCTTCTCCAGCAGCTCATTTGGTTGCCTGTGAAATCGTGTTAGTGCTCAGAGTTGTACAGGCACATGGGTAATTAGGACGAGGGGAAGAATTGTCGCCACTGCTGTTGAAACATATTGATGATTTTCTGTTTGGAGTTTACCGTGTCCAACTATTTCCATCTTAATTTATCCAGTATTCAGCCGGTATTACCAGATAATCCCAATGAGAGAACACAAAATATCCGTCGGGGCTGATATTTCTGTGTGCGCACGCAAGCCGACATTCTCTGGCTTTATAATTTGCTTAAAGTTGACAACATTCTTGTTTTCCCTTTCAGGCACGGCCTCTTATTTGTGTGTTCTGTCCACTGGGGCCTGGCACCCAAGGGGCCCTGATCTCAGCAACTGCACCTCCCACTGGGTCAACCAAGTAGCACAAAAGGTTTGTATGCACGGTGTGAAGTGAAATGTGCCTCTCCTAAAACATTTTTAAAAAGCGAGAGAACACAAAATAACGGAAATCCATCCGTGTTACAAAGACGACTGCGAATTTTGGTGAGACGAGGTCGGAAACTGCATTTATCAGCTATAAAAATAGGTCTGGAAATGAGGTCTTTGAGATGTGTTTTTTCAGAAAACGACCGATAGACAAAGAATACGTTAACATTGCAGATGCGTCGGTGATAATAATCGCTAAATAAAAAGGTCAAGAAAAATAAAGTGGGACGTACGAGCAGCAAAGGCATGAAGGGCATTAATGATTAGCAGCAAGCAGCTCTCTTGCACCTGTTTTTTTAACTTTACTGCCGTCGTGGCAACTTCTTTTACGTAAATCAAAATTTTAAACGCTACCCCCCCCCCCCTCCCCTTTTCATAACTTCCATTTCAAGGAGTCACTCAAGTGGGAATTGATGCTGAAAACAGGGCTGTACATAAATCCTTCCAACTCTGTCTTCTGGCATTCGTGTGATGCGTCGTTCTCCCCTGCAGATCCGCAGCGGTGAGAATGCGGCCAACTTGGCCAACGAGTTAGCCAAGCACACCAAAGGCCCCATCTTTGCTGGTGACGTCAGCTCCTCTGTGCGCCTGATGGAGCAGCTGGTGGACATCCTGGATGCGCAGCTGCAGGAGCTCAGACCCAGTGAGAAGGACTCTGCAGGACGGAGCTTCAACAAGGTAAAAAAAAAACAAACAAAAAAAAGACACGGTTTATCTTAAGACGCCATTTGTAACAGAAACGACTGAAGTCATTCGCTCCCCTATTGTCACACGCTGCGTATTTCTGCACACGGTAATGGAAAACAAGGCAGTAGAATTAAAGAAGATATTTTATTTTTTCCGGAGTGACTAACGAGACGAAAGCAAAAAAGCAGTTATGTTTTTTTTTTTTCAGAGTGTAATAAATACAGAGTGTCTTTGAGGTGAGCTCGGGTACCTGCAGGTAAGTGGTTGAGCGGTACCTAAGATGGGGAGTGACCGGATGAGTCCTTCAGGAGTAACCCATGTATCTCAACCACTTAGACGACGCAGTGTCTCCACGAAGCAGCTCGAGCTCATGAACCTGTGAAAATGATCATGTGTCTCTATTTTCTATCTGTTCTTTTTCTTTTCTAATAAAAAAAAAAAAAAAAAAAAAAAAAGCTTCAAAAACGAGAAAGGACATGCAGGGCGTACATGAAGGTACGGGAGCAATGCCTCTGCCCGCTCTGCTTGCTGCCGCCCCCTCCTCCATTCCTGTGCTACTGTATACGCCCCGGTCCAAGTCCAGCAGCATGTACCCTCTGCACTGTCATGTACTCCCCCCTTCCCTGTGCTTCCCGCTTTTTTTCTTCTTTTTTGAGTAATTGCCATACACACACACACACACACACACACACACACACACACACACACACACACACACAGACACAGTCGTACACACAGTGCTGTCTAAAGTCAAAGAGCAGTCCCGTTCGATGACCGAGGTGGCTCCCTTACTCGGATGTGTCTCTGTGTTTATTCGCACCCCTCTCTGCGTTGAAAGCGATGGTGTATTTTGTTTTTCATTCCGCTTCTCCCTTTTGTATGTTTACTCGAGATTGCACGTTGCGGATGCATAACACCGCAGTTCAGACAGACGAGCTGATCTCACATCCCTCTCATTGTCCATTTGTTAAAGGCTTTCCTGCGTTATGTTTTTTTTGCTTTTATTCAAGCTCCATTCAATATAAAAAAAATAAAAAAAAAACGACTTGAATATTGCATAAAACACCCTTGTGATGTATTGTAGAAGCCTCTCGTGCTTCTGGCACTATTTCAGCCTATTTCCAAGGTTCATGATGTAGGATTTATTTCAATCTTTTTCTTTCTTTTTTTTTTTTTTCTACGGACACTCACCTACCCTTTCCGTTTCTTGTAACAATGACATTGGTTTGAAGTCATTTGTTTCATAAATTAAATGTGCAAGTCTTCAGCTCTATCCGATTAATCGGGCCAAGCCATTTTTGTTCTTCTTTTCCTTCAATGCTGGTTGTAAACATAGATCAAAAGTATTTTGGTCGTTACCATTCGGGAAAATCAGTGTCCTTCACCTGCCAACAAAGTCCCTCAAATCCAAATCTCTCCTTCGGGAGGGTATTATAATGGATCGAGCTAATTAGCCAGTCAACAGCCGGAAGTTCATAAGAAGAAAAAGGGTAATGGGAGATATAAATGTATTGGGCTTACACTCCCTCCCCAAAATCTTCTCGTCATCCTTTTGTTTTCATTATCAAGGAGTAATGTCACAGTAGATCAGTTGCCATGGGATACAAAGTGCTAGAGACGTTGTGTCAATGCAAATGGCAGCATTCATTTGTCGAATGACAAGCACGAGGGGATTTGGGACAGAGATCGCCGAGTCAGCGCTATCGGACATCTGCTGTAGTTGACGCAACATCACTATAGTTGCCCCGCAGCCCTTCCACCGGCCGTCGCCGCCATCGATTACCAGATTAGACGCATTGATTTGATTATTTCCTGAAGAAAAGTCGGTGTGGTCTGGATCCCACGCCCGCTTTATCCTCCGCTTGTCCTGTAATGTCCGCGTGGCAGCAAGTGTAAGACTTGAACAACGTTTGCGCAAAGAATACAATCAAACTACCTAAATAGAATTGTTCTTGTTCAATTTAACAGACGTGTCTTTTGATTTTAGTTGTTATACAGATGATGATTTTTAACTTAATTAAGGAACGATTTTTGTAATTTGACTTTAATAGTTTTTTTTTTCCTCAACATTATTTATTATTATCAATATCTTCATACCGCCGTGATACCGCGTCTCGAAACGACGTGTCTCTTATTCTGTCTGTAATTAAGCTTGTCACACCAGTAACTAAATGTCCTTTTTAATGCGTCTTTTTTATTTTTTTATTCCACCACATCCATCTGAATCCTCACAGATGTGATGTTTCCCACGCAGCCTTTCATCCATTCCAGCGTCTGCATGTCTCTGCCTGCGCTCGGAGGCACGGCTCTTCTTCTTCTTTACTCAAACGGCTTTGTTTGTGTCTGTTTTTTTTTTTCCGGTTTCCGTCCGCCTTTCGACACACACTCACAGGCCATCGTGGACACGGTGGATAACCTTCTGCGACCAGAGGCCTTGAAGTCATGGCGAGACATGAACAGCACGGAGCAAACCCACGCAGCCACCATGCTGCTGGACACTCTGGAGGAAGGGGCCTTTGTGCTCGCCGACAACCTCATGGAACCGGCCATTGTCAAAGTTCCCGCCGACAACATAAGTAAGTAAACAAGAGTTTGTGGCCAGCAAATGACCCGAGTTCTCCATTGTTGCCAGCCCGTTAAATTCAATTGACTTCCAATGCGTTGGGAGGGTAACTCTTGTGATGGGGAAAACAAGGCGGCCACATAAGAAAAAAAGGGGCTTTGTTTTCGTAATAAGCGTTCAGACCTCGGGGGGAAAAAGGGAAAACAACGCATATTAGGTTTAACGAGTCGCTTACTGACAAAGTGATGAATATCAGACAATTAAACTGACTGGATTCTCTGATTGCGCACGCTTAGTTTATAAATGTATGCGTCTAGACCTTGTAACTCTATACATTAATGTGAACATTAGCCTGCTGTGGAGTCTTGAAAAGCACATTGTTGATCCACTGCATCCGTATCTCCTTTTCTTCGGCTTTTAGACCGTATAAGGAAAGCTTCTCCTGAGTTGTTTACTTCTCCACAGTTGTTTTATTCAGATTAGTGAGGCTCTCGCATGGATGAAATGATCCTTTTGTCGTGACGATGTAGCTTTGAAGCGTCCTTCGGCCTGTGCCAAGATTTGTGTTCAAATATCAGAAAACCTTGTTTTTGTAGTATACCTTTGTGTCCAAGCCACACGGTTCGTAATGATCAATATCCCACGTCCTTTCACCATCAACTCATCCTCTGCTTTTCTGCACCTGGCAGTCCTGGACGTGTATGTGCTCAGCACCGATGGCCAGGTCCAGGATTTTAAATTTCCACAGTCAAGCAAGAGCAGCATCTCAATCCAGCTTTCTGCCAACACTGTCAAGCTCAACAGTCGGAATGGTAAGCTCTCTGAAAAGAAAAGAAAACTCTGCCTACTCTAAAAATGCTTATTAAATATATTCGTTTGACTTTAGATCTGCTTCCTCTAAAAATGCGTATTAAATATATTTGTTTGACTTTTTGACTCCTTGCTTAGGTGAAAGGGTAAATAGTCTGCATGAGTGTCGAGGCACAAAGAGAACTCCAAGCCGCGTGCATTTGGCTGAAAAATAGGAGGATTTAAAAAGCCTTCTGTCTTTATCTGTCAATCATTTTTCACCAAGTTTTTTTTTGGTTAAATAGTTTAAATGGAATTACATTAGAATAAATTCCCATTTTCAAATATTGTTGGTCTTTTCACCACAGCTTTCTTCACTCATTGTCTACATTCTTCTTCCTTCTTATCCTCTGGTTTCTTTCCCTTTCCGCAGGAGTCGCCAAGCTTGTCTTTGTACTCTACAAAAACCTGGGCCAGTTCCTGAGTGCAGAAAACTCCACCATCAAGATGGCCAACGAGGCTTACGGCCGCAACGTGTCGGTGGCCGTCAACTCTGACATCATTGCTGCCTCAATCAACAAGGAGTCCAGCCGCGTATTCATCAACGACCCAGTGATTTTTACCCTGAAGCACATCGATGTGAGTCCCCTCACTAGAGCAAATGGAGAGGTCATATTAGAAACACCAGGAGGGAAGATCCAGAGCAGACACAGATCTACAATTTGAATTGTAAATGTCTGGCTGGGTCAGGCGGCAGTTTATTTAAGTCGTTGAACATCAAATTAAAGTAGTCTTCAGAACCTAAGTGAATTCTTAATGAAAACTAATTCCTTAATCAACATCGGGATATAAATGATACCCATTTTCTTTTATAGTGGGGGAAATTAACTCCTAGATTAGCCGTACAATCTAGGATGAAATTACTGGAGCACCAATTATCTTTCGTCTTTTAAAGTTGTCACTGGAGTTCCCAGAGGGCCATGCGTGGCTCTATTCTTTATCAGAGAAATTGTGCAATTCCAAAGACGTGCCGTCAAACAATTATGCTGCTCTCTTATTAAGGCCTCGACTGTGCTTCGGTTGATTTGGCAAGCATGTGCCAAATGATACACAACATATGAATTGCTTCATGAGAGCTGTGAAGTGAACAATCTTCCTCTATACGAGCGCAGAAACATACTTTGTATGAGTAAAAGGGGGTAAATGGCCCCTGTGTTCTACATGAACTTCAATTTCAGGCATTCAATTATTTGGACACTTAACCATATCTCTTGTTATCTGCAGATGGAGCACTACTTCAACTCCAATTGCTCCTTCTGGAATTACTCTGAGAGGAGTATGATGGGCTACTGGTCCACCCAAGGCTGCAAACTCCTGGACTCCAATAAAACTCACACCAGCTGCTCCTGCAGCCATCTCACCAACTTTGCCATCCTCATGACGCACCGTGAAATCTCGGTATTTTTTCTTCCAATTTCTTTCAAACCTTCCTGTGGTGTTGAACTCTTTTCCCTAATTTATAAGTGAACCCTAAACCCCAGATAGCAAAAGCCATCTTACGAGATCTCAGTAATCCCAGCGAGGTCCAGAGAGTGGTAGGTGCATCGTGCGCTCTTCATTTGGCAAAACACACATTTTGTTCTGCACCGTAGAGAACGAGAGATATTTTCTAAAAACTAAAACCCCCTCACAAAACCTGGTCTTCCCACAGAAATCCTACAGACGTCCTTCATTCAAATGCAAAGATTTGAATAACCCTCTCTAGCTAATCAGTTCCCAACACTTTTCGCTTGATTTCCCTAAAAGGAGCAAAAGAAATGTATAAAAAATGGGCTTAGATCAGTTCAGCCAATCAGGGATTCTCAGAAAGACCTGATGTTGTGAAAGTATACAGTACTTAATAACAAAAAATAATACTCAGCATTTTGTTTGTGCCCCCCCCCTTCCCTTCCCCCCTATATATTTGCCCCCTTTGGGTTTTAAAAGATTTTTATTATTTGAGTGCAATTTTTATTCTAATTAAATTATTTGGAATCCCAGTTTAGTGATTCCAATTAGTTCACAATATTGAATTACACATAAATGGTATATTACTATTGCTATTTCGTAGTAAATATTTCACACACAGAGCTGAAAGTAAATAAATGTGGATGTCTTTGTTCAGCTTGAGAAACTCAAGCGCCTTTTGTAAATATTTCTTGTAGGGCAACGGCCGAGTGCACGAACTGCTCCTCACTGTCATCACTCGAGTCGGGATCGTGGTGTCCCTCGTCTGCCTCACCATCAGCATCTTCACCTTCTGCTTCTTCCGGGGCCTGCAGAGTGATCGCAACACCATTCACAAGAACCTGTGCATCAATCTCTTCATCGCAGAGTTGATATTCCTAATTGGTATCGATATGACGGAACCCAGGGTGAGCTGGAACAATCGCACCCTATTGATTTGAGTTTGATTAAACCTCTCTCTATCTCCTTTCCCCTCCCACCCCCCACAATGAACAAAAGGGAAATGGATGGATGAGACATTAATAGGCGTTGTTTGTTTCTAACCTTCTCCGCTTGTCCCCGACATGACATGAGTGGGACAGCACCATTAGTGTAGACTGCCGAGGGCCGATGTCTTCCACTGGCTCCTTTTTTTTCTCCCTCCGTCAGTTTAAGCCAGTGCCTCGTGGCTGCACCTGCATCTTTTGAGCTTTTTATTTCACTTACGTTTTTTTCAATAAGAACCGAAACGTTTTCCTCCATGCAGAATGTCTTCATGATTAAATCTCCTAACCGTACCCTTACAATACAAATGGTATTCAAACGTTTGCCGTGCCGACGGAAAGCTGAACCTGTGCGTAGTCGGAGCCCATGTGGTGAATGAATATTCATCACTTTTTTCATCAATTCCACGGAAGGGCTGAGACAGCAGCAGTTTCAGTGGCTTTTTTAATAAAAGATATAGGCATATGATATACAATTTTCAATAAAGAAAGCATAGAGACTCCTCTCGTCATGTTGAAATCATTTTTGTACTACAAGTTAATCTAAAAAATCCCTCCATTTTATAGCAACTGTTATTGCGGCGGTATAGATTATCATTACATTCCTTCAGTATTAATCTTTGATGGTTTCATTGGGTTGTTGTCGTCTCTCAGATTGGATGCGCCATCATTGCGGGGATCCTCCACTTCTTCTTCCTGGCTTCCTTCTCCTGGATGTGTCTTGAGGGGGTCCAGCTGTACCTCATGCTCGTGGAGGTCTTTGAGAGCGAATACTCGCGGAAAAAGTACTACTACGTGTCCGGTTACCTCTTCCCTGCCATTGTGGTCGGCGTCTCCGCAGCTATCGACTACAGGAGCTACGGGACCAAGAGAGCGTAAGTGCAGCTTTCTGAACAAATCCTTGCCGAGTGCGCGTGCGTGCATGCGTGCGTGTGCGTGTGTGTGCGGCAGCTTTTGAAAAGAAATCTCCTCATCGTTCCTGCCTGGGCTTTACATGCATCCCCGGAGCTGCTGAAACATTTGAGCTCCTTTTGCCAGGAATGCGCCACTGATCAATGTTTTATGTCATTTGATAGTGGCTGACAGACTCAACACTGTGGTTTCAGAGGGGCAAGCTGGAGGAGGGGGGGGGGAGGGGGGGACGCAGACGCAGCTACATTAATGCCTTTCTGCTTAAAGACCCTCCTGTGACCTCTTGTTTGTAAATGCTCTCTCAAAGAGAAAGAGCACCGTGCCGAAAAAGCCTTTTACGTAAATTAATCTCAGCTAAGACCCAGCTGTCAAGAGGGGCTACTTTGTGTCCTCCCTGTGTTTTGTATAACTGTTGTGACAGGAGCATTTGAAACCACTCCAAGACATATGTTAGCTAGAAATTATGCACTTAATGTCATCAGCGCCAGGAGCCCGATTATGGTTGCGTTTCCACTCGTATTTGGCCACAGGATGGTGTTTCTTTGCAGTGTATGCTGCCCAGGGACGTCACTAGGATTGAAAGACAGGGCGGGGTGGGGGGGGCTTAGCCCCCAGGCAGAGTATTTGTAACTTGCGTTTGCATAATCTTTGCTCTCACATCTTTTGCTACTGTATTAGAGCTACACTTATGTCAACAACCAGTTAAGAAACCAAGATGTTAACAAGTAAAACGTGATAGACATATCCTCTTCTTCCATTTCTACACTGTTCAGAAAAAGTCCCTGTAATTTTAGCTTTTAGACACATCAAAGCTGCATGAGGGAATTTACTTAGGCCAGACTTTGCTCCTGAGGAGTTGTTCTGTAAGCAATGACTTAAATGCCATCTGTCTGTTCATTCTATGGGGACTGATATTGTTTTAGGCCTACTATAGAGATAGGCTGTAGTATTGTCAATGAATAAAGACTTGTGATTAGCTTGCTAAGTTAACCATTTCTTGCTTTGCCCTCGTTCACTCTAGCTAGACTTTAGTTTTCCATAGGAAACCAAAATATCCCCTTTCCTTTACCTCAAGAAAACGTAGCTAAACGTAAGCAGGTAATTAAAAACAACTTACAATTTCAGTATAATCAATCTTCCTTTCACCGTTAGCGTGTGTATCGGTGTGTATCGGTGTGTTTATGTGCGGGGAAGGCGCATCGCGAGTTCAGACCAAAGAGTTACGACGAGACAAGATCAATCCCTCAGTTACTTGCAACGCACTGAAAGCTGCCACTTCACACCATTGCAACGAGACGGTGCGGTGCATCATCTTGATAGCACAGCAAGTCTTTGTATTGCTGTCCAACTTCCGACTTTTCGGCTATTTTTTTTAATCATTTGTTGCGTCTAAATATCAATGGGGATACGGTTATTGATCAAACAAATTGTTATTGTGGTTGTTATTATCATTTAGGGGGGCTTATGAACATTTTGTGGTAGCTACAGCCCCCCTAAAATATGCCTAACGACGTCCCTGATGCTGCCCCAAGTTTAAGGTTTGTTGCTTCTTATGCGTTACAGGTGCTGGCTAAATGTGGACAATCACTTCATATGGAGTTTTATAGGACCTGTCACCTTTATCATCATGGTAAGCCGTTTTATTTTTTCTTTACTGACTGGGGCCGAGGGTCTGAGATGAAAGATGAAAGAGACGGATAAAGGAAGTGGGAACGGTCGAACTGAAGGAAAACCGCCGGATTTTTGCCCGACGGTGATGACAGGTTAATTTTACGCCCACGACGGATTTCGAGGCATCACGCGATTCTCTCTGCCGCTTACCGTCTGACAAGGATCTCGATTTGTTGGTCCACTTTAACCTCGCCTGCACGCAATTCCCGTGACGTTTCACATTGAAAGCATCCCCCCCCCGCTGGCCTTCCATTTCAACTTTTCATGACATGAAGGAACAAAAACACACAAAGAAATGACCTTTCTGTCCTGTAGCTCCTTTTTCCAGTCCTCTGCAACAGCCTCCTCGTGTGTTTTTCAGCCTACAGTAAACAGCACGTGACCGTGTTGGGGAGAAGAAGAAAAGCAGAGGCACTTCTCTGTTTGGTCAAGGACCATCAGGGGTGAAGGACATGTAGCATATCATAATGACATATGTCCCGTTGAGCCATGCAATTATTTACTGGTCATGGCATTATTATCTGCCGCTCCATCAGAGAGGCTCAGAAGAAGGAGACCTTAGGGAGCCTTCCCCTACCTGCGCAAAATATAAATACAGCAGGTGTTATTCCTCAGATATATACCCCTCTTCCCCCACATCCACCCCCGCAGCTTTGCCCTCGTGCACGCGAAGGGATGAGGAAGCTCTGCAAACTGGGCTCGCCGCTGTGCAGGGAGGACGGGTGCTATTTGTTCAGCGCCGTGTTCATTATCCAGCATAACGGTCGGTACTGTATCTACAGATGCAGTGACCTCTGCTGAACATCAAACTGACACTGAAAATACAGCGGCGCGAGGGGTCACCCGTTTCGAATTCCGGGCAGGTGGCGGCACGCCGTCGGCAGGCGGCTGGCAGCATTCAAAGTGAAGACATAGTACAGGTCCGTCTGTTTTGGAACAGAATAGATAAAAGACGAATGTGCTCATTGCGCAAAGATGAAGGAAAAAGTGCACACAACTGATGGAGGCCTGTGTTGGCTTGGGATGTCTTTGAATACATGTTGAAATGCCTTTTTTTTATCTTTAGCTCTCATTGATTTTCTTTCCTTCTTCACCATTCTTTGGATTTGTTTACAATTGAGGCACAGCTATCATTGCTTTTAAGAAAAAGAAAACATTTCTTTCTTCCCGTCTCAGCTACACAGGGAAATGTTTTCACCTCTGCAAAGTATGCCCTCGTTCTTTGTGTTTTTTTTTCAATCCTGTGTTGCTGCCATTATGATTTGCATGAAATATGCGTCTGAAAATGACGACGCGGATGCCGGCGGCGATGACCGGAGAGGCAGAACCGTGACCCTGAGAGGAGCTAATGTATTGCAGCACTTCTCCTCTGATTCTGTGCAACAATTGACTCAAAAAGACAAAGTAGTGTGGAAAAGAGGCATCTCAGGGGAGCACGCGGGGGGGAAAGGTCCGTCTGCGCCATTCGTGACCCTAGTTCCTCTACAAATTGGCTCTGTCCTTGTCAATGAGGGAGAGGGAGAGGAGGAGAAAAGCTACACGAGCAAAAGCAAAAAGGGGGCGAAAAACAGTGCCGCTTTGGCTCATGTCTGGATCCCCACCCGCCACCCAAGCCACGTTTGTGCCAAAGAAACCTTGGTTTTGACCTCGGGTGGTCATCCTCCCCCCAACCCCCCACGTCCCTCATCCTTTTGTTTATTCTCTTTTTATTTTTCTCTCTTTTCTTTCTGTTTATTTATTTATTTATTTTGCCCCTGGCGGACACAGGCCCTGAATGCTGACTGAAAACAAAAGCTGGTGGAAGCCATTTAGATTCTTGTTCTTTGGCAGAGGTTTCCCTGTCTCTGGGCACTGGGGGGGTATTAGCTCCATGAAGGGGGGAACATGGAAGTAATGAGTGGTGGGGCGGGGTGGGGGCATTAGTATGCTTGACATAGCTTCAACGCAAGGCCTCTTGGATCATGACACGTCAGGAGCAGTTCTTATCATCTGGACGGCTCCATCTGCACCTTTAATATTTTATCCCCCAGCAGTTCATTTAGAGTTCAGTGTGTACACACACACGCGGCCCACTTCGGTACAAAAAAAAGCTTTCTCCCCGGTCCCTGTGTGGCTGGGTGCTTCTGCATGGATGGCTCGCCGTGGTGATTCAAAGGTGGAGTGAAGGATGGAAGCGAGGCAGCTTGGCTCCAGCAAGGGGATCCCCCAGGAAGGTGGGGGGGGGGGGGGGGGGGACATGTGCCGCACTGCTGTGTTACTTTAAAGTACTATGTCCCTCTCCTCTGTCTCATTGGATCCATGTCACCACTCCAGGCTGTGTGAAAGGTTTTTTTTTTTCTTCCCAAAAGTCCTCGCCCTCCTGTCCTGTCCCTCACCTCCCCCCCGATGTCTGACTCGTGCAGGCGGCTGATAGAAGTGTGATGGCTGATAGCTGCGAAACAAAAACCCAGTTTCAGCGACGCCTGTGATTCACAACTGGGGATTTTGCCCCACACCCCTTCACCCTTCCCCCGACGGGGTCATTGCGAGCAGCTCTGTGAGTTGATTGCATGTGGAGGGGTGATGTATCGATCACAGGCGGTCTTTTGATAGCAGGGTGCTCCAGAACACGGACAATTTATGTCCAAGAGTGAACGGTCTGGGTCCAGCACACAAAGGTCATTCATTTGTTTCATGCTCTCGAACTGGCAAAGCATGTACTTTTTTTTCTTCCTCTGATAACAAGATACCAGTGAAATACACTGTTTATGAGGCTCGTCTGAAGGAAAAAAAAAAAAGCTTTTGGTTATTGCAAATGTATTCACGTGCCACTGACATACTGGCTACTATATTCAGCGACACATTCAGGTACACAACTTTCTTTGGTATTCCTTGGCATTATTTATACATACCTGACTTTCAGAACAAACAGTCTGGTAGCTCTGCTGTGAGTGCATGTACATGCTATGTCAGGGAATACTTTACCCCAAAATAAATGTTTTTGAGGGAAAATGATTTGGTCCTTGCTGGCCCATCCAGCCTTTGTGTCTCTAAATCATGGTATTGATTTTCAAGGTATAATAAGGAATAAAAGCGCTCTGCAACACAGCACAAATCAGGTCGTTGTCTCAACCTGATATGTGCCAGCCACTGGCTCCCTTAATATTTAATACAATAAAACAAGCAAGCAAGCTCCATCTCCCTTTCTCTTTGCCTCTCCTTTCCTTTTTCTACGCACAAGAATCGAACAAAGCATACCATGTTCCCTCAGCCCTTTTGTAGCTGGTTACACCTTTATAATATTTCACTATGTGCATCAAATGATATGCAGTTGTTTTCTACAACAAGAGGGTCTCTCGTTTCTCCTGCTACATTTTGTTCCCTTCTGACTTTGCCGGACTGCTGCTGTGTGGCTGTTTCTTCCTATCTTTCTTTTTCTTTTTTTTCTGGAATGGATTTTAATGCATTTCCATGCTCTTATTGATATAGAATGACACTAAATTTGGCGCCAGTCGGCCCCGCCTGGGCCCTGCTGCGCCCGGCTGGAACGATAGATGTTTATTGGATTAGTCTGTGGACATGCAGAGATTTGAAGGCTCTCCTCTTTTAAAACTTATGGACAAATTAACAGATTTCTTTTTTTTTTTTCCTCTCTCTCTGCCCGCCATATCTTGCGTCATAAATCTTCATGTATTAACGCTGTCATTACTCTGTTTCGACAGCTCAATCTCATCTTCCTGGTCATCACAATGTACAAAATGGTGAAGCACTCAACCACCCTGAAACCAGACTCCAGCCGAATGGAGAACATAAAGTAAGTAGAGGGTCATGTACCGAGCCGCCCTGTTCTCCGTATTCATCAGCAATTTAACACTGGTATAATTCTACCACCAGCCCAAGGAAAACTAAGGCTCTTTTACACTTGAGGTAATGACTGATTTTTTGTTGTTGTTTTACTTAAAAACATTTCATGGGAAAAGTCTTTACCCTCCAAGGGCAAATGTCAGCGCTGTACTAGAAAAGTGTCGTTGGAATACATTCGTTTTTGTGTTTCTATCTGAAATGAATCACACGGTCGAGATTGAACGGTTTACTTACTCTGGGAAACCATCATTTAGCCTGATTGTTGTTTTTGCTCTCCGCCAGTAGCCACAGAATCGCAAGGGCGTGACACACACACACACACACGCATCCCTCTGCGGCCGCAGCTTGACGAGGCGCCGTTAGCGGTGCTAGGGCGCGGCGCAGCGGAACAGTCGGCGTGTGGGTTCGAACCGTTTTTTTATGACGGATCTCGGCGTCAGAAAAAAGCCCCACCAACCCCCTTCAAGCTAAGGCTTTCTAAATCGCCTCAGCCATTGTGAAGTTTTTCTGAACAACTAATTGGCTGCCTTTTGGTTTTTGGCGCTTGAAAATAACACGTATTGCTCTTTAAGGCAGGCCATAAAATCAGGAGCTATTCCATTTTCACAGTTGCACGGCGCCACTTTATTCTGGACAATTCTATTTAATTTCCACTTTCCCCTTAAAGTACGTGTGCGGCCTTTCGGCACCGTGGTAAAAGTGCATTCTGGGAGACCAGTCTAAAAAAAGTTCCCTTTTAGACTTGTGGTTTTCTTCTAGATAGACTTCCCCCTTATCACGGAAACCACAACAGATGACATGTTCCGAACACGGGTGCATTTACACCTGAAATGAAATCATTCCCCAAAGGCCCGCACTTGTAGAAAGACACGGCGGATTAACAGCCGTTTCCTAGTGGGTTTTTCTTGTTTGTGTCTTTTTTTTAATGCTGACGTTTGTTGTTGCACCAGTGTCATTGCATGTTGCATGAGAAGGCAAAGTTAACACGCACACTGTCCTTTCTCTTCTGCTGTCATCCTCTTCCTCTCTCTGTTCTGCGGTGCACACCAGTAATTATCGCGTTTGTGACGGCTACTATAATACAGATTTGCCTGGGTAAGCTTCTGCCACGTACCTCAGATGATTTATTTCACCCACGCACATCACCACCCACACATTCAATAGCATGAATGCAAATTTGTTCGCAGACAATGTGCTCTGACTTTAGTAATTGAATGATCAGCGTCAAAAAAAAAAATACAACTCTGTCGGCCTCTTTGCCTCCCGTGATTTCCCTTGGATCAAAGTTGACGATATCACACTCGAATGCCTGCTAACGCGCGCTGTTATGCGCTCTGATCTAATTGTATTTCTCTCTTCCTGCTTATCATGCTCTCTAGCTATGAAGATAATAAACGGTTCATCAAGTAAGGACATGTTGCCCAGAAGTCCCGCCTTCAGCCCTCTAGTCTATATTCTCTCCCCGTTTTATTCTGTCTTTCCATTTCCACCGTCCTTGCGACTGGTCACTTTCACCTTGTCCATCATGTGTAAATCCACTGTTGTTGTTTTTGTTTTGTTGTGTGTTTAAACGCTGACCTGTGACCTTTGCCAGTGTCTGAAGGCTCCCCGGGACCTTCAAACACGAGGCGGGGAATCTCCTTTTTTCCCTTGAACTCTTTCCACATCTGCCTAGTTCTCCAGCTATGATAACACACTCACTTAATATTAAGTATATAATAGTATCAAAGGCTTTTTTTTGTTTCTTAGTTTAATTTTCAGCACACTGGGCTTGTTGATTAGGCTCATCCCTATGTTCTAACACATCAGTTATTTACAGAAAACCACCTTCTTGTGTGTTTTGAACGGACTGCATTCCAGTTATTAAGTGTGTGTGTGTGTGTGTGTGTGTGTGTGTGTGTGTGTGTGTGTGTGTGTGTGTGTGGATGGAGGAGTGGGGACAGTAGGGGAAGGCAAGACGAGGCAATTCCATTCGTATAGCACACTTCAACAGGTGCTTGACGTAAAACAAATGAAAACATCCAATTATAAAGCAGGGAGATTTAAAAAACAAAGGGTTTCCTCTGGATGGCATAGGTGTCGTTTGTTGTTTGTCCTCTCACCTGGTTTACAGCTTTTTTCCTATTTTTTCATAGTTGTGGTGATTGCAAATCCCACTCCCATCATCGTGTGAGATCACTAAAAGCCTCTCATGCTGGATTCGTCTCTCTTCTCTCCCTTTCAGGTCCTGGGTCATGGGGGCCTTCGCCTTGCTCTGTCTGCTGGGTCTCACCTGGTCCTTTGGTCTCTTCTTCATCAACGAGGCCTCGATTGTCATGGCATACCTATTCACCATATCCAACACCTTCCAGGGAATGTTCATCTTCATCTTCCACTGTCTTCTCCAAAAAAAAGTAAGTTTCGAGCGATTCCTCCTTCGAGGTGAAACGTTCCTGAACAGACCTTTGCAGCGGAATGCAGAATACACCGAGCAGCACAAAGCAGCATTAAAAAACCCCCCCCAAAAAACAGCGAGCAATGCTGGCTTTCAAGATCCCGGGCTAAGTCGTGTGCAAAGTCAACAACGCGCCGTCGGTAAACACTCGGCTGTTTGCTCACGCAGGTCCGCAAAGAGTACAGCAAGTGCTTCCGCCACACGTACTGCTGCGGAGGGCTGCCGACCGAGAGCTCGCACAGCTCCGCCAAGACGTCCGCCACGAGGACCAGCGCGCGCTACTCCTCCGGCACGCAGGTAGACCAGCGGCTCCTCGCGGTCGCACACTCCCAACACGCCGCACAATTGCAACTGTTTATGAGCCCCACATCATCAAACGATACACACACACACACACACACACACACACACAAAAGATGTACCGTCATGATTAGCATGACAGAAAAGGAAAAAAAAATGCTACGTTGTGCATTTCAGCTTCACAGGTAGATCTTTCCACTCACACACACGATGGCACATTATTCAAGCAGCATCCGCTGCGCTGCATGAGTAACTTTCTTCTGCTCTGCCCCCTTAAGCACTTGCTTTTATCTTTTTTTCAAACTAACGTCTTGTGCATGGGAAATAGTACCGCACAGTTTAAAGAGCATTGCAGCCACATTTACCACAGAGACAGCCCAAAAATAGTTGTTTAATCCCCCTCATTGATTTAAAGTTAATAGTCCTCGGTAGACAACACCTCCCGGGTGTATAGTGGCTGGAGCGGAAGCGGGTAGATAGAAAGTCGCTGAGTTGATCTGAAAGGTGAGTGGGCTTGTTTGAAGTCCTAATGAATGTCCCTTGTTGACCTGGCAGAGTCGTATCAGAAGAATGTGGAATGACACCGTAAGAAAGCAAACTGAGTCCTCCTTTATCTCAGGTGACATCAACAGCACCTCCACCCTTAACCAAGGTCAGTTAACACCTCATAACTCCCCCACATGCACACCCATGCACACATTTCATCATCCAGCTAAAAATACCTCCTGTAAGTGGCGATGATCTCGCACCGCAGTAGACGATCCTAATCGTAATGAACGCCTTCAGCTTTAAAAAAGACAGACCAGTATGAGAAAAGAGGCAAACCTTTAGTCTGGGCTCCCTGTTCTGCCAGCAAGGGATTACAAAGATCCTTCCTCAAATTGTCTGCGCTCTGTCATTCTGGCTGCTAACGTCACTCTCAAATTGGGGCAAGACTAGAGGGTTTTTTTTTTTTTTTTTTGGATCTAAGTGCCGGCTGTCTAAAGTTCAAAACCAAGCTCCGGGGAAACAGACAAAAAAAGAAAAAAAAAAACTTTTATTTTAGGAAAATCTTAACACGCAGAAAGAGGCAATTTGTTCCCCTTGCATGTAAGGTGACCTCTGCTACTCTACAGGGGGATTCGTGTGGTAGGGAGGGGAAAAAAAACTGCCATTTATTATTTAGCTTGAGCACAAACATGATGATGAGAAGATGATGTTCAACTCTGGCTGACCCGGAGTGCTTAGTGTGATGTTGGGCTTTCTGCTGCCTCTGAAATGGCTTTCCAAGCATGCAAAGGAAGGGAGCGTTTACTCCGAGGTGGTTTGACCCCCCCTCCTCCTCCTCTACCTTCCGCCGACTCCTGTTGCTGCCGTTATTCGCCTCCGCTTCTCTGTTTTGCTTCCATTTCACCGGTGTAAAACATTAAACGCGGGGTTTTAATGCATGTTTTGACTCGCCGATACAACCGTGACGAAAAACAAAAATGAAGGCCTTTTCTTTTAAATTCCCTACGGTATCGTTTCCTGGAGATGTTAATGCAAAGGTTGGATATTGATCACTCCGGGGTGCAGTAGCCTAGTTACCCTGGAGTGTCAGTACACTAAAGGAGGGCTCTATCTCTTGGAAGCACTTCCCTGTCATTAAAAACCTCCCTGGAGCCTTCCCAACGTGACAGATTGGCATTTAACACATGTGATAAATGGCAGTGTAAAAACCATAGATCCCTATAATACAGGGCGGGGGAACTTAAAGTAACTATTGGTCTGATTAAGCTTAAATAAATCTTTGGATATATATATATATATATATATATATATATATATATATATATATATATATATATGTAGATATATATATGTAGATATATATTAAAAAATAGGAAAACCTTTTCCCATTGTTTGTACTATTTATAATAAATGAATGGGGCTTGTAATGGATTTAGATGTTTTTTAAATAAATGGGTAGTAAACAACTTGCATAATGAATTACGGTGGATAGTTAATTGCTTTTAAATGTCCTGAAGTACCTGCAAACATTTTAGCAGAAGTAGCTAGTTTTTTTGTTTCTTTGTCCTGGTCGCCTGTCAAACTTTCACCTGCATTCTTGACTTCAAAATACGCCAATTTTTCCATGTTTCTTTTTTTTTTTTTGCCAAGAAACTTCACTGTCGGCTTGACTGCGTCACACTTAACTCCTCTTCTGTCTTGCCACTCCAGGAATGACCGGGAATTATCTACTAACAAACCCTCTTCTTCGACCACAAGGCACTAACAACCCTTATAACACCTTACTGGCAGAGACAGTCGTGTGTAACACCCCCACGGCTCCAGTGTTTAACTCGCCAGGTGTGCTTACTTAATACTTTGTCCAGCATTTAGGCTTCTCTTCTCCTCTTTGCCTCCTTTTGTTCCTCTCCCTGCTTTGTCTCTTTAGTTGAGGCTAAAGAGAAAAAGCAGGACGTTCTGCAGTATCGCCTTTCCTTCTGAATCATTGTCTCCCCGATGCTCGATACAGTACATATACCGAGCACACGGCGCGTTTGCATGTCCCGCGGAGACTCTTTGTGGCTCGTCTCGACCCGCCCTCTTGAATTTCTCTTAGCCAAACTCTGAGCGGGACATAATGATTTAAGATGGGGATGAGATACTACATGCTCTGCCTGGAGATAATGTAAACAGCGATGTTGACCCAAAGCTGTTGTATCAACTCCGTGACTGTTAAAATTGATGCTCCTGAATTTGTCAAGGTGCTTTGTTACTTTTTGTGTGTTTTAGAGGGAACTTTCCCATTAAAGGGAGTTGCAGTGAGATCTAAATCTCAACCGTAATGCAGCTGTGGCATTACACAGTCTCTGTATAGACATAATTGATGATAGCTGATATGTTAATGCAAATTAAAAGTTACTATATCGCAATTGCACGTGCCATTTAAGCATATCACTGTTCATTGTGTGCTGTTATATCGTTTAACTGAAATGGCATCTTTTGTCATGTTTTGTGCTTTTCCCCTGCGCTTCCATCTAGTGACCTTCAGAGAGACAAGTATGGGAGTAACTCTTAACTTTGCCTATCAAATGTAAATTCTTTTCAGCATGCTTATTAAAATCAACCAAAACCCTGGCATTATCACTTGGTTTACTTTAGGCCATTAACACACACTCAGTGAGCAAGTGGTTCAAAAAATGATCCACCCAAATTCTACTCTAATCCGAAAAGAAATAAAAAGATTCATCTCATCATTTGACGAAATCTTCCAGATTTGAAAGCTTTATCGCAAATGCCTACTTACTTTGCTTCTCTCTTCTGCTTGATTTGGGATTTTATCCGACCAGAATGCATCATTATTTCTGGCGGAAAGAAGCATTTATTATAGAGATGTCCTTTTTTTTCTTCTTCTTCTTTCTTTTCTTTTCTTTTCTCCCAAAATGTCTTTCGTCCCGTGGCATTTGGCAGTCTCAGTGTCCCGTAGTATTCCCCTCACACCTCCTCCAGGCAGCACCTGTCCGGACACTAAATTGCCTCCTAGCGGGCACAAACACATGGATGTCATGGCAGCAGCTGTTTTTTCTTTTTTTTCTTCCTCCTTTCTTTTCCCACAACTTTCTTGTCATTTATCTTCATTTTAAATAGCTGCGCTTTTATCATGCCTCCTATACGATCAAAATCACTCCCCCATAAATGTGGGACATAAACAAACGTTGCTGTAAAATATTCCTATTAGTTTCGTCTGTGTTGTTCAAGGAGGCGCGTTAGTCAAAGCAGAGCACATTTTTTCCTTATCTCCTCTCTCAATCATGGCGTGGCTAATATTTATCCTTAGTTCTGCTGTTTTCCATGACCTCCATGCTTTGAGAAATTCCTAACATGACCTCTGCAGCGGCTGTGTTATTCTTGAGCTGTTCTGCTGGATGACCGGGGTCTCGCTGGGAACTGTCACTGTGACGGATGCCGAGTGCTGGGCTGCGGGCGATCTCTGACCTTTGACAGCTCTGGGTACACAGGCTGCCAACTAACGGACAGAAAGGGTACCGCGTACCAACACAAAAAAAAAATAAAAACAAAAAAGAATGTAGCCGTTGGCTAGGTCACAAAAGTAAAAGCTGTTTAGTGCTTTTTTTCGTTTCATTTGCTGAACCCTTGCTCGCGCTAATTTGCAGTTGAGACTTTTACTTTACGTTTTGTTGTCCTTTTGAGTGATTCTTCTTCATGTTACAATAAATCATTTTACTTTTCTTTTGTACATCAGCTGCTCTTAGACCAGATAGCCTGAGCAGACAGACATGATGTGAGTTGTCTAAAGTGAGTCTTTTCACCTGCTGTGTGTGGTGATGGTGGAGTGCTGCTTGTGGGCTCCCCTTGTAGTGAGAACAAAGATGGCTGTCCCATGTTGATACATGACTACTTCCCCTCTGTGTCTTTGTCATCTTTTCCCATCTCTGTCTTTTTCGTTCCCTCGGCACATCCGACCTATTAGTTGCTAGACAACCTTTAAGTGCTGTGGCTTGCCCGTTTATGCCTTCATACTTGTGGACATCTACTTTTGCCCGGTGTGCTGTGATTAGTGTTCCAGTATGTGTCTAATGTTGTTTGGGATCTTTTTTTTTTCTTCTTTTTTAGTCACTTTTGTGGCACACTAAAACACCCAATGCTCTGCTTATTATGAAGCCGTTTGTAAAAGCGGCAGTCTAAAAACGTACATGTGAGAAAATAAAATGATTTCTTACTGCGTATAATGCGTGCACATATATGTACGTACAGTACAAGTCAAACATTTTGGACACTTCCTCATTGAATTTATTGAGAAAATGTGTCCAAACCTTTGACTGGCACTGTCTCTATGTATGTATATACATGTGTATACATATAAGTATATATGTATGTGTATGAAAGTATGTATATATATATATATATACATAACTGTGCCTAACTAACACATTTACAGCATGGCTTGGTTTTTATTTGAGTTTCCACGTGAAACTGCATCCTAAACAGCATTAAACTCACTTTTGCTCCTTTTGTATCATGGTCATTGCTGATGACTAATATCTCATCCCCTCACATGTCCCCCTCTTTCCAGGACACTCACTGAACAATGTGGTGAGGGATACAAGTGCAATGGATACTCTACCGCTAAATGGTAACTTTAACAATAGCTACTCACTCCGCAATGGGGATTTTGGCGACAGCGTGCAGGTGGTAGATTGCGGCCTCAGCCTGGACGATGCTGCCTTTGAGAAAATGATCATCTCTGAGCTAGTACACAACAACCTGCGTGCCTGTAACAAAAGCCACCACCTTCAGCAGCAGCAGCCGCCGCCACCGCAGCAGCAGCAGCAACAACAACAACAACTCCAACTACAACAACAACAGCTACAGCACCACAGCTTACATCATCCACCCCACCATCAGCCGCCCCCGCTGTACCACCGTCACCACCACACGGACCGGGCTCCGCCCAAGGTGACGGTGGTGGGCGGCGGCGGCGGCAGCAGCAGCGAAGACGACGCTATCGTGGCCGATGCGTCCTCTTTGGTGCACGTGGCCGACGCGGTGGGTCTTGAGCTGCACCATCAGCAGGAGTTGGAGGCGCCGCTGATCCCCCAGCGGACTCACTCGCTTCTGTACGCGCCCCAGAAGAAGGTGAGGACCGATGGGGGAGCTGAAACCTTTGTCGGCCAACTGACACCCACCAACCCCGATGATGGCCTGCAGTCCCCAAACAGAGACTCCTTGTACACGAGTATGCCTAATCTGAGGGACTCTCCGTACCCTGAGAGCAGCCCCGACGTGGTAGAGGACCTGTCCCCCTGCAAGGGGGGTGAGAATGAGGACGTTTACTACAAGAGCATGCCTAACTTGGGGGCAGGCAACCAGCTCCAGGCCTATTACCAGATAGGCCGAGGGGGCAGTGATGGTTACATTATCCCTGTCACTAAAGATGGCTGCTTCCCTGAAGGCGAAGTACGGGAAGGACAGATGCAGCTGGTGACGAGCCTTTAAGTTTGGGCTTTTTAAATCATCACAAAAACCCATCCCATTGCCCCTTTTGCAGGCCCGACCTCGTGAAGGACATACCAAGGGCTGGAGGAGAAGTGATCGTTTTATTTTTGAAGAGAGCTGAGAAGCCCTGTCATACACACTAGCCATTTGCAAACCCTCTTCCAATCTCCTTGCCCACAGACATCTTCCTACCTTCCCTGCCGACCAACGGACTTGAGTTAAAACATGAGTTTAAATGAGACTGTACATAAAATGCAGAGTTAAATTTCAATTTTAAGAGACAAGCCAACTATGTATTTAAATGTGCTGCTGCTGTTGAAAAATTTAGAAAAGTTGAAAGGTACGAAAATGTTAAAAAAAAAAAAAAAAAAAAACATTACTGGCTCCATCATATCAGCAATTCCTCGGTCAAAAGGTTGTACATACACTTTCCAACATCCTTGTTGAAGCCTGTTTTCTATAATTATTATTGTAAACAAAACGCCACCCTGCACCAGGATGTGGACTCTAAAATGTTCCTGTTCAGACTGTCAGAAAAGGAACATAAGCTCCTGGGTGCTCGGCGTCCCTCTCCTCCACCTTGAAGTTTGGATTGTATAACCACTAGCAATCAAGCCCCTGGCCTTATATTTTCTCAACTGTACAATGAACTGTTGTCAAGGGAAATGGCTAAAATATATATTTTGTTGTATTGCTAGTGTAAAATAAAAAAATCCTGAAAAGACGTTAATATGAAGAAACCTTTTAATTCAAAATTTAACGTTTGAAAAACTATTGTGTAGAAGTTGCACATATGTTATACAGTGTGTTTATGGTTCAACACTTCCTTCGTGTTGGTGTGTTTGAACATAAAGGTTTATGAAAAGAAAGGAGGATTCAACAAATTGATGCGTTATCACTTTCTTCCACTTGTGAACAGTGTTTTTTTGCTTACCGAGTTCCATTGTTTGCGCATTTTGAATATGTCTTTATGATTTTGCCAAAGTGGCATCAGCTTCAATAGGATGGGAACGCAAATTCCCAGTTATAGTGATTCATGCATTGCACATTCCTTTGTGTAAATCTGAATGGAATAGATCTTTTAAACAATCACGGCAGAGTGATGGGCTTTTGACAAAAAAGTTTCTATCATAAATGTAGTTCTTTCCGCCTGGGTTTGGACATTTTATTTATTAAAATCTTTCCAAAAAATAAATGGGAAATGTGTGAATGTTTTCCAGCACTGGTATACATGATGTACTGTAGCTCATGTTTTTTATGTAAACCTGTTACCAAGAGGTTCATCACTTAAGACTGATGTAAAGTTCAACACTTGTATAACAAATAAAATAAATGTGAGAAGTTTTGTCAAATGCCAGTTGCTTTTTAATGGTTTGTGTTTGAAGTACTATTTGAGAAAAACTAAAAAAGAGGTTCAATTATTTTGCTATGGACAAAAGACGCTTTTGACTCAGGTTATAAGTAAGTCCACAGCACCTTAGAAGTAAAAAAGGTGAATTATTTTCTGGGGCATTTATTGCTTATTGTTCTGCTTTTTATACAAGCACTGCAGAGTAGAGACAGCTCATTTCACCGTTTGTGTTAGAGAAGCCAAATCTGTCCATGTGATTCAAAGATGAGAAACTCAGGTAGGAAAATTGCTTTGTAAATGTTCCTCTGTGTGGTTGTAACACTAATAAAGGTTGGGAAACGACACTGGTTCACAGCATTGTCCACTTAGTATATTATTGAACGAGCAGTAGTCCTGGCACCATTAACATCCCCGGCACGACAGAATTCTTGTGAGATGTTCGCTTCAATGCCTTTGCGGGAGTGGAAATGCATCCATGGAACTAACAAGGGGGTCAATGTCACACTTGGCTGCGGATGTAGAAATATATTACACGTCGTATATTGGAATACGACACGTATTTGCACTAATTAATGTCGCTAGATGAAGCGCACATTCACTTCCTGTACGGCGTATGCCTTCAGGTAATGCTAATTTACAAATCCTTTTAATTTAACACCAGTTGAGGCGGACCGACCGCTACTCAGCGGGGTAGCTGGAAATTGCACTGTTTGCCATTTGGCATTGAAGGAAATGACTCATAACTGAGCAAAAATGCACTTTATTTCCGAGCCGGTGCACATAATGCTGCGTGGGCTGCGTGTTGTTTTGACTCTTTCCACAATTACGTGACATCAGGCGCAATTACCTTTTAAAAATACAGTACACCTAGTACAAATTGTCAGAGAAGAATTATCTTTTTTTTTTTTTTTTTTGTCGATCTCCTGTACAGACCCCTTGAGAGTCAGTTAGGAATCAGGTGTTGAAGTGATTGTTGACTCTTGAAATGGCAGATATAATGACGTACATGGTAATGAGGGAAAAATTATATTGATTTTCACTCTGAATCGCTACACAGCTAAGCACCATTTTATCTGTATGTGAGAGTCCAAAGTTTTTATATACATCTTTTAATTACAAATAATGGGTCAATAATAGAAATACACTGTTGAAAAGTCGTGTTATAATTTGTCTTTGTCCATTGTTCCTCAGAGCAAAAAATCACAATAGTCACTCTTCTCCTTCATTTTCTGTTTTACTGTCATTGAAAAAGAGCTGTGTGGTGTAAAGTCCACTTTAACAGAGAATGTAACAATTCTACACCAATATTACGCAATCCCTTTTTCAATTTTCCTTATTAAGGACTGGGAAATATGAACTTGGATTGGCTACTTGTCTGTCACAGCGGTTGCGTGAGGCCTCGTCTCCAGGCGAGAGCCTTTCTAATTCCCCGTCTTCTGCTCGGGGAGAGACTCGCCCTTTGTCAAACATTGATTCAGAAGTAGGCCAGCAGCCGAGGGGCTGAGAGCTCGGCTGCTCCCGCCGAGGAGCAGGCCGGCCCCTTGGAAACCAAGGTAAAGAATGCTGTCAGCACAATCGTGGCGAACCGTCCAAAGATGGATGTGTTGTTGATCAAACAAAGGCGTGAGATTAATATGTGGACAAACAGGGGGATTTTGTGATTGTTGAATCATTTTAAGGATCCAGGGATTTCATTAGGATGCTATATAATGCAATTGAATGAAAGGTGAGGGTTTTTCCTGTCGTATACATTTTTTCTTGCGTGTTTGCATATATTTTGGATACCCTATGGATCTGCATCCAGTGGGAGATAGAAAACAGCAAATCTTTTTTTCTTAAAGCATTTGGTATTTTAATGAACATCAAGATCAGCTGTGACTTTGTCCTCTTCAATTTGATATTATTTATGTTCACACCAACCCCACTACGGAACTTTACTTAGTCTACGTCCCCACACGAAAAAATAAATTTTAACCTCAAATCAAATCAAGATGCACTAATTGATTAAACATTACAGGGGATTGATTGTCTTTGCAGGGCTAATTTCCTGTATTTGTTCAAAAGTAAGAAGTTCAATTTCAAACCCTTTGGTATTCCTGAGAAGTAATCAATAGTGGCTGCAAAAGCCACTTCTGCAATGAGTCATGTGAATGGAACGCAGCGCCAATTATAGATGCCATCAGCGTGGATGAAAGCGATTGTGAACAAGCAAAGGAAAACCTCTCAAGCCACAAACAGTAACTGGCAGCGCAAAAGTAACTTTCTAAACTTGTGGTCAAAGGGGACCCTTCAACGGCTCATTCTTTTCTTTCCACAGCCTCTATTGTCCTGTCCCCAACTTCAAATGTGCAGCTTTGCGGCCCATGGGCGACTTAGATCCAGTTTCGTCGAGGTGAAAAATCCAATTAACCTGCAGCTCCAGCTGCCTTCCCTATAATTCCCTCCCATAATTATGAAATTACCAGATGCAGGATTTCAAATGAAAAAGGGATGAGAGTGACTGGCTATGAAAAAAATAGATGAAATAAACCGTTCTCAGCCAGTGTACAGAGTTCTAATTTACCTCAAGGGGGTACAGCTAATTCTTCTGACTAGGTTTGAAGGTGAGACCCGCAGAAGCCTTTGTAATCCGAAAAGGACATATCCTAACAAAAATACGATCATGGAATAGCCTGCGAGATTAACGGACAGACTATTTTACGTTACGCACGTGGATGCTTTGAAGTGTCAGTATACAAATGCATAATTTAAGTATAAGCTACTCAAGGGTAAATGAGAGCGCTTTGGTACCTCTGGCACAGGCAAGTATTCTGGAGGACTGTTAGTAATAAATATTTTATTTGCAAAGACAAAACAAATCACAAACATGGCTTAGTCCTCATCGTTTGTCCGTTTAAACGCGAACAAGGGAATCAGCAGAATCCAGGTACAGCATGGAAGAAATGTACATAACGTACGATTCTTCACTGCACTGAAATATAATGAATATGCATCAATGCATTATTTGCTCAGGTTTGTGTTTGTTGCTCCCAACTTCCAGGTCCCGGCAAAACTAGCAATCCATTCATCTCAGGACTTCTTTATATTCCAAAGAGCCGCTGTGCCTTAGCTACCCCATATCGCCTGCCCCTTCATCGCAATACTCTACCAACATCAAAAGAAACGCAGCACTCAAAAAACAAGTCATTGATTTCAGTACAATCAATCCAGTGCCGGTTGGGGGTTACACACACGTACAAAAAAAATGTTACTCATCCAGTCAGACGAAATATGATTTAATCTCGCGACTAACACAGATACACACACAGTGATTCAGCATGGCAGTCCTGTTGGACAGGAACTAAGCAGGAAATATTGTAGTGACCTTCATAGCATTCATTTCTACATCACGTAGTCAAGAACAATCTGCTAAATTATTGCCTTCGGTCAGTTTATGTCCGTCTGTCTGTCTGGACACAACCTATTACTAATAAATGTTTCCTGTATTTGAAGAGCTTCCACTCACTTGGCTTCTCAGGAAAGTGTGACGTTGATTGGATGAGCTGTTGTCGAGAATGTCAAAGTACGAACACAAATGTGTTGCACCTACACACAGACACACTCATTTCTATTCCAGTCAGATATTTCTGACTAATGTGTGCGGAACGTTACGCCTCAGAAATGTCAAACAGCCTGTGACAGCCTTCTTCCCAACATAATGCTACGAGTTATGGCATTGTTTATGAGTAAATAGGCCCCATGCATTGTTTACTTTGTTCTGTTCCTTCCCAGCAATGAGAGACTGGCTGATGAACTCGTTGGCTCGTCGTCGGTTAACATACCGAGCACCTAGTTACAACCAATCCACTCTGCTTCAGTATCACACAGCATCTACGTCGCCATTTAGCGACGACTTCTGTTTCTTAAGAGTAAATACTTACACTGTCTACACTTAAGGCACCGATGTTATTGTAAGAAGTTCAGCAAATCGAGAAAATGCACTTTGACTCTGAAAATAAAGTGTAGCAGCATGTCTCTGGTATCTACATTTAAAAAAGAAACTATCAGACACAACAGAAATGTGTTGCTTTTCCTCTCAGGGAGATATTGTTGTTCCCGTTGCAGGAATCAATGACCGCTAAAATCTGCTCCCATGCTTGAGAAATAAAACATGAATGATTTGCTCAAAGGTATTTTGAGTACATGCTAAAGTAAATGAAAACATGCATTTGGGAACTCTAATCTGTGTGCAAAACTTTATACATGATGAATTTTAGTTTCCATTTAAAATGAAGGTAAGGTAAGGTATCGCAATCCATTGATTGGACATTGGCCATGAAATCAAAGCATTAATCTCCCTCGCCTGCAAACCACGAGCATTCCTCAGCGGGACCTAAATGAGATCCATATAGACGCCAATGGGCCCAGTATTGTTTATAATTGATGGGAAGAGGGAAAACAGTTGAAACCTTGAGTACAGCCGTGCAGTACGACTGAATATTGATCTAGAGTTTCCTTGCTGGTGGCAAAAGTGAAAGGAAGACAATATGTAAGATATTTTATGAATGTCTCTGTTGGAATGTTTCTCATTAGGATTCAGAGGGCCTTCGCAGTAGGAACCTTGCTATGATAATCCCGGCCAAGTGGCCCCACAGGGTCCCAGCAACAGCGAGCAAGCCTACAGCTCGACGAACTTTTCTCTGTTTTTTGAAGTTGATCTCTGTCATATTGCTCCGTGCTTTCATTGTCCTATCTATTAAGTTTGTTTGGACTCTGAACTATGCAGCTTGGTCCACTTCTCTTCTCAGGGAAAAGAGAAAGTGAAAGATATAAGTATGTACAAATGTTCCACCCGGTCATGAATTCACTTGGATTTACCTTTGTTTTTATTAAAGGAATACTCACCTAGTTCACATGCTCAAATGCATTCATACCTCTACCAAAAGCAGCGAAACAGGGATGGACAGATCCATCTGGGAAAACAAAGACAGGAATATACTGGGTGCTGTATAATGTAATGCCTACTGAACTGCAGGTCACTTTCAATATAGCATGAGTGAAGTGTTGTGAGATCTAATCTGATTTCATTTTTATTAAAATGAGAATGCACTTCAATGAATGGTGGCCCTTTTTTTTCTTCATATCAACAGTTGATTTTATGGCCTGCAGTATCGGCCAACAGGGACCTTTCTGTCGCTTGACTATTTAGAAATATAGATTTACCTGAAAGTCTGCATGTGTATCATATGCCGAATCATCCTGAAAATATGACCTTTTGGAAGTGTTACGTTGTTGCTACAGAAGAGAGCAACGATGCAGTGCCACCTGCTTTGTTACAATTGTTAAAGTAATATGTGATACATTTATTTTGAAAACAGGAAATGTCTTGTAACTGGTCAGGTGATTTTCATCAGGAAAAGCATTGGCTCAAAACTGTTGTTTTTAGTAGTTTTGCAATCCAGTTGAGTCTGCCTGCATCCTACGCCCTTTGATAGCATCGTCGGTATGTAATGATTTGTTTTATTTCTACTTATGATCATAGATGGTTATTTTTGTGATAATGTTTAGTTTCGAATAGTCTGTCGAGTTGTTATGGATACTACTCTGCTATGCGTTTATAGAAGTTCATATGATAATAAATACAGGTATTAAATAACTAAAAGTAAATTAGCAGTAAATACATAAAGGTAGCAGTTAAACACAACACATTTAACTTGTATTTATTTAGCCTTTTGTGTGTTTTAGTTTTAGCTACCGTCTTCAGAGTGGTGAGTTTGTCTAACTGCCAAGGTGTATGACAGCACATATATACCGAGGGCGGCATACCGCCGCTTCTTTGTCCGGGGCAATCTCCGAAATAAATCCAAAACTTACTGGTGCGACCACTTTAAAGGTCTTATGTCTGATGTCATACATTTATCAATCAGATGTCTTGCCAATCATGTAAATCACATCTCAGATTCAATGGACCACGTTGCACAGAAGATGGGGAAACGCATTATGTTGACTCAAAAGAGGACGGCAAGCAATTAATGACATCCGAGCTGGGGGTTTCATATCTCCTAGCAATCAAAAATAGATTTAAATGTAGAAATGGTCTAATGTTAGGCTCACTTCCACCTAGCTGGACATTTCTCTGTTAAATTGCTTTGAGCTTATTTCTGACAATCACAGTATTGACACTTGGCGCTATGAATGGGGCCCATTACAAGTTCTAGCAAAGGCCCTGGAAATAGACTTTTAATTTGAATGTATTTCAATAACGCTGAGTGTAATGGATTATGGAGCCGCTGCCGCCTGATTGATTAGTTTCACCCTTTATGTACAGCACAAGTCGTGCCGCCACTGCGGATGTCCTTCCTGGGGATAGCATTTTAATGACTGGCTGTGGCCTGACTTTGCAACTTGATGCAAAAGCCTATAGTGCAGTGCAATCATTGTGGTAAAAGCTCATTGCGCTGTCTGTCTTGTGGGGACCTACAATATTTCCTCCCTGCACATGGACTGTTCAATTGCATTAAAGCAGAGCCAGAGGGATCCCGACAGATGTTGAATGGTTGCTTTGTCTCGAGTACATCGGGGGCTGTTCAGCTTGAAGGTGTTATCAGGTAGGAGCCACATTACGACTCACTTTAATGTTATAGCGGACAGCTGTGGCTGGCAGATCAGTGAAATTAGATCTTCAGTAGCTACTTGGAAGGTATGTCGCAAGGCCTTTTTTTGGTGCTTTAAATTGTGTTGTTGTGTGATTAACCGAGTTGAAAGTGAAGGTTTCATATAAAAAGCTGTGGGTCATTTTGAACAGGTTAATTGCGAATGGACAATGGGGGAAATATTGGCATATGCAAGGTTAGGCACCTCAAATTCCAGAGGCTAAAAACCAGATGCTGTCACTGGCCACACTGAAGGGGGTTTGGCTTTTAAAGCAATAACTGATGGCAATAGACTGTTCACCGGCTGATTGCTGTCTGTGCTTTAATGGGGCCATTTCATCGCACAGCAGCCAACGCACCTTTTGCCTTAAGTTTGTAGAGCTGCTGATACCATGTTGAGATTTATGCGTGGCATGGAAACACTAAGCTATTAGTATTTGCAGGGCAGCTCCAGTATCTGCAGGGTCTTTCTTTATGTGGCCAGCGCGCCAGCAGCACTGCAAGACGACCAGATGCAGAGAATCCCAAGTTGAACTGAGGCCGCGGCCGTACGGTATCAGCGTGTGTCATCTGGACAGACGTGTCAATTTAAGAGTGTGCCGCATGCAATGTGTTGTGCCTGGAGCTGCGCTCGCTGCATTAATTTCCTGTTGTCTGAGTTCAAAGTGTTTGTCACCCGGTGTCAGTCACACGGCCGCCTCCACCCTCTCCACTCGGGGGACTTCTTCACTCACGATTGCAGGAAATGTTTTCCCTTAACAGTACACTGGGTCACTTGGTCGATAGCGGCAGAGGTCCGCTGGGGTCAGGGCGGCCGACAAGGGTGCCCACTGTCGCCGCTGCGTGGTAAAATCCTCAGAGGATTTCCCACGCTCGATGCGCCTCGGCGGAAGAAAGCGGTTAAGTTAAACAAAAAAATTCCTCGTGTGCTGAATTTCTTGCTCTGCTCTGATCCATCCACATTGGCACATGTGAAAGTGCGAGGACGGTGGGACAAAACAAAGGTCCAGTTGATTAAAACAGCACCGCAGATGAACCGGACCTTCTGTACACATTTGCCTCCGAGTCGTTAATCAACAGTGGATAGACTACTCTGAATAATAAGCAAGGTGATTATACCGCATTGAAATGCTGCTCTCGTTGGGGATTCTTGGCATAAGCTGGTTTACAAGCCACTTGTTGGCTGAAAGTGATATAACAACACCAATTGGGGAACACAATAGTAAATCAGTGAGCAATCAGGGTTTCATTTACCTTCAAATGTGCACTCTCGATGAAGACGTGATATGATTAATGGCTTTCTTTTGCACCTGTGAGAAATCAGAGATTGCTATAAAAATGAAAGTTTGAGAATAACTATTTAGCATTTAATTTACTGTTTGCAGAATTTTTACTTTATTGAGCAAACATGTCCAATTTACATTGCCATTTAGTTTAATTATTTTGTTTATTGCTAACCCTGATATCTCCAATCACAACACACAATACAACAAACAAACAATATATGAGTACAAATTATTTCAGTACTGTCATTGCTGTTATTTGGTTTCTTTCCTGGTAGCCCCTGAGAAATGGTCTGCAGTTGACAGTTAGCACTACGAATTACTGTGTATTCACCAATGCACAACAGCTGTCCCCACAACTCCCTGTTCACAGTGAAAGTAAAAAGCCATAAATAAAAACCCTCTCTGACAGCAGACTCAAAACTATTTAGTGTACTTGTAAAGAACAACAGTTCAATAAGAGCCCAAACATGGCAACCTAAGAAAAAGCATTGACTTAACATCTTCATAATTGGCTGTGATTTGTAATCTGACACCTTTCAGTGCTGGTTGCTATTGACAGTGAGCGAGATAATGAAAAGGTAGCATTTTAGCACTTCCTGTAATTAACCTCATGAATACATATTGGTTTGTTAGTTTTTACAGCATTTTAGATTTTCACCTTTTGCATCCAATCAACACCCTCACCAGCAAGACAACTCAGTGAAAGAAAGTGCTGACTTATCCTTTTTTATAGTAACGCCACATTTCTCTGCATACAAAAACAACTTTTTATTACGAGTAAGCCAAATCCTTCAAGATAAAGTTGACGGAAGGAGGCGGTGTCATTCTCCAAAGTTCCTTGACGTCTCTTACTGACTGACAATGATCGTTTAAAATCCGCCTCACGGAATTGCAGCGCTCGAAGTAATGGAGATAAGCGCTAATTGGGGTCATATACTCCATGCTTAATTCTCCGGCCTGTATAACATCGTGTACATGGTATCAGTAGTCTGCTCTGAGTCAATTTGGAGAATCCATTACATCATTTAGGAAGCGTTGACGGCAGTCAATGAATATTAGAACAGCCATGCCGTGTGCTGGCCACTTCAAAATGTTTGCAAGTGAGAGTATTAGCAGGGATTAGGAAATGAATCTTGTAACAGTGCGAGCAAGTTGACAAGGTGCTCCAACAACTCATTCCTGGAGCATTTGAACTGGTCAGACTGGATCTCCAGTGGAAGCACTCATCCACTGTTTTTATGAAAACACTTTCTTTGTATATATATATGGAGTCTAGCATAGAAAAACATGCAATATTTCAAATTTGTTTGTAGAATGATGAGGATTGACGATTAATTCCACTCACATGTGTCATTCCACACATGTGTTGGTGTTAGTAAAATCAAAAAGAAGACTGGAAAGAACAAGTAATCATCCGTGGAATCGGTTGCAGCACCTTTGATGTACGCCGGTATTATTGTTACTGGTTATTGTAGTCAGTGTCATGAAAAGGAGAGAGTAGAACACATCCTGATTTCAAGCAGGAAGAATGAGGCAGAAAGGAGGGCTTTGATTGCAGCACTACAGGGGCAGGGATGAGGACAGGTCAAGATAAAGGCGGTGACAGACGAGGCCAACACTGAAGGGGGAGAGAAGGGACTATTTACTTGGATAGGATGGGATCACACTAGATGATGACACCCAGTGGGAGGCAGTAATGCAACTTAAAGGATACCAACTGCCCGAAAAAAACAAAACAAAGAAGAACAGGAAGCGGCGTCTTTTTTTTAAAAGGGAAAGAAAAAAACATATTAAAATTTGAAACTGATGGCGACCTGCATGCCAGCACCTTTTTAAAAGTGATATTTAATGTCCATACGTGGACATTATGAACATTGAGCCAGAATGTTTCAATTCACATTCCTTTAGATTTGCCAATATGTGCATACTGAAGCTTTTGTCTACACGAGCCATTAAATCTGTCTTCAAAAGTATCAGAGCAAAACCCTAAATAAGACAGGCCATGAATGACAATAAGGGCAAGACCTTTGGAAAAATCTTTACTTGGAACAAAGGTTATGTTGTTTTTAAGATCGCACAGAAAGTCATAGACATTTTAACAATCGAACTTGCTGTTTGCAGTGGCTGCAAATGTCTGCGCGATGCTGGCTGAAGAATGAACCATATCACTAAGGGGCCGTGCGTGTGCACCTGTGTTTGGAGGCGTCACGTGACGCAGATAAATGAGGAGGATCGGGTCACGCAGAGTAATGTGAGGAGGGGAAAGGGGGGTGGCTAATGGGGAAATGAAGTGTCATTGTGGTTCACCTTCATTAGCAGCAGTCGCCACACGTTTTCACCTGGCTTCAGTGCTGCAACCATCTCCGCTGCCGCCTTGCATAATGACAAAGTGCAGTAAAACACAGAGTGACACTGACCTTGGGAGGGAGTGACTGTGTGAGAATATCATCCGTCATCAGTCATGTACTAGGCATTTTTTACACAGTATATGTACATTAAATGTCATTAATGCTTTTTTATGTTCTGATTCAGACTTGAGGATCCCAGTGTACCAGCTGTAAAAAAAAATGTTAAAATGATAAAGCTGCATTTTGGTTAATATCAACAATATAGTCTGGTTGGTGTCACCAGACACTTTTGAACGCCACTTGACTACGGTGTCCATCCGTAGTCATTTCAAAGATTATGAAGTCCAGGGAAAATATGAACACAGGGGCTGTAGATACGACTCTCGTGGTTCAACGTAGGCCAGTCTCACTTCTCTCTCTCTGCTCCTGTTTTTGTCCGTTGTTGACTGTGTCAGCTGCCCAATGAAGGCGAAATCCATAAAATGAGCAAGGAAACCTCCTGGTTTCGATAAGTGAAGCTAATATAATGAAGTGCAATTAATGGGAGAAGATGACCTCAGTAAACATTGTAAACTACCTCAAGTCTCATGTTTTATGGGGTTACGGTTTTTCAGAGGAATATAAAGACATCTGGGAATGCTTTTGGGTAAGCTTCTTTATGATTTTGTGACTTCAACAAGTTGCAGAACTTAAAAGCCTGTTTCTACACATAAATGGACAACGTAAGGGGGACTACGTTGACTTTGTTTGTACAGTTTAAGTATGCTGCAGTAAATGATTTGTATCGTGGTTCTCTTCAACTCGAAATGGAGGAAACCAGAAAGCCGTGCTGACACTAAAACATTTCACATTTCCACAACAACAAATACATGTTAGCCTGCCATGCAGATGTGAACACAATAGTGTTTTACTGCGTAACAAAAAAACAAAACTACTTCCCATCTGCCAGAAAGTTGAGCCAATGTGTCTTTCAGGGAATACGCTGTTTATTAAAAAAAACATCTTTTATTAAAATGCGTCACTTTGCGACACCTGGATGCTTGAGGAATGGGAATCTGTCCTAGACTCCAGGGCATTTTGACTGACCAATATGAAGATATCAAGTCTCTCGTCACCACAAGGCTTCTCTCGACTGCGAGAAAGTGCTTTCGATCAAATGAGATCAACGTAAGACATGAAACGGATAAATGATCTAGACAATAGAATACACAAGACTGAAACATGCAAATACAACACTAAAACAGGCATGGAGTCATTGAGATGACATTGAGATTGTCGCAGACGTGCTTAATGACGAGCCCCGGCTTTTTTCCTTTTTCTACATTTATTTATCCTTCTTTTATGGCAGAGCGTTTTATTGCTGCAGCTGTTGTTTTCCATGTCATTTGTATCAAGGAATGAGGCGACATCCTCTCCCATCATTGGAAACACTGACATCGCTGTGATTTATAATCCCTGTGAATAATTTGTAAAACATTCAATCTCGCTCTTGGTGTGAGATACGCTGATACGAAACCTCCTCATTTAAGACGGCTCAGGGGGATGTTCGCCACCGAGGCTCTCTCAGCGCTGTCGTTGCAGGCTGCAGGCACGGTCGGCTTGTTAAGAGCGTTGTCATTAGTTCTTTGCTTAGAGAAAAAAAAAAAAAAAAGCCTTTACGGTGGGAAAGTAATATTTCCAAAGAGTAATACAAGTGGGATTCTCTTTGCATTGCTTCAATGCTACGCCTCATGAAATTGTAATAGGAAGTTTATTTTCAAAATCACACAATGTTTGTGGACAGATACGCAGAGCTCGTCCTCAAGCTGCTGGCTGTGTTTTTCTTTATTTGCATTGCCGCGTAGATAAATCACTTGACACCATTTATAGTTTGTGCTATGGACTACAGAGAATTGCTTTTTCTGGAAGAATGCAGTACCTTTTGTGCTCGTCGATTTATCCCCAGACAGCAACTTAAGTCATTAAGGCAGTGATGAATCTAATTTATAAAAAGGTTTGGGGGAAATGAAGTGTTGTTGAATAGAAGTTCAAAGAATCTTTTACTTAAATTAGCAGTAAATGGCAAATGAAAATGCCTTTATTATTTAAGCTTTGAGATGCGGCAATGGAATCATTAGAACAAATAAGCTCCTACTGTGAGTCGTCTCGCTTTCTCGCCACCACTTCTCCCTGCTTTGTTTCTGCCTTTCCGTTCAAGCAAATAAGGAAATATTGTGTTTTCCACGCTGAAGCAAGATAGCGCATCAGCCCATTGGTTGTATCAAAAGTGCTTTTCTTTTCCTACCCTCTATTTTGGAAGCGTTTTGGTAGACGGCGTGCTGATCTCCTCTGAGGCGTGCCCCAGATGAAACGAAGCTTACACCTCAATAGGTCTCCGTGGGACCGGCGGCTATCTGACTGGCTCTTGGAAGATTGACAAGTGAGCATTATTTTTCACAGGAAAGTGGCAGGTAGTCCCTTATGTGATGTGGAGGCATGCGGAGGGATGCTCTCTATCTTTTTCCTTTATGTGTTTCTCTTTTTCCTTTTTTTTTTTTTTTAACACCTCTGCTATTCAACCAGGACTCTGAACATTTAAATGATCAGAATTTCTGCAACATGGCTCTCTGCCCCCGCGCTGTCAAATTTGGACGGATAAGTTTCAGCAAGTGAGCGAGGAAGACATGGACAATACACATACATTGCAGACCTGTACGCGCGCGCGCACACACACACACACACACACACACACACACACATTTGTTCACATGTCCAGCATGGCTTCTCCAGACAAGCAAACGCCTCTCGGCCTCCCCGACAGTTGAGCCGGGCAGGGAAGTGGAAGAATGTGCTCCTCAGCGGAGATGCAGTCCGTCACACAGCTGTCCAGATCCAGCAGCTATCTGTTCTGAGGGCAAAAGGCCACAGTGTTTCTCATTCGACTCTCACTCATTCGTCAGCTATGAAATCTAAAGTGAACGGCCATTTGTCAGTCAGTGTTTCACTGGAAATAACCGTTCTTTAAAGGCCCTCTATACTTTTTAGTTAATAAATCCACCTTTTTTTAAGGTTTTAAGGAAACTGTGTTCTTGAGGGTTGCAGGCCAAAACAGCAAACGATAAAAAGGACCTGACAAACGCTTGTGTTATATTTTTTTGTTGTTGCAGTGGGTCAATACAGATCCCTAAAGACACACTCCATAAAAGGTGGTGGCTTATGCTCTTAAGGAACAAATGTGACTATTCCCCAAATTAGATGGTCAAATATATCTTCAAACACAAATGTCCCGTTATACACTACAGCCATATGACGCAAAACAACACAAATATGCACAAGGAATCTTACTGGTAGCATTTGGATGTTGCACGGCGCAGATGTCACTGTCAATATAGACTGATTAGAGATGATAAGAAAATAAACAAGCCACAGGCCGTTTGTGTTATTGACAAGACTATAGTGTGCCTCTAGTGAGCCAGAGCTTGCCAAATATTCAGGAAGAAAAAGCACAGTTTGGTCATCGAGGCCAGATCTGTCTGACGGGAAAACGTCCTCCTCCCGCGCTTTGAATAAATCACGTTGGTGTTATCATGCTAAATAGTGGCATGCTCAAGAACTTGTTTTAAGTCGTGGCGATCTGCCTGGATTCGGAGTAACCGAGAAACATGTGGAAGATGAACACTGACAGAAAGCTGCTCCATGACAATGGTTCACAGACGCATCCCGGCAGCAGGTGTCCCCTTTCAGCATTAACCGTTTTTAGCGATGCGACTAAACAGGAAGCACTGCGAGTATCCCTTCATTTTTAAAGTGAATTAAATGAAACCTGGCACGATAAACTAATTCTGGGATGCACACTGGTGTCACAAGCAAGTAGTTTCATTTCCGGAGAAAAAAGGTCCTTATTTTTCCCCCCTTCAAGTCAGAGAGGGAGAGATACAGAGAATGATACAACCTGCAGCCAGCCTGCCTGCTCCTGTGTACATCCGTTGGAACAGAACTCCCTTGTGAATGGTGAATAAGCAGGACTGCTGCCGGCACTGATCGATCTCCAAATGTAACTTTGGGTGATTTATCCATAAGCAGCTGTTATTGTCCGCATCTTTTAAATGATTTTTCTCGTACCGTAATAAACGCTGCAACATCTTTTGATCTCTTTCGTGACTAAATTACATTTTTTGCAGACCTATGGCTGAGCCAAGATAGCAGAGTGTATTTCAGTTTTTTAGATTATTCACTACTTGCTTTATATCTAAATACTCCAGTGGATTTGTCCAGTAAATCTGATGGCCAGCAGCGGTGCCACAGTTGAATTTGCTCCAAATGCGATTCCAGGTCTTAAGCTGACCCCTGTCACCTAGGCGGGATGTTCATAATTTGCCAAAGAGCAGCCTCTCCGTATCTAAATGTGAAGCTTTGGCTGGTCAGCAGAACAAGTGTCCTCTTAGGCGCAGAGATGTCAGAACCTGCATTCCACGCCCGTGGTGAACCGACTGGAGAGAAAATTGACCTGTTGGTCACAAATAGTTTCATCTGCCGGGGAAATCCAATATCCTCAGGATATCTCCGGGAATCATCCATTTCCCCCTGCGCACGGGATTCTGAAGAGACCTTAGAGTCCTGAAGCTGGATTTGTAAGTATTACGATGGCTACGATACACAACATTGACATTCTGAAAACAGCCTGTTCTGTGGGTAATATTGAACAAATCAAATATACTGTATCTTGACAGTGATCTAAATCCTCCCAGCCCTTTTCTAACTATTTGGGAATGCGATGCATCACTGACTTTCAGCAGAAGTGCCTCCACATGACATGACGTGCAACTTTTAAACCCACTAAAACGCTCCTAAGGGACAGATGGAAGTTCAATTCTGTGGGTGAATTGCATTTTCCTCTGAAGGTTTAAAAGTTAAAATCACACCATGTTAATGGCTCTTTAATTGTTAACCTTACATAAACAAGGAATCCACTTTCTAGTATAAGCCTAAGACAACCACGGGTTCGGTTTCAGATTCTTGGGAATGATAGTTGGCAGGGTTCAGGGTAGCGAACAGCTGTAAGCTCACCATGTGTCCCCAACTAGCACGGGTACGTGTGTGGGCAATATACGCCACGATGCATTCGCTGCTGGCTGGTAAGAATAACCTTCGGAGCGCCTAATTCACGGATCGCAGGAAAGGAAGCGAGGTCTGACATGCCTAATCTCCTAATTCTCTGACAAGTAGATAATGTGTTGCACAGCGAGGAAGAGAGAGGCTAGAGTTAGAAGACACTCCACTAGCTTTAGTAGTGTTTCTTGGAGTGTTGCACAGAGAAAAACCATAATTGTCTTTAATTTCTGTTGCAAAGGGCAAAATGCCACCGTAGGCCAAATTAGTCTGTCCAAGATGCAACAAAACCTCTTCACAAAACAACACTGGGGGAAGCTGCAGTTTCGTCGAGATGGCTAAATAGGACCTAAATCCATCAAAAGTGGTTTATTTCTACACTCTTTGTTCCAAACACAACATCGCACACCTCCTTATAAGAGGAAGATGAAAGACTTGGTGCTAATTAATTTTGTGAGAAGGGGTCTACTTTACCTGGATGAAAGCCTTGATCATCAGGAATCATCCTTTTTTTTCCTTTGCAGGAGGGAGCCAAGACGTGTTACACTGCCTTTTATTGTATTATAAAAATAACTCAAACATCTCTACAACTATGGAATGAAATTCATTTCTGAGTATTCTGACCCACAATCCGCTGCATAGTGGATATATGACTCTGCCTGGACATCAGCATGCCAGGTTGTCAGAACTAAAATCCGTACATGTATAACTCCATATTATACTGTTTCAACAGTTAGTATAAGACACACTCTTACATTTTACACTAACAGGATGTCAAATAAAGCGAGATATTTTGGAATGCATGGAACAAAATTCATAAATTGGAAAGACAACGCTCGCATTGTTCAGTTATGAGCTGCTCCTTTTTTTTCCTTTGAGCATTTTAGTGGGAGAAAAGTATGCATCAACACCAGACCCAAAGATTTAGTAAGTATTCTTTTTGCTTTAATTATGCTTTAAGTAACTTTAACCCGTTGAACCCATTACCATTGAAAGTTGTCATTTTGTCTTCATGGTAGGGATTAAAGTTGATAGAAACAATTATTGTTATGATTGAGAACTCTTCGTTTCAGGGAAGTGTTTTGTCATCATAAGCCCACTGTCACACTCATGCACACACAGAAACACACACACACACTTCTACTGTATACATGCAAACTGTCAACACGCACATTTCCCCGACTGTGCAGCAGGTGACTTTGCCACATGTCATTAGGCCGGGGGAAAACATCTTTATATGAAAATGTGCGTTAAGAAGGCACACATTCATCATCCTGTTATCTTCTGAGTCGTGCGCTCAGATGCTGAAACACAGAAGCAGAAAAAAAAACATTTCAATTTACAGCTGTGCGTCTCCCCCCGCTGGGTCTGCATGCACAGCATCAATCCATTCACAGTAGGGAAATGTTACACAGACTACACAAGGGCAAACAAAGAAACAAACATGCCCAATATACATATCAGAGACTTCAACCAGCCTCTAATAGTCTCCACAGCTTCTCTTTTCTTGTTCTCTATTTCTCTCCCTCTCTCTCCCCCCATGTGTGATATGTCAAAGTCATATTTCCATGTCCTGGCGCCACTTATACTCAAGGCAAACACAGGGCGGTATGTGTTGATGATTGTCAGCAGTGGCCATTAATCATCTGTCAAGCTTCTGTCCTCTGAGGAGGTAAATACACCCAGTGAATTATGGTTGTTTTAGTCTGCAGGCAGAATCCCACATGACAGCCAGCAGAAGGCCGTGACAAAATCGTTTATGAGGAAATAGTTTATCATGGCCATGGTAAACAGTGTCCATCACACATGAGAAGAGCTATGGCTGTGCGACGTTGAAGGCAAGAAACTTGAATCGGAGACATTCGAGAGCTGAAATGGCGGCATGAAGGATGTTTTTCATTGGGATTGGGGGGGAAAAAACATCATCATTATGGTGGTGTTGTGTCTCATTTTGTTCAATGTTGGCTCCATCCATGTGTGTTAGTATTGGTGGATCCGTCTTAAAAATAGGGTTGGAGTACGGTAGGGAGTTTGAGTCAAACTCAAAGCGGTGTTTTCCTCGTCAAAGGGAGGGCTGTTTGTGCAGCTTCAGTGTGCCTCCACTTTCCATGGATCCGATTTGACAGACTTTTATGGTTAAGGATTTTTTTTTCAGTTCTTGTGTATTATTTAGTGAAATCCCTGCAATGCTGCAACTGGAATTCTAACTAAAAAAGTAGACGTGCAGTGTCCTTTCATAGAGCCTTCTCATTATGTTTATATATTTCAGTCTTTCATTATGATATTAACTACTTTATTCATTGTTGTGGAGTTTATTATCAAACTAAAATGATTGGCATGACAGCATCCAAATAAGCTAATGGAATGTAGATGATGCTGTGTATTATTTCTAGGTGGTTTTGTAAAGTAGAGACCTAAAAAAGCTTCCGCTATTGTTTCTAATAGAAAGACAAGGCAAATTCCTGCTGGACAGATTTGACCCTACTTTTCTTATTTGGCCCTTTCACAAATTCTTTTCAGTTAATGAAAAGTTATTGTCGCATTTTGTCAACTAAAAGGGTGACATACTGAATCTTAATTGTATTTAGCTCCTGTGTCAAAAAATCATGACAAAAGCAAAGAAAAAGTAGACCATGCAATGTTCTGTCCTAACCTGCGGTTTGAGAACAATTCAGAACATATCGGGCCAATGGCTTTAAAACAATGACTCTCGCCTTCAGTCCTTTCTTACTGACCCGGAAATTTGGCCTTTACAAATGAAACGTCTCGCATTGTGATTTACTTTGGTAGAGCGATGTTTCTGTGAAAATGAATGCACGCACTGTAAACTATATTTCAGACAAAGGAGTCGTTGATTGTGATGACGGCTGACCAGGAGGTGACCCGTGAATGTCCTGGTATTGAAAGGAATGTCTGCCTTAGCTAACGGCATATGCTGGGTTCGAGCTTTTGAACCACTTTCTATTCCATTTTTGACAAAATGTTTAATAATTTTGCAATGTATTTCTCAGTCAATTTAAGACGTAGTAATGATGTAATCATATTCACCCTCAAGTTACAGCAGATTTCTTCTGTCCACATGACAAATGAACACTGAGTAAACTAAATTGATTTTACTTTCTTGTTTGTTTTCTGTTCTGCCAGCAGTGAATCTGGGGAAATGCTAGCTAGGTAGTTAATATCTTCATGAGGCGTTCCGTCAACTACCCTCAGGAGCAACGTCACTTTGAGCTTATTGTTGACTTATTTGTTAATGGTGAATCCAGTTGCACATCTCATTTGTTTATTTGCTCTTTTGATGTAAGGTACCTGATGTACACAAAGGACAGTTAGACTAATGCTGCAGTGTGGTGGGCCGATGAAATGAATTTGTGTCCAAGTTAGTAAGACATGCTTCTCTTTAGTTCAATTTAGACCACATCTACACAACAACACGACGGGATTTGATGGAATTATTAACTCCTAATACAAAAGAATAATGCAATTAAAAGGGTGCCGGATTAAGCGCTTGTTCTTTAGGTAAACCGAAAAGGCAAGAAATTGTGACAAATTGGGTGGTTTTAGTGATTCAACTAATTACCCGATTTCCCCTTTTTTATTGCCTATTGTTGGAATGGTGATGTTGTACGCGGGTCATACTAGACTTCCCCCTCCATTAAGCACTGCAGCGCTGTGATGGCTCCACTTTGCAAACAGCACTAAGCTCCTCAGGTGCAGAATCGTTTTGTTCTTTTTACATAATGCGCATTGATGAACTGGCAATTTACAGTCAATGCACTGTTTATCATTTAAAGTAAGATTTTTTTTTTGCATTAAGTGTAAGGCTTAATTGGAATGTATAGTTTTATGCTAATATCTGATTTTGAAAGTGATAAAGGCTTTCGGGCGAAAACTTAATTTGTTAGTGTGTCTTCCAGTGATGTCATGGCACAAAGGAAATTAAATAAAACAACTTGCCAACTCAGCTTACTGTGATTTGTTTATCTCAAAGGTGAGGTTTGCTTTAAGTTTCTTTTCATGTCAACCGCTAATAAGCAGGAAGTTGGGAAGGAATCCCTCGTGATTTGAAAGTTTCATTTTGGGCTTTTTTTTGATGATATGAGGTTGGAGTTGTAGTGAAGCGGCAAAACATTGACTGAGTTTGTGGATGTTCATCATGTAATCAAAGGTTTTTCATCAGACTCCTCTTTGTAAACATTGGCATCCCTGTGCAAACCGCGCTGTGATTAAGAGGAGTACACAGTTTTTACTGAGACTTTCAACTTCTGCCAAAAGTTTGAGGATGATCAAAAGAGGCGTGTTGTTTTCTTTATCTACTTAGAAAGAAAGTCATCAGTTGATGACTGACATTAGCCCTTAACCCCCCGATGGTCAATTCTTGACTTGCTGCTTTGTAATCTTTGGATAATTATGTTGTAGCCAGAGACCGCTTCCCTGTTCCTTAAATGAGTTCAGGGTTGCAAGGCTTTTGGTTTTGTTCTTTGGATCCATCTTTCAGGCCAGGGATGCATTCTGGGTTTGTAATTCTTGGCTGCATTTTACATCACTGAGCGAGACTGTTCCATTTAAGCCCACAGTGAGTCTGACAGCTAAAACCTGAGCTGAATTGTGATCCAGATTTGTGTGCAGGTCAGATGAGTTACGGAATGTGACAACAACCTGGATTTAACTAAATCCTTCCTCTGACCTCTATTTTTAACTTTTAACCTGACGTTGTGTCCTCTTAGAGATGTTCAACAAGATTAATGTCAGGCCTCACTCTAATCTGCTTTATCTCAACAAGCGTTGACTCAATTGAGCAGCAACAAATACGAAAGTAGTATGCTGGCTTTTCAACAACTTAAAATGCCTATGCCGCTCTTGTTGACTGATTTGTTGAAATGTGTCCATTCAATATGGATCAGATATTTGTGCCACGGCTCAGACATCGTAAATACACAGTGTAGCAAATACCCTGTGGATTTGTGCATGAAATAAACTTCTGCTTTTATCGTTGAAGCCAGAATTATTATTTTTTTTAATTCAGGGGCATGTTTCCGTTTCAGTCTTTGCTGCACTACGAGAAACATTGGGTGAAATCCGACCAAAGGCTGCCTCAACTGGAGAGAGAGTGTTTTCACTGAGTAAAAGCTTTTTAGTTCTGCTAAACACTTGACACACGGAAGGGTAGATGATTAGCCGGCAGCCTACTGTTCCAAGTGAGTCGATGATCTCGCTTGCAAGATTATCTGCAATCGCCAAGAACACAGAATTTGTACGGAAGTGATGAAAACACAAGACCTCATCTGCAATATGCGGGCGTTTTAAAGGATAAGATAATTGACACAGACTTAGCCAAATGAACCCCGAACCTGGAATGGTGAGTGTCTACCACGAGTCAAGGCCTTGTTGATGAAAGCTAAGGCTCTGCAAAGAACTTTGCCATGGCAGCACGGAGGCCATCTGTCTGTTGAGGGCGATCGAACCCTCAGGCCTGAGAACCCTGCCAGCGCTGCCACGGTGAGACCTCTGAACAAATGGTTGCAGAAAAGCCAGAAAGGATTCACGGCGGAGAATGTCGGCGGCCTGTTTGACTGTGAAAGGAAGAAGGAAAAAAAAAAAGAAGAGAAGGATTTCCATCGATTTACGAAAAGGCAGTGCTTCTAAAGTTGTGTTGTCAGCAGGAGGAGCCGAAGCCCTGGCAAGCTGCCGTTCTTCTGGCTGAAAAATGTTCACACGATCGATAGATCTTTGATAAGACTACTACGCCTGGCATGTGCTTGTACTTTCGAGTTATGCGTCGGACACAAACTGGTATCATCAAGGCCACACATCAGTGAGCTGACCTCGTGGGGAAGACGACGGAGGCACTGAATACCTTAGCTGTTAAAAATGAACGTTTAAAAAAAGGACATTTCCTCACATCGGCTCCTCACTGTGGCCCCACCTAAAAAATACAGTGCTTAAGGTTAAACGTAAGGTTAAAGAGTGAAGGTGTATTTCTATACGTTCTCTATACAAACTTCAGAGCAGATCTACTGGCTCCACGATGAGCTCTGCATTGGGCGAGCCGAGCAAAACCGTGCAAAAACCACTAACAGAGCGGTCGGCCTGTTGATTTCTTGGGGGAACTGTAGGGTGGCGGGAGGAGGGGGGGGCGCGCTTTCGCGATGACGTTGCGGATCAGGCGGCAGTTATCTGCTCTAAGTGCGATACGAACACAGTGCAGATCGGCAGCAGTGAGCTAACCCAGTGCTCCGGTAGACATTACTCCACTGTATCTTTACGCAGGAAATGGTCGCTTACATTTAATGTGCTAAATACAATAATGTGCTAAATATCTGTATAGAGATATTTACGCGTTAAATTAAAGTTGAAGACCGCTGTGGGATCGTTCGCTTTTCTTTGCTGTCAATCAAGTAGGAACATATCACATCCACACATTCCCAATACAGCACATTAATGAGTGTTAAAAATCGCAATGAACAGTTATTTTAAACTTTTTATAAGTAATTGGTCGGCCATAAATAGCTACGGTAAAACAGATGTAAGATTTTTTTTCAACACATGGCGCAGCATATGATATTATTACTGTATGAACCACTTTATTTAAATGTTCAAACAGTGAGCCGAAAGTCTACATTTCTTGATTTTATTTCTAGATCAGGATGCTCAAATGGTCTCCATTGCCAGATCAATATAATATGATATTAGTAATATCATATTATATTGTACGTCAGGACAAATTAGATGACTTATTGAGGAGACTGAAGTCCTGTTATGAAACTTTTTTCTACAGTGATAAAAATGAATGCGTGGTTCTGTCGTATAATTTGTCCTTTTTCACTCTAATGTGGATTTTTCAACATTTTTCAGAAAACGTGTAAATGTTGTGTGAATGGAAATACTGTCACTAGACATGAGTTTACTCCGTGCATAAATAGCACAGTGGTTCCATGGCACCGCACGCCTCTGCCCTCAACCGTTCCAGATGTCTGGGTCTTTTGGAGTAATTTAAATCCAGCAGAGATGACGGATGGCCACGGCTGCCGCAGAAGCCTCACTGACATGCCGTTCTTGGTCAAAGCCAGCCATGCAGGCCTTCGTAAGAGCAAAGATTTGGTAAATAAGTGCAGCGAAGCAGTGAAGATGAATTGTTCCTATCATCGAAATTCATTTATCTCTTTGGCCAATGATTTATTTAATTCCTTATCTACACAAAGGTACATTATGCAATCGTGAGAAGCCACTCTGTGTTTTCACATGGCGTGACATTGCCAAGAATATGCCATTAATTCACCTCATCAACTTCTGGACATAGAAAAAAATGTCCATGTGTCACAACTGTAGTCAAGCAAACGGTTTAGTAAGATGCAGTAAGAAGAGTTTCTACCTTCTGTCAGGCACCAAGACTTTAATGTTGTGACCGTCATCCCCGTGGCAGTCAAATCCATTCACTGTAATTCAATTGACTCTTTGGCTGGGTTTCCACTTTCACAGGTTTGGTTTGTCAATTGTAAATGCAGTATTTGCTCAGCTAGATATTTAAATGGTTCTCGCACATGGAACGCCCCCTGTCAGCTAATCAAATGAATCCTGTCCTAAATGGAGAAGCAAAAATGAGTTAGAATGTATTACAGCATGCACTTCCCTGACACTTAATAACGGGAATCAGTGTTAATTGCTATAACACAGACATCATTTCAGCCCTCTATTCTAGAGATGAAGTCGTGTTGTGAATTATAAATTAAGAATATGACAAAAAACAGGGGGCTTTTACCCAGGACACTTCTAATTGTGTACCATGTGAACTAAAAAAAAGGTCTCCCAAGAATAAAAGAGTGATAATACATCCTCTAAAGGTCTTTTTCACTTGAACATGAAACTAATGCTGCTATTGGACATTGTGCTACAACATATAGTGTTTTACGTGGTCTGTTATATTTAAGGAAACAGCGACCCGTTTTACATGATGTTTGAACATTCAAATATTGGCTGCGCAAAAGAAGATCCACAGAGCTGCCAAAGTCTGGGTGAAAGTAACCTAAACACCTAACGTAACAAATTATAGAAAATCCAAGTTGATGCAAAATCTGTACAGATGCTGTGCTCTTCATTGGCACTGACTCTGTAGAGGAAGGCGGCATAATCTAATGGAAAAGTGCAATTTCAGGGGATTATTTTAACAGAGGAATTAACTTTGGTTCAGACAGAGGATTAATGCCATCCATTTATCTGATACTTGTTATTCCAATACGTTCTATCCTCTAGTTTCAGATCATTATGCCCTTGACTGTATCATCTAGTTCATTTGTTGTAATCTGGTCATCACACAGTTTCAGTCAAAACTTGATCTCCTTTCCAATGCGTGGGAGCTGCATCTCAGCGCACCGTGATGGACAAGCAGACATACTGTTGTTAATTATGGAAAACTTAACTGCTGCTTCTATGATCAATATCCAAATTGACTACAGTTTTACAGCTTCCAGGCTCAATCGTAAGGAAACTTAAACAAGATAATAGTCCATGGGACAAAAGAGGCCAGGAGGTTCTGTAGGTTAGTGGAATATCTCTTACAGATGTTTACTTTATTGTTCACATCTGCATGATGTGGTATCAGGCATAGTGAACACTAGGAGAGATGTTTCAGTCTACCACCTCTGAAGCAACATGTGCTTTCTAACTAGCCTGGCATCCGATTCCAGATGGTCGATCAAATGTGTCTCCTCAGCTTTTGGAATGGTGAATTAGATAAACGTGTGCCTACCAAAAAAATTTTTGTGGTACCGTAACTAAAAGAAATCACCATTAACTCCTTAAAATGTCTCTCTTGAATACATCAAGTTGTGCATGTGCACATAAAAATGTAAATTGATGAAACTCAATGGATTCCTTTTTTATTTCTTCATCTGCCTTTACGCTTGTGTTTTTACTGAGAAACCACCTTCAAATACTGGTTTGTTGTTTGTTCCTTCTTAAAGAAATGCGGTCATGCTCAGTTTTGACATTTGAAACCGTAATATGTAACTTTGAATTGGAGCCAAAATCAAATTATACAGAGTGACAAAATCCCTCTCAATCTAAAAAAGGTCAAAATGACATTCTTTTCTCATCATTAATACATTTGTGACAATTAGCCAAGTGACAAACATAACTTTAAAGGTGACAATCCCGAAAAGAAACCTAAAATAACTTTTTCTTTCATTGGCATGAGGAAAAGGGCATGTTGACTGTTGACGGTAAGCGTCATTAAACATTCAAAACACATAGGCGGTTGCAGCCTGAGGCTCTCAAGGTTTTTCTTTATAAGTTGATAACGCTGGTCACACAGCATTGTGTGTCCTTGAGCTGCATCAAGGGCGAGAGATTGGTTTTCCCAAGTCTGTACAGACGCAACGCAGAAAAAAAAAAAATCTTGGTCGAATAAAGTCACTACGATTGGTTTGAACGACAAGGTTGACAACTCTCTGTGCGCATTATTAAATATTTCCTTTGCAAAGAACCAAGGCAATAGACATTTGTTAAAGTTAAGGGTATAAAGTCTATGAAGATAGCACAAAGTGTATTTAATACACTCGCCTGGCATTCAGGTTGCAGGAGAAATGATTAACGCAACCACACAAAACGCAATGAAATGCTATTGACCAAATGAAATTCTAACACTCCTGCATAATATTTAAGTCACTACATCGTAGCCTTCACTTAATGTGTTTGTGTGTACATAATAATTCCTGTCTTAACCCTTTCACTGTTGACCACTTGAATTGTTATCATAGTAACGGATGACATGTTGAATCCACTAAGTAAGCAGCTTAAGGAGAAGTGCGTATTCCTCCGCTATATATAATCTATTTATCAATCACAAATTGCATTAATCTCCAACAACATAACAAAAACACACATTGGGGCTTTGTGAAAATGAAAAAAAAAATGACTACATGTATCTTTTTGAATATTATCAAGCTTTGGTAATAAGAAAACAATGTTTCTATGCATTTCTCTCCAACATCCTCTGCGCTCTCCTCCTCCTCCCTATATGTAGCTCATCCTAGCTGTAGGGAATTCATTTTCTTATCCTGTGGCTCCTATCAAACTCTGTTTTAAAGGTATCCTGTTTTCTAAAGGTCTAAATATCCTGCTCTGTCTCTGAGTATTGCTGTCATTTCCAACTAGCTCAGATCTTTCTTGCCCTCTAGCCAGCCATGGCTTCAAGAACTGTTTTACAGTACAGGAAACGCCACAGACCACCGATGGTATCCCCTGAACACATAATTCAATTATTTTTCCCCCTACAATTCAAACCATCCGTACAATACAATTCATGTTCCCAGCAAAATACTGTGCCTTATAGATTTAATTAATATACTACATTCAGCAGCAAGCATATTTAAACATAATGCTGCCTCAATCCCATTTTAAATGACCTTAACGAGGAAAGGGTCGCTCATTAGAATACTTGCCGAATCGCAAAATGCCGATGCTGAATGGATCGGCCAAATGCTCACACCCGGCAACGTGTTTTAGTTGGTTAACCTGACAATATTTACTTGTGCTACACGGTTGGATGATACATGACTTGTTTCTTTCCTGAACCAAAATCCTGGCGCCTGAACCAAACCAGACACGCAGGATGCGAACCATCCCCCTTTTCTCTCTTGTACCAATCACGTTAAAGAACAACAAACTTGGCATTTTCACAAGTAAAAAACATTGACAACAAACAATATACCCACTGCAACTACGTTCCCCAAGAAATTATATAGAATAATGTATTTTCTACTAGGCATAACTTTCTTAAGTCCTACTGTTGTATGTATTTCAATCAGTATTGCAATAATAAGAATATGATCGGAGTAGAGGAATTTTTCAACTTAAAGCTCCATCCCCATGATACGCAACAGTGTACGAAAGTACATTTGCTATTGCCAGATAATGGTCCATCTTGTTTGGCTTATTTACGGCAACCGGTGTGGCATTAAAGCAAGTACCATGTGTTAATGCCACACTAGTTACAGAACAGTTGGCTTTATTATTCAGAATACATCGGATATGTATCAGAAGTCACATCAAAAATGTGCTGTTCTGATTTAAAATGTGAAAGCAAGAAGATCCTTCCCAGGTTCTATAGTTCTCTCTGTGTGTGGTTCAACATGTGGCCACATGATCTTATCTCCTGAGAGCAGCCCAGCGCTCTTGCTCTCCACTATAATTTCTTTAGAAGTTAGAAGAAGGAAAAAAAACGTCGCTTAAGTTGAGTTGCGCTTAACACAAGGTGTGTTCTACCGTATTTTATCTAACTATATCTATTTATTTGCCAAGAGTGCAGTGCGAAAATAATCAATGTGGCTGAGAGCAGTTGAGAGGGGCTGATCACCTTACGTTGACTGTAGCCTTGTTCTCGATCAATAAGTTTGATGTTGGTTCAGTTGCTGGGAACGATTGATTGGTGGGAGACCTAATTGGTCTCATTTGGCACCGTAGCAGGTTAGATTCAGATGGCTGGAACAGTGCAATGCAATACAGGATGAGGACTGGATCATGTTTGCATTTGTGTCCCAGAGACAAGGACCTGCTTTTCCATTTTAGTTAAATATTCAGGTACTTGCCCCCGTGGTTTCGATCGATAATGTTTTTTTTATTTATTTATTAATTTTTTTATATAAAGTTCTAATTCACTGTGAGGTAAATTTGTGTGGCTTCACTACTTGCATGACTGGAATTATGGGTGAGATCATTTGCTGACACAAAATAATAATGTTTAAGAAGAAATAAATGGACTTTTGAATATATTATATATTTAAGAACATGCCTTTGATTGCAAGAGATTATTATTGATAGGGCTTTTTTAGGAAGATAATAATTACATATACGTAGTGCTAGTTTGAATCAAACAATTGCAAGCACTGTTCAGTTCTGAAAAGAATTGCCAAAAAAATTGAAACAATTCTAGATACTTGTATATATAGATAGACATTTTTTATCCTGTTCTTTGGATAAATCTTTTATAGAATTCCTTTTCAGCATCAGTTTAGATTATGAAGAAAGTTTTGCAATAGTCTTGATTTTGTCCTTTAATCATTCTAAATGGATACTGAGTGGTTTTATTAGCAAAGGTCACAGTGTTAAATATCCGATTCAGAGGACAGCGTAATTATGATAGTGAGTAATGGTGGACTAATGCGATTGTGGACCTTTTTCTGAAAATCGTCTCCAATTTCAAAAGGGAAAATTATTTCTCCTCCTCCTCATCCTAATGAGTCAAACAAAGCAAATACAAGTGGAAAGTCAAGGTGGATTACATATGAAAAGTTGAGATGCAATTAACCTCTGAATGCAACATTAACCTAACTTTGTGAAAATTATAACCATGACAGTTTGGTAAAAAAAAAAAAAAAAAAAAAAAAAAAGAATCGTATCAAAAGAAAAGATAAACAGCCATCAATACTTTTGAGATGCGAGATCGCCCACTTTTATTTTTGAAATGATGCAAGTATGGTAGGCAGTTGAAAACACTTATGTCATGATGTGAACCATTTTCTGTAGTGTAGTGTAGTTTCCTGGATGTTGGATGCATATTTAGTTTTACCTTGAATTAGTCTTTGCAGGAGTTTTTGTCTAAAAAAATGTTGTGCTTTCAGCGCAAATTCTACAATAGCTTGGTAATTTCCTTTCTAATTCTCTGTCCTCAGGCATAGAATGTTTGTACATGCATAGGCCTCTCTCTCTCTCTCTCTCTCTCTCTCTCTCTGTCTTTCACCTTCTCAGTCTCTCTCGCTTCAAAAACTCACATATCCAGCTAATTAAACAAAGCACACGATTTGATTAAACAAGTGAATTGTGCTAGTCTGGGTTTGCAATAATTAGGATAACCCAGAGTGTCCTTAAGAACATTAACTGGGATGGATGTTTCATCCCTGACTTAGAATAGCTGTGCCTTGATGACACAAGAGGAAAAGAGCTCTTGTTGAGACAAAAAGAGAGAAACAAAACTGAATCTGTCTCATAATCTTTGAAACGGATAGAGAGAGAGAGAGAGAGAGATAAGAATTTCAAACAAAGAAAGTGTGCAATATTTATGTTTTTGGGGTTCACATTGCATTCTTCAACACTTGTCTCAGGATAACGGTATAGTTTTGTCCTCCTCTACAAGGTTGGGATGTGTTGTGTGTTGCAAAGAGGCAATAAAAAGTGCTGGAGGAGGTATGCCGATCCTTTGTTTAAGTCAAAGTAGCAGCGCAACACTTTCTTGAAGTGTAAGACACTCAGGTTCTCCTGACTGTTATTGGTGCTAAGCTATAAAGAGATGACAAGAATTGTGTTGTTTTATTCCTTTTTATGAAAACGGGATAAGTGGATAGAAATATCCCTCTTTTTACCAAAACCTTAACCCAATAAGGGTCAGGAGGATGGATGCATTTGTAAATCAATCAATGAAAGTGTAATTCTTTAGTGCCTTGTATCCCTAAAATAAGAAAATACAAACATATTAAGGACTTCTCTGATATTTTTATTTTTCTCTGAACAACCCCTTATATCTGTGGTGGTGGAACAACAAATCAGTGGGATTTTGTTTAAAGCCACTTTTTTCACGGTGAGAAAAAAAATATATTATCTGAGAAGCAGAGCTTGAGGCGGAAACGGAAGTAGACGCAGAACCAGACAACTAACTCATAGTTGAGTTAAAGCATCTCTAACATCTCAAATTGTGTTAATTTTTCCTTTGCTTCCTCAGTGTGGCCTCACTAACTGCTGCATCTAGAAATGATCTTAATAACTGCAATGACTTCTTTTAACGTGTACATTTAATATCAAACCTAAGATATGATAAAAAAAACCCGATGTCTTATCAGATCCCAATGATAATTCACCAAATAAAGCTATTGTATAGCTACTGTTTGTTTATTAGTGAGCACACATTTTTTATCCCCAAAGTACGTAGACAAAGTGTGTGCATATAACCGAAGTATCTTAGGTTAGGATATGTTTTGTTAGAAAAAACATACAGTTAACACTAACCATAGATATTGCTAATTTGAAAATAATTTTCTCAAACTATGTTATGCCGCTAGAATTCCTTGGACACAAAACAATGTAGTGAAAAAAATAACCCCAAATAAATTTGTATTTTCCTGTTCAAGGGTAGAATATTTTACAGACTGCATTGACAAAAAGCAGATATTTTATCATTAAAAGCATACAGAAACAAATCTCACATTTTCAAAACTGTGCTTTTCACCCCAGCTTCCAATCAGCTCACAAAATTGAATTCATGATTTTTTTTGTTCCCAATTAATTCATGATTTGGGTCGATGTGAACATTGGAGGAGGTCAGCAGGCTGACCACAAACAAGACACCCAAGTTGGACAGCAGCGTGGCTGAGCATGAGCAACCACAAGCCCTTTTCCACCTTTATTCCTTTTTTTGCTCATCTCACATATTGCCAGAAAATGCAATTTACGAGCGGATAAGAAGAGGAGCTAGAGGACGGGAGGAAATAAGCTTTCGGGAGGTTGGTGTGGTGTTCGGGGGTAGGAAAGGAGACGAGCAAGACCTGATTAAAGACCGTCTTTGTTATGTAATTATCTGCGAGAAGAGAAAGCCCCGCTGCTGCAGGATCGAGAGCAGCTGGCCTGAGGTTGTCTAATTGCCTGTTGGGATTCTTTCCAGGCCTCGTCCTTAAGAGCTCACACCCGTAATGGCACAGATGTTTACCGCTGGGTACCACGACGACGACATGGTAACCTTTATCTATTTCTACTGATGTGATTCCTCTCTCTCTCTCTCTCTCTGTGGGCCTCATGAAGGCTTCGTTTGCAAATGACATGAGGCCCTCTGTGTGTGTCCCCGTCTCTCCTCGGACCCATCGTGTTTGAAAAGCGCTCATAAAGTGGAAACACTAACGACGACGTGATTGCGGGTTCATCCCTTGAATCGATGTGTTCTCATTTGAAATTGATCCATGATTCAATTGGAATTATTGTGACCTATTTTTTTTTATTTTATTTTTGACCTTTTTGAAGTTGCGGCGTTTAATGAGGGATCCTATTAATGTTCTCAGCAGATCTCTGCTGTCGAGGAAAGGCGTTCTCTGTTTTGCTTAGGAGACAAAGCTGCTCAGCTTCTATCTTAATTGAGGGATATTAAACTTCATTACCTCAGGGCCGCGAACTATGCATAACACCACATTTTTCCATTATTTTTTCCGGTACACAGAAAATGCTGTAGTGAATCTTTTGCCTCATTATTTCCCAAAATCCTACAGATAAATGTCAACGAAAGTATGGCTCAGGCATGAATAGTAAAGATACAAACGATGAATAAGAAAAGATAAAAAAATAAAAAAGAATAAACTATAGTGCAAAGAAAGTAAACATTGTAACAATACTTTAGCACCCATCCTTGCATTCAGACAATGCATCTAATGTCTTTGTTTACCTACTAGCAAGACATTTTTGTGTATTTGCAATGACACAAAAGATCTCTAATTTATACATTCAAAAGAAGGCACACATTCAGAGATCCCTTTAAATCTATTAGCAACTCTGCATTTCACCTGTACATCCCCCAGGCCACCTACACATGAATATCGGTGGGTGTTAAAGTTGTTGCTGCGTGCATCTGTGTGTGTGTGTGAGAGAGAGAGCGAGTGGAGCAAGGGCATCCACATCCATCTCCTCTGTGTGCGATGGAGCTCACGGAGCCGGAGGTGTGCAGGTGTTGTTATTTTGGGGAAGGACACTAATGCGGAAATCATTTGCAGTCCCTCGTCAAAATGATTCTTCACCATCTGAGAGGTGTCAGTGCTTATTTCAATGTTTCACTGGCTAGTATTACACTCAGAATGAACACCACACACACACACACACACACGCACATGCACAATACACAGCTGCTCCACAGTAACCAGCCAAACACCTGCATGTTGCCGTCTTCCCAGGTCTGCCCACACTTCCCTGATGCCCAGTGCGCCTCCTGTTCTTCTCATTTCTATCTGACTCACAGCTTGTGGGACACATTTGATGACCAATGCCCACCTCTACACACACACACAAACACACACAAACATGCAGAGATATGCACGTAAACTCACATCTTACCGTTTGTAGCTTTTGCTGAAAACAGAAAGCAGCTGGGTCTGTGCAGAATAATGAGGTCAAAGCCATTCTAAGTCTGCGGGATAAGCCCGATGCGAGAAGGGAAAGAGGAATGGGAAATGAGAATGAAAAGAATAAACGAAAAGCAGTTCTCTGGGCGAAATAAAACAGTGGCTGGCGTACTGGTCTCTTTAGGTTTGTCCACTGGGAACTTCTTCAAATCCAAAGCTACAGCTCTGATTGAGATTAAGGTCCAGAAGTCCTTAAAGTCTGACCTGAGCGATGGACCAGAAGTGAAACTTCTTTCTTAGCGTTTTTTTTTAGAAAAGTCCGTACACACCAAGAGAATTGTTGGACTTTTGTTTAAAAGATGTCATTTATCCGCCTATTTGTCTTGAGAAATGACACGCTATTTACAGTAAGTATTGTGTTCGAAGGCATCTTAGCGTTAAGGAATAATCAAATTCATGACTTAAGATTTTTATTTTGAATCATAGTGTTGCTGAACGAACTATAAATAATACATTTTGCATAATAATATGCAAATATTCTTTAATACCGTATAAATGTATATTATTTGAGACTTTGGTCTGTCTCTTGATAATTGAAGCTTGAAGAACAGCTCGTCATGTGACATAAGCATTAGTTAAAAATACTAAGATATTGTAATCAAGGACTGTTGTCTTTAAAGTCTTTAGAGGCCTTGGCGAGTCACATAGATAGATAGCACTAGCGGCGTACACCCACCAGTTGTCGAAAAATGTCCCCCACGTCAATGACAGACATTCAGCAAACATCCTTTCAGCTGTTAGACAGCATCGCTGCCTATAGGCCGATCTGCCACCCTATAGTCGTCCCCTCAGAAGGTGGATTCCATCCAGATTGAGGGCGTAATTTACCCTGCGCAGTGTCTGTAAATGCCGCTGAATACAAGAGGCAGGTGGACTGTCAAATCCGCCCCTGCCGTGATCAATTGCCATCTACTGTGGAAGGGCAGCGGGACAGGGAAGGTACACACTCTGATACGCGCTCACAATGCCTTTTTGGAAGTCGTTTACCTCACAGCCGGCTCAACCCAGCATCAGCCACACACGTCTTTGCTACACGCTCGGCAATTGCCATGGAGTTTGACAGACTGTCCTGCTCCTGGCAGGCCCGGGCTGTAAATAACAATACCGGGGTGTCATCTGCAGAACTTTGCACTCTATGCCGTGTTGATTCTACAGGGTATCCAAAGAACTGTTGTTGAAATGTCGCAGATTCCTGTAAATGATTCAACCCTTGTTGTCGAGTCCTGAGAGGACTGCCCCTTTGAATACATGACACAGTGCTAAGTGAAGGACGAGAGACAGAATAAGAACGGGCACATTCAAAAGAAAAGGCTGAAAAGAAAAGAAAACAACGTGCCGCGGCACGGGTGTCTAGAGTAAGATGAACCGAATGACGAAACACTGACACAAAGAAAGACTAGACAAGTGGTGTGTTGATCTCAGGCAGGTGTTTTGGCAACAAACACTACTACAATCGCTTGCATTTAATACACTATTGACCATCTAAAATGTGACCAATACACTTTTCAATACAATACTGTTTGTTGCTGCTGCTTTTAAATGAATTTTGGTATTTTTTTTTTTTAACATTGTCTTTTTTACATTTTTCAAATCCAAATATTAATATTAGTGTTTTCATTTTACAGAGAAAATATGAGATATGCAAGCAACGTTTTGCTTTATTCATTTTGTTACATGAAGGTTAACATCTATCTGCAAATTGTAATATAATTAGGGAGCTGATTTTTTTTACAGAAAAAATATATAGATGGTCAATTACATTGATTAAATACCTGAAGCCATTACATTACAGCTGCAAGAATGAAATGTGTGTTCTATCTGCAGTTTCTAATTTGAGGAATGTGCATTGCTAAATTATGCATGGGTCAAACGCCATATATATCTGAGTTAATTAGGTAAGTCTGTACAACGTAGGTACACAGCCTTCAGTGCTTCCCTTCAAACAAGTGAACAATTCTAATTAACTCACGTAAAGAATAGCCGGCATTTAAAAATCACCAAAATATCCATACCTGATTTAATAAAATTTTCTGAATGACTTTGCGAAAGATCTAAAATACTGATGAGTCAAGTTTGAACCAGACGGAAACATAATATATAGTACTAATTTAAAGGGTTTAACTGTGAGTTTGTTGTAGTCATGTTATCACTGATAAATCCTCTGACTCTCCTTATAACATCTCTAGAAAGACTTTTTTTAATGGAAGAGGCTGATCACATGTTTGTGATTCAATGGCGTTCAAAATCATTTAAAAACAAACCGATGTAAAAAGAGCATTAAAGGCACACTTTGCAACATTTTTCAGTTAATGAATTTGTTCCATACCGTTTTGGATAATTAAATGAGTCATTTCAGGTTGAACAAAGGTTTTCTCGGCCGCCCTGGTGGTCTGTAGGGGAAATACCGCACTTGCAGTTCCAGGAGCCCTCGACCCGCACCCACAGGCTCAGAAGTCTCGTGCATCGCGACAGTCGGTCGCTTTACGGCGAGACAGTGCACTTATATTTTCGGCCTCTGGGGGGAGCCTCGCTGGAAAATCAACCCCCGGGTTGCATAGTCTACCCTTTTAAAGAAAGTCTCCTGACTTTGAAACATTCCAAACAATACTTTCACACATCATTTAGCTGACACATTTATTTTTAATTTACATTGCATATTTAACCCATTGTCTTTTTTTACATTTTAGCCTGGGGAGCAATTAGGGGTTCGGTGTCACACTTCGACATGGAGCAGGCGGTGTTCAACCCACCAACCTTCTGGTTCCCAGCACACCCTCTCTACTCCATGCACCACTGTCCCCCCTTGTGCCCATCACAACATAAACCGTCCGAAATGGAATATGCATTTTATTGTGTGCTGTATTTACCAATTCACCTGTACTCGTTTTTAAATATCAAACCAAGCAGGAGAGCAAGCTGCCCTCCGATCATACGGGGTCAGCCATATTGTCAACATCTGCTTAACATAGTCTCCTGCGGCTGAAATGCACTCGCATAAACAATGTGATTACAGGTACTGTTCTGTATTGAGACGGAAAGAGCTTTAGCTGGATTCGAGCCGTGCATCAGTATCAGTATAACATTACTGACAAAGCCCTGTACATTTTATTTAGTTTTTCACTAACTCTAAACAGATTTTTTTTCTGGCCTTTGTATTATCCTTTGCAGTTGTTGCCTGAAACTAAAAAACACACACAACAAAAGCGCTTGCATAACGTCAATGAATATTACATTTTCCAGCCAACATGATCCCAATTTTAAATCTCGTCTACAGTATACTAGACGCAAAAGAGAAATCATGTGGTACTGCTTATAACCGGTATACATATCATCCTTTAGTTCCCCAAAAATGCATCTCACAGTGTTCCCTAAGCATATGAAATAATTTAACTCAGGATGTAGGAACTTATCAAATGGAATATCAAACCACATATGCTTTGGATTGCTGTTGCAGTTTCCTCGTACCTATCTTTAGCTAGTGTCCCCTGTGGTCCTGTTTTTTAATGGGGAATGTGCCTACCAAATGTCTGCCGAACCTCCTGAGAAGAAAAAGCAAAGCATTCACAAGACAAACAAGCGGGGAGATGTGCATGCACAGAGACATGGCACCGCACGGCACAAAACTCAGTTTCGTGTTAGACACCTTTTCAAGACAGCTGCTCTGTGCATCATTGGAGCACATACAGGAGGAAATACGCTGCAGAGAGAAATATTGGCTGAGAACTGTCATGGATAAATACTTTTGTCTATTGTTTTGTTTTAAATCAATCGGCTTCATAACACTGTCTTTTCTTCCACATCATCTCTTTACCAAAACAATGTTTTAGCGATGCAGTGTCAGGTCAATCCCAACCTTTTTTGTCCCCCTCTAAGAATAAGTGGTATAGAAAAATGGAGTGGAATTTTTGTTACACAAATATTGAAATACTCAAGTAACATTGCCCTGGATGGAGCAGGGGGTCAAAAGTACGGCACGACATATGGGAAAGTTTAATATACACACGGCCGTTCCACTTGTATAAAGTTTACCAGGAATTTCCATCCATGGGGGAAATGGAAAGATTCATGGACATTTCAAAGGCCCTTTAGAAGGTGACAGGTGTACATTTTAGTGTAAATCATGTCAATATTTATGGAACCTCTTATGAGGAAATACGTTGTTCTCCTTTGGAATGGTGGAGCACCGGTTATCTTCTGGCCCAGCGCCGAGTGAGAACCCGCTCCTAATATATGTGTGTGTATATAGCTACGACATAGTGAAGGAGGTGGAACAGAGATTTGTTATCCGCATCTGCAGGCATGCATTTTGCAGTCATCCTTGAATTTGCACAAAAAAAAAAAAAGATATTCCATGGGTCATTCCACTTTGCAATCGATCTGAATTTCAGTTTCAGTCTCGCGGCGGAAAAAACACTGCGGACCGACGCTGCTGTGGACGGAGGGGAGTGTGTAAAATCCAATGCTTATGTGTGACACATTTGAGTTTGATATTCACAAGTCTGTCCCGGTCAGCTCCAGGCCACCTGTTATATCAATGATGGATGCCAGTGTAAGCGCCCGACAAGTCGCTGAAATGTACAGCATACGACTGCTATTCAGATTGTAAATGGTTGTGAGTGTTGGTATTTGTCATGGTTCCTTATCGTCACCTGCTGTGCACTCGAGAGCAGTAGGCACACACTCACGCACAATTGTTCTCCCCTAGACACTCGCTCGCACAAAAAACACACACCCTCACATGTTCCGAGCCAACTTCGTTCGCCAAGTCCTCACCAAGTCCTCATTTATGACTTTATTTCCCTGATCAAAGGATCATTTTTAAATACAAAATGTCTGCACCTTCCACAACCTGGAAAAAAAGGATTTATTGTTTCACACACACACACCCACAAGAGTTCTTGTGCTTCCTGCTTTCCTGTTATCCACGGTCAGACACAAAGCATCTTGCTTACGAATGGGTAAGCAAGATGGGAATCTAACCACATTACACCTACCACCCATGCACTTTCTATCTAGTAAGTGAAGCACTCCTTTTTCCCTTCCTGTGCCTTCCGGTTTTAGTTGTTTCCGTGTGGGGAAGCGACTGCTGGGGCTGTAGAAGTTAAACTAACTTTAACAAAACGTCATATTCTGCACGCAGGATCAGGCACCCAAAAGCCGGAGTCATTGCATTGCACATGATTTATTGGGGACCTTCTGCGATGCTTTTTAATCTATCTAAAATGTGCTGAGCAGGAGATGTGGGAAATCTAACTTAATAGCAGCTGATATTGAGGCTGCTGTTGATACAGGCCCGTCTTTGGATAGAAACAGCTCTAGCACAGCACATGCCTTGTGGGAGGATGAATACACACATTTACAAACAGAGCTGTACGCCTGTATCGCTGCTCAGAAGCATTAAGGCCCACACACACACACACACACACACAGACACACAAACAGGGTGCCGTTGGTGGAGAAAAAAAAAACCTGCTTCTTGTTGTGTTAGCGTTTACTTCTCCAAGCACAGATTTGCACCGGACAAAGTGGGCCTTCCATCTTTGCAAGAAAAAGTGTTTGATGATAGTATTAACCAGCCAGCTGAGCAAGGCTGCAGTGCAATTGAAACTTCCACTGCTGTCAGTTTAATTGAAAATACTCTTTTAAAGTCCATGAATACAGCCACGCCATATATATGATAAAAAGCTGCAACCAAAGGGCCTTACTCCTACCACTGACCAGCCTTGAATCGCATAATGTGTTTTTATGCTGCCCTGGAATGAGCTATTGATTTTAAAGAGGGCTCCTTTCATCACACTATACCTGCAGCATTAAATAGTATTTTTCACAACCATGCATGTGCTTCCGCCAGCAAGGAAGAAGCACATGCTCAAGAGCCCTTGGCCCCGGCGAGGAGAGTCGTCATCTTTGCCCTAGTGTGACACGCCCTATGTTGAGCACTCAGGGTGGGATGCAGGATGTCTCGAAGCATTATTGCATAATGACGCATCAATCGATGCGTTGGCGTATCTGCATGCATGCAAGCGCCGGTGCAGCGCTGTCATTTACTTCAGTGACCTCGTAATACCTCTAAGCTGTGTCAAGGTTCAGAGACAGCGACAGAGATGGACTAAGCTATTAATCTCCCTCACCGATCTCCTCAGACACACTCACTCTGTCACCGACACCCCGAAGCTGCAGCCGCCTCTCTCCCCCTCTCTCCCTCGTGAACACTGACAGGTGAATGGACTGGATAAGACTTATATCTTACTATCTCTTCACATCAGTCACCATGAAGGTGTGCTACTGTATCAGACTTTGTCAAGGTCATTTTTTTTTTTTGATTTTTCAATACGAACAAAAAACAAAGCGGAAATAGATCAACTGGGCTTCATCATGGCCTTTACCGATACATGAATGCAGCTTATTGGGGAAGAGAGTTATCAATAATGAATTAAAAATAAAGACAAATGGTGCGTTGTGAAAGAAAAATCTTCTCTGATTTCAAACTGCGAGCTTTATTTAAAACCAAATAGCATCATTAAGATAAAGAAATGGGCTATGGAGAAGAGAAAAAACAACTAAATACTGATGGAATTTACCACCTTTTCAGTGCATTAATGACGCCCTTTTATTTAGCTGCCAGAGAACTTTGTCTGCGACCTTCTTCGGCGACCTCGTCCAATATATTGAGCAGTGTTTGCAGAGAGAAGGCGAGAACACCTCTTCATGGGAAATTAATATTCACCAAGGACGCTGCCCAACACTGCACTAATCTGCATGAGATCTGACTTCCTTTCATTAATCAAGACGAGTAGGCCTATGCCCCGGTGCATCAGCGTTGTTTACCTTCGGAGGTTGTTGTTTTCCCAGCCTGTTGACTCGAGGCAAACAGCATAAATCACGCAACCATACATGAGTTAACTTAACTACCCACACCAGCGGCTCTGAGGTCGAAGTATTCCTCAGGTTTAATGGGAAAATGCATAAGGGTTGAGCTTTGATATATACGGTTTTAATAATTTACCAATTTTGTATCAATGTATTAATAATACCCGAGAGGGAAGTCCTCATTTTGATCAGATTCAACAGTCACTCGATCGGCTGGTTATCCAATGTTATTATCCGAATATGACGAGTTATAACTACAGAAATATTAAAATGGCCTCTACGCAGAGGGCATGTTTAAGCTACAAGGTCAGTCATTTATATGAATAGCAACAATAGACATGTACTTACAAATTGGCTTGCTATTACTGTTGTACAAGTATTTTATTCAATCATTATTTTAAAAAGAGCTAGAATGGATAATGTCGCAGACGCGACCTCATACACCAGACAAGCCAAAATAATTGAAAGTGTTTTAATAGCTTTAAGTCCTATTTAAGTAATAATGGTGCATTGCATTCAAAACTAAATATTCATTTGTATTCCATGGCAAATCCTTTTTTTGGTAAATCTTTTAAATCCGAGTGACTATTCTTCTTTATTTCAGTTGGAAAATATTTCTGAAATAAAGATAATGTTTTGTAAAATATTTTTTTAAGATAAATAAATCTAAGAAACAACACATTGTAAATACGTATTTCCATTGACGGAATTCAAAGGACATATTTCTTTTTTACATTAAGGCATTAACACCTGTTTTGATTAATGACCGGAATATGATTTAGTGAGTCATTTAAATACAATAAATGTTTTGTTTGGAAAATATATATGCCTTTTAGACTTAAAGTCATTAGGATTAAACTGTTGTGCTCAAGATTCCAGTTTGACTTTGGAGGCTGACTTCCTTTGTCAATCAGCAAAGAGAAGCGTTTATTTCACACTGTCGTGTAAACCCCTTGTACACTTAACCCTGTTGTCTACAAAAGGAATTTATCTACACAAAAACGCCTCTGAGAATGAATAGACCACGTGAGAGGGTGTCAGAAATGATTTAACCCCATCAATAAGCCCTCCCACACAAGGCCAAATGGAATAAGATTCATACAAAAAACATTCAGTAGTTAGAGCACAGTAGCACCTAGTATTACTATTTTTCAGTTCATATTTGATTTCATAGGATGCTATAACTTTCTAGCCTTGAGCTGAATAGAAGTCCTTTAGAGTATGTGTTTAATGCTCACGTTGAATGATACTAAGAATATATGCTGTTTCATGAATTTTTTACATACATTACGTAAATACATGTTTATGAAGTACATGTATGTAAGATACGACCCCTTTCCTATGGACTAAAGACGTTTCAAGAAGTTAATATCTGCATGGTTTTAGTTTAGGCAGTTGTTAATTAAATAAATGAATTACCAGCATTTAACATGGTTAGAATCCGGCTTCTACTTCCAAAGCTCATTGAAAAAGATATTGAAATTCAAATGTAGTTTGGCAAATAAATAAACGTCCAGCAATGAACGGCTTTCACATGTGATTTTTCACATAGTCCTATTTAATGTGGAAGTATTTCCTACAAACAGAAAAGCTTTAGAGCACATTGTACCGATTTCATTAAGACATTACATCACTCAATTCCTGTGGGATTTGCGCTTTGAGGTTAATAATATGGGCCAAACAGACCAGGATGGAACCATCCTCAAACATAGCACAAAGGGAAGAATAATAGTCTCAGCTTTAGTTTCATCTTTAATATACTGATAGATTACTCCCCCCCCCCACCCCCCTCCCCAACGACAATTATCACATCAGAAATGGAATTAAAGTATAAAGTCCTCCCTTTTACCTTTTCATATGTTCTCTCATTAAGAAGGGGCTGAAATTGCACCTCCCGCTGCTCGGTGCTCTCTGAGCAATTGTTCTTTTACAGTGTTGTGCTTTCAAGGCAAGAGTGTAATCAAAATCCTGAGCATTGCAATTAGATACAATGGCTTTTCCCATCCCTGTGCGGGCATCTGCCCAACAGAGCACGCGGGGAGAAGGCGGAGTGAATATTTGGTGTCTGCATTGAAGGATGGTTAGTAATCTGGTATGTGTTGTTACTGCTCCCTCCAAAGACCACTGGCTGTGAACAGGCGGGGTTTTGTATACTGGCAGGTATACTGGCACAAACGAATTTAATCTAGAGCCTTAAATATAATTAAATTGTTTCTTCTTTAGTATTTTCATTTCTTGCTTTGAGCAAAAAAGAGCAGCGAGGAAAAAAGTATTTTTGATTGACACATGAAGTCAACAAACGTTAGATAGAGACAAAACAATAACGCCTGCGTCAATTTAGGAGATTGTATCTGAGCTTTGGAAAATATCTCACATGGTTTAAATCTAGTGGCTATATTTACTGACAGGCAGCTGTTGTTTTACCTTGCAGTTATTACACAATACTGTACACTATATGCCTGCTTTGTCTTTATTGTCTTGACTGAATTTTGTCCTTTATTTATATGGTCCAATACTGATGAATACAAAGGTTTGACCGTCCTTTGCTTTTCAATCCTGACCTTTTGACTGCACCTTATTTCCTGGACTTTAGGTGCCTTTTTTTCGGGATAGAACATGTACTAGTTAGACTTGACTTTTCCTTTTCACTTGTTTTACCAAGCGAGAGGGATAATCAAACACACATGTGTGCATTAGGAGAAGGAAAAGAGAACTGAGGTGGGTGTTGGATTTCAACGCAGTAGACCTCCCTTAAGAGGATATTTTTTTTACAAAATATTTGATAGTGGGACAATTAACCCAGGAAGCAGACGGAAAAACAAAGCAGTTTATGAGAAAAACAAGATGGGATTTTGTAGGCCACTGTTGGGTCATAAATTTTTTTTTAATTAAAGTTGTGTGTGATTAATACAAGCAACACAGATAATACCCTGGCTTTTTAATATAGTTTGAACGTTTGTATTCAATTTAAACAAGTCGAATTGTTATTAATTTAAAGTGTAATGATATTTAACAGCTATGCTAAAGACCGATCAGTTCGGATAATGTGTGAATTTTAAAATTATAATTAACAACTTTATTTCTAATGTTGTTTTGCAAATGAAATTGTTATGCAGTCTCCAGAAAGTGTGTTTGTGTCTAGTGTCCTTCAGAGCTTATTCTTAACTTTTAAGATAACACGATAGTAACTACACATTTAGAGGTTTACGGATGTCTGAAGCAAGGCTTAGTTTATGTAATGTTACCAATTATTGTCAGAAGAAGACTGATGTAGAAACGTATTGGTGCTTCAAAGTCAGGAAGTCACTAATGAACCAATAATGAACATTGAAATGAAGAGAACCATTGCACAGAGGAGACCGGAGGCCTCACACAAATTCACATCAAATTGCTCTGGCTGGCCTGGCTTGCGAGCTAGAAACAGTTTAAACATCAGTTCAGCAGTAATGGGGCTGATGCGTTGGCTTTCACGGTGCCCTCTATTTTGGTTTTACTATTATATAATATGAATTACCATCAGTGTTTAGTCTTTACAAATCCATTGTTTAGAAGTGGTGTGGTGCTGTAAAAATCCTCATTTATTCTCAACAGTTCTTGATCCAATGCTAGGGACGGAATTCAGCAGTGAATAAATCCTCTGCAGCTTTTTGCCATTACTCACATTCTCACATAGGGATTTTAACATCTGGAATGGGCTCACACCACCTTGGCAGTGGCTCTCAGTCATCTTATTACAGAGAGGATGAAGTTAGTTGTTTTTCCCCTTATTGCAAAAGCAAGTCCAAAAAGCATGGTAAGGGAGACACATGGTGTTGCCTTTGGTTTTCAAGCGTGCTTTCCGGCTGTGTTGCTCTAATACTCAAGGCCTAGCATATTATGTGTCAGACGCTGGGAGTGCAGCTCATCTCGGAGAAAAACGCTTCATTTGAATCTCACCGTAGGATTTTTCAGGCAGCATATTTCACTTTCAACAAATTCGTGCCTAACCAGGCATCTTTTTTTTACCGACAAAGGTGAAATCTGGTAACTGTAGACTTTGAGCCTTTTTCAAAAGAAAGGATTCGGTCGAGGGACACTGTAGTTTGTCTTAAAATATAAATGTTCCACGAAAGCGCTTCATTATCCAACTAAAGCATGATATTCAAGCCCTGCTGAGCTAACATGACCCGATTCTAATTAGTGCATACATAATACGAATGAACAGGTGAGGTCCTGCAAATTGATTCCTATTGCCATGGATTCAGATGCTCTTTTGGATGACATTACATTTTGCAGTCAGTTCTGATTTGCCATCTGCGTCCATGCACAAACACTACACGCAGGCCTTCCAGCGTTCGTAACACAGGAGGGAAGTGGAACCAATTTCACCAGACAGCAGCAGTTACAGTGAGGAGGGACACACTGGGGGGGGTTCAGATCGCAGCGATGTGAATCAGAAAAAAAAATAAAGCTACGATGAGCTGAGCCGTGATTGAGTGTTGATCTAAAGCAGCTGGGCGCTTTGGACTTCGTCCACGCTAAACCATGAAAGACAGATTGCAGAACCGTCACAGACACATTCACCCCTGCCGGAACAGAGCGAGGCACCGGATCACACAAATGCACACTTCACTTGCAATCAAACAAGGGATGAGAACGTAAACCCTGATTTACACACATCCGCGAACATTCAATTAGGTCCATGCAGACACATGCACGTAATTACACACTCAAACAAAAATATTTGCTCGACAACACACAAATAAACATTATGAAACGGACATGTGTGCGCGTCCACCTGCACGTGTGCATGTATGACCGCTGATACACTGCAGATTTATCGCCGGTGTCTGATGCTGCGGACAGATTGGTTGCAGATGCCACATCTCTTCCGTGAATGAGATGCGGCACATTCTTGCGGCCTTTTTTTTTTTTTATTCTCTCGGTGACATTGCTTTTCTTCAGGACACAGAGCCTAAATAGAAGGACTTTGTGTGTTCTGACATTCTTGCCACATGCCTGTCGCATCTTCGTTCACATGACTGAGGAGTAACTGGGCAGAGCGGCTTTCGGCGTCATGTCATCCTTGAATAACTCTCATTATCCAAAAGGCATCTTGGCTCAAATAAATAGGCGCATATGGAGACATCTTCTCAGCATAGCTGAAAGATATCAGACGGGACGGCAAATACACAACAATTACAAATGCTGATAGTGTTAATTAAACATTGTGCGTTGGATCACTGCAGTGCCCCGGCTAATGAAGACCACCAGTAATGAGTGCAACGTGATTATGGACAGACACGAGGAGTATTCTGATCACTTATCTGTAACAGTGGTGTGTGCACACACTCCAGCGTTGCCATCAGCATTTTATATCCCCGTGGTGGTTGTTAACATTGAAGCCAGTTTTGAGATTTATAGCAGCCTAGAGTGTCTCCTGTTTTCCTTTTAGCTCATCTACATGATCAGATTATCATTAGGGGAATGATGCGGTGGTGCCGCTTTACTTGGCGGGCCCCTCTGCAGGACAAAAAAACTCATTCTTCAGGTTTCTATGGAGACTGTAAATTCCTGGGACATTTCACACCATAGCGAGATAGACAAATGGAAGATAGTCATCAGCTATTTTGCCTACGGGGCAAAGCGGTCTTTTGTAGAGATTTATTTATGAGTCGGATGAAGGTCGAGGGTTTGTAACAGATCAAAGGTTATTGGGAGTTGCTGATACACTGTTTGACGAACTATCTTCAACATGAGAGTAATTGCCATTCTGAGATAGTAATAGTAAACAAACAGCAAGAAACAAAAGAAGAGGATCGAATCATGTCATACTTCACACATGCAAAGGTTATATTAACAAGTGACAGCAACATTTTACCACCATTTTTGTAGTTCCTCAATGAGCACATGTTTCAGCAGAGTAGCCAACGCTGAGGAGGGGAAGTCAGCTGTCATCCATTGTGGACTCTTAACTACGGAGGTTAGCAATACAAATGGTATCACTCTTACAATGAGATCTTAGCCCAAGTAGCACAAAGAGCTTTTAATCGTCCGTAACACGCTCTGCGGGAAGATAAGGTGAGACGACAGGCTAAGTGTTGGAGTACAGAGGAAGTCTTGCATAGAGGATCGCACTATAATGTCGGGTATAGATGCGTCGGCGCTTGTTGGATTAATCTTCAATGTTTAGGATTTGAACAAGGGAATAAGCTCTTTAAAATATTATGTTGACAATTATAATATTTGTATATATCTTTACAAATAACACTTTCAACATGAGCTTTATTTTCTGACCGGTGCCAAAGAATAAATAGAGTTACTCCTTCACTGTCACAAGTGTCGAGAAACCAATCGGCCATTTTCTCACTCTGACAGTGACAAACATACAGGTTTGCTTTATTTTGACAATATTTGGGCTGTTTTGGATGAAAATAGAACACTGATATTAGTCGATATGTTGTATCAACATTAGAAACTCCACTATCGTGACAGCACTATTTTGAGTACACCTTAAGGTGAGTTCCGCTCCATCCCTGTTTCCGCCCCATGTATCGACAGTAAATTAATGGACTTGTGTAGCACTCAGCACTCAGCCAGAGAGTGGCACCCCATTGATTTCAAGGTGTACTCTTGCCCATATATGGTTTTCTGAATAACCCTTTAAGGTGCAGGAAGAGTGCTCAGACGGTCCACCGCAAGGATGAAGCTCTGTCTGGATAAATATTTCAACACTTGGACTTTGCTTATTGATTGGGGCAGTAATTTCCACACATGCCACCCTGGGGAGACAGGCACTAATGATGCTGGTTCCACCATGTCCAGCCAAAGCTTTCCCACAAAGACATACTCCTAAGTCCCCGGCCTGTGAATTATGGGATAAAACATTAACAGCTTTAGAAAGTGTTGTGCATGTTACTTTTTTTTCCCAGCCACGAACTGAGTCTGGTGTCTCTCATCGCCGGGCCCCAAAGTTGTTGATAGCATCTTTGGTTTAAAGCCAAACTGCTTGGCTGAAGAAAAAAAAAAAAAAAGTTTTCAACTCTTTCTGAATAAGTCCCGCGGAAGTTTAATATTGTGATTCGCCAGACTGAAAAACGACAGCAATTACAGTCATTTCGAACATTCAAGCACACAGCAGGTGTGAGGTTGATCACACCTGCTGTGTGCTTTAATGTTCGCCGTGAAGGCCGTGAAATTGCAACAAGACTTTAACCATGCACCATCTCACACTAGGTACGTTCCTTCCCATTTTCTTGTCGTGGCGCAGCCCGCGGCATTGCCAGTGCTGATGCCCGAAGCACTCCAATGGTGTGTCACTTTTGCCTTCCGCTGGCAGAGGAACCGCTTTTAAATCGCAGTTGTTTGTATGCATGTCTTCGCCGGTGCCCCTCTAAAGGGGTAGCTGCATTGGATTCGTGTGTCCCCCATGGGCTCCATAAAGAGTAAAATATCTCACGAAGACACTAGCCGCACGCTGCGAGGATAGCAGTTAATATATGTTGCTGTGCCTCACATCCTCTGGGGTGATGAGGTGATGAGAGCTAGTTTCCCACCTGTGGGGCGACAGTAACAATTTGTGTGAAGGCAAGTCAGCCCGGCCTCAGCAGCCGGAGAGCAGAGGGAGGTGGGGGGGCGTCTGTTAGTCAGACGTGCTAATTACCTCTCCGGTAAAGTAAAATGTACAACGAAGCCCCTCCTCCCTGGCCTGGCGCCTCACGCCATCAACATAATGAGAACATAACTTTTTATTCTGAATAGCTAAATATCTCCTTAAGTGATCAATAATGTGCATCATCATAAATCACGTCTGGGATTGCCTGAAAGTCAATACCGTGCGCCGCAGAAGACTTTTGAGAGCGCCTAATGGTGAGATATAGCAGCCTTTGGGGAGATATGAAAGATATTCATGCATATGTATAGCGCAAAGTTTCTCACCCCCAAGCAGGAGTGAGACCGGGCTTTGGCGCTCGACAGGCACTTCTGGGCCCGCTGTGTGGCATTAGGCCCAGCGGGAAGAGCCGCGTAACCGGCGCCTGGCGGTGAGCTCGGCCGTGAAAATGCACCATTAATTCTTAACGCAATTAAGCCGGCGTTCAGAAGGGATATTAAGGGAGCTCCTTATTTAGCCGTCAAAGAAGTCCTTTCTTACGAAGGGCACTGTTGCTGTGGTTCCTCAGATTTGAGGGGAATTATTCAGAAAGTGTCCACATGGGATGAAAGGGAATGTGTTCATGCATAGCTGGCATTTCAAAGAAGTTGTTCTCTATTGTTTTGATCTTATCTCGCTTTGATAAGTTCCAGATAGTGAAGGTTTGAAGACGAGAGGCATTTTTTCTTTTTGCTATTATTTCCGACATTGTGCCTGAATGTGCGGTAAAGTTTTGTGTAGCTGATTAAGTAATAAATAGCTTCCACTCTGTGATGGTTTTTTTAAAGGCTCCTGGAGCACAGTGGCACCACACGTGATCAGCTACAATCATTACTCTTTCCTTGGAGTTGAACAGGGATTAGAGGGAGAGCAACTCTCGGGTTTGAAAGGATTCTACACAGCAAAAGCTTGATGTGGATGTAATTACCCCAGTAAATGTTGACTGTGCGTGTGTGTGTGTTGTGTGTGTTTGTGTTGTGTGTGGTGCGTGTACAAAGCGCTGATTGAGAATGGTGGAAGTTGCAACAAATACTAAAGAAAGTGTACATTTTCAGTGGGGGAAGGAAAATGCATCAGTAGCATCCAGGATGATTTTTGCAGATTGCTTTTTAAAGATTTCCTGGGATTATGCAAATATTGAATTGTATCCCAATTCCTCAGAATGATATTAACAACATTATAAAATTGTAATTTTTAATTGTTAATATTTGTCCTTAGTAAAACATGTGTATTGTATCATGAGGATGGAAACATTTTGAATAGACCTGCAAGAGTGAAAACTTCATAACGGTCTGCAGTACTAAACCAAATGGAATCTTTTCAGCTTTTATAAGCTTTAACGATAATCTATTAGACCTTTATTTCATTGCATTGCAGTCACAGTTTACTTTACGTTTAGTCATACAGTATATTTAGGTAGTTTTCATTGTTCCTCATCCAATTTATATCTCTGCCGATCAAATCCGAAAAACTCCCTAAATTGTGAGGACAAGACAGCCGGCTGAGCGATGAGCAACGTTGTCTCCTTAGTATGCACACAGAATTGTGACGGACTTGGGGAATACAGCTGCGGAAGCACCTGCAGCTTCATTTGCAAGCTAGCATTCAAAATCTCTAAGGAATAATTTCAAACTCCTGATTGGACACCTGTCAGCTCTTCCGATTCACCAGACAATTATTAAATTGGAGCTAATGATTGGTGAATTTCAGCCAATCAAATGGATTGACAAGATGACTCCATAAAGAGGAAGATTTGTGCCAGTGCTGCTGTGGAAAAGGCAAAAGCTCCGTAAATTAGTGTCTGTATGTATAATACATTTGATCCTGGTTAGCGCGTGTAAAATGTCAGCATATTTTGAGAAATGCTGACAACAAGCAGAACCTCCTCTAAGAGCAGTCAAAAGTTTTTCATGGGCATAGGAAAATATTTTGTGTATGCGTGTGAGAGAGACGGTGTGTGTTGTGTAGAAGGCCTTTGTGGAAGCATGTTCTGTGAGTGTGGGGATTAATGCGAGTGTGTGTGTGTGTGTGTGTGTGTGTGTGTGTGTGTGTGAGCTTTCCGACTGTCCCAGAGGGAGGATGCTGAATAACCGGCCCTTTTTGACAGGCTGGGACGCTGAGAGCTGTCAGCCCCCTCGCCAGGACCGGGATGAGTAGTGAGAGAGAGAGGAAAGTGATAGAGAGAGGCAGGAATGAAGCAAGAGAAAGAGGGTGAGAGAGCGAAAAAAAAAGAGAGACAAGGGATTGGGGGGCTCCATGTGTTTAGACTAATAGAAGGCCAGCGTTCAGCATCTCCTCCACCAAGAACAGACAGTTGAAATCTCTGGGCAGTTAGCACAGGGCTGCCTCTCAAAGATTTCCTGTCAGATCATGTCTGTAAGAGGGGAAGAGGTTCTCAATTGCAAAGGGAGGAAAAAGCGGTGAGGAAAAAAAATCAGCACCTGAGAAAATTGTCTGCCTTCATGAGAATTGAGCAGCCTGAGTTGAGTTCTAAAGTTTAGACTTTGAAAGGCACATGGGCAGTCTTTTGATGTTTGATCAGAAAGGGGCAAATAGGAAGCAATGAAAAACATCAGCATTATGCTATTTATATTAACGATATGTGACTGCAATTGTCGTAACTTTTACAATGGCTTAATGGTTTTATGGATTCAGTAAGAAATAAAAAATGCTGCCGCTGTAAAAATTGTTTAAAAAAAAAAAAATTCAAAAAAGCAAGGCGATAAAGCTAATTTCAAAATATTTCTCACTGCTTATTGAATGCCATTGTAGGAAGATTGAGTGACAAATGTGCACAAACAGATGATTTGGGTTGTTTAAAACATTATCTCAATGTCCGATAATCTGCTCGTGTGATTTAGTTATTATGTAAACTGAAAAACGCATCATGTTTGCAATTTTTAAAATGAAACAGAGTCGATAATGTGGCAGTGGAATTTCTAAAAGCCATCTTACCGCAGTCTAAGAATATTAACACAATGCTTTAAACTGATACACACAAAGTGAGCAGCAATCAAGGCAGCCTGTTTTGTAGGCCAACGAAGTATCTTCCCCCCCTGCTCATTACCTAGCTTAACACCGCCATACACAGCATCTGTTTATTTGCAATAATCAAAACAAATATTTTCTTTAGTTATTTTTTTCCCCCCCTATTACACAGGTCCTCGCGATGTTTACAAAATCCTCTCATTCGGCATGAGATGCTGACAACACTGACCTTACAGCCATTATGATGCGCTTTTAGATTTCTAAATATTTAATTGCGTCCTGTTATGTACATGATGCGAGACACAAATATCAATTATTGCAAACACATTTTGTGTGTGCTGACGTTCCGCGGTGACTCAGTTTTTATCTGAGGATAATTGAGTTATTGTGTAGACACGGAGGGAAAAAGGAGTTTAATAACCTAGCTCGTAGCACAATAGCATTACTTAAAGCAAGAGAAAAATGTCAACATTAGCATACATTGCTAATTGAATTCATCTCCAGTTTTAAAATCTGCATTTTTAATATAATGAATGGTTTGCCAGGAACAGCCGCCCCTAGATGCAAATATCAACAAAGTGCTGTTTTTATTGCTAGAATTGGAACAGTAGTGAAGGCAGTCCCATCATGCTGAATTCATTTTGAATGGTTGCACTGGCCACACGGACAAATGCGTTTCACCTAATTAGCAATGCCTGCAACAGGAGAAGCGTCATGGGGTGTGTGAATAGAGACCAGACAACGTGTACACTACGTCGGACAGCTTGAACATGTTGTTGGCGGGGAGACGTGACTTGCAGATCACATAATACTTTAGATTAATTTCAGCCGGAATTAATCTGATCTGGTGATTATGGTAAGCCAAAATAATGTTTCCTGACAGTGTGCTTCACCCGTGACCCATCGGATTTCTCCCTAAAGTAGGGGTCATGAAGTCAGACCTCGCAGAGCAGCAGCGTGCTTAAGATTATGGAGGCTTTGATTAAAGAAGGATCTGAGAAGTTGGCTTCCAAATACTGTTTGGAATAATGAATGTTGGCGCTAGAGACGTTATTTTATTGGATTTTTTAAGAGATTATTACGAGTAAAAATTGTTGGGTTAGTTTTGTGGAAACATGTAAAAGATTGAAATGAAAAATCTTTCCAAGTTCATCATTATTTCAAGAATAACAACTCTATTAATTGCAAACTGTCCAAATGATGTGCCCTGTAGTAACTGGTGAGTCATTTATTTCAACTATTTTCTTTTTACAAAAACGCAGCATGATGACTTCGGCAGAACAAGCCATAAAAGACAAGCACACTGAAAGAGAAAACAATTAACACAGTGACCCATAACATTGACAGCCTTCCTAGCTGCTCGTAGGGCTGTTAAATCCTCAGCTCTCCGTTAGGATGTGAAGGAATGTGTCTGTGCTTATTGAATTGTTGAGAGGGGGACCCTTGCCTGGGGGTTAATACAACAATTTACCGTGGACTGCCTGTGGATGGGTTGCCATGATTTGTTTGGTGAGCATGGCCAGCCTGCAGGGTTTGGCACGCTCTTTCCTCCCTGTTAAGTGGGAAGATGTAGTGAGTTCCAGGGGAGCTCCATCATTTGCCTCCTGCCGTGACTATGTTTGATAAGTCAATGGATAAGAAAGATGACTCAATGCATCAGGAATCTGTTTTTCACATATTACCCTTACTCAGTTTTATTACAATTCATAATTTACTCCTCAAGCCTCTTGGCTATATCCTGTTTCTGGAGATTCCTAAATATCCAAGGGTATGTGCACTTTGCCCTAAATAACCATAAATAATAATAACATCTTTTTCCCCTACAAAAACACCTTTTTCTCCCAAACACAAAATAGAATGTCTTTAAATTCACTACATTATGTTCTGCAAGAGGGAAAAAAAAGCTGTCAGCATGACACTGTCATCTTGTGGGAATGCAACGCAAAGTTTTTGATTCACACTCTGCTGTAGATACTGTCACATTCAATCATGACACGTCTTTGTTCCGTTGCAACCGCTCTCTGCACCTCTGCCATTTCTTTATGCCTCCGGTGTCAGTGAAACTACGGCGGCATGGACTATAATGAGGTTTATATTTGGCTGTTGCCTGTGTTACCTGCCTTGCCTAAAGTTTGAGGGCGAGCTGCAACCTGTCAAAACACACAAGGTCCTATTTTTCAAATATACCCCCGTAATGCAAATTACTCTTCCCTTGGAGATTTTTGGTTTCGGCCATGTCAGGGGAGATCTGCAACATTCAGAAGTTTCGGGTCTGCCGGCCCCTTCTTGCAATGCCAATAACGACCGACCACAAGGCCTCCCATTGTGGATTGTGTTTCACTGAAAGAATTCCCAGGAGCCCTACATCAGTCACCGACCAATTCAATAGCACGTTCCTTTATTTTAGAATTCAAACAAATGTGCGGATGCCCATCATCTCCTGGAGTCGTATCCAGTGTCCGTATCCTCTGTGATGGGATGAGAAAAAGAACACAATATGCTCCTGATCTCGAGAAGCCGTGAAGCCTCTTTTTGACAAACGGTGGAATCATCTCGCAGGTGGGCAGCTTCCCCTTCAATTTAAGCGTTCCCTTTCATTAGAATAACTACTGTTTCACCGTCGTCCCCTTGGACAGAAGCTGAAAAAGACGGTGGAAAGCAATGTCTGCTGGGAGGTATGATTGTACGGCAACACAATGTTATCATCCGGGAACAGTTTTGTCGAACATTTGGGGAAAATCATTTTGCTCGATCTTTGACCGTCTGCGGGGCTGCGGGGCTGCGAGGCAGCTGTTGGGAGACTCACCACCTGGTGAGCAGCTTTGAAGTACACTTTGAGGATTAAATTATTCATTCAGCATGGCGACATGCATCCAGCTTGCCTGAGACTGTGGAGAAGATTTTACCTCCTGCAGCTCAGCATTACCGGACAGTCTTTCAGACACCCTGCTTCAACGCTCCACACACACACACACACACACACACACAAAAAAAAATTATATATATATATATATTTTCACCAAAGTCCAAATTCTTTGTAGATACAGTTTCGCCCACGATTAGTATGGAAATTACCTTTTATAAGCATGATAAAACAATATTCGACATGAAATGCTTTATAATCTGTGGCACGTTGATTGTCTCCAACAGGAGGCTTTGACTTGACAAAATAATTTTCCTTCAATGAAAATCATGTAGGATATCCTGCTTTTAAAAACTAAAAATTAAAACTTTTATTTTGACTTTTAATGTGGCTGAGCACTTTGGAGATAAACCCTTGTGTGTTCACAAAGGTTCGTGGCTACAAATAGAAAAAGCAATTTAGATTTTATTAATACTGTGGGTGATTGACAGGAAATTAAAATGGACCTGGACTGTGACAGGGATACAATTATTTCTCCATTTAATATCCTTGCTTAATTGATGGTCTGCCCATTACTAAGCGTTTATTTCTGTGTGTAATAAAACTACGGTGTATGCCTGGTTTCTTAATTGTAATTGTAATCAAACAATATATATAGGTATGTATTCATGTTCTATACTGCAGTGAAAAAAGAATACCCATATAGTGTAGACAAATGTGAAAGTCAATTCTTTTTTTTACTCTGGCTAGGTGCCTAATTTTACAAATCCATGTTTCAATGTTTTATTCTCTTCTATCACCTGGTGTAGGGGTTTTGGTACACATCTCCAACACATGATGGATTGTTACATTAAGTTACATTATTGCAGGTGTCCTTATATTCTAAATTAATGAAATCATTTTATTTCTAGTAAAATAATAAATGGTACAAAAACCATGTTAACAAATTATAACAGCATCTTTCATGCTCCTTTGATTAAGCGAATCAAGAAACAGAAGGGCCGGAAATTGAATGCAAATAAACCCTAATTGTTTCTCAGTGGAGGTGCAGTCATCATCCAACCAGCAAGAAGAGAGAGAGTTGTGAGAGTAGTTTCACAATTCTGTCCTACACACGTGTGAAAAAAAAGGAGCTTTCCCTCATTCTGTCAACATATACAATGTAACCTGTCAGAAAATTTGCTACGGTTGATATGCTGTAGGATATACAGCATGGTTTTTGTGAGGAATTCCTGTGTTGCAGATTCAGTTCTCCTCTGTGATGTTAACTAGTAGACGCTACACGTAATAATAGAATGGGCGTGCGGTGAGATACTGTATTATTGTATCTTTACTTACACTGGGGAGCGAATTATGAGAGGGCCCTCAAGGCCTGCATGCAACAGAGAAGAATGAACCCTATGATTATGTAATAATTGTCTAAGCTGACTCAATACATCACTTTTTGTTTTACCTTCCGGTATCAAGTTCTGTGGCAGCACATTTGCAATTATTACTCAACCAGCAGAATAATCTCCACTGTCTTAGCCATGTGGGTTTGTGAAACTGGCCCGCTGACGAGTTTCTTCCTCTTGGGATAAACTGTATATAGTAATCTAGTAGTCTATTATGTCATTTTCAAATCTCCTGACCATCACCATGCCATCGTATTTGCAATGACCCAGATCTTTAGTAGATGCTGTACTCTCACAGGTATCCGTAGCTTGAGGGTACTTCCGTGTGGCACTGATGCAATTATGTGCCATATTAAGAATTAACTGATTTGAGGGACGAAAATAAATGATGGAGTCCCGGTATTCCGAGATGATGTAAAGCTGCAGCCAGAAAAGCAGATGATCCCGATGGATTTAGCCCACTATCTCTGTGTCTCTTGAGAGCCGGACGCAGGTCTCCACTTTTAGTAATTGAATTTGGCATTAGTCATAGTTCAGTGACAACTTTTTTTGATGATCGGAGATGAATGGGAATACCCTTGAGTCACAAAATGAGTCATACAGAACCTCTTGCTGGTAGTCCTAAATTAAGATACCGTTGGGACCGTCTGTCCTGAAATAACATTTCTAGTCTGATTTGCAAGCGTAAGTCACCACATGTTCCAAGATCCCTTCAAAGCTTCCTGGTAAAGGGGTAATAACTCAACTTGTCACATCTGCTCACAGAGCAGTCCAGGAGGATTAATCACAAATTCAAGTGGTTTCTAAACTGTCGGAATTACGACCACGACGGTTGTGCTTTCCACCATAATCTTCTTACATGTTGCCGTCGGCACCACGAAAGTTGTTCTGAAGAGGAAGGGGCCAGCAGGACCTGTGATCATTGTTGATGAGATTGGAAGCCACTTAAGTGAACTGGGCCAGAGTCAGATCAAGTCAGATAATCAGCAATATTGTGATGATTCATTATTAAATGGACACAAGGGCGTAAAGCCCGGGGGGGGGACAGGGAGGTCAGGACCCCCCCCCGACCCCCTCCATTTAAGGGTCCCCCCCCCTAGAAATATCAGTAAAACAATTGTGTGTATTGTAAATAACATAATGATGTATACTTAGAATATCTGCTTAAGAATGAAAACAATACAAACGCCAAAAAAGCCTTTTTAAGTTTTGAGTCCCCCCTCCCTTGCACAGTGGTTTGGTCCACTGCCGGATCGCTGTCGCTAATGCTAACTAATGCTAACCCCACTCCCCTATTGTCCCTCACTCTACACTAAAAGTTCATAAGTAATAGAAAATGTGACTTTTTTGTAAAGTAGTGTATTATTTTGTTACTTTATTACAGATGAAATGAGGGAGTCCAAATCAAAAAGCAAGAGCCAGAATACATCCAGAAGTAATTAGGAAACTATTTGCCCAATGAAATACATACATATTGGGTTTGTATCGATGTAGATGTAAAAAATAAAATAGCCATAATGAGTTCAGGTTTTTTTTGCCGCAGCACCTGAGATTACACGTTATGGTGAGGTGCACCCGGGAAAACCTGTGGCCTCTTCAAGAGGCTTTGGCTGTTTGTTCAATTTGACAAAACTAAACTTGGCTCCACCTGCAGAGTTATCCAGTTATCTTTTGCATTAGAAATGTGTCAATTTCGGATCAAGAGGTTAAATAAAAGAAATAGTTTGCCCTAAACTTTGATGAGCCACAGTACGTGGAAGGGCCCGTTAGGCACCTCCTAACTCGATGTGCACTCGTGGGGACCAAACGCTTGCAGCTGTTTGAATTGTAAGTTGATCTTTTTTGTTTTTTGGTTTTACTTCAACGTAAACACAGTGAGACATTTTTTTTCTGGGATGTTTTGGTGCTTGATTTAAATTATGCGTCCTTGTATCCTTGTTCATGCAGGGGTGTAATGTGTGCGCTTGTGTAGTTATTTAGTGAGTCGACGAGAATGTTCCACTGACAAATTAGGGTCTGCAGCTTTTTCGGGGTTCTGTCACCACAAAAACATGGTTTTGTTGCTGTTTAGATTCCTCACTTTTACTTGAACTATTTGCCTTTTGAGTCAATTCGTTCTGTAAAAGATACCCGCACACTTTCGTTTCACCAGACACGATTCTGAGTTGAAAGTCTTCATTTACTCTATTTCTGTGCCGTTATCCCTCGGCCTCTCTTATTCTAGTTTGTAAGCTGGCACAGATTAGTTGACTTATTCATTACTCAGGGTGCCTGTTGTCGTCGATTGCACAGCTTATCCAGTGTGATTAATGTTGGGTTTGTGCTACTACCAAACCGAGCACTGACTGGTCTTTTAAAGGGTCTCACTCGATACACTGGAGAGATATACTTACAATATGTCACATGCTGTCTGTTTTCCTGTTAATATTTTTGCACATGAAGCCACTGAGGTCCCTCTTTTCATTGCATGCCTGTGTGACTGTGCGGGACCATCCCAAGATGAACCTAGTAATTGAAGTTGAAGTTTCAGCCATTGGACATTACATGAAATGGTCCAAGGAGTATTTTTTTTTAAAGAAATAACTCTGAAAATTAGCATGAATCATCTGCAGCGGCCTGCACATGAGATGCACAATTAATGCATGAAGAATGAATTTCAAACTGTCGTTTTTCAGTAATGTATCTATTCCGGCCTCTGGTTGGTTCATTTCTGCGAGCACGGGTATGATTTATTCATTGTTGAAAATATCATGCAGGTGAGGTCTGCTGATTCTCTGGGATGTTTCAAATTTGCCACTGTTAAAATGGACATGGCATGGACATGGTGTGACATGGACACACCACTATTAATTATTGTCTACATCGTGTGTTTTCTCTGTGTGTGTGTGTGTGTGTGTGTGTAGGTTTGTCCACATATGCCCCCTCACTTTTGGGTGCACATTCATGCGTATGCAATATGCAATATGGAGCTTTAGCTCAGTTTTAGTATTGGACATGGGCAATTCCCTGAGGCAAGGATCCTCTCTCCACCCAAACAATGAGGTGCAGCTTTTGCTCTCTCGTTGAACGAGGGGAAGCAGGGCCGTTCAGAAGGTCAGCTCCGAGCTGTTGACATTGCTCCCTGGTTGCCCGTAGTTCTGGGCAGATCCTCATTATCACCGGGCCTGCTTGGAAGTGAGTGGGCTTCGTTAGGAAGCATCTGTCAGTGCTGAGGGGGGCGAAGGCAAAGGGGAAGGGCAGAGAAACTAGATCCTACTCTGTGGTCCGTTCGCAGTGGCGCTCAAGGGCCAGTTGGCTGCAGTGTTATGGTCTCGTTGTGTTTGTGTGTGTGTGTGTGTGTGTGTGTGTGTGTGATTCTGGCATGTATGTGTTTCTTCACACGAGTGTCACTGTATTCCTGCAATATGTGCTGCAGTCATTTAACTTAAAACTATTTTTGTCTGTAAAGATGACACGTCACACAGTTTACAATGCTAATGTTAGACAATTTTAAAATGGTGTAATATATGATATAAAAGGACCTTGACATACATGAAGTAGTTACAAATTACAAAACTACACGGCACCTGGAACCAAGAATAACGTGACAATACTATTATAGCAATGTGGTTTATGTCTTATGTTGCACTTGAGATGTAATCCCTGCACGCGAGTAACTTTCTCATCCGTGGATGATCTCAAGAGATCTCTGTCAAAGAGAAAGAAAAGTTATTGACAGTTACCATAACATGAAGACGGAAAAGAAAAAAAAAAAACAACCGACAGGAAATATCTGAGGCAACCGCCATGAAAGTAAAACAATTGCCATTGCAGAAAGTCATTTTTAAAACATTATGGGAAAGCAGATGAAATGTATGGTGGAGGTCTGCAGAATGTGTCAGATTTCATGTCTGTCACACTCGATCAGTGACCGGGGATAATGAGATGCTACATGCTGCCTCCTAAAGCTGGAAAACTGCTGTTCTGGTGCGCATTAGAATCTGGGGAATTCCAAAAATCCAGCATCTGGTAAAAAACAGAGTAACCCTCTGTGGCACAGCGGTCATTAACTTCTGGGATTTACTGAGAGACAATACCCTGTTGAGAAAAAGTTTCCACGCTGATGAGAACAGTTCTTCCAACTTCACCAATTTTCTGCCCAGCGGATGCAATGCGAGTCAGGAAAGAAGCTGCCAATGCCTTTCTATTAGGGAATATAATGGATATTAAATGATGACATACAGATGTAGTGGAAGAAGTACGTGCGCCACAGTGGAGCCGATTAAGGGCCAGATCAGCAAGTTGTACGAGGATGGATGTGGTGTCGCTTGAGGAAAGTTTAGAGAAGGTTTTGCTTGGAAAAGATTTGAAAAAATGATAGTCAGCGTGTTGAGAGAGCAAACTTCTCTGTTTATTCAGTTGTGGATTGCAAAAACTGCCATTTGCTTTTAGCCTCTCAAATTTTCTTTACCATGTCCTGTTATTCAATTTTCATATTCTTTCCTTCATTTTTCATTTGATCATTTTTCAATTTAGGAATGTGCAAGATGATGACTAACTAACGCTAACGTTTGATCCCTAATTTTAAGCCCTGTTTGGTGGGGTATTTTCCGCTGTGAAAAGGTAAATAACTGATTTGTTCACATTTAGACATACATTTGGATTGTTAAATGTAATTCTATTCTGCTGGAAGATGCACAAATACAGACTTCTTTTCTTGTTCAAAGTCAATTCCCCCTGGACACAGTTCAACTTGTTGTGAACGCATTGTTTACTTATTTAGACATGATGACTTGGATGCAGGTAGAATTCTCTACACCCGGGGCCTCAACTAGAAAACAGCTCTGGCTTGATTGTATTTCAAATCATGGTAATCCCTCTGAATATCACTCGCCCAGGAAACATTCACCATTATTGTGGGTCTGAAGGACCCGTCGCTCGGTCACTGAGCTGCAGCCGCTCAATCGATGGGAATCTTTAATAGCAATTTCCAGGAACCCTGCTGCTATTGATTTCAGTCGACAAACATTTCTCTTTGATCATTACAATCACAGCCCTGCTTCCAGCGGCTTCTCCTTATGAGAAGCTCACAATTGGTCTTGTAATGGCGATATAGTGATGACTGCCTGTTCCATCCTTTACCAGCTTGATAGAAATCAAATATTTTTTTAACTAAAACACAGAATGTAACATTTAGAAAATGATTTTAGTTGAGTATTTTTTTTTATTTCTCTTTTTCTTTTTTACCTCCTTACTGGGTGTCAGAACTTAATTGTAGCTTGGGCCAATTTTCCTTTCCGTTTCCTTTTCCTTACAATGGCTCATTAGTTTCCAATGCATTCGTTGTTTAGCCTTATTGTTCTGCTAACAAATATCATATGATGAGAGTAAGAACACAGAAGGAGCTCTGGAGACTAATTAGAAGTGCTCAAACTTCAAAATCTGTTGTTGTTGCCAGCACACAGAAGCGGTGACCCTGGGTCTCATTTAATGTTTCTAAGTATCTATTAATGTTCCTTGGGTTATGTTTAGAGCTAAGGGACGCACAGGAGCAGGAGCTGATGGATGAGAAACATTAGATGCCCGGCAGGCACTGAACTCTAATATAATGCAGTCATATGTCTATTATTTCTTCGGTGTATTTCATTAAAATTGTCTTTTGTGGAATATGTTACTGTTTAAATAATGTATTGTTGCCTTTCTTCCGGGCTTCTCTAAAAAAATCAATCGTTGGCCGTCTTCCCAGCGATAAGCATACTTTATTAATGTTAGATCTTTATTGTGCCAGGAGGACCACCAGCACTGCTGCTGTCCACTGATAATTGACATTTTCTCGGGATGAGGGTATTTATCATTCGGTTATTGTCCATCGGAGGCCAACAGCTGACCATAGTCATTCAAAGCTTGGATTTTGTATCCAGTATTTCATGCAATATTTGTGTTTACTCACGAGAGGAAAAGTTTGTTTTTTCAGGGAGGAAGGAAGGATTTCCACTGCAATGCCAAGCGTCGTGCAGAATAACACACAGGCTGAATGTGAGCTTTTGTAAAAAAAAAAAAAGATATGCGCAAAGTGACCTTTAAATCTCACTCCCTTTTGAATGACTCTGGATGTGCCTTTCAGCCACACTTAAGTACACAGAGAGCAATGCGACCAATATCCCTCCAGAGGACTGGTTATTGGAAGCATCCACTGCGGCTGACAGTGATAACAGCATAAAACTGACAGAGCAATGTCACTTTAACCCTAAGAATTTGCATATATATTACATAATTGGAAGATTAGGGACTTGAATTGCATTATTTTGTGCAGATGTAATGATCTATATTTGGATGCGTCTCAAAGCGTATGTGACTTGTAATCAAAGGTTTGTTTGTATGGCTCAGCACTCGCTATCAGCTCTGACTGAAAGTCAAAGTAGTTGTTGGCTTTAAGCATTCATAACAATGTTGATTTGATGTGATGATAAGGACCACAACCTTCTTGGACAAATTGGCTTAATAATAGATCAGTAATGTGCCGACCAAGCAGGGATGGCTCTCAGACCGTTTTTAAAGAAAGGAGCACTCCGATGTTGTTGATAATCAAATTTAGGACTTATTCCAGCCAAGTCCTTTATTTCTTCCCAGTTTGGCTGCTAATGTTAGAAGCACATGATATTAGATGCAACATAAACAAATAGAAAGTTAAGGAGTAAGATGTGCTATATTACTCAAATAAGTCAGATCAGGGAAATGCATTTGGAATGAGATCACTGTAACTGCATTTAACACACTTCATTTCTTCCTCATCTGTCGTGTTTGGCGTCAGATGATGGTAGAATGTAGATTTGAATGCAGTCTGACTAATACCAGGTTACTTTTGTAATTTAAACATCAAACAAAGCAGTTACACAATCAAATTGTGGTCATTGCATTGCATAAACAATTCGAATAATGCTCTTAAAATGACTCGCTTCAGTCATACGTATTAACGTACTAATTAACGGCAGTAACTGCCGTTAATTAGCAGTGAGATATATTGACAAAATCCTGTTGTAAGTTGTAAAATTATGATAAATCCATTATCCTTAAATATTTTGGAAATCCTCAACTGTAATTACTAGATTAGAATTAGAATGACTAAAAACGGTCAATCGTGAATACCTCAATAATCAAGGTCCTTTCTCATGTTGACCTCAAACATTGTGACAAAGTTGACTCAACTCATCTTAAAGACAAGCCAGATGTTGAGTGCTTAATACAGGCATTTTGGGCCATAACGGCCTGATGCAAAAGGCTACAATTATTGATTTGAAATAAATGTTTAAATCTGTGAATAATTATGCACACTACGGATTTCATTGCCGTAGTGTGCATTAATGTGAAAAAATACTTTCAACCAATCTACTCAATCATATGAGTATCTCTGCTTTTCTGCATTGTAAATATATTCACTGTGGTCTTTAAGAAAACCTGACTTCTAATATTGCTTCCACTGTGAGCGAGCAGTAAAACAGGCTACGGATGCAATTCTTTTGTTTTTTCTCAAGTTGCTGACAGCTTGCTTTTTAAACGGAGAAATGGTTGGAACTACTGCTTCAAAACGCTGCTTTACAATTGCAAGACATAGTGGTTTGCTAATTAAATCATCTTTATCCCGCTGCCCTGCAGCCACGAGCATCATCATGACACTGGCGCGTGTTGGAGGGTTGATAAGATGTAGTATTTCACTCAAAATCAGATTATGAATCCCTGATATAAGACTTCATTAGGGCTGAACTTATTTAACCCTGACTACTAAACCCTGCAGTGAGTCAACAGAGCGAGTGAAGTTGTTTGTGTTTTCGTCTGCTATATCATTCATGAAAGCCTCTTCTATTCGAGACAGCAGTAAAGCTTTCTTATATAGTACTAATTGATCATAATGAAAGGCTAGACCCGGCTATCTGCCTACACGCGTCCAACATCTACAGCATCTGGCCGCCATTGGCCTAATTATGGCAAGTAATGAGATGCTAATTTCACCACTCATACGGCATGCAAGATCAGCCACATTCATGTGAAACAGAACTTAATGACAAAACTAATAAATAAAACATCTTACTGTCGGTAAACACTAAGCAATTGAGGGAGAAATAAAACGTGAAGAAACATGCGCCCCGATGATGAAGACTGCTTTTACATAATCGCGTCGGCGCCGGAAGGATGATTTATTTTGCAACACTGTTTACTGGTTTATGAGGAGACTGATGGGCCGTTTCATTACCTCAGCAGTAATTAATGCATACAATTAAGCAGCCTTTGATCAATTGTAGAGACCAGTATTATCAGAGATTTCATTATTGAATTACTTAATCAGCACAAGTCCTGAAACAGTGATTGTAAATAGTTGCTGTGTCAGCGTATTAATATAAGGCGCACTCAAATTATCCGATCTTGGTTAACATCGCCGTCGTCTGGCTTCTGTGACACACTAATGGAGAATGTGCAATTGTTGAGCCAGAGATCTGTGTCCTGGGAAATAAACTTGCTCAGTGCGGTAGTCTAAGAATTGGCTATTATGTCTCCCCCCGGTAAGGCCGGAATATCGCCAGCCTGCATAAAGAATCCATCTCCAGGGACAATTCCACAGCGCAAAAGATGAATGAGTCAACCAGACAACTGTTATTCGTCAACAGGCTTCGCTTGGTTCAACTGTTGATGAGGCACTCGTAGCCACCTACTGTATTATTTGTTGTGGCTGTTCTCTATAATGGTATGTGTGAAAGAGAGATATACAAGCATGAGTGTTAATTAAGAATAATGTGACCAAGCTTAGACAAATCTCGGGTAGCTTAATGGACAGTCCCATAACAACCATCCTGTGAGATTGTGAAGTATACAACTCAGAACTCAAATCAGTTTTATTCAAGAGACTATGAAGCAAGGGAAATTGAAATGTAAGCCAGCCAAACGAAAACTGCTCTACTTTGTGTTTTTTTTTTTCTTTTGAAGTGATTGTGATCACAGCTTGTGCTGTTTGCAGATTTAATTGCACTGCAATGTCTCAGAATTTACTTTTCAAAGGTAACCCGTTTAGTCAAATTAGTGAGGTGGTGCTTTCAGCTGCAAAAGAGGGGAAACAAAGGATGGGTGCAAAACGGCCGACGTTTCTCCCTCTGTGGTTGCGACAACATTTAAAAAATGAAAAACCACAGAATCTATTATCAGCCCTAATGTTGGTTCTTCTCTCAAAATGGATATAATTATAATCAGTGAGGCAGGATAGAAAAAGTCATTTTCCTACATTTCCCAGACCTAAAACAATGGCTGTGAGATACCGGGCGTTTTTTAAGATGGACAACTATTCTTTTTATTTTTATGAAAACCGCGTCGATGTTTCCAAAAAAGTGAAATAATTCTTGACAACGGCAATATTTCAAACAAGCAGCTGCAAAGCATTAAAAAAAACTCAAAGCAGTCTTTGACTTATGAATTATTTCCCTCGGTTACTGAAGTCTTTGGCACTTGATCCCCTAGTCTGTCGAGCGAAGGGATTTGAATTGATGTGACTAATGTAAAACAAGGCCAACTGTCAGATGTAAGCCAGTCACTGCTAGTGCACTTTTGCACCCTCTATTTCCTGGGTATAATGATGCATAGCCATCACACTTAAGCCCAGTCTAGTGCCTATCTATGGAAAAGGTGTCAGTTGCAGCGAAGGAAATTATGCAGTCCACTAGTTCTCTGCCTCGCGTGGCATTTCGGCTGCAAGCCACTTTCCCCCCCGAAGAAGAGATGACATGTTTATGAGTTATTCCCCTGATGGGGCCCACACCTCGGAATACTTACTCGTCCTTTACCCATGACTGGCCCACTGAGCGAAGTTTATTGTCAATAAATGAATACATTTTTTTGTGAAGTATTCACACCAACCAGCCAAGCTGCCTGGTGGTCATGCAGAAAGAATCATTTGAAAACGGAAGAACTACGATCACTAATAATTCATATAATGGAATTAACCCTTCGAGTTTGATCATTGGTTCTCTTCCTGTTGCAGGTGTTGTACAATAATGGCACATGAGTGCAATATATGCAACTGACACCTTTTCCATAGATGGCACTAGACTGTACCTTGACTAAACACTAACAAATTGCAGCACATAAATTGTATTGCCTCTTAAATTGTACTTCTAATGCCTCTTATTTATAATAATTTGTAAATTGGCTTCCTTTGGTTGAAAGTACTTTCTTGTTTCTTGTTCTTTGGGTTTGTATCCCTATGGTTGAAATGCACTTATTGTAAGTCGCTTTGGATAAAAGCGTCTGCTAAATGACACGTAATGTAATATTAGTAATGAATCATACCAGTGCCTTTGGAAGCAGAGAGACTGTATGAACAAGGCACCTGAAAGCTCGCAGCCGTGTGGGGTTTGAAAATTGTGAACAAAAAAAAAAGAATTCCTATGTGCCTCTCTGGTAACTATTCCACTTCATAAAGCTCTTTTAAGTTGAACGTGATTCGGTTGCCTTCCTAAGTAGCACCCCGGTTGAACATGAGATTCAGTGTTCTGCAAGTAAAACTCGCCATTAGTTAAGTTACGAACCGTCTCGAGATCTTGTCCTCGCAAAGTAAATATCAACTCGGAGCAGTCGTGCGAAAATACTGAGCAATGAACATGGGGGGGGGGGCTAACAATGTGTTATCCATAAACTGACATTAAGCATCTCAGAATGAAAGCCTTTGTGTAGTCTGCAGTCCCACATGAATAAGCACAGCTTTCGAGAAGAAGAGGAAAATAACCTGCGATAATTTGTCCCTCCAGTCGTGTGGAGATACGGCTCTGGTGTTCCTCTATTTGTCACTGTCAGCCACCAGACTGAGGATATGAGGAGGCGGCAGAAAGAATGGGAGCGATGGGGGGAGGCTGGTGGTGGCGAGAGGAAGGGGAGTGTGAAGAAAACGCTGAAGTATGTGATTAAGAATAATGAGTAAAAAATTGCATAAAGCCTTCTCCCAAATCACATATCAACTCCACGCCTGGCATTATCCCTGAAGCATCTCATCAGTCCTGGACCTAGTCCCCCTCGCTCTGTATGCGAGCACATGTGCGCCCACCCACACACACACACACACACAACGGTATCAGTCCATTAGCCGCTAACACATGCTGCCAACTTCTCCCTCTCTTTCTCTTCCACCCTCGTTCTCTCCCTCGCTAGCTGACTTTCGGTGGCTCCACATGGTCTCGGGTAGCAAAAGCAACGGCAGGAAGGAGACATGTCAAGTTTTCGTATCAACGCGGCGACCTTCCGTCCCTCGCCGCTGTTCCGCTAGGGCGGCAAACGCGGGCCGGCCTGTCCTGTTATCTCCAAACGACTGTTTGGAGAGGCGTCTCTATCAGAACAGTGGGAGAACGTCTAATGCATATGAATTGGAAGACTAGGATTTTTTATTTGTTCTGCATTTGCTCTGTCCTGCCACGGTACACAGAGATGACAGCAGGGTCCACTGTATAAACTCTCAAAGCACTTGATTCTTGTTGGACTTTGGTGGAGAAATTCAATCTGTAAATGTTAAACATTATGAGTCATTTCTCATTTTGTCACCTCTGTAACAAAAAAAATATTAGATGTGCCAATAAAGGTTGAAAATGCTTTTTTGGAGGGTGGGGGGAGGTTGAGGGCACTGAAACAAATGTACAGTGTGCTTTTATCTGCTCATTTGGAGAGATTTTTGAAAATGTGAAACACCTTATAGACCTGCTGTCTCGTAGTATATAGGCTTATTTTGTCTAATAGACAAAAAGCATCCCATTGGTATCGTTCTATCATTGACTGCTGTTTCCTCCCTGGTTCGATTCCAGTTTTTGAAGTTACAAACTCTTATTTTCTATATTTGAAAAGTCTATTCGAGTTAGACGTTTTTATTTCTCTGTTTGCTGTTTCAAACATGGAAGGCAGCGGCTGGCATGGAAATTTGCTGCGTGAAAGCAACTCCCCGGGCTTTTCTTATTTTTATTTGTTTGGAGCAGTTTAGAGGATTCGTGGGGGAAATGGGCATATATTGGGAATGGCGTATGCCTGAACACGTTTTGAAACCAACAACCGCAGTAGGCCCAGCTGAATGTAGAGCTAAAATGAATATTCAATTAGTCAAAAGAACATTTGATCTGCTATTTCAACAGTGGACTAAACGTCTTCGTAACCTTTCCTGCATGGTTCAAGCTTCTCAAACTTGAGGTTTTAATGCTTTTCTGTTATATATATACTATATTAGTAAATTGTATGTTTTATAAAGGTCTGGATTGCATTATATTTTTAAGACAATATCATTATGAAGTTAATGAAAAGGTAATTTAAATTTGCACCTTTACATGATGTTAAGATAGTAATCTCTTACATTGAATCAACAACTGCAGTCAATAAATACAAAATCTTAATCGTCCTACCAGCATAGTGCCAAAAACCTGACCTCATATTTTCCAAATGTTATGTTTTGGTCGGTTTGAGTGAGGAGTAGAGAAAACAAGTGAGATGTACAGTACATCAAAGTGGTTGAATGATTTCCATCTGAGAGATCGTTCATTTGAAAGGGATTGCCGGACGGACTTGCCGAAGGACGCCTAAGTGAGTTGTGTGTTAGTGCATGAGCGCAGATCTCTCTGTTTTACAGTGCATTCTGCCATTACATTTGAAAGTCCACTGGTCCGTTTAATTGTCATGTCAATGGGACCGGCGTCCTGTCATATCAATCTATATTATGTGATAATTCATGTGTGATTTTAGACACTTGCTGCCTCCAGTGAACACTAACGCCAGGTGGGGGATGAAAGCCATCTGTTGAGGGGTCATGTTGACTGCCGCTGGATGAAGGAGACAAGTAGCTCACTACAGCACAGATGAAGATGCCATACAAGGGGTCTTATCACACAAAAATCTCAGATTTTTTAAATGTCACTGCTGTCACTTGGCCTTTTCGGTGCAACGCAGCCTCTTTTCACACTGCCATACATACATACGTTATTTAAGTGAGTGAAGGAATATGAGGACGTTTGGAAATGATGTGGGGGGTTTGGCGAAAGATGAGGGTTAATACACTGTGAATTAAAGTTATGCCATAAAGTCATTACACTTGGTGTGGGTCAGATCTTGACACACATGCTCTCATGTTCTCACGTTTGCACAGTCTGGGTCTTAAAAGAGCTTAGTTTAGAATTAGTCAAATAAAATTTGTATTATGACTTCATTAGTTATCTAGAGTTATCCGGTGACTCCGTTGAAAGAAGTCTTAAATCAGATCTTGGATTGTTAATCAGTAGGTCTCTGACCGCACGTGTGGAATATGGGTCTCAATTGTGGGTTTTTACTGCAGTTCTTGACACACGCCCCATTCCAATGGTCAGCTGTGTTTGTGGTGCACAAACCAACTTTCCATATTAACAGACGCAACACACTTTACTGTGTCCTAGCCAATGCCTAGGCTCGTTTACGCCGGAGCAGTTTCAGCTATCATTTTCAGAGATCAGTACCGGTGTCCTCAAAGTACCCGTAACAGCATTTCCACCATTCCACTTACACACATTGTGCAAAAACAATTACTGAAATGTTCTGGCTCAAGTCTATTTTTTCCCGTTGCACAGTAAAAGCACTGGAGCAGTGATTGTATATTGGAGTGCTGCCTGCCACGGGTGATCCATAAGTGACAATGTGTCTGAATGCATCGTGTGTAGACACAGCTGTAGTGCTGCTGTCACACGCCTAATGGGCTGCTTTCGCTATGCGGCCTATGGAGACATTGTGTTCCACATTACTTAGACCTGCCCTCCTGGACCTGTAGCAGGACTTTAGACGGATGCAGGAAATATTCTATGCTGGACCATTTAAAAAAAATCAAATAAAAAAATCTTTTACCCCTGAAATGGGAAACATGGTGCATTCTCAAAGTTGTGTTTCATGGTCCATTAGTATATGTTTTTAAAGTCTTTATTAATATTATCAGATTTCACTCATTTGTTTCTCACAATACACGATGAACATTAAGGCCAGGATATGTGGAAACAGCATGATGTTCTATTAACTGTGAGCCAATTTCTTTTTTTTTTTTAATGTGGAAAAAATTGCGCAATTTGAGAAGTTTTATATTCAATGTCAGTAGAAAGAGAGCATTGAATTTTAATCCATTATCAGCAAACATGTGCTCATATGGTGAGGTGCCAAGAAATGGAATCGGTAATTCCAGAATAATGTATGGGAAGAATAAAAAATAACGGAATGACATAAACAGTAGCAATAATAACTAGAATAATCATACTGCTACTATTAGCAATGATAATTAACATTTTTATATGTTTAACCATTTTATTAATAATGTGGATATATATTATTTCACGAAATGTTGGGTTTGTCCTCAATTTGTAAATGTATGTTGTAGTTCATGATATACTACCAAAAATATGTTGCTAAGCAAATTATCTCTAAATTCCTGGTGTCTATTTTCATAAATATGTTGATACTACAAGACATTCTTTTTATTTATACACCAAATCTCAGACTAGAGCAGCTAAATATAGTTATACTTTTTTACGGGAATATACTGTATAACGTTTAGGAACGTGTGCTGTTGCTCATCTCACCCTTTCCTCCCACCCAGACTTCCCGTCCATCTATTGACTAGTATAACAGTTTGACAGCTCTTGCTACTAACAGACATTTTCTTAGACTCATGGGCTGAATACGTTTGCAGCCAGCTCATGAGACTGCTCCCGAGTCAAATTAATCCACCAAAAAACTGTCAAGATGAAAAGTAATATATTCTTGTTCGTTGTTTTCAAGCAGTATTCTCCGGTTCCTTCTTATTCCCAAAGTTGAACCACTCAAAGCGAAGCAATATTTACCCTTCGGAATTCAGATCAAAATTAACGAGACAGAATGCTGTGAAATGAGATTAACCAAATATCAGACTATACAATCTCGATATCGAGAGAACAAATTACAATGGACAGACTGCGCAATAGCAATGCTTTGTAGTAAGACGCAAATACATACGCATGTTCACACCTTTAGGAATAATGGCAAACATTTGACATTACACCATAATATTTTATTTTAATAAGCATCATGCAGTAAAAAAATTCCAAGCGCATGTGGGCCATTAAAGAATATTCTGCAGCTTTGTAATTGTGGTCATCAATAGGAAATGCAAAGCAACATCACTCATTTCACCCACATGCTATCGCACTATGCAAACATCACACAACTCTGGGCCCCGTGTGGTTTCTGCATCCGGATACTCCTTCAACCAATTTGATCTTTTTGGGGCTCACACAGGGGGCTGTATATGTATATTAAAATGTGTGTGTGTGTGTGTGTGTGTGTGTGTGTTTGTGAATGAGGAAGCAAGGAATACGGAATGTCAATGTCCAATACGCTGCGGGTCTCTCGAGTTGTGTCGGCGCCCACTGCAGCCGGCACTATTGGGTGAAAAAAGATTTCATTTTCACTGAAATATAGCAAGACAAGCTACTGCTTGTAGGGTCAAATGTTGCTTGGACAAGTTCATTTTGTAATGAACTTGTGAAACGCCTTAGTACACACACACACACATAAACAGTCCTTTCTGGTGCTTGGCTCCGATTGATTTTTACAATCATTGGGGTAATTGCCACGCTCAACGTCTAATACCTCCAGCTCCTTAAAATGTTTTAAAATTCAATTTAGAGGCGTAAGATTTTGTACAAGAAATAGGTACTGAAACCATGTGGTAGAAAAGTTTTGGGCTCATGGTAAGTCACATACCGTAGAGGAGAGAATGATTTTGTAGAAGAAAGGAGCAAAAAGAACGTTGGCGGCGGGTACTTTCGGCCCGCCTGGGGAGACACCATTGTGAGGTGTCCGAAAAGGCCCCTCAGATGCTGCATTCGTATTTTACTGTGTGTGTGTGTATGTTCATAGACGCGCGTGTTGCAAAGCACAAACAGTTTAATCATGCCTGCAAACCCTAATGCAGCAGCCCAACACACTAAGGCCCGTCTGGGGAGCCCCGACTCCCAGCAGCGTCTTACATGAGCAGTCCGGTAAAATTAGTTGATGATTGATCCCACTCTGGTGGGAGTGGAATATTTTTCTTTTTCTTAGTCCTAAACAGATATTGCATTCAAACGGAAGAACAGCCATTGACTTTGTAATCCCTATGCATCTGTAGCCGACGAGCAGGAGGAGTCAAGTGGTTTTATTTCTCGGTGTGCCGCGCTTATCTCCTCTCGTCCCCACAGGCCTGGCTTGTCAATGTCAGTAGCTTCGAGCTACGCTTAACTGTCTCTGATATTAAAGAGCCCTATCTGTGAGGGGGCCATTGGGGGAGACAGGTTTCTTTTCTTTCCAACAAAGGCACTCATAGCCATAATATTGTGAACATTTGTACGTGTCAAGCCGAATGCACTTTCAACATTTGAAGGCTCGATATTGATTTCACTAAATCTTTTTATGTTATGTATCTTTATTAACGATTATTTTGAATTAGCAATTTTTCATTTTATTTTTGATATTTAAACGTGAAATCTTTGAAAAATTTTCATCTGGAATGTATTTGCTGCAAGGCAGAGAAACATTTTAATGGAGGATTTGAATCATTTTGGTGAAAACCAAAGGTTGTTTCAGTCTTTTAAAATCCTGTATAGAAATCAGGTGCCCTGCATGCACCAATTTAGCAGTAATTACAAAACCATCCACTTTTATCTCTACTTGCGTGAGTCCGGTGTTCTGTTATGTACTTATTAAAGTGAATTATCTCTGATAATCATTCTAATCGGGGTTTGACTCATGTTAGCAGGCTTCCTGCTGGGTGCTAATGTCTAATTACAGCGGAGCACGTCTTGATGGGAAGGGTGCCCCGCAGCCCTCCAGCTCCATGTTCTGCTATGCGCTCTATCCTTGTCTAATCACACACTGGACTGTCAAGTACACATCGTGGCCAATCAGTGATGATAAGCAGTTGATCAAAGACACCAGAGAGAACATGATCAAAATGACTGAGAAATGTGGGCATGGAGTACATTCATTATGAGATCATATTCATCCCATCAGGATGACCTTGATACCCTGAAGATAAGTCGTCCGTACACTTTGCTTCTTTTAGTGTGTGTTAGTGTGTGCGCGTCGATAGGTTTGCAAATGTGCGGGAAAGAGACATGCTATAGGTCAGCGTGTTTGGCCGTTACATTTGTGTGAGTGTACATTCTCCACATGCAATCAATACACTATGCAGCTATAAAAAGACCTGCGGAAAAATTCTCATTGTTCTCATTATTCTCAAGTAGTTCAACAGCTCACTGAAGTGAATTGCCAGTCTGGAAAAAGCCATTATATAAAAAAGTTACCTAAAAATATTTTTACTTTTATATGGCAGACAATGAATCAATAAGTAGACAGGCAGTGCACAAACGGTGTGGTCTGCATATTAAAGAATGTAGAAAACTTTTTTTGCATATTTCCCCTTATGTTGTCTTTCGTGAAAATAAATTGAGTGGAAATCCACCTCCAAGGTGGTCATTACCAGTGGTAGGTAGAGTGATTTCATGGCAGCAGATTGGAAAATGGCCCTTTTGTAGAGAAATGCTGATGGTTCACAATAACAAATGTGCCATAGTCGACAGAGAGCTGCTCTACCCGTTGTCTTTCCCTGACACTTGGTAGTAGTAGCATGTACAATTATGCATAATGCACTAATGGTGGTTTCTCATAACTGTCAGAAGCTGTGGTTAAAGTGTTTCCTTTGCAGACAACTTGATGCTATGCCGCCGGCCCGTTTTGATTCTGCTGACGCAAGTAACCTTGACAACAAAATAGCATTGTATCAGCTGAACCTCTGCCTCGGTCAGCCTTGCAAAGTTATTGAAAAAAAAAAAAAAGAGTTAAAATTGCTTACTGAGAGTGTCACAAGTTATCTCTCCTTATTTGACTGAAAATAATATCTCAATAGGGAGAAAATGCACACATTGTGAAGTCTGGATATTACTGTTTGCCTTTATTAAACATAGTTTTTATTCAGCCAGAGGTTGAATATCCTTGTTTGAGTCATTTAAAGGATGATTTTTCTAGAACTGCGAAGAGCGGAGCGAACATCAACACAACATTAAAGTAAGTCGATATATATTTCATGCTGACTGGTCCATAAGGATTAGAGTGGGACACATTAATGGGGAGAAGCAACCATTACAACAACAAGCTGATGAAAAATTGATCATGTTTTCTTGCTTAACTCTGTTAACTGTCAGAAGGTAATAAGCGACAACCGTTACAATTTGAATTATACTGAATTGTTTGAAAATGATGTCAGCAATAGAAAGAGGAATTCCCCTACTCTGCAGTACCGTTACAACTTTATAAATTCTATGACTACTGATATTGGTTACTTGTAACTATTTTCAAAATTGCTTTATTCAAACCTTAGATGCACATACAAAATATCAGTAAACATTTAAATTCTGATTCAACACAAAACAAGTGTTTTAATTTATTTAGTGAATCACCTATTCCAGGGGCAAAAATAACAAAAACAGAATCTTCACAATGTTGTTTCTACTGTGATTGACATTTTCTAAGTTTATATTATCTGGCCCTCGTGTGTATATACAATTTCTTTTAGCAATTTAGATATCTGCTTTAGAATAACGTTTGTTTTTTCTTGTTGTTTTTTTAATTCTTTTAATTTTCACTACCATATTCTACGTATCGATATACATTATCTGCATTGTGTCAGACATATTTAAACTCTTACATCCATCCTCACTTGCAAGCTCTGCTTTGCCCCATCTCTAAAGTCACGCAGCGAAACCCGGAGGGTGTGATGATTCTCAATAGTTTCCATTCCACTGTTCGCGGTTCAAATGAGTTTCTGTGCCGATTTATTCTTCGCAGCTAATCACCTGATACTTGGATCGAGATGAGTACAGTAAGTCACACTTGCTTGCGCTTTTCAAAAAAGCGAAAATAACCGCGACTAAGTCAGCGCCTGGCTCTAGGTGATTCACTCAGAGTGATTGGATTCCGAGGGACTCCCCGCCCTCCAACCCCCAAATGTATAAGCACCTCATTGCTTTTTAATTTAAGATTAACTTTTCATTTTCTATCTCTGACGAAGACCGTGCTGTGGTTTGCCGTTGCCTGCTGGCTTACTCTTTCCCTCGCTCTCTCCCTAATATGTTTTGCTGGTTCGGTGTCATCGGTTACACGTCTGCCGAGCATCACACGTCGTCCAACTTGCTCCCAGTGACATCCCACTGTTCTGACCATTGATTGGCAGGTCAAGCAGCCAGCGCAAGCAGGAAATCGATAGCAGTGGACCTCCTAGACAGTACAGGGGGAGTCTTCAAGGAACTGGCCCGCTGGACACTGCCAATCACCAACCACAAAACGAAAGGCCAGCCAGCCATGAACAAAAGCTATCTGCAGAAACGCCGGCTTGGAGAGTAGATGGATTTATGTTTAGGTACAAGTTTCTCCGATAGTTTGGAAAGAAGAAAAGAAGGAAGGGCAAAGTTTTCTGGAAATATATTTGCATCACTTAAGCTCATTCACATGCTAAAACTCACGGGGGCTCTAGGACCTTTGGGATTTGGCATTACCAAACAGAGGCTCTTTATCTTAACATGCAGTAGCACCAGGTCTGACAGTCTAAGCATGACAGAGCAAGCTTATTAGCATAGTCAGTCATTTCCGACCAGTGGAAGATATGCGAGATACAAACGGAGTGTACACATGACTGTATTCCCCCTCCAGCCCCCTTAAAATATGGCCTGAGGGACCCTCGAGGCTTCGTGGAGTTGTGCTTTGTCCTCCTTGGTGAGGCTCTTCCCATTTTTCTCAGACACAGTTTGGATATTGTCGACACATCACCAAAACAAACACTCGACTGACACCAGTGAAAACAATTCCGGAGCAGATTCGAAAATGCGACCTGAAAAGGAAATGGGAAAACTCTACATTTAGCCGTGACACTTGTCAGAAGCAGGGATGTACCGTAGGCTCTTGGAGGAGCTGAAGGAATGTTTTTTGCCTTTTCCCAGACAGCACCCACTTCTCTTGGAGAAATGGTTTTTAGCTGTTGAAGCCGAGATCACGTCCTTCTGCGTCTCGTCCTTTGGTTGCTGACGTTCCTGTAACCTTGTGGTTTTACCCTCACAATGCCCGCCTCACAATCAGTGACCTTTGACCCTGGTCATTTATTTCACTGCTCCAAAGATATTGAGATGATTTATTGTGAACAGTGCTCAAGGGTGTGAACTGGACAACTCATCGCAACGAAGGTGTGATGCAAATGTTTACAAGTTTTTGGAATTCAATACGTTTTTAAATGTCAAGCTAATCTTTTACATTTCTGTAGTTGTCAAGCTGATATGGTATATCAGTAGGAACTGCATCAGGAACTAGCTATTGGCAGGTCTAAGATATTTTTTGTTGTGAGAGAGGTTCATTATTTCAGGATAAGAATAATAATTACCTTCCCTTTTGACAGTTGGTAAAACATTCAAACCTCTGTCACTTTGGGTTGCCGCCATGCTCCACCCATCTTTTACACCTCACACACGCTCTCCCCTCCCCTCTATTTCCATGGTAACCGCTGGAATTAAAAAATGCATCAAAAACTTGCCGGTGCACAAGGAGGGGCGGAAAGAGGCAATGACAGCAGGTGATAGCGTGTTCTCCAGATGCCTGACAGAAATGTTCCACATTACGCAAATGTACGGGAAGAACCTCTCCCTGGCATACATGCTTCAAATGTGCTCACAATCACATCCACATATTGTCACCCTCGCCTCACCTCTTGTTTTCCCAGAACAATGGAGCTGCTTTCAGTATGTATTCTACTGTTGCTGACAATGACTTCTCCCCGGCCTCTGCCCATCTTTTTATTATCTCTTGTATCTACAGTGCATTCCTAATGCTCTGTGGATAGATGCTGTACTCTGAACTTGTGCCTTCACCCCACATTTCAAATGTGAATGTTTGTGAAATGGACTGGAATGAAATGGAAAGTAGACGGCGTCTACTTTCCATCTCTCACCATCTCCTTTCATTGCTTCAGTTTAATTTGCCTTTTTCCCTCTCTCCCGGGAGATTAATGCAAAAATGTCCAACATTTGAAATGGGTCCTTCCCTTTTGCCTTCAATGACTGATCGAGGGCATTGATAATCTCAGTCATTGGGTATAATTTACCTATGTAAGTGCAGTAAAATGGGTAAATTATAAGGCTGAGACAAAGTGGTGGGACTTAGCCGTGGCAGCACTGGCGGAAGCCGGCTAATAGCCTGCAAGTAGAGAAACTCTACTATTCAGAATGCCGGTCACACTTCATCTTGTCTGTGTTTGGCTTCCTTATGCCGTATAACAATCTGGAGAAAGGCTGTAGTACTTTGGCTGCCTCTAAGGGGCCACGTACCCTGGCAGCCCATGACGAGTGTCAAAACACCTGCCCCGTCTGATTTCTTGTGGTGTCACGACATGTGTCATTGCAGGTTGATGCATGTCACCCCATCCACATACACCGCCCTCCCATTTCCCAGCATCACTATGCATCAACGCTCCGAAATAAGTCATTTTATCACGTTTGCTCCCTAGATGCACACGTCCTGTTTATTATGCAGCGATTATTATTCCGCCTGCATGCTGTGTTGAGAGTGTGCCACCCGCTTCAAATGACACAATCGTACTCGACACGGACGGTGTGTATTGCCCCCTATGTACGCTGTGACATCACCGGGGGCTGCACACAACACCTGCATGTGACAGTGACACGCACGGTACTGTGCTGATTTGCCCAGTAAGCTTTTTATATCACTAAAAAGATTCCCGGCATAAATTATAATAATTGTGAGCATGGTTCTGGTCCAACAAAGAATGCGTCTTTAGTTTTTGATGGCAACTTGTTTGCAACCACAGCAAAAGACACAAAAAAGGAAAGAACCTGACCCGACCATGATCTTTGTGTGTAGGATTTTCTTCTTGACTTCCACTACAACTACATCTCCAGACAAACAAATCAGGCACTTGTCATGAATTCCTCTGGAGTGATTGGTTTGTTGTTCATAGGAATATCAGCGACACAAATAATATCAAGCCTAAAACTCAAAAGTTATATAATGCATGCACATTCATTACAAATTATGTTGTTTCTTGTACAATGTAATGAAATGGTTTACGCCATTTATTGTGACGAATAAAGCCAATTAATAAAATTGAGCCATACTGTTGCGATTATCCTTTGAGAATAAATTATAACAATACTTGTTGCTGTACCATCAGTGTCGGTAACAGATTTCACACTTTGAAAAAGCATTACACAGCACCGATTTGCCTCATTTACCTTTTTAATTAGCGGTTTTAATCCTCACTGAAAATGGCAGATGTGTAATCAAAAGGATCTCATGCAAAGGAATAATATGTTGTAAATGTAACACAATGCTTATAAATGCTTCTTCAAAGCTGTTTTCATACGACACTGACACTTAGCTCAGTGTGAATGTGGAGAACTAGAAGAAAAGGGAAACATGTACCAAAGCACAACCTCTGATTTGTTCGCCGGTATTTCAAATATAAGTAATGGCTTTGATTTTTGTCCTTTCACAATCCAACGATCGTGCATAGGAGAAGACAATATTCAAGTATTCCCTGAGGACAACCGACTGACTGCAAAGCAGAACCACAAAACAATGTTCCATTTCCGTTACCCAGCGTGCATTTTAAATGCAACCAGAACTGGAAATCAGCGTAAAAGACATTGTAAAAGATCACAGCTGAGGGTTATAAGATCGGCAAAAATCATTCTTATTATCATTCTTCATCTCTCTTAAGTAGTGGCAGCATCATCAGCTGCCTTGCTCCGCGCTGACATGCCAGGGACCTCTCCAACTACCGCTGTGCTGACGGAACAGTGTTTCGGTCTGGCCTTCAGTTCCCCCTCGTCTTTGCCTTTTGTTTCAGCCTGGGAGCCACGTGTCATGGGTCAAGCAGAAGAAAATACTTTAGTGCTTGTTTTTCTTCTCTGCTGGCACTCAAACAGGACCTGGTGGGAGACAGGTGAGCCTTTCTCCCCCGAATAGAACGGCAGACGGCTTATAAAGCGCTGCTGTCTTTGCCTGAGTGTTTATCAGCGCTATTCGCCTCGGGGAGACAGTTTGGAAATATTAAGTGATGGAGTTTGAAGTTGCAACTCGGGGACAAATATTCCCAAGTGTCGAGACAAGAAAGTGAGAAACAAACAGTTCCCCTTTTGATCACTTTATCAACAACAGTATCAAATTTTCACAACATCCAAATTAGGAAAAAGAAAAAAAAATGATGGAATGGGTATGTTAACTTTACAATACTCTTCAACTGTGTCACTGCTGTAATACAAATGAAATATTGATTAGATATTGTGTACAGGTATTATATGATTGTTATTGTTCTAAAATGCAATTGCAATGTTGGTGCACTGTTTAAGAGCAACTTGTCACAAAGTGTTGGCAAAATTTCTGCATTTTAATTGGGCATGTTTATTAATAAGTAAGTCAAAAAGCATTGATTTTGACAGTGGAGGGTGAGCCTCTCGCTGTGCGATAGCTAGACCTCATGCCGTTTCCTGCGAGCGCGACTCTCGCTGTGTAGCAGTGATTGCAACATATCCTTCTGATTACTGTCAGTGAATGTTATTAGGTGTTTTCTGATTGGGCTTGCGTCGGCTGCAGGGTTCACTCTACAGGCTTCATGGGAATATGCAAAGTGCTTTGGCAAGTAAACCTCCATCTTAAATACAATGCCGCCGCCGCTGCGGATTTGCTTTAGTGGGCATAATTTGGCACAGATGCTGGGTCTGTCACAAAAGGCAGTGGAAAACACATTAGCGCTTGAAAAGCCAGCGTGTCCCTTCACCCAAAGACAAAGCTTTCTGAGAATTGGGGTGTAACCACCAAAGGTTGCCTCTTGATTACTATCAATATCTTTGCTTGTAAGAGTACGGAATCCCTGGACCGAAAGCGCATGTTGCCGGACCCACTCTTACAGTAATGTGGCTTTTGGAGAGTCGGATTCATTATCTGTTTTGGAAGATAGTGTTGATCCCCTTATCAAGCACCAGGAGGTTCCCCTGCCACAAAAAGTCCCATCTAAGAAAACAAAATCCATCCTCTTTTCTCTCGCCCACATCGCTGAGCAACCAGATACCACCAAAGACTCAGAGTATACACAGCTCTCATCTCACGAGGCTGTACACCGAGCAATAAGGCAAGTCAAGAAGTGAGGATATACAATATGATCCCAGTGGGCCTCCGATGTGGTTCCACCTCCACAGGCAATACTCCGAGGATTACACAGACAAAGTAGACATGAAGACCTTAGCAGATATTGTCATTCCTTAGTTGTGTGTGTGTGTGTGTGTGTGCGTGCGTTTTTTGAGTGGGTTTGTCGCAGTGTTTTCTATTATTCAAGAACTTGGACAGTATTCCCTCTGGTTGTCCTGGAACCAATGATCACACGTTGAAAAGGGATGCTTAATATTGGTGTTGTCTGTTCCTAGTCAACTTTATCTGTATATAATACTACATATAACTAATGGTAGCTTCAATGCATTGAACCCACCGAGCCCCCCTCTCGATCTTCTCATATATCCAGTTCATTTTCTCCTCCTACATAATGCTGGACATTCAATCTGAAAGCAATTTAGCCCATTAGCTTGATGTTTCGGAGGCCAACTAAACCATGTGCATCTACTCTCCAGCATCCATACGGAACTGGGGGGACAATTTGTTGTGTTAATAATGCGGGCAGTTTTTCTGTGCTGGAAACTGAGCATTCCTGACAATGCAAACAACAACAACCACAGAATGCATGGAGGTGTGGCGAGGTAGTTTCTTATCCTGCCAGCAACGCCACTTGGGATAGGCCCAAGACCTTAAAAAGCACGTGGGTTCGTTCCACTAAATAAGCAAGGCCCGTGGTTCCCAGTTTACAAAGACAATTTTATTTCGTAAAATATATAAAATTACACATGATCATAAACACTGCTATCACAAAAAGAACAACTTTAAATCATGTATTAAGAGTCACGTACTGGTGGGGAAAGCTAGGTGGAGAGAAAAGAGAACAAACAAAACAAACTTAAAAAACACACACGCAAGAGTTCACCCAGTGAGATCACCAATTCCAGTGAAACACGGCACGCGAAGAAGACCACCACCATCCCCTTCAACCACCAGCCACTAGGAAGGATAAAACAAAAAAAAAAGAAATTACAACAACACTTAAACCCAGAAGGTATGACAGAACCTAAACAGAAAACATTCGCAAGAAATCAATTCGACCAACACAATAATAATTCACATAATCAAAAACTATAAGGAAAATAAATGAACACAAAACAAAAAAAGGACCAATTTCTGTTATTCAGCATTCGAGTCCAGTGTCAGTAGCATGCCAACCAGCGATAGCTTTTCAAAAATAGACACACTGGATGCTTTACGGCAGAGACAAATCCATCACTAAACATCGGCAGAGGGGCTGCATTTAACAACAGAGCAAGGCATCATTTAGAATGGCGGCAGAGTCTTTAGACAAAGCAGAGCAACGCAAACACCGGGACCAAATCAGCTGATGGGGTGATCGTGTCGATCACCGCCCGTAGAATTCGGCCAGCTGGTGAGCATTTCCTGTTTTCAATAAACAGAGTTAGTATAACTAAGCCACGTTACTGGAAGCTTTTTAGTATTAAAGCAACGTACCGGTTTTCACAGTCCAACCTGCACAAGGAGAGGGAGGAAGAGAGAGAAAAACCCCCACGGCAGCAGACATCTACCTAGGACCATACCATCATTAGCTATGGGATAGTGTTCGCTCCAGCTAAGAGAGAGAGATGACACTTACCACCGATTGAGAAGCCCAACCGCCAAAATGGAGCACGTTGCACGAAGCACACGGTCGCCGCTCTGCAGTGAAAACATGCAGCTTTGAGCATGAGGAACTTCAAAACCAAGCCACAACCTTAGCGGTAGCGAGTGCATTACCTGCGCAGACAGACACCTGACCCGGAAATGATGCATCAGTAGGGCGGAGAAGAAGAGCTCCACTTATATAGTATTGCCGCCCTAGTGGTCAGCAGGCGCAATTAATTGTAGCAGGACAATCCTATTTCCCTACTGCTACAGAGGGATTGTGCAAATGCTTGTTGAGCAGGAGGAAACATTTACGGTGAGGTTAATTGGCCGGGTTATGTTCAACGCTGTAAGCTCTGTAATTAGTGATGTACTTAGTCTGTTGAACTATTGTTTCAAGTTACCATGAACTATAGTTCATGGAGTGTACACAGTTACTCAAACACAGATTCTTCAATCTTTAAGTACACTTTTAAAACCTTGCACTGCTGTAGAGCAGAAATCTGTTGTGACAGATTTTATTAACCATGGATTCGCAGCCCTTTTTGGCTCTTGAGTAGGAGCAGCAAGTAGGTATTGATACTGATGCTCAACAATGTATTTGATTACTCGTTGATACCAAGCACTCTGTTAGTAATTATTTCGGTACATTTGAGAAAATGAATTTAACTTGGGGTTTGATTTTCATCAGATGTTCCTTACTTTCTGAGTGTAAAAGAAAATCTGGAGCCACTCATTGCACCCATTGTATTTTAGGTTAAATATCGGATGCTGTCGGTTATTCACTGTTACCGCAAAATTGCCCTTATTGGCAAACGCCAGAGAAATTTAACGGCATTCATGTCGATGGGAACATTCTTATCTCTCTGATCGGTGTAATGTATTGATGTACCATGCTGTATGTCTGTCTGTCTGCTTTACCATTCCCTCTGTCACTCCTCACCGTTGCATCTCTAAAGCTTTTAGATGTTACTCTAACTACTCCGGCTGTCCCTGCAGGATTGATGGCGTCTCTGTTTGGGTCCGCGGCCCAACCGAGTCTTCACGTGAAGGCGAGAGAGGAAAAGTGGAAAACCACCAGAGAGCTCGCTGATCCCCCCCCTCGGACGTCAGACATGGGGAATCAGACATGCACCATCCCCAAGTTTACTGAGTCTTTCTGGAGGGAACTCACGCAATCAGAGGACCATGTCTTCGGTGAGTGGTTGTATCAGATTAATGGACATTTGAGCAGTTTGACAGTTGTCTTCATTTTTTTTTTGTAATGACCATAATACAATATTTTTAAAAAGGATTTTCAGGTAAGACATTTCACATTTCTATGAAAAGGCTAAGCTGATTTTTTTTTTTCTTCCATTTTGACATAAGATAGGTAATCAAGATAATGTTTACTTTTTTAGGTTGCTTTATTGGAATATAAAAAAGACGCTTTACTGTACACCCACACCTTGTATAAATATTGTTTGAACGTTGGAAGTGGAACCAGAAATAAGTCTCGATAGACTGTAATTGATATCAACCATAACTGTTAAAGGGTTAAAATAGAATCAGCTTTGATGACTCCGGTTGCGCATTTGTCTCAACGTACTTACACAGTACATGAAAATAACCAAGAAAGTGCTAAAACAATTTTTTTTCATCAAAATATTTTTCGGATGAAGATCCTGTATATTCCTGTTTGAGCTGCATCCGCCTTGATTTACCAGCAGAAGCCAACACCAAACAGGCAAACCATTTACCCTCGATATCCGATTATAATCTTTGTGCTCTGTTCTCCCTGCGAAGGCTGTTTCTGTGCTATAGACACACTCGGAGCTTTCAGGTAAGGAGTCATCAATCACTGGCCCTCTTCTGACATTAACTTTTTTGTCAATGCCACTGTCTCCAGTTTGTCTGCAGGCTGAAAGATTTGAGAGGCACTTTTTATTTGCAGGCATTTAACTCCGCCCAGCTGGGGTAATGGAGCTGGTTGCGTGCAAGCAATTAATGCAGCCACAATGCCAAAAGTGGTGATTTGTCATACACCAGTGAGGCATAATCATTATATGGAATGTAGCGCTCCTAAACTACACAGCCTGGGTTGATGTTGTGATTCTCTCTGTCCTTGGGTATCTCATGGCCTGCCCGGTACTCCCATTTCCACATTGCCAGGTCCGAGACACAGACACAAGCACAAAAGTACACACACAAGACGTAACACTGATTCCCGTAATATGTGTTGCTTTCTATTATCAGTGTCTTCATCTGTGGTTGCTTTTGTGTAACGGAACATCAAGCTAAAGTGGTTCTCAACAAACACATTTAATCTGTTTGTCAAACACTAGTTTTTCCCTTTAACAGCATGGTACGTTGAATTGTAATGCAGCTTTTACATGTTTTTGTATCGCTTCCGACTGTCATTTGTTTTGACTTTAAAAGTAAGAGTGCTGCAAATTTATCGGACCTCTAATTTGAATTCCCAAGAGTCTCTACCTCCTGTCTGCTCTTGCCCTTAATATGAAGGCATTTCAATTGCAATGAAACCCCTAGGCTGACAGCCATGAGATTAGCATGAATGTATTACCCCCTTGGGTGCCATAGGCTGTAATAAGTTCCCCATTAATCGTATCCGTTGGGAAAAATTTGTTTAGGCCTTAATTACATATCATTAAAATAGGTCTTGATTCTCTGAGATTTAAGCTCAGAATTGAACGTCTTTGGCTTCCTTTGCCTTTGGCCAGACTGCAAATTCAGGTTGCTACCTTCACCAATTTGATTTGTCATGCCCTCAATTATGTATTTTAGTTTTTGCTGTTTTCAGAAAGTCTTAATTTTGTATCCGTCTTTTAACACGCTAAACAAGGCTCTTAGAAATCTGCTTTAGAAAAAGTGAGTGTGGAATCTAAAGGAAATTCAAAACTGCCAGGATAGTGCAAGGAATGTCAAGCTGAGCTTCTCCACATAGCGACAAAACACATCTTGAATGGAAACTTAAATGTCATACTGCTTTCTGCTGGGGAACTCCACATGCACAGCATTGCAGCTTGAAGCCGAATCACGGTTGTCTTTAAATCCCTTTCCTTGACTCTCCGAAACACTTTGAAGTTCGCAGCCAGCGATGGAGTTCACATATGACTTTGAATTGTGCTGTGGAGGAACTGGTGACCTTTAAAGGTTCTGCATGGCTTCAAATCCATATCAAATGATATCCAGACATGTAAAATACTCCCATTATCCAAAGGGCTCTATGGATGCTCATTACAAAGTCCTTTTCTAGTTTCACTGTGTTCACATGCATGCCATCAAGCTGTGGGCAATGGGCTATATTGTGATTTACTATCATCGGCGCTGGAAATACTAGCAGTAGTAACTTCGATCGATCGCTGACAGTTTGGCATCACATTCTCACCGGCGCTTTTCGCAGCCTTGAACACCAAGGTCGTCATGACGATATCACTATTCCAACAGGTTATTTATTACCTAATTACGTACATTATTTGAAAATGTATAATTCGAAGTTTTAAAATGCTTTACGGGTCACAAATGATGGTGACTGACCCTCTTATTGTTCGGTTGTTGATTATTGTATTAAGTAAACTTATGACCTTTACAGGACGTTAAGGATTGAGGATGCCCTCTCAATCCTCTGCCAAAATTCCCTTGCAGTAGCACTCTTAATGGCTATTTAAAAACACCGGTCAGGTGAAACTGTGGCTAATAATTTGAATCAACTGTTCATTAAACGTAATACCATTATGCAAGCTTAGTACCAACACTTAATTGCATTTAGTTTGTCATTTAAAGCGCTTTCCTGCGGGTTTTTTTAGATAATTGAAAGTCCGGCGTATAGGAAATTGATGTTGAATGGATGCTACTTGAACACATCAATGACAATAGCCCAATTTTGACATTGTCGAGGCGGTATGTGGAAAGGGGCATCTTCACCACAAAGCCTTTTTATACTGTTTTTTAATTCACTGAAAGTAATTAGAGCGCCATGCCTGTGGAAATGATTATTCAGGGTTTGCTGGTGAGTCATAAGGTTTTCAAATCGCTGTCATTCAAGAGGATGTCAAGTAAGTGACTCATAACATAACGTATTCTCTATTATGTAGAAAACATTTGGCCCTCTTAACTTTTATGCATGTTGCATTTTTATGAACCATGAACTAGAGGTTGAAATACTCTATTTACAAGTTTGGAATTTTCTGAGAACTGTAAAACTTCTACAATGACTTTTTTCACCACCTTCAACAAAATGATCAAAATCAATATTAAGCCGCTTGGATCCAGTTTATTGGTGCATCTGTACAAATGTTGTTCTTTGCCTTTAGACAAATTTGTGTTATGGGAATTTTAAATATATGCTTTACATTCAAATCTTTTGAGTTTAACATTGTATGATTTGTGTCCTTTTGTCGGGATCGGGCCTTTTGACTTGATACATTTGGAGTTGATAATGTTTTTGTTTAATTCAAACGTCTATGCTGCGCCAGTCACATGTGTTTAAAGATCTACTTCTATCTGTTAGTTTAAGGAGGAGCACGGACTTCAAGCAAAATGGGTTATTTTGAAAATATTTGATCTGAAACCTGTGTTTCATAGAAATACGAGATTTGTCAGATTTAAATACTTATATACACTACTTTCACATTCAGGTTTAATTGTATCTTTTGTTTAGCCTTTTCTTAATAGAATATGAAATATTTTCTAAATACGAAGACTTTCTGCTGTGTGTAGAGATGTAAAATAGATATTCCCCTGGAAAGCGATGTTCAGTATCTTACAATACTGTCTTTAAAAATTAAATTGTTTAATATTCCCTAATTTAAAACAGTTTCAAATGTAACCAATAACGACACCTGCAATACCTGCAGCACAAAACATGTTTACATGTTCTGATAGTAATCCACATTACAGCGGTACTCAGCCAGAAAGGAGCATAAAGAACAGTTGCTGAGTAGTCAGCTGTAACCTTTTCAAAGCTTCAATCCCCCACGCAGACCACCTGTGGAGTGGTGGATGTTTTCCTGGCAATGTATTGTGCTTTATTTAAGATTCAGAGCGGAACCTTCCTGCCTTTTAATCGGCTGTTTTGAGACTCCGTCTCCATTAAAAAGACACACAAGTTCGAGCTGACAACCGTTTCAAAATACAGGAGAAAACGTGGCCGAAACGGCATTGAAGGTTATTTACATTGGCCGGCTATATGGTCTGCTCCCTTAGACAGAAACATGGGAATGTTCATTGGAGCATTCTGACTCGATATGCCGATGATTTATTAGACCACTGGGACCATTTGGGCTTGTAAAACATGAGGTGAAGCCAAGACCATTAAGCTATATGCTCAGCCATGGTGAGCTTAATACCACACTCAATACATCTAAGGTCCAAGGACCGAAGCACATTCACTGGTTGATTGGTCCTTCTGCTCTATGAGGTTTTTCTGAACAACCATAAACCCTTTTCAAAGATTTAGTGTATTTGTAGAAATTGAGCATTCGCGGGAAAGTTTGACACAAATCGCTTTTTTTTGTAATGCATTTCCGCTCGCTGGATTGAACAGTGTTGTTTCGATCTAGTAACGTATTGCAAGATACTTGATTATATCCAAGCAGCACTATGTTTGCCACATGTGATTGTTCCACACGGTCCTGCTCCTCTGATAACAGCTATGTACACCTACTGCATTACTCTTGTAAGATTCCGTTAAAGCTAAACAGATGGAAATTGTTCCGTGGTGTTCAGACTTACTTATTATGTACTAGTTCAACCGGCTGTTCAGCAAGAAAAAAAATTCCGAGGGTTGTATATTCTTTTCTTAATGATGCCTTTGACCGAGACTGCTGTGTTTGTAAGCAGCTAAAGGGGAGACACTAAGCCGCAGCTATGAGTTTTTGAAGGTTCATTACAGTAACCTGATTGTTATACTTTCGTGGGGAGATGTCAGGGCAATAGTAATTCATCAAATAAGTTTTCATCTTGCCACACAAGATTAATTCCCATAGTATTTCCCTAAAGGCTTTTCTTTTCAGGAAGCGAGCTTTAGGTCATAAAGGTATTCAGCTGGACCAGAAAAAGAAAAACTCTATGCACGAACTGTGTCTGTATATGAGACACAGTTTCTAAAGAACTGCTTGCTTTTATTCTGACAAAGAAGATGCATAGGAAAAACAAAAGTATTTGCATTTAATGCATTCAATTCATCTCAAGGTTCAGCTTTATGTTCGTTATACAACACAAGAGTGGGTCATGCACTTGCGTATCACCTAATGAAGAAATCTAATCATGTGACCATCATCATTCTTTTCTATTCAGGGCATCATGCCGTTATCTCGGGAAGATGGGAAATGTCTTTCTTTTCATCCAGGTGGCCCTATTTCTGACCTTACCACACTTCTCTGTGAACAACGTCTCCATATCGGAATCCGCGGGAAGAGGCAGACGTTATCAAATGTCGATGCGTTCAGGCCGTGTTCATTTTTAGCTTTATCAGAATATCTTTGTTCGGTTAAATCTCATGTACTTCATTAATATTTTTCCACTGAAGCTTTAATATATAATATTGGTCATGTATTTAAGGAGTCTTGTATTTGTGAATGATTCCCCAGACAGAACACTCGTCTTGAGCTCTCATTTCCTCAGCCCTCGCCAAAAAGGCTCAGAGGGGAGAAAGCCTAAAAATGACACACATTACCATAAAAGAGGTATTTCTTATTTCTAACGATAAGATGAGTGAAGGGTGAAGACTGTTGAAGGAATTATACTCACACTTGTCTCTGAGATTTTTATTTTTAACAGGACTCGATGGCATATGTGCATTTGGTGCAACCACAAGTTCACGTGTAAACAAGAGATTTTATACCCCCTGAGGTGGAGGGCTTTTGGAAGGAAGGAGATTTGAGGTCATGTTCTTGACATCTGTGCAATACATCACTGTTAAAGTCATTGGAAACAGTAGAGGGGCTGGGAAGTGGATGTTAAATGTAATTCAGGTTAAGACATTTTTTTAAAAGAATTAAGTGATGATAATAGTTGATGGACAGAATAAAACACCTACACATTAAATTGGCTCCAGCCTCTCGCTTGTTGTTTTTGTTGTTTTAAAAAACGGGAAACTGCTTATGAATTAAATATTTCTTAGAATATTTCACAGCATGTTAACTGCTGTTCATTGTTATTGATATTTCTTTCTCTGATGTTTTCTGGTATTTTATGGCCCAAGTTCTTAATAAATGGATCAAGAGAAGATCTGCTAAAATAGCCAACAAAGAAAATAATCATTTCTTGCAGCCTGAATAGTAAAACACCAAAAGACAGCACCTTATTTTTAATTTAATAGTTATTGATGAGAAAAAAAAACCTTCCCTTCCTTTGAGAGACATGATACGATAAGAAACGAGTCCCACTAGACTCGTTGCTGCATGTCGGTGTATCGTTTCCCAGAATTCCTCCCTGCATTTCAACTGCGTCTTCTCACTTCACTGTGGGAGGTTGCAGAGTGGAGGAAAGAAAGCGTTTGTGGTTCACTTAAACTGGAGTGCAATGCAAGACCGTGTCAGCGTGTGGCTGCCTCAGAACAATGGGAAATGCATGTGTTTGTGGATGTGCTGCCAGCCAGTTCACCAAACATCAGCCCCTCCATCTTCTCTTTCAGTGGAACCAATGACCACGTACACAGTGTTTGTTGTCCAATAATATGGCTGAATTATACATTTTATGTCATATTGTAATGAATTCTATTTCAGTAGTAGTTAGCATTTACAGCTAATGTTAAATGCCGCTTGTCTCTAATGGACTTCATAGCAAACACATAATTTTTTGTTAATTCATAAGTGACTGTTTTTCTCCAGGTATTTTAACGGATTATTTTGCCCGAGCATGAAGCAGCATATCCACTCGTCCTGCCGCGGTTTAATGATATCAAGTCATGGCCGTTGCACATTGTGCAGTACAGGCCCTCTGGAAGATCCACTCTTGTAACTGTGAGGCTTTGAACTGAGGCCAGATGGCCTGCAGTAACCCAGTGCAGCAGGAGGCTTCGCCGCTGCGGAAGTCAATGGCCTCCTCTGAGAGGAGGAAAAAAAAAAAGACCGGAATCGTGATCCACCTACCCACTTTGAGATGATAAGTTGCCCCTCCGTCGCTCCGGGGATGTGTTAGTCCTACGCTTTTTTAATGTCACACAACGAGGCTTGTACTTGTGTAGCACTACTGATCTCAGCAGGAGGAGGTCACCACTATAACGCAAATGCATTGCAAAATTGTATTCATCAATGTTTGATCGGTCTGTTGTAGATATTGCCAGTAATTGTGGAATTCTTGAAATTATGGCTCTTGGAAAAGTTTCTCATGTTGCTTTTAAATTTTCCTTTTTTTGTAACATGCAACTTTAAGGTTATAAAGTGGTTCCTGTGCAATTGTAAACATTTTAAGTTACAAACGTATTCCTGTTCTTAAGAACACTGTAATTTAGTTTGGCATTTAAAGGACTAGATTTTTGACAAACAGGATGTTAGTGCTTCTTCTTTCAAGTGCAAATGAAACCAGAAGGCCATGTAAATAATCCAAGACGTCACACAAACATAGCTGGTGTTGCTATGCAACGCAGGCAGCTAAACAATGGCACAAGGCATTATATACTGTATTTTGGAGCCAGAGGTGATAGGTCAAATCAAAGGGTGGTTGAACAAAGTGATGGAATACTGACATTTAAGCAAAGAACTGAGTTATGTTCTTGCCTTGTTAACTTTTTGGCTTAGTTCACTGGGCCCACTTACCAGTTTCATTAAATGCAGCGTCTAAACTTTTTCTTTCTATCAATAATTATAAATACTGTATATTTGTTTCTGTACATAAAATAGACATTGAATTTAGAACAAAACACAATTTTAGGCAAATTAGTGTTGCAGTGTGAAATGTAAGACTGTATCATGACATTGACAGCGAACATCTGGTATTGTGTGTGTGTGTGTGTGTGTGTATTAAACCCTGACACGCGCTGCAACGGACAGAAGCGGCACGCTCGTTAATCAAAGTAAAAAACGCCAGAGACTCTCTGCCTTGTTTTTGGTGACAAACATTTACCCACCAGCGTGGCGGATAGCCCTCCGAGTCAAAGGTAAGACTCAGCGAAGAGCGGCAGAATGTGATTTGAAACGTTTCGTGATAATATAGAGAATAACTGATAGCTGCAATCAGTTGCCCAATGTGACCTGGAAATGAAGATAGGGAATTACAGAAAGGAAATGGCAAGGAAGAGCTATGTAGTTATTGACACCTCTAAAGTTTATAAAAAAAAGGCCTGTAACACAATTATCAAAGGTGATCTTGAATTTGAGCTCAAAAGTGTTGAAATAATTAAAAATCGCCCCCAAAAATAAGTGCGTCAGCTCCTTGTTAAGCAGTATTGAAGGACCTCAATGTCTTTTGTCCATGTGTGTACAGTTGCGTGATTGTTAGCTAAGTCAAAGTAGCCGAAGCGGTTTCGTAATGAGTGATTGCATTATCTGATCTTATTCTGCCGCCGCTCTGCGAGAAGAGAGAACTTGTGGCGTCTTTCTTGTGGGATACTGTTTCATCCGTCTTGACAAGACAAAAGTCACACTCACTCTATTATAGACTTCAGGATCTCTCGACACATTCTCCCTGTCTCTGTGAAAGCAAATGTGCTAATGAGTGAAATCCCACAGATGGACAGTCATTGTTCAAATGCTAAAGCGGTTAATGAAGACCTCCACCCTCACCAAACACATGACACGGGCGCCTGTGTCATTTCGGGACGTCAGAGGAGAGTAATACGGAGGCCTGGGAAATCAGGATAAATAATAAGGCCATTGTTCTTTGCAGGGTTGCAACGCCCACCGTTTTCTCCCCTGTGCAATAGTTAGTGACTATCTGCGAGAGAACATTACACTTCGATAATTCCTCACACAGGGATGGAGCTCATATTGTGACACGGGATCCCATTTAGTACACAGCAAAGCTTTGATTCAGCTCCTTTTCTATGTTCAGTGTGCAGAATTCGGTGCAAGTAGCCACAATTCATCCCCTGGTTCCTGTTGTAGTAGTAAATGATGTAGCAGCGGAGGGAATAAGTTGGCTGCGCGTTCTCCTTTATTCATCTTTTTACTTTGTTGTTCCTCATTTTCAAAGGCAAGATGTGCTTAAAATGTAGTTGATGAAAGGAGAGAGAAAAGACCAGCCAGCAGGTTTTATTTATGGATTCACTAAGGCTCTTCTTTTTTTTTTTGTTGACCAGGCCCCGCTACGGGCATTCGGGCCAGCAGTGAATCTATTCTACACTCTCTAAAATGATGACATACACCAGGCTTTGTTGTGGGGGGGGAGTGTGTTTACTGAGGGCCGGTGTGCTTCCCTATGCAGTTGTTTGGTCTGACCTCTCCTCCCCGCCAGTGACATGCCATTAACTACTACACATGCTCCTCTGTGCACCTACCATCCCTCGTCAGCGCAGGCAATATATTTTAGTTTGTCTTTTTCAAAGCCAATGCTACGCTTCCAGCCCGCTTGCCGTAGGCTCCACTGCTCACCATGCAGAATGATAACTGGCCTCACAGATGTCCTTCAAAGGACGCCGAGAAAGAAGTCACGTCGTACTACTGTTCTTTCAGATCTGAAGTTGGCAGCGGAACTGCTGGAATTTAGTGTAAAATAAGATGCTGTTGCATGTGTCGAGGCAAAGGGCTTGGGCCGAATGCCTTCACCCGAGGACGGCCTCAGGGGCAAGTCTTCTGCACGTGTGCCAACGTGCTTGCTATTTTGGTTTCTTTTCTGTCGTGACACCTATGCAGTGTGTCTCGCTCCCCCACTTTATTCTTTTCTTCACACCGTCTCTGTGTGTCAGGAGAGGGCAGGAAACTCATCTGACACTCGAGCTGAGATTTAATGTAAAAGTGTAATAAGAGATTTGAAGAGAGTCGGCTCCTCTCTTAAACGCCGTCCCTTCAGAATTCACTGTTTTTTGGAGGGTATTGTTATGGGTCGTTGAGGAACCGGTGCTTTTCTCTGGTGAGAATGGCGTCCCACATATTGGCCTGTCGCCCTTGGCGATGATTGAGACCACATTTTATGGGAGTTGCACTCCAAGTGAAACTCAGAGGTGTTTCTGCAAAATAGAAAATGGTCGGGGCGTGGGGGTCAAAGGGATGGCCTCTTTATTCCAAGCTGCCAATTTCAACTTTGATTTAAGTGTTAGTGTTCCCAGGGTATCATGAAGAGCGTAAAAGACTTTTGAGCATCAGAGGCAAGAACCCACTTATGTCCAAATGATCAATAACAATTCGTTTTTACATCAGCTAACTTGACTTTGCACCAAAGAACTGCAAATCCCAGAATGCACCACCAGCAGGCCAGTACAGGCTGCTCATTCGTAACACATGAGAACGGCAGGTCTCAGCAGAGAGAGAGGACAAAAAAATCTACTTACAGTACAACCAATGAAGCCACTGGTACAGTAACATATTGGGATAAGTATGTGTTAAGTTGAAATAGTTTGAAATGTGTTTGCATTATTGTATATTTTATGCTTTTTGGGGTTTTCTGGGTTTTCCACCTGATGAACAAACCGGACCAAAGAATTAAGGAAATTACATTTTAAATCTGAGTTATAAAGAGTTCTGTGCACTTCTGAGCTAGCGTGACTTTATAAATTTAACTTTAAACGACTAATCCAAAAGAGGAAATTGTTATAAAACCATTATTCTCCAGGCTACCGTCTTATTGGCACACTCTAAAACTTAAGTTGTTTTTTTTTGCACTTTCAGCCTGCTCGGCGGGTTAGAGACGGCTGCTGGCTTTGGGTGGATCCCCTCGTGGGACCTCATCCCCGGCGCTGGCTGGCTGGCCCTTGCTGGGTGCCGTTCTTTTGTAGTGGTGCGGTGCGAGCGGCTCTAGCTTGTCTTTAAAAAGCCTGTGGGCGAGGTTGGCTGGTTGGTTTCACAGCACTGCTCTCACCATCGTTCCCGCTGAGCCGAGGCTCCCTGCTCGACTGCCCGTCAGATCTTGTTTTTTACCATTTTTTCTTTTGGATGGCCCATTTTCTGCCGTGTCATCACTGTTTATATCCATCATCATCTCCATGATTAAAATGATTTCTTAGAGCACAACGTTCTTCGTGACCTGTATTCAGCCTCTTAACTGTTTTCATGGTAAACCAGAAAACTCATTCAAAGAAAATTCAATTACTATAATATTTGATCTCAATATTGAGCCAGATAAATGTAATTATAATTTTAGCAGTAATTTAGCATTCCTGCTGTATTTTCTATTACCCACTAAAATTTGAAAGAGCAAACTTGATTAATGCTTTGAATATGTGTTATTACTGTATCACTATAGTAGACAAATAAATTCCCCTACAGTTGTTGTATTTTTGCTTTTCCTGTTTAGAAAAGTGGTCATTGTAGAAAGAAATTAAGGACGGGCTATCTTTTAATTAGGTTTTTTTAGACATAAGACAGAAGCGTTCAAGGTCAGAATAAATTCATTATATTTCAAAAGATGGAATAAATTGTTTGTACCTGGATTTGGGTGGGTGCGGAGAGGGGAGCAGTTTGGAAAGGGGAGAGTATGAAACACTCTTCCGAATGCTGATTCTCTTAGAGGAGTGAACATAATATATTAACTGTAACTTCTCAAGTGTCAAATGTGTGTTGTGTCTGCATTGTTTAGGCTGACAGTGCTGCCTTTAAAGTGGGCAATCTGGATCATTTTTTACTTTTCTATGTGACAAGACCTGCATTGTTTTTGTCTAAGGTGCTTTGATTTGGTTTGAATCTCATTTAGAGCTGCCTTGAGTTAGGTATGAAATTATACCAATATAACAAATTGCCTCACAACTGACCTTGACAAGGTATACACATAACACTTTATGAATATATGATTCATTCCAGGTTGTTTGTTTATGAATGCTTATATTTTATCTGGCTAACCCAAACTTTTAAAACAGTTTGTCAGAAAACTCTTTTCTTTGTGTGCATGCCAAAATGTGTAACTTCTGTATGTATATTTCATCTTAATAGTACAGCAGGGCGTAAGGAAATTTGGAAATATAAAATAAACTAAAATCCAACGGTAGGAATGGGGTTCCCAGAAACTAGATGGAATTGACAAGATTCAAATTGTGGATTTATAAGAAAGTGGAATATTTTACAACTAATTGAACAAAACTGATGCTGTATCAATTTCAGGGAGTAGAACATATTTCACAACAGAAAGGCATGTGTGTAATGACGTTGGTCCTTGCACACTGCGTTGACGTAGTTGCACACTGGCGACTAAATGCCATGTCCAACTGTACCTGTGTCAGTGTGAGGATGGAAAAAAAAACAGAAAAGGCACATGAAGTAACTGCTTCTGTTGAATAATAGAATCTAGAGGATTATGTCAATTGAGGTTGATAGAGAGGACTTCTGAAATTGAAGAGAAAGTGAAGCAATGCTGTTCCTTGGCAAAAAAATCCCCCCAAAATGTCACTGTAATGGTTTGGGCAGCCCTAATCTGTCTCATGACAGTCCCGCTTTATTTCGTAGCGGAGTTCTAGTATTGTTCGCCGCCCCTGTTACACACGAAAAAAAACAATAAGCCAATCACACTACATCCGAGTTTACAACTTGCCCCTACACAATACTCTGTGTGTAGAGAAATGCGGAAGGGTTTCAGTTGTGCAACAGGGGAGCAGAGAGTCAGAAAGGGTTCTGCATTGTTGATCCAGAATGACATTGATAGACAGCAGCTGAAGAAAAGCTGATAGCCATGTTTGGCATGCTGGTTCTTAAAGGAAGGACGCGACTGCCGATCTGAAGTTGACCGAGCATGAATTCAGCAGGCAATCGCCCCAAGTGGTTGGGCTTTACAGAGGTGAGGAAGGAAACTTTCACATATGACTTGCTTGACTTTCAACTTATTATTCTCTTATTATTCTCCTCTAGAAATGCTTGTTTCTTCCAGAGTTGTTTTTACATGTGCCCACGTCTCTTTGTTGAACACAGCGATCCACGTCTGTTTCTCCTTCTGCTCTACCTCTGTGAGGATGGACAATTCTTTAGACAAATTTCAAATTAATCTGACAAGAATAATGGTTGCATTTGCTGTCCATTTTAAGTGGAAAGTCGCCTGGTCACACAGTGGTCCAGTCAGTTTTTTTGGACTATTATTATTTGTTTGTGTGTTGATGCAAAAAGATTTTGCCTGAGATGAAAAATCTGAATTCTGCACTGCATGAGCCCCCTGTCTGAGAGCTTTCCCCATTGTCCCCGCATCCTTACACGAACAATACCAAGGCCATTGGCATTCTCGTCCAAAAAGTTCTCTGGTTGGCCTCACTTTTCAAAGTGGGGTCCTGCTGCAGCTATGCGCTTTTATTAAGCAAAACGGTGTAGTGCCAGCCATTTTTAAAATGAAAATAAACCATAAATAAAAAATCTAAAATCTTAAATGATGACTGAAGCTCAGCAAAAGAAGTGTGGTAGTTATGTGGCTCGGACTAAATGTTGTTGAGACGACATATGTTGTTTAAATCCCTACAATGAAATGTGTGCAATCATAGAACGTAACTATAAGTTCAAACAACCACCTTGCAGAGTTATTGGCCAATTTCATGTCAAAGAGTCTCTCCACCGTATATTTAAAAATATGACCCCGTTATTGTTAGGGTTATTTTCTCTACACCGCACAATAGCACACATAAATGTCGCATCCTGAATCCATGTTGTTTTTTTCTGGCTTCTTTTCTGGCCTCACAAAGTTTCTCTTCTTTAATCTTTCAGTTTGTTTCTCTGTTAGTATAGCAGTGTCTGGTTTCTTATTATGATTCAATGGTTTAAAAAAAAAAAAAGTTAAAGTTAAAAAAAGAGCTAAATAATGTGCTTGCAGTATAAACTTATAGTCCCTCTTTTTCTTTCTATCAGTAGGCTGACATTTTCAAATTCACATGTAATCGAATGCTACCTTATTGCATATCATGTAATGACTTCTACCATACTGCGGTGGTCTTCTCATGAAGCCAAGCCAGTGGGCCGATTGATGACCGTGAACCAGACGTTGACGTCTACGGGCAAACGTAAAGTAAGGAAACGGCATAAAACGGAAGACAAGCCGCCCACTAAGTGAGTTATTTTTCCTAACATTCGTCTGGGCCCTAAGTCGTTGAGGACTAATTAATTCAAGAATAAGCGTCCCCAAAGGCGGTAATTAATAATACATTTATTAGTCTTGATGGAGCCCATGAGGTCTGGATCTCATTGTGGCGTCCACGCTTCTGGTGGTGTAACTTACCCAGATGTCGCTTCGGATGAATTGAGAAGGACGAGAAAATCTGCGTTCGGTCATGCCTTCTGATTCCATTTTCGAAGACCCCCGTAAGCCGTAAAAAAACGACCATCGAGTTGTGTCACTTGACATTCAACATGACGTTGTTCAGTTCCTATTGACGCCGTGGCCACCACTAAGGGGAAGCCGTAACAATGGTAACTTAGGAGCGAGTGGTGTGTGTGTGTGCGTGTGTGTGTGTGTTCTCTAATGAGTCTTTCAAAATGAAGCCTCGGGAGGACGGACGTCTTCCATACCCCCTTAAAGAGACTGTCAATGCTGAAGAATTAGCGGCTATTCAATGACCTCCTTTCTCGCTAACTCGACTAGAACAGCTGCACTCGGGCTATTTACAATTTAGTCAAAATGCCCCCCTGAGAGCCCCGCCTAGCCACACTAAACAGAAGTGCAGCGCGTGAGCATACGCTGAGCTGAGAGCCTGAGAAAAATAAGATATGAATGAATCTCAATTCAAGCCGACTTGGTTCACCACAGTTTTACACCCCCGGGGGGTTAATACCTCTCGCTGCGCCACTCCAACAATGACATGGGTGATGTCACAGATGTAAAAACTGTTGAGTTTTGTAGACTGGTGACGATGTGGCTATTTGGGTCTCAAAGCTTCAAACTTCCTGTTATTACACTTTACCCACTGAATAACTCGAGAGAACTTCAACTGACAAACGCGAATGAAACAGTCCTACTTTTCGTTGTGGATTCTCATTTTATGTAACCCCTCCTACCCCCCAGATTCCTGTGCCTGTGGTTTACAAGCATACAAAAGGCATTCCAACCAGCGTAGCTAGTTTTGCAAGCTTCATCCGGTGGCTGATGGCTGTAACAGCAGCGCACTGGAAAAAGGAAAGTGACGACACTCTGCTTTTATTGCTTGTGGAAAAGTGGCTTTCCTGAGTCACAAATTATGTTTTCTTATTTATTCTCTGCAACGCTACTCCGCGCTGACACAGTCCAGAGGATGCTTTAAACAGCATTTATTTTTTATGTGCAACTTGAACTGTGAGCAAAATATAATCATGATTTGTAAAGTACATTGCACGAAAACAACGATAAGTACCCGGGGAGTGATTAGGAGGGCGGTAAAAATGTCGACATACTTCAGGAAGGGTTGCGATGAATTGCGAACTTGCATGTGGAGGGGCGGGCTGAGTGGGTCATTGTACGCGGACGCGTATGAATTAACTTAACTCTGCCCTGTACATCTACGAAATGATCTGCTGGCCATGGAACGCCCGGCGGAATCCCACCGTGGTGCTGGCAATAACCACTTCACACCACTGCTGCTGCTTCAAGTTGGATAAACATCGGCCGTCTGGTTTCTTGCAAGTCTGGAAAGACTGCCTATTTCTCTTGATGTTTATGAGCCGTGCAGTGCTATTAATTTGCTTTATTTTGCAGAGCTGTCAAACTGAAGAAAGCCAAACGTATAAATGTTTACATGGCTCGCATTATGGCAGGTTAACCGAGGTACAAAGCAGGTTCATGTACTCTCTAATGCATCCCTTGCATCCCACGTCTTAAAGTGTGACATCCTGCAGCCGCTCTCTGAGCCGCTCCCAGTAAGTTCGGGCCAAATGAGCTTTTTCCAAAAGAGTTTAATCCAACTTCCAGAGCCTCGAACCTGCTGTGTGACAATTGTCTCTCTTTTCCCAGCTCCCTGCTGCTTGTGATTTGGAAATAGCGTCTGCATGGGGGAGTCTATTTCTTACTTTGAAACCAAGCTAAATTAGGAGTCAGGCTGGTTGTGGGCGACGGGGATGTGGTTGTGGTGGGCTGTGCCGCTGCCAAAGGGTGTGTCAGGGCAATTTATTAGCTTGCTTTTGCATGCGTGTGTGTGTGTGTGTGTGTCCCTCAGCCCTTGGCAGCTTGGCAAACTCAACGGCTGAGGCACAGCTGTACCACTATTCTAATATGGAGTCATTATGTCCATCCACATTGTGCCTCTAGTTAATTTAAAAATGTGTCCATAACTGAGCACTTTTTTATCAAAAACTTAGTTTACAATCTTGTGGGCCAGATTTTTTTTTTTTTTATGGTTGCATTCACCTGGAGCAATACAGTATTTTCAGTCCTGGTGTGTGAGTGTGTGTGTGTGTGTGTGTGTGTGTGTGTGTGTACTACTCTGACTATGCAATGCATGCACACAGTAGGAAACAGGTGTTCAACGTAAAAACAGGCCCCTGTGGGAGGAGCAGTTTGGGTGTGTGCTGCAGTGATGCCAGTGTTGCAGCTTTCTTTCTTTTGTGCGGATGCTTAGTTGTTCGTAATAACATGTTAATGACCCCAATCTTGCAATCAGCTGTGTGTCGAGTAGAGTTGCAGTCGTCTGATCGAGGCTCAAGCATCGTGCGGAACGTAGCGATACGGTCTGCATACTGCCGACACCTGCTCCGCTGCCACGTCCCTTCAGCTGTCTTCAGATGCCAGGGGTCTGTAAGACTTGTTCATTGTGTTTGGGAAACCAACTAAAAATACAAATGGTGCTGCTATCAGTGTGTGTAATCACCTGGAGGTCTTGCTCAAACTGGAAAATATTAATTGACCAAAAAAAAAAAAAAAAAAGCAAAAACAAGTACAGGGGAGTGCCTGTATAACTATAACCACCTTTTCTGAACGAACACACACATGAAATCTGTAGACTATTATAAAAGCAAACACATTTCTTTCACTTCTTTGGTGTCAGTAACGATTCTGACATAAGCTTTTTTTTTCCTTCCAGCCCGTTGATTAAGTTTTGCAGCAAAGTAACCAAAGCTCCTTGTTTGCCGTTTATTTTTCTAAAGTAATCATTGCTCACCTATAAACACTTACGGTGATAAATATTTATGCCTCTATTTTCAAAATGTAAACCAGAGCAACTGCCTTTGAGGATAACACAATCATTTAAATATATTTCCTCCCGGTTTTCCTTGTTTGTTTGTTTGTTTGTTTTTTTTCTTCCTGTTTGCTCCGCTTTCCCTGAACAAAATGTTAACAAGCTCCTTTTCTGCCCTATCTGGTGTGGGTGAACAAAATGACAAGGTGAGAGGGCCGTGTGTGTTGGTCTGTGTTTTATTACATCTGTGTTTGTGTCCGTTCTGTGACCACCAGCCACTGTCAGGGCTCCCGTTGCCCCCGACGGTAACGTAATCACGCCATTTGATTGCCAGTTCCCTCCCCTGCCATAATTGATGAGTCCAATATTTACTCCTTTACCTGTGCGTTGTAAACATTCATTATGAGGTTCCTTCCCCGATAGGTGAGAATAGGACGAGTCCAGCCTGCAGGGACCCGCTGTCAGTTTGACTAATGACAGAAATGAACAAAATCTCATAATTACTTTACAAAAAAGGACAGTCTCCTCCTTATCTTGGGAAAATATGCATTTACATTCTTTTGGGGAGGGGGGGGGGGTTTATTAAATTCTACCTCCACCACCCAGCCCCCACCTTAATACATTACAGACAGCAGCAAGTTCTCAAATTTCAAATTGAATTTACTGCTTGCCATAGACACAGGGGTTTCATAATCAGATTGGGACATTATTGTGTTTCTATTGACATTAGCATTGTTATTATTTTGTACTGTGTAAATATTACTAACCGGAGCGAGCCTGGTTGCACTGCCAGGAAGGGGATTATTTTATGTATTTATTTTTGTTCTAATGCTCTCAAAAAAATATCCTTTCAAGATGATATCGGATGCATTCCATTATCGGGACATTCTGTCTCTGGATGCCATCATGCCGTTTTATTTAACGTAGAGCTGCGCGTAACCAAATTGAATTGGCTACCAGAGTTTTCATGTCAAATCTATTGTGACATACCAAACAGGTGACACGGCAACTATAGGGACCGATTGAGCTACAGGACCCCGAAATGGCATATGAATGAGACAAAGCACATTGGCTTCTAAACAGAAATCCAGCGCAGCTCAGCGATGCTCTCAGAGCGTCTTCTTGCGTATGCATGCTGTGTGTAAGCGCGTCTGTAATTGGATAAGCCTCCAATAATGCGTATGTGTTTTTAAGTTGTTACCGCCCTGCACTAAGAGTAAGGAACAGCGCGAAGCAGCAGTAGTGCAGAGTGCAAAGCTCTCAGCCACATCAGGTATTCAAGATAGAGGGATGTATTAATGCTTGGAGGGGGAGGGAGAGACGGAGCAGTGATATACAGTACGCTCTGCTTAGACAACTCGACTCCTCTGTGCCATTAGACTTAACGGGGCGAGCCAAAGCGTAGAAGCAAAAAGAGAAAAGTTTTTGACGCATTGGTGCAAGAATATGTTGTTTTGTTCACGTGACTCGCGCTCAATCGCTTTCTATTGCTCCTTCATACAAACATGGCGCTGTAAATATAATATCAGACAGAACTCTGCTCGATGTGATTGCATTCGAGTGGCAATTCTCTAATGTATTTCTTTGCCGAGTGGAATCCCACATAGAAGCGCGCTATACGGCATATTTGTGTCTTTTGGGTGACGGATGCTGGTCGATCATTTGTCATGCTGGCAAGGTAATTACCAGATTGAAAAGGGGAATGAGATTAGCCCCCGACCCTTCCAACGGACACTCACACCTACAAACTTGCCACACACACACACAGTGTTAACACCATCAGACATTTAGGGGAGAAATTAGGCTACTTTAGGCTACTTTACTTCCGTAAGGAAAAGAAGAAATCTTGTGGCTCTTTTTAAATGTCTTGTGAAAATCTTTTATGGCCAACTGTGGTCTGTTCAAAAAGTTTTTTTTTTTTTTCTTGTGTTTGTGCACTTGTGCAATCAAAGTGGACTCTTTGAAAAAAACAGACAGGTCATTAGCGCGTAATGAGCTGAAGTACTTTGGGCAGTGAGGAGGATTTTCTCAATAAGTGATGACTTGGGAGATGGATACAAGAGGGCGGAAATCAGATTTTCTCAGCTGGAGACAACCTTTTCTTCCCGCGGGTGAGTCCACTGTCCCTATGCATGTTTCATGTGAAGCCCTGCTCAACTACGCTGGCTAAGAGAATGAATAAAGCCTTTTGGCCCCCTGGCAGGCATGTCTCCAGGTCCTGATACTTCTCTTTAATGCCAGATTGCTCACCAGGCCTCACGCATGTAAGCAGCACCTCCAACAAGTATTTCAGGATGAAAAACACCAGCAAAACGGACAGAGAAGTGATAGTGGGAGTACAACTCAAGACAGAAGGATTTTTTTTTTTGTAAACCTGGACTACAACCCGTGATCCTTAGGAGCAAAGACAAACAGTATCGGCATATAAAACAAGCGATGAAAGGGAACTGATTCACTCTTGAGAAATATTGATTAGATGCCAACTCGCCCTCTCTTCATCTCATTCCGACATCCTGGAGTTTTATCAGGGAGCCCAAAGTTAATTTGAGAGCAGACGCTGCGGCACCTATTCTTCAATATGCTCGCTCATCCTGCACCCCTCTCGCTCTCTAAATATCTTCCCCTCCGCAGGGCTTTAAAAAGTCACAGGCTGCTTAGTTGAGACGTGATGAGGCCCGGTGATGGCACCCAGCTGGCCCGTGGATCTGCCAGGGTGGCCTCGGTGACATCACAGCAAGTGGCGCGTGACGAACCGCCAGCGCGGCAGTCGCGACCCACGAGATAATCTCCCGACAGATGAGGACAAGGGCCGTCTTGGCTCGCACTCCCACCCGGTGCACTTTTACCGCATGCTCTGCCGTCTCCACAGGCAGGCTTGGCTTTTTTTTTCGGAGAGGTGTCGAATGCACAGTGTGTATCGCCAAAAGAAAAGTTGCTGCCTGTCAGGTGATGACAGGTAAGTGGCAGGGGAGGAGAAATTAAACAAATCGCTTTTTTTTTCTTCTTTTTTTTCATTATTTTCTTACGCTGTCAATTAGTCTCAATCAATCCCGTCGTTTCTGTTTAGAGTTGTAACAACTCCAGCCTGTCCTCCCATCCGTCAATGCATGATTAATACGGTGTACAATGTGTTATCTCTACTTCTGTCAACCGTTGGCAGCAGCGGCACCGTGTAATTGTCTTTCTACACTGGACAAAATTAGCTGCTTCATTTTATCCCGACTGGTGGGAATACAAATTCCAGACCTGTTTTGGGTTGTCAGAACATGCTGCTTCTCTGAAACCAAATCTTCTGATCACAGATGTGAGACAGATCCGGTCAACGGTGATTTGAGAAAGTGCTCTCCTCAAACGAGAAGACTTGATTGGCTTCCTCCGCGCTGCATTTGACTGCAGCGTTTACCCCTGAAGTAAAGGCGCGATGTATTATTAACAGGTGATGGCACGCGGGGGTTGTTCGGGCTAAAAAAAGGACTCAAGTGATGTGGGAGCAACGCTGTCAATCTTCCTTCCTCTGAGAGTCAATTAGGTGATAAACAGGTCTGCATGTCTTTGGCAGTTGGGAGAAGGCTGATAGGCTGTCCCATCAATGTCCCGGGGCAAGGTAAACTCGCAGTGCAGCTTTACCGCCAGAGATGGAGGCAATGTGGGGCCAGCACTGCCATTTGAGAGATAGAAGGCTGTGTGTGTGTTTTTTTATGGCTGCATGCAAGTGTATGCATTATATGCTGCCACTATTTAATGTGTGTGTGTGTGTGTGTTTTGGAGAATAGCCTGGCAGGAATGTATTGTATTGCTTCCGCTTTCAATGCGCCATTGATATACTGATGCGCAAACATAGATGTTTTTTCATTAAATGGCTCTAAACGGTTTTGGAATGGCTAAAATAGAAGCTTGTTTGTAACGCTTCGGCGCGGTGTCGGGTGAATGCTCCCAGCCTAGAACGTTGGGGGTCAAGGAGAGTCTTACTCATGGTCCCGTAAACATCATGTTGCCATTCTTCGTATTTTCCTGTTCACACCCGGGTGAATACGTCCTGCTGACTGTATTACAGTCTTTTACCGACATCGAACAGACAGTGACCCTAAGCCTTGCAGTGCTCTCAAAATATTATTTTAACATAATAATCGGGCCTGTCATGTATTTGTTTATGCCGATCATTTGACTTTGAGCGGGCGATAGGTGGGGGGCTCAAAGGAATTTCTCTCTATATATATTTATTGCAATATTTATTGGCAATGCTGTATCATTTTAGCTTTAATAGCGGCCATTTTCTAGCAAGTGTATGTGTGTAATATTTATACATAAATGATTTATAGCTAGCAAAATAGAGCTATAACATGGCTTAGTTGACAGAATTATTACACACTCAACTTTATAGATATTTAAGTTGTACAGAAGCTTTTAAAGTGTGCCCATATAATTAGATTATATTCTAATATTGTCTTTCTCCATGTCATTTCGTTCACACTTAATACTAAACTGAAATAAACAGGCTCAACAGATTAATTTTAATGAGTGGTTAGCCATTATTAACCTCATTATTTTCCAATTATCAAACCATACGCCACATCAACACAGCACAGAAGGATCGAATGTGGTGTCACACACGTGTCGTTTCTACTCTCTGTAAATGACAATGAAACAATTCCAGCGAGCTGGGACACCATGCATTAACGATAATGAAGGCTATGGTGGCCCATCCAAGGCTAGGAATACAACGAGAAAGTATTTAAATGAATTGAATCCTAAAGCGTAACTTATAAAACTAAATATACACAAAAAAATATATTTATTTATTCATATAATATATGTCAATATTAAGGAGCTATCCTGGAAATTGTAGAAATAAAGAAATGAACACGTTTTTACTATTGGTAGTCATTAACCGAATTGTTCATGCTGTAAGTAACTACGTACGGGAGGAGCGCCACCCGTCTCTCCTCAGTGCTACTGCAGCCCCCCATTCTGATAAAAAAAAACACAGCAGCCATTTTCAGTTCAACCGCATCTGCGGGGTGTTTAACCTAATTTTCTGCCATCGTGTCTTCAACTTGTAAAAGATAAAAGAAAAAAAAAAATACAGAAACGTGTATTTCAGCCCGCTCACTGAATTTTGGGGCTGAAAAAGAGCCGTCTGCGGGCGCTTATGCAGCGTGAAATGCAAGTGGCGGATGAGTGACACCGTCAGCTCCTTTTCTCCACCCTGTCTTTTGGTCGCAGGGCGTAAGAGCTGGTTGGCTAGACAGACGGGGGCTTTTGGGGTCATTGTGTGTGTGTGTGTGTGTGTTTCGTGAAGAGACACGCTGATTGAATAACCTTCCCCCGGTAACAGCTGTCAGGTCCGGCAGAACAGACACGAGACCGATAAAGGTGGATGGCAGAGGAAGGTGGGCAAGATGGCCGACCGCTGCTCCAATGCAGGGGCTCAAGGGTTTGTGATGGGTGGCCACACCGATGCTCTCGACTGGGGTCCCAGGCGGCTCGGGGCGGCTTATTGTTCGACCCGTTGCTCATCTCTTTTATTCCCCAAATGCAGATTCCATGCACAGCAGTGCAGAGCACGCGGGCCCAACGGCGGCCCGGGACGCTGCAATTGTCTAGGTGTCAGTCGCCAAGGCAGCGTCTCAGCATGGTTCACCACTGGGCATGACAGGGGATGCAGACCCCATGAAGGGGGATTAGCAGCGCACCCATTGTCTGAGGGCGCGATGCTGCTGGATTTTGGCTGCACGGCTATTCAGCGACTGTATTTCTATTCTCGGGCACTTGACAGGGACGCTCAGTGGCCCCGCTTTTGTTCCGCCGCAGTATCAGAATGTGTTCATGTCGCGCCCTCAGCAGAGGCCCTTATTATCTCTTCTGACATGAGGGGGAAAGGTGCGATGGCAGATTCTTGTTATTGCTGTGTGCTGCCTGACCTGCAGGTTAGCTTGTTTTTTTTTTTAATGGGTTAGGTAGAAGCTTGCTCGTCATGTATAATTTACTGTTAACGCTGAAAGGAAAGCATGTTGACCGAGACTTAACATGCGACTGTTATGAATACAAAATTAAGGGATTTTTTTTGGGGGGGGGCAATTGTTGGTTCGGTTTTATTTACAATGTATCCATCTCGGTTTGCTTTTAAGACATTTTTCAGAATATACAACTGCGCATTACTGTACAGTCGTTGAATAGGGTAATTTTAGAGGCGATTAAAATTGGAAAAAAAAGCTTCGCTCAAATGTAATCTATACTTCTTTTTGGTAGTCATTTAAAAAAAAAACGATAATTAGATAATTGACAATGTATTGTGTATGTGTATCAGTCTGAAAAATATCCCACATTAATATTTGTACATTCTGTAGGTATTCACTTGAGAGTAAATGCAGTAATCGATGTTTGCTGTACCTCAATGTGTACAAATTTGAAGAGTCCAAAAACCTGTGCTCAGACTCGCACTACTCATTTCCTCGTAGAGAGAGCGGTTTTGGCAGCGCAGCAGTGTGGAAAAAAAGGATGGATGGCTCCTTGGTCTCAAAAATACAGAGGCAATAGTTGTTGTTTTCTTTTGTTTTTTTTCACTTTTTATATTTAGGTAGCAGCTCAAGGAGATACAGGTTTTCAGTAAATGTGTTTCGTCCCTGCTGTGCTGTTGAAGTTGAAAAGTGCTTTTTCAACTTCAACTATGCTTTTTCTTTTTTTTTTTTTTTTTTTTGCAAAGTTGCCCATTCTATTTAAGTCAAATGTTACATCTTAAAAGATAAATGATCTATAGGCTGCCTCAAATCTTCCTTACCCCTTCAATCGTTATTTTACTCAATAAACAATGAGTCATTTGGAAAATGTCCCTCTGCTGAGATATAAAAAAAAACTTCAGCCTGCAAACAGATCATGTGATCGTTCTGCAATTGTGCGCGCACTGCCAAGGCATGCACCGATGTTGATTATCACGTAAACAAAACTCCATTGTGACTTCATCCGGACTTAAAGCTGAATGGGAGACATATGCTTCACTGTACACTATCCTGTTCTGAATTTTAGCCCCCCTCGCCCCTCTTAGCCCTGTTTATCAAAAGAAATTCCACATACCTTTCCAGGAGATGTTGAAATAAAGAGACAAGAAAATCTTGTGGAGCATAGCTCACTGGTGCGTTGCCAAGTAGCCCTCTACAAACAAAAGAAGATCCATAGCTCAGAAGTACCAGCAGTCATGACATTGATATAACAAGCGAATACTACTGCTTTTTTCTTACATTTGCTTCTCATTTGTGGGTTTAAAGAGGGAAAGTGTGTAGAGAATGCCATGTTTTTTTTTCTCCCTCATCTTTCCCCCTTGTCCTGGTTTTGATGTCACTGGAAGGTGAGCGACTGGGTCCCGGGTAGCTCAGAGGTCGTGCAGGTTTTACTGGCCTTGATCCATGTCAGGCAGCCATAATGAGGAGGTTCTGCCTTCGCCGTCAGCTGGGAGTAATGGCCGCCCTAAAGGCCTTGATTGCAGCTGCCGCCGAACACTCCTCCACTTGGCAGCTTGACTCTTGAACTCCTTCAATCATCTGTCGGGCTCGTGTTCAACCTGCCGTCCCCTCGGACCATTTTTATAATGAATGTCACTTGTAGTTCCGCTACAAGTCAAACTACAACGTGAAGCACTTCAATTGAAAAAATAATAATTACTTCAGTGACGCGGTGAAAGTTTTCCAAGCTGTCACATGGAGTGCTTGTTATTTATTTAACATGGATATACAAATTATATTTGTAATTTTTGAAGAATTGCGCCCCCTCACATCGTCCAAAGGTTGTGCCTGAATCGACCAGCTGATCTCTGTCCAAACAGGCAGGAGGAAAAAAAAAACAGTCCTCGGTACGTCTCCCTGTTAGACAGAACGTCATGTTGTCTTGTTAAAGCACCAGTCCGTGACAGCAGGGTGGCTCCTCGCGTTCAAGCATTGTCACTCCATCACAAAATAAATATATGCATTTGTATTTTTTACCTTGCTATTCATTTGCTGTGCTTTCATGCAAAGGACAATGCCTGTCCGCAAAACATTTGTATGTGTTCAAAATAATCTAGGGGCGTATAGATGATGGTTATAAATACATAGATCAAATTGAATTGTATCTGTATCTCTAAGAGGATAATATACGTGTGGTAGATGGGGCATGGCAGGGGAAGGTTTCTTCTGCGTCACTTAGGCAGCTAACAGAGTGTGGGCGGTGACCAGACAAGGCAGAAATCTGGAAGAGGTGTTGGTGTAGGTCGCCTCCAATTCACTGGATCACCATGTTCATTTGCAATCAGGCCCATAATTAAGGAAACCAAGCCAGAAATTATCAATCAGTTAATTACTGGTATGCTGCAAAACAAATCCCGTTCCTGATTGGAGCCCACTGGTCGTCCTTGCAAGCTGCTGCCGTCGTCCAAACGAAACCAGGGAGGTCGATGTATTCACAAGCAAAATAACAACCCTTTTTGTCCCACCGTGTGGCCACATTGTTTGAGCGACACAGGCAAAAAAAAAAACAGTGATATAATCTAAGTTTAATTAGCACTTTTTTAGCAAATCTAAATTATGATGATAATTTTACCCAGTTGTACCCGTGGCTTGGCCAACCTCCACGTTTACTGGCGTGTTTCTTGCAGCGAGTGGCACAATAAATGTCGCGTAACATGTACCGGTAACATGTACCCAGCTATTAACTCCAAATGACTGGGAAATAGAGGAGAAATCAATTGAGGGATGCCATGTTTAGTGGTTTCCATGTGCTTGAAAATTGTACGGTAGGAAAGTGCTTGTGCTGTAAAAAGGCGAATGATCTTGAAACTTGGTTGGAAAGACTTTCTACTGTGGTGGAGAGATAAAATTGATGGAAAAAATATACTGTGCGCACACAAATGCGTGCACTCTTACATTTTAAGGGCCGCACATTTTTTTTTCCTGTGTATAACCATTTCTTTTGTTTTTTTTCCCTCTCCCGCAGCACACACTCATTGACACGGTAATTATTTTAGAACCCGTTTTATTTACCCATTTAATTGTACACAATCGCATTGTATCCCCAAAACAAATTGTGCTATTGTTCTATGAATTTTGCAATCCATTTAATTCAGTAAATATACCACGTTATCAACATAGGAATTTGTAAAGACTCCTCGCAGAAGCAATGCAGCAAGGCCACAACTGCAACTCTGCACACAACACAACTACGCTTTTTGAGACTCACTTAACCTTTTCCCCATATGTGAAAGAGAGGGACCTATAAACCGCTTCACTCAGGACCTCAATTTTCCATCGATACATTTCCTCTTCCCCTTTAGGCATTGGAGCTTCAAAATGCCGCTGCCTGCAGCCCATCTCTATAGTAAATGCTGGTCGGATGGAATTAAAGGGGAGGTACTGTGTCCCTCTTGGCTAATGCATTTTCATGATTTCTCTGTTAGAGCGATGAAACAAAACTGGGTAAAAACAAAAGGCAGCTTGGCAGTCCAGTACGACAACTCATCAGAGACCTGATGTATGTAAACACTGGATTATGTTTGATTTGAGTGTGTTGTGCGATAATCTATCTGGGATAAGAGTCAGTCTCCATCTCTGGCCTCCCTACATACGATATGATAACATGTCTGAGAGAAGAACCGAGGATATTGTTTTCTCACATTGGCTCTAGATGCCACATTGAATCGATTTGTTTTCCTTTTTTTTATACTGCTGTTTGCCTTTTAGTCCTATCATATAATTGGTTTCGCCATAGTTTCTCCGAGCATAATGCAGACTGCACATTGCCACCGATCTGAGCTTGTTCCGTCTTGTAAGAAGTGACCCAATATCTGGTGACCTCAAGATATTTTGTGGGAGCTGCATCCAAATAGGGACACGGTCCTCTGCTGGTAGCAGGCGGGGGGGGGGAGATTGGAATGAGACTCAAGAGGCCAGAAGCACAGAATCTGGGCCCAGGTTTTTTTTTTGGCAGGCAGCAGGGTGTGAAATTTACAGAATATTTTTGAATGTTCTCTGCTGCCTCACTGTACTGTCAGGAAGTAGCTTTGAAATAAGAGGTGGATAGTGTGAGTGGAAAAAATCAGATGGGACGTTTTGCCATCTTTTGTAAGGAAGACTACAATGCAGAGAATATTTAAAAGAAATGTGTAAGTAGATTTTTGATATTGGGATCCCAACAGCAGCACTTTGGACCGGTTTAATTATTGTTTTTTTTTAATTTTCAATTACTCCTGCACATTTCTTAGTTCAGCTAATGGATCTTTGAAACACGTTAAAAACTTAGGACACGACATGATAGAAAAAAAGAAAAAGAAGTCCGCACCAAACCAAATAAAAAATGTTTTCATTTTCTTTCTCCCTGTCACATCCTAAGGCCCCATTTATGCACATGGCAAAAGAGATGGAAGTAGTGCAGCGTGCCTAATTTGCAGCAGGCCCCATATTTTCTTAACAAATTGCAGTTCCATATCATTTAGTTTCCCTGTGTTATTGCTAAGGAAAACAATCAGAAAACCTCAAACGGGGAACACTGATCTCATCCCAGTCTCCGGCTTCCCTCCCGGTTCATCTCACTGTCTCCGCCTGTGCCAGGATACACTGGAGCAGATGCCTTCTTTTTGTGACGGCCCGCTGCCTGCCTCGGTAAGTTGGGCAGCAGGTCACAGATTCTCTCTCTCACACACACACACACACACACACACACACACACACAAAAACACACGGCCCCACTGTGAGATGGCTGTGAAGCATGTGTGTTTAACTTACTGGTTGTTTAAGTAAGCTGAGAACAATCCCCTCAGGTGATTAGTTCATTCGAAAGTCCCTGTGTGCGGAGGCCGGTAGAGGTCCGCGGCCCAGCCTCGCTTGCCCCGTCCTCTTTCTTCTTATCGCCTCTGTTTTGCTGTTTGTTTGCGTTTCCCTGGACTCTGAGGGAGAAAAGGGAGACGGCGCAAAAGCAAAAACCTAAGGGAGAGAAATGTTAAGCCAGCTAGAGCAATAGCACCGGTCTTTGTCCTGCACTCATTATTTTCGCTTTGATTACAATCTGGAGTAGCTCAAGTTACCCTAATTCGGCCGGCTGAGGCTGTGGCTGAAATTGTTCTGCGCTGAGTGATGGTTGGATTGAAGCCGTCGGGGGGTTAAGTACTGGAATGGATGTGGAATTAAAAGAAAAAAGAAATCCTAATAATAATAAATAAATAGATACATAAAAATGCAAAATGCAATATCCGTGGTAATAATGTGACAAACGCACAGCGTCGTGATGAATACAATCTCATACCAAATCCCCCCCCACTCTTCCTGCATCGAGGAGATACAAAAACGATGGGACAAACTGTGTAATTCCTCCAGGAACACTTTCATCCCAACGGGACATCTTGTTTATGCCAAAACGAGAATGCCGAGGAACGGATTCGGTGTTGAACAGCAGTGGATGGATGGTGAAACAGGCATCCATGCTGGCGTCCTCCGGACCAGTGACGGCGGAGTCCTCGGGAGAGAAATGAGTGGCGAAGACGCCGCCTAAGGGCCAACCGCCACTCTAGACACCGAGCAGTGCAGAGCCCCGGCCCCCATGTAGCACTAATCACAACCCCCTGTGCCTTCCATCTGTTCCCCATCAGTGGCCTTACAGTACCACTCCATCGCCTCGCCACTATCCAGCCGCCATCCTCTCCTCTGGCTATCGCCCTCGCTGTCAGTCAACCTTCCTTCGGCTGGACTCTTCCTCTCTCTTTTTTTTTTTTGACTTACTTATTTCTTCACCTATTACTTCTAAGGATGCAACATTTATTGCATGTATATATATATATATGGCGGAGGTTCAAACAGTCTCCCCTCTGAGTACCAATCTGTGTTTTCAGGCTTTTTCCCTCCAGCAGCTAAACGGTAACATGCATATTTATTGTATATGTTCACATGTTGCTCCCGAAGAATAACGTGCAGTCTGTCACACACCCCCCCCCCCACCCCCAACCCACACTCTCCCAACTGTTTCTCAATTAACGTCCCGTTTGCCTTCTGGTCACAGCACGTAATCTAGTGGAGATGGCAGAAAGTGTCATCAGACAGATGTGACTTCTCCAACTACGACTCCGCCGTCACTTGAAATACTAGTTGGGCTCACCGTTGTAATGCAGCTAGGCGGATTTTCGCAGTCCCTAATGATCAGATTAGAGTTACTAATTAAAAAAAATAATAAGAAGGGGGAAAAAAAACAATATTATGAGCTGCCCTAACGCTTCTCTGGGCGGTGATGAGTGAGGGCAAAGTTATTATTCTTTTGAACTCCTGCGGTGTGGGGGAAAGACGGCAGACATTCAAAGCAGCATGACGTTTGGTGTTTGTTATTTCTTTTTTACTTTTTTTAATTCCTCAGCTGGAGATTTATGGCTTGATAAGTGCTTCAAACTTTTTTTTTTTTTTTTTCAAATGGGGATAATTTAAATACACCTCGAGGGCAGAGATGGTTTTTCTCTCTCTTCTTTCTGTTGGTTTTATCTGTCTTGCTGTGTTGCTCTGGTCCATTCTCTTCCCCATTTTTATATTCAGAAAGGGCTTTAATTCTCGTATGAGGATTTGCTTCTCCCAACACATTTTATTCTTTAAAAAACAAAAACATGCCACCGCTAATGTATGTAAGCTTGGAAGTCATGTCCATTAGCTCGTCTCGCACAGCATCGTCACGGCAGCGAACAAAGGTTTTTAGCAGAGAGGACTGTAAATAAAACGTGTCTTTTGAGGACCCCAAAAAATGACCCACATACACTCCCGGTACGTCCTGCTGTGGATTTGATCAATTTCACTCACTTGCCTCAGATTTTAACAGTCTCTCAGAACTTTTGGCTTTTTTTTTTTTTTGTGTGAGAAAAACTCTCACATGGATGTAGGTCAGAATTCTTTTAGAGGCTATATTTCTCATGGAATTTCTGTACTTTTATCTTGCGGACAGGAGCTTGTTCGTGGTGGTGTTCAGCAAGCTATGGGAGAGGGTGCTTCCTCATTCAGCCATTACAACATTTGTTTCTATTTTCTGCGAAGCGTGACTGCTCGACAGCTCATCCGTATAATTAAAACGACCTTTAAGCAATTTGCCGCTCGGTTTCTAATATTTATAGCCTGGTCGTTATTCCGGATGCACAGATGTGGCGTGTCGAGGAAGGGAACATGGGCCTGACAGGATCTCACTCCTATCGTTCACTTGGAAAAGGGATTTGGGTATAGGTAGTCAGGATGGTGATGGAGCTCTTGCCCAATTTACTCCTTCAAGTGTCAATTATACAGACAAATATGTGTGGCGCCAACGTGGTGCTGAATTTTAGAGCTGTTGCAGCCTGTCAACATGGTGGTAGCACGATCATTAATCACCGCGCAGGACATTTGATCAGAATGCATCCAACCTCTCCTGTTTCCTCTGATGGAAGGACAATGGAAGGCGGTGTTCTTGTTCTGTTAATTGGGTTAGTGCAGCTAATTGCCATTTAGATGTTGGATAACACGGATGCATTTTACTCCGCAAATGTCGGGATGGCGGCAGAAGCGATCATGTTGACTTTGACTAGCAGACTTTACTTTGTGATACTTTGCTTTGCACTCCTTTTCTGTGTTGTGTTGGATTCTGCCGAGCAGCGGTGGTTTGCGTGCCAGGTGGTGTTTTTTATGCCGCAGCAACGAAAACCTTTGCTGGTGTTTGTTTTAAATTTAAATTTTATTCTCACAATCCAATTGTGATTTTGTTTGCCACTTTCGAAGAAAGTACGCGTGAAAGTTTGCAGAGCGGCAATCTGGAATGCCATAAGTGGTTTATAATTTGTGCAAAAATGTTACATGAAATCACATCATCGTCTTCTGCCCCTTGCCCGCCGTGCAAAAAAAAAAAAAAGAAATCCCTTTCCCGCGAACTGATTCGGAGAAACACGGCCTACTGTACAGGGACCTGGGAATTGAGAAGGGATTTAAAATTACAATACCTGCATGCCCAGCTGCCCGACTCAAATTGCTCCTCTGTTATATGCTTCTCTATGCAATATCCTGCCATTGAGCTCTGTGCAATGCTCGCTAATAATGGAGCTGTCTCTGGCGTAAGGATTTTCGTGAGCGGGTCATGAAAATTGGAATAGAGGGAATAGATATGTTACTGTGCCAACCTAAATGGGCTGAGGGGTTTTCTATTCCCCAGCCAAAGTCACAGCTACTGGTTTTTTTGTGGTGTGCATTGGAAACGACTGTCCATTTGCAGGGAACACAACGGTTGAGAACTACACACCAAGTCCAAAAGTGAAACATCCCCAGTAATATATCAGAGCACATCCTCACAGCTATTTTAGTATATCTTTGAAATAAAAGGAGAAGGACTAAAAAGACTTGTTGGCGTCCTTGCTTCAATGTAGCTCTGGCACAGTTTTTTTTTGGGGGGGGGGGGGCTGCCAGCTCAGTTTCTGGCCCCGTTATTTTCTTTCAAATGAGAAGAAATGTCGTATGTCCCCCACCAGGAGCGAGCGGCCGCTGAGAATGAGGAAGAGGCCCTCTGCTTCACACGCAGCAACGTGACCGGCTGCATGACATCACTTAGCCAAAATGGATTGCCACTTCAAAATGGGAATGCTCTGCCCAGTGTTAGCGACGCTCTCACTTGAAGAAAATAATTGACTCTGAAACGTATTCAATGTATTTTCATTTAGTTTTAGGCCTGGCAGCATTGTTGTTTCTTCTGTGGGTGGCAAAGATTAGTTGGCAGCATTTGGTATCTTCTGTCTTGGATCTGTGTGGAGGGGGACGAATTAAAGACGAGAATAAAAACTCCTTAATAAGAGCTGCTTGCAGTATTCCAACACGTCCTATGGTGCTTTTAATAACTAAGCTGAGCTGCATTTCCCAGCTATGATATTCAGCTTGTGAAGATTAGCCTATTGACTCCCATTGACTACATTTAGAGGAATCATAATGGTTCAAAATGATAAATAATCCAGGGGATGTCAATAAAAAATGTCTGATGGGTCGTCGCACAAAGGCTGTATATTTCACATCCAGTTGAAATACAGGTTTGGGTGTTTCCAAATTAGCAACAAATTAAAAATAGTTTACCAAAACAAAGGAAATTGTATTTTCCAAATAACAAGACATCCAGGCACATTCTTTTTTTAAATAGGTATCGAGATATTTGCTGCAGACTTCTGTTGCCACCCTTGTGAAATGTTGTGTTTGAAAATCTCGTCAGCAGTGTGTTTTTTTCCCCAAACAATGTCCTGATTGCTTCATATAATCACAGAGCCTGCTGTCGACTTTCATTAGAAACAATTTTCTTTGTCGGTTTCATAGCGGGTTACAACTCAAAAACTTTGGCAATCGAAAGCAAAGATAACTGTGTGTCTAGAAACGTCTTTGGTGGGTGGGGAAAATGTTTTTTTAGTTGTTTGTTAAATTTGTTTTGGAAAAATATGAAGAAAATATGAAAAATATGAAGTGCTAAAAAAGATAAAGGCAAAGCTATTCAGTCTTGTATGTTCTAGGTACATATTATTCAGACGAAATGCTAAATGCATAAAGCTTTTCCAAAGAGTGTGCAGGAGTGTATGCGTGTGATCCTCCCACCTCACCTCCAGTTTTTCTTAGGTGACCTGTGCACCACTCTCTCTCTCACACACACACACACACACACACACACACACGCGCGGCCTGATCGGCTGTTCCTAAACACTCGCATACACACACGTTCCCACAGTACGAGAACATCTGGTTTCCAGGATGCCGCTCATGAATGCGGACCTTTTAGCTGCCGGTACAGGCGGCCTGCTGGTGTTAATGACTGGCTTATTTCTTGGCCCCCACGATGAAAACGGGGAGAGGATGCAAAACGGAGGCAGCCATCGTTTCTGAGGAGTAACCCAATCCATCCAGCAGGAGCTACGTGTGCGTGTGTCGCGGTTTGTGAATAAAGGGCCAAAGGGGTGGGTGGGGGTGGGGCAGCTTGAGGTCTCTGGGGTCAGAAGAGGCAGCCGCAGCAGCCCAGCGCGTATATGTGCCAGGTCTGACTTCCTCCCAAAAGCACACAGAGGTCACAGCAATTTCCCTAAGTCAGGAGTGGGTCAAGGTCCCACTTCCCTTACGTATCAGTCACTGAAGGATGAGGAGGAGAGCGCAAGGCATGGTCTTTGTAGAATGACCCCCCCCCCGCCCCCCCCCCCCCCCCCCCCCCTCCTCCCCTCTAATCCCTGGAGTGGCAGGGCTCCGTATGCTGTAGTTTGCCAGGTTATTGGGGTTATGTGAGGGGAAATGTAATAAGCTACAGAAGTTGTATTATTCAGCCTCTGACCTAAAATCTAAATATTCCAATCATTATTGGTGGGGAATTCCCTCACAGGTGTCATTGTGTTTCTTGATGTTGGCACTGTCCCAGGATACTTTTCCCCCTGGTTCTTCTCAAACGTCAGCACATCACCTCACCTGGCAGCAATAAGCGAACAGGGATGCTTCGCTAGCGAACTGAAAGGGAATACATCAACGGTGGAAGTAAGACATTTCCACGAATAGAGTTCAATAATGATTTAAGTAGCTTGGTTAGAAGGGATTATTTTACTGATCTTTTTTTTTTTCAGGAGGGTTTTCCTTGACCCAGATAGGAGGGGACTCTCTTTCCCCTCTTTGGTTTGTTTTGGAATCTCCAAAGAAGGGTTTAAACTTCATGTTCGTAGCAGTTTGGTTGCTTTGAATAAATCCCCTTCAACCCCGTCATCCCAAATGAGTATGAGTATTATGAACTGAAAAACGATTGGTTTTTAACATCTCAAAATAGGAATGCAGTATCCACTGGCCCCGACAACACAATCAATATTTGGAAACATAAGCCACTCTGGAGCTATAGGGGATAGTAGTTGCTCATGCAACTTATGCAAGTAAAGTAACCCATGGTTACAAGAGAAACATCCTCCTTTTGATATTCCCTGATATTTTGTCTTGACATATTTATATATCTGCTAATATTTGAGTCTTTCACGTTCTGGAGGCCACCTGCTCCGCAATAACACATTTTAAAAAATGCATGACTCACTTCACTTTGAAAACAGGAGCCGGCCACTCGGACGCTGGTACAAACAGGCAGCCTGCGCAGCACTCGAGCTGTTGATAACAAAAGCCATCACCCTGTGCACCGCCAAGCAGTTACCACATGATTTTATGAGAGCCGCGCTCATTTACGAGTGCAATCAGTTGCAACCCAATGCCCCAAAGGATGCCAGAGTTAGCGGCCCTCTTTGTCCTATGATGATGGACTGTCGGTTCAATGGCGTTATTGTAGCTCTAGTGGCCATCCAGGGAGTAATACATTGATAACAATATCGGCTCATAAAGATGGGCTGTTGGAGAAAAGGTCACTCCCTTTCTTCCCCCGCACTGTATCTATCGCTCCCTCCGTCTCGTGATTCCTCCGTCGCTCCCTCTTTCTGCCTCTCCCTCTATCTCCATGGCTGCCAGTGACGACGGACTGCCCCTCGGCGCGCGCGGAAGCTGGAATGTCATGTTTTAACTGGAGTCAGAGGTATGTTGACAGGCCAGACAGAGGGAACAGATGGCAGCGTGACATGCCCAAGGTCATCTGGCGTGCCACTGTCGGGAGCGCTGGATTTGAAACCCAACCCTTTTTTTGCCCATTTCCTTTTTCTTTCTTTGGGACCCCGTCCACCCCCTTCTGTCATTTACTCTTTCTTTCACCTCTATCTCTCTATACCTCTTTATCACATAGCCCTTTGCTGCATTTCTTATTCCAAACCCTGCCTTACACCTCTCTCCTTCTTGCCATGTCTTACTCTTTTTCTCCGTTTTCTCACCCCTTTTCTGCGCAATCTAGGTCACAAAGCCTCCTGTACAGGCTGCTGCCTATCTCTGCTTAAACACACTGCCCCCTAAACTCTCCTGACTATTCTCACACGCGCACACACACACATGCACGTGATTGAACATCCATATTCTTTCGCACTTCTTTTCCCCCCACTTTATCCCACACAGGCTCGGTTGGAATCACATTGGCCTTGCACCCAACAAAAACGTGCCGAGCTACCTTTGTCCCCTAAAGTCTCGCCCCCGGCAGCCCTGTCAGCAGAGATGTTGAAAGAATCCAAATGGGTTTTAATTACCTGTGTAGCCAAGCCTGGCAGGTCGTGCACCGGAAATCCCAACCCCACCAGTACCGTTAGCATGCCGAGTCGCAACACATGGATCCTTTGTCTTCCAGCTAATTTTCAACAGAAGCAAGTAGAGTAAAACATTCTGTGGGAAAAGGAGGGAGGGAGAGAGGATGCAAAGGGAGAAAAACGTCTGTTTCTGCTTGCTGCTTACCATCTCCGCTGAATGCTTTTGAGGGCTTGTAGCAAAATCTCAGACAGGGCAGAGCAAAATGTTCCTCACCCACCGAATCTTGTCAGAATAGTTTGTTTCACTTCAGCAAGCACAGCTGTTTGTCCCGGGAACGCCTTTCCTGTGATAAAGAAAGCAACAAAAAAAAAAATGCAATGCAAAAAAGCAGGTCTTAAAGGGTAAAGAGTCAGGAGGGTGTACATTTTCCTTCACGTAATTAACATGTTGGGAATAGCCAGCTGCATCCAATAGACTATGTGCGAGATTTGCATGTTTGTCGAGCCACTCCATCCTGCCCAGAACGGGGTAACGTCTCCCCGGTGAGACCTGAGCCGTTGCTTTGGCTCCTGTTTTTTGCAGCTTTCACAGGATGCTCTCGGCAACACAAAGAGTGGCCCCCGAAACAAATGCAAGCGAGGTGAGGACGCAGTGACAACAGCCACCACACAAGGTAACGTTGTAATGACATGAGCAGCTACAAACAAATAAACGCCGATCCAGTTTTTTTTTGGACGGGGGGGGAACCTCGGTTAAATGGGTCTAGTTGTCCCACTTCCCAGATCAGACTCAAATCAGTCTGTGCATTAGCGAGTGTTTATGGTGGAATTTGTAGTCATGAGAGTTGTGTTTGTTGTTGCCGTTTCTCGGGCCCTGTCATTTTTTTTTTTTTTTTAGCAGAGGGCTGTTTTTATATTAACATAATAACAAAGGTAGGGCTGATTAGTCTTGAACGCAGCACAGACCACAGATCTCTCTCTATCTGGGGTGATGCAGCAGAAAAGTAATGCTGGAAGAAAGAGAGACAGAGCAAGCACATACAAGGAGGGAGGAAAGAAACAGTTTCAAATCTTTCCATCTACAAAGGTTATTTTCTGAATAGTAAACGTTTCAGCATAAAGCCGCATGTTTTTCCTTGAATAGAAATATGCGCAGCCACAAACAGAGAGCATATGGATGTATTTATGGCAGGGCTTTGTTCTTGCTGTGTTGCATGTGTAATGTTGAGACCATAAAAAAAAGCTTCTTTTCATCCCTTGTCTTTTTCCTACTTTCCACTGCATTTTCAGAAAGGCATTTAACTCTGCGAGAACAGAATTACAAGGTTTATTACAAATAAACGGCAGTATAATTTGTCGCAATTACACTTCATACAGCAGTTTTTGCTCTATAACACCGGCACTTTGCAGACGTCCTGCTGTTGAGAGAATGTGGAAGATTTTGCTGTTTAAAAAGAAAAAAAATGGGGGAGGGGGGGATTAAGACTGAAGTTTTGAACCCCCCAAAAAAGGCTAAATGTTCTGACTGCGTAGAACAAAACTCAGTGGAAGTCAAAGTTGGTCAGTGTTGGCGACTCTGTGAGAAATTTGATTTAGTAAAAAAGCTCCAAAGTTGTTGCTTCGGCCATTAATCACCCGTCCCTGGAGAGGGGAACCCAGTGGAGCACAGGCTCTCTGCTCCGTGTGCTGCCACCACAGACTGAAAGCCAAACCCAGCGTTCTCGAACAATAGATGCCCCGACGTGACACCATTTTGTTACAGTGTGGGAGTGCATGTGTTTGTGTGAGGGGGGCAGAACGGATTCTTGAAAGTACAGTGACACCTAAAGGCCTGATACCATAGGCCCCCCTCTGTCTCTCTCTGTCTCTCTCTGTCTCTCTCTGTCTCCCTCCGTCTTCGGACATGGGGAAATTTGGAGAAAACTGATAAGTTTTCACTTTTTTTTGCACTTGATAGTTCCAAGCGGTTGTACAGGGCATCAAATCGCTCTCCTAATGACATGGCCAGAGGCTGCCTGCAGGGAAAGTGACATTTTTATCTTCCACCCTAAGCATCTGATTGGCCATTGGAGAGAAAAGCCCATAAAATTAGATACTGTTTAGTTTTATGTTTTTTTAATCATAAATGTGGATTTTTTTTTTATTCATAGTCTTGTGTTTGTGACTTCAAACAGTAATCTCTTTTCCTTTTGTTCTTATTTCTGTTAAATCTATATATTATTGGGTTTTTTGTTTTGTTTGGGTAACTTAAATGTTAACCAGATCTGTGGTTTCAAAATACACACAATCATACTAGAATGACAAAAGATCTTGCGATTTTATATAAAAAATGATGGTAAATCAACAATTTCATATGAAATAAAGGTAAACTCCAATATCACATGCCTAAGGAACATAAACGTGAGAATCTTCATGAAAGAAAATATATTCTTTGGGCTTTCCATATCTTTGGTAGAAATGAGTTAACCCAAAAAAGGTATTTTTTTTTTAATCCACATCTTTTATTTCCCTCTACGTTCATTCTCACACAGTGCTGTTCTGTCTCCAACCGAGTGTATATTACAGAGCAGCTCACACACACATTCCCCAGCTGAACAGTACCACTGTAGTGGTGAGATCCTCACTGGGCAGCCCTTTGATCTCGCCTCGTCTCTTGTGTCTGCTTTCACGGCCAGCTCCGCATGCAGAGTCGGTTTTTAATATGGCAGCGCACCGTGGGTTCCAGAGTAACAATAAACTTTACCTTCAACTGTCAGCAGGTCTTAATCACCGGGATTACTGGAGCACTAAATGTTGGAATCCTGTTAATATTCCTGGCGTTGAAAAAGGTAAACAGACCCAAAGAGATAAATATCGCCCGCCCCTTCCTCCCCCCCCCCGTCCACAGAAACATCCTTTGGCGTTCACAATCTCATTTTCATCACTTGCAAATATGGCGCGGAAGTCAAAAAGGGGAAAGAGTTTCAATGAATGTGGACAATGGAATTCTTTTTTCAATTTTTTTTTTTCAAACGGTGAGCTTTCTCCCACAAATGTATAATTGGTCATTCTCAAAGAGCCTTCAGCAGGGCTGTTATTTGCTGTCCCGTGAGGAGCCGTAGCTGGAGCTCACCAAGCCAACTAATGGAGCTTCAGAGGCCTGCAAATGGCAGGCAGCGCGCACACAGCAGCCTCTGTGGGCAAAATGGATTTTGATGTCCATTTAGATTAGTCTCCCTGTAGATGAAGAGAAAACAAGCAAACATTAGCAAAATCCCTTTTTTATTTATTATTATATTTAAAAAGATAGTATTTTGGAATTGTTTGTTTTGGAACATACTTCTCTGAATATAATTACATTACGGCTGGATAGTTGCATTTATTTTATAGGTAATTTATCCAATTCATGTACAGCAATGTTTTTGGATTGTATTTATCACTTTACTAAAATCAGGACATCTTTGCCAGTGTTTCAATAGTTTCTTTTCTTTTTTTTTTCAAGGTCAAAATTGGATTCCATCGCGTAGACTTTCCTTACATTCCCCTCTCTGACAGGAAAAACACTTGAAATGAGCACAAACCCAATTTGACAAAAGTCATCCATATATTCACAGAGTCTAAAAAAAAAGGCGTGGAGTGGAGCGAGCAGTTTCAGAGGCTAAATCCGTGCTCTGTTGGGTCCAAATATTTTACCATAGCTTAGCTGCTCCACTACAATCTCCACTTGTGTGCACCCCATTGCCCCTTCATCTCGGTCTGAAAACACCACTGGATTATAGGCCGGCTGTCTCAGGACTCAGGGCGGCTTGACTCCTTGGCGACGCGGGTCTCACGCCTGTGTCCTGTATAGTGGGAACCGTAGACGGAGTGCAAAGGGGGATTTAAACAATTCAAGAGTACAGTCTCTTCAGGGAAGAGCCACTGCGGGCTCTGAAAGGTTGGGCTTGCGAGCAAGAGTTCATGCATTTTCAGCAGTGATATCATTCGCAGGGAATGCAATTTGGGTTTGTTTGACTGAATACATTAGGTAACGAGAGGCTGCCATTTATTTAGATTGTGCAGTATGGTCCGTGTTGAAGGCCGTGCATGGGTGCCCTGTGGTTATGCAAGCCAAATGGCTTTGTCTGCATTTGGATTTATTTTTTTCAACACTAGTTCATCCTCATTCCTCAAACTGTACTCCTTGGACGTGACCCGACCTACTGCGTTGCTTTACTAGCACTCTTAAACAGATTTGAATGTATGAATAAACCCACACAATCGCATGCCAGCGACATCCCCAAAAGTAGAACCACATGTTTGTTTGCATAACTTTCTTCACTTGTTAAGCTGGGTTTTCTCATACATTTGTTTTTAGTTTTTTTTTTTCCCGATAAGCTTGGCGAGTAAAGCGAATAATATCCAGCAGAGACGTTTTCCATTCCCCTGTTCCTTTTAGTTAATTGAATTGCTATGAATTTTGCTTTCACAGTGTTAGCACCACGGATATATGATGGCAGTCTTTAATAAAATGATTTCCATGGATGTTTGTCTCACTCAGGGGTCTGTGTCAGGCTTTTAGGAAGAGACAGAGAAGGAGCCACCGATAGAAAGGCAGGGAGGGGGAAGGAGGGGTGGGGGGGGGAAGAAAAATGAAATTGATTAGTTTGCTGGGATGGAAAATGAAGACTTCATCAGGATCACTTTGTGCCGTCTTCACAATCAACTCTGAAACAATACAGCCTCCATTATGAGGACAGAGAGGCAGGGACTCCGTGTGCATCGCTCTACCTGCATAATATCTATGGGTCGGGCCACTGAAATGAAAGTGAAGGGGATCCGAGTGAGCACATTTAAAAGGGTTTGAGTCGCATTCACTCACATCCTCCACAAGAGTATTCTTCAATCCAGAAATCTGTGTTTTTCATTTCTCCATCCTCCAGGAAGAGATCCAAATGAATTTTCCTGTTTAATTGATGATTGATGATTTGATGTTGCACCACACCGTAGAAGTTCACATTTTGCGGGTGACCAATTCAATTAACACAGAAAACCCAAACATTTGGATTGTCAGCAAATGCAATTAGAAGTTTCTGTTTAAAAAAATGAGTGCTTTGTAGATTTATTTTATTTCATGAAAAGGTATCAGGTACTCAGGTATTTTTTTTAATTATTATTTATATATTTATCTTATTATTTATATATTTATCTCAAAGTCAATCTACCTCAATCTAGTCAATTATTAAATAATAAACATTTTCACACGCTGGTATCTCTTGGTAAAGAGAACTGAAGAAAAAAAAATATAATATATACATTTATTTATTTTATACATTTTCTTTTCAATATACTTGAGGGAATTATGTAAAATGTTCTTAATTTTTCATGAGCTGTATTCAGAAAAGTGGTTTATAAAGACACAACAACATGGCTTCTTAACAACATCCCAATTGATTTAATTACTTTTTCTCAAAATAGCCTTTTTTTCTCTATAAGTTGCATGACTAGATGTATGTAGTCTCTGTTAATGCATTTACCATTAGGACAGCTTCTACTGTTCATTTTTCTCTGATACTTACAATATTTTGTAGCAATTTGTTTATCTACTTCACCAAATATGGCAAAGTAGTGATATACCAAAATTATGTTCTTGCTTAAAAACACTTTGGAGGAACAGAATATCTGTGTTTGTGTCTTGTTCGCGGTCCGGCTGTCAGTGGTTCACTTCATACCTCTGAATCGTTGATTCAGCCATGTAGTCGCTGCTCTGTAAACCAGAAAATAATCCTGAAATAAATTTGATTAAACCGCCTTGAAGGCAAGACAGACACTCAACAGATTAAAACACAATTAATAGTTAAGTACGAATTGACACATTTTAAAAAGCAGTAAAAATAGGAAGTTGTTACTGTGCACATTTTGAAGTAGTCAATGAAATTTACAAGGCGCACTCTAAATAATTTTCTAAATGGGCTTCTCTTTAGCTCCTCATCAGTGTCAATAACGCTGCACGGTCCTGTACTTATAACACTGCAATACACAAGACCATCCTCTAAAGGAAATTGGGAAAGTTCCTATTATCAACACCATGGACAGTTGAGATTCAACTCAAGTCTCCAACCATGAGGGGAACATACACACTCCAAACTGGGGCACGTTGCAACAGCCAATCATGACGGAGCACCAACAGGGGGGGTCGTCCAATCAGAAGCCTCCTCCAGGTCATTCTGACGAATCACTCCAAACTTTTTTTTTTTTTTCTTCTCTCTCTCCATTCTCCCCTCCTTACTTATCTCTATGGCGATGGAGTATTCTGACTGCGTGTGAGAACGTCTGCATTGCCACAGTTGCTCTACGCTCCCCTGGTTATTTTGGTGCGGGAGAAAAACTGAGGCGGACTCCTGGAAGAAACCCTCTGGCGGCCGCTATTTATAGGGAAAGGGACACAGTCACATTTGCATCTGGAGCTTATGAGAGACAGAAGGACTGAGAAGGAATGAGGATGAAGGATACAGTAAATTGTTTGTGTAAATAATTTAACCCAAGTAATTTCTTTCCAATAAAGGAAGAAAAGAGAAAAACAGAGGGAAGCAGGCTGGAGTGTAAGAGAGACTTTGTCCAGATTCTCTTTTTCTTGCCCTTTTTGAGTAAAAAAAAAAAAAAAAACACCTTGAAATAAGACAGGCGGACCCAAATTAAATTAAATCGATTTGGATTCTCCTGAGCCTGCTTCTCCACAGTGTTCACAGTATTATCCTCCATTTCTTGTGACAGTGTCATGAGCTACATGCATTACTCAGATCCTTCTAAAAAATACTCCGGCGCTACGCCATCAATTCTTGCCCTCCAATAATTGAGCCGCCAAAGCAGAACAATGGCCGCCCCGTTGTTTCCAGTTGTGTCGTTGAAAGTGCATCTCCCTTAAGACGTGCTCACGACGAAAAAAGCATACATATTGTGTATGGATTTTGGCTCAGGCTGAGAGGACAATCCGTAGGTCGGCCCCCACGAGCCACGGGGCCTGAATGCTGATTAAATCCTGGATATTTTTAAGAAAAGAAAAGAAAAGGTGGGGGGGAAACGGGAAATAATAAAATGGCTTTGATGGTTCAAACACGCTCTCAGCCTGAGTTTGTTGATTCCGTTTGAAATGGCATGTTGAGGCGGGATGTGATCTGCATTAGGCTCAAAGTGTGCAGAGGTCAACGGTTGGATGCAGCACGCACACGCACGCGCTCGCTCTACGTCACCGGCAGCGTCAGAACCGGCCTCTCGGAACGGATCGCAGCATCCAAATCTCTCCCCGCGGACGCACGCACTCCACTAAGAGCCTGAGCGGTAGAGACTGCGTGAGCTCATTTTCCATCTGTGTTGGATGTCTTTTATACGACAACCACACGCCGCCAGAGCGTCCAGGCCACCGACCTGGAAGCAGGTATTCGGTTGCGTTAAGGTTTACCGCCGTATTAAATACGGCACGGTTAAAGAGTGGCGTTGAAGCGTGAAAGGACTTGTGTTCTAAAAGCTTTCCAATGAGCCCATTTATGTCGCCATTTTGTTTTGGGGAGGGGGGGGGGGGCTTAAGATATAAATATGTTAATTAATGTTTACCCCCATTCAGAGCAAGGGCATGGGCGCGTTGAGCGCGGCGAAGCCGAACAGCAGTCGTGTTGTTGGAAGGGTGGCTGAATGGGGAGGGAGTTAAGGAAGGGAGAAGTGGGGATAAAAAGACGAAGTACGGGAGGCGAGGGGAGGAAGGGAAGGGCGGGGGGAGGAGGGGGGCGTATACATTATTAACTACGACTTCATCACATGTTCCCAGTTTCTTGGGGACTTATTATTCTGAGGCGCTTTAATGAATAACAAGACGAGAGGGCAGAGGGAGAGGGAGAGAAAGCGAAAGCGGGGGGGGGGGGGGGGTGATTAATGAAGCGAGTGCAGACACCGCCACCAGCTGGCTCGCTCTGGTACTGCGCCACAAACGAGGATACCGGGGGAGATGCATTCTGTTGGTGAAAATAGCCACAGAGGGCCACAACCTCTAAGGTGTCCCCGGCATTAGCGTTTGACAAGGTCCCCGCCTGACACGCTGCATATAGATTGGGATTTGCTTTGTCAAGGATACCTGTCAGGCGGATGCATGACAGCCAGATTTCATGAGCTCTGCGCAACAGCGAGGTTGAACATCCAGACGGGCCCTCTGTAAAGTCTCCCACTGGGTGTGCATACGTGTGTGTGTGTGTGTGTGTGTGTGTGTGTGTGCAGGAGAGAGAGAATGTGAATTAGAGCAAGTCTTTGTTTTTGCGGGCATGTGTGTGCCTGTGTCCGTACGTGTTATTCCAAAAGAAAATTGGAGGTTCGCTGTATCCAAGGTGACCGCTGCCTCTCCTTATTTTTTTTTTTTTTTCTACTTTAGAGTCAGGAGGGGGCTTTTCTGATCACCAATGTCCTACTTTCCAGAAGTTTAGCCGCTCACGTAAGAAGAATGGACATTACCGTGTAATTCCCTGCCATATTACTCACTGTCTGCTGGTCATTACCAATGCAGAAAAAGAGACAGGAAGAGAAAAGAGAGAAGCGAAAGAAGGAGAGAAGAGCAAGCTTCCTTGTTCAACAATCTTTGGCCATATAGAAAGGTTGCGCTTAAAACTTCAGCGCTGGAAGAAGTGCTGCATGAGCAGAGGAGCCGAAGAGGAGAGCAGCCTTTTCGCGTTGTCTTCATCCCTGCGGTCCTCTCTGACTTTTCACTTTTGAACAATCCGTACATGAACATGTGGCGGTCTGCAACCACGCGTGTGCCACTGACAGACCAGCCCTGCATGCCGCTTTCCTCATTCATCAGTTGCTCTGACTAAGTCACTAAGTTAAATTGATCTACTCGTTGCAGGTGCTTTTGTGTTCTTTTTATTTCATATAGTTCCCGGTGTTCATCGTAGATTTGGCTGGAATGCCACCGTGATGTTTTTATGAAGCCCTCACAAATTAAACCTTTGGCATAAATTAAAGGATAAAAAGTCTGTGCTTTGTTGAAATAATACGTTTATAGATAACAATGGGGGACTCGTGTATTGAACAAATATTATAGCTCATTGTATAAGGGAGCGCAGAAGCTGAAATGCTTTAAAAGAAGATATTGAAAAGCAGTAAACCTGAGCTCAAATGAAAGGAAGTTTCAGCCCTTTATTAATTAAGGATGCGGAGAGAACGTCCATCCATTCAAGGTGATGTTACAATAACACATTTTCAAACCTTTCTTTCAACCAAATAATTAATATTGATTTATTATTTCCGTATTTAATTAGAAATAACATATCTAACTCTGTAATAATTTAATACAATATAGCCGAGAAGAACTCTTTTTTATTGATGTATTTAACCGGCAGCATTTCAAGTTGAATTTGTTGTTTTTGAAATTGATTTAAAAACATGTTTGTAGGAAAGCCCTATACACACCTTATCTGCTTTGATGCCATGATTACATTACATTAAAGATCCTGACATGACGGCCCCTATATGTGCTGAAGGATGAAATAGTTTTCTATTTACAATATTTTATAACGCATCAAAGTTATATGGGGTCTTGTAATACGGAAAGGTTCACACCCCTCAACCTAATTATAAGGAGCCAGACAGCCGCACCATTAGTCTCCAGACCGGCCATAACGAAGCGTCGCTCTTTGTGGCAAAAGAGAAAGTCAAAACAGTGGGTGTTTGGCAGCGAGGAACGACGTTAAAGTAGATGACAGGGGCGCTTTAAAACGGCTTCAGCGAAATCTCAATCGTCGCGTCAGTTCTGATGCCGCTCCAGATCAGAAGCAATGATGAAGGCAGAAGTTAGTGAAAGGGGACGTCTTGTCAAAACTTAAAATGCCAGTCCGTCTGCGATGGCGGTAAACTTCGACAGTCGGTCTCCAACAAATGATCACAGTCTGGCCTGGTCCTCGTCATCTTTATTTTGTAACTCTAACCTCATCTGCAGCTGTTTTTTTGCAGCCCTTTGATTTCCCCTCTTTTTCTTCCCAACAATCAGGCCAACTGGTACCGCGTTGCACTAAAGGCTGCTGCTCCTCTGACGTGTGACAGCTTAACTGTTTCTCGGCTTGACAAAGACGGAGTGCAGCAAACAAGCAGCAAAGTCCCAGGGATTGGGCTGGTGACTACCGACAGCACAGACTTCACAGACGTCGCTGAGCGTGTTTATTACACTGGGTCAGAGGTCGTGCATTGCCTAATAACCTAAGTCGGGCCAACGCCGGCGCGGCTGGCTGCGGAGAGAAAAGCGGTGGCGGGCGAGAGCGGCTGTCGCACTTGTTTCCTCGCAAGAAGAAAGGAGGGGGAGCGACTGCGGGTTTTGAGTTTAAGAGTTTTGGGAATTGGGGAGGGTCTACACCTGTAGCCCGTCACTCAAAAGCTGTCATCGCCGGTCTCAGCCATTCATCATGTTTGCAAAATCATTTATCTCATTCCTTCCCCCGGAGCAACTGGATGCAGATGGGATCCATCTCTGTCTTGTTCCGCTAAGTGATACCTTTATCTGTTGCTTCTCGGTACTGAGGCAGCAAATCTGACATTAAAGCCTTGTGGTAAAAAGTCCTCTCTTCTGACCCCAGGTCGTGGCGAGCACTCGCAATAAGCAGTGACGTATAAATGTGTAGCCGTGGCTTCTCCGGGTGATGAAAACCAGGATGTGGTCACGTGCGGCCCTCAAGACTTCACCATCTATCATGCTGTTGTACAAGACTGGACAAAAAGTTCACATGCACAGACCTGAAAGCAGTGGATTTGTACGCCAGGCTGCAGCAGCGGTAATCTCCCCAGACTTGGCTTTATTGCCTCTCTCAGGCCGATAATGATGTTAGAACTCTGGGCCGCTTTGGTTTTTTGTCGTGCTCCGGCTCCCCAATCAACCTCCATTTGGCTTTGGGGAAAGAAATGATATTGGCCAGATTGCGTTAAAACTTCCACTAACGGGTTGAACCTCCGTTTGGCAATGAGGGAACACGTAATGAATGTGTGAATAACTTACTTTCCCACACACACGTTCACAAATAATTTGTATAAAGATGTATGTTAAAAGTCTTTTGTTGTCACAAGACTTTATTTCTATTCAATACTATGAAAGGACAAACACCGTTTTTGGACGTTATAAAAAAGCTAAGAACAGTTGGTAGTCAGTGTATCAATGCTGCGGAAAATAAATATTAAATCATGGCAGTACCGATGCTTGAGAACACTAACTAACCCTTATGACATTTTCAAACCCACAGCTCTTTTCATGGCTACAACATTATTTTTATAAGAGAGCTGATGCATCACTTAATACACATTTCCCCCAAAACTCAAACTTTTCTGATATCTTTGGAACTCCAAATAAAGTTCTGTCGGCTGGACGATGTACGGCTGCACAGCATGGGTTTGTAATGACTGAGCCACAGACGGACTGCTGCTTGTTAAATTCTTTTAAACCAAGATTTGAGATTAAAGCCGAATGAAATCTTTGGGGTTTTTAAATCGAATCTCATTTTTCGTCTCTGCGGCCGCCGTTTCTAGAGGTTATGACAACACTGTACTTGGCAAAGTAATTGCTGTGATGTTGGAGTGCGGTTACCTTGCTTAAACGCAGTCCGAGAGAACAAATAACATTATCAGATCGGTAGAACGCGAGCGACCTGTTACGTTTACCCATACAACCTTGGGTTCGCACATTAAGCTGTAATTCCAGCCTAAACTGTGAGGGATTTTTACGATTGGTCAATTTTCTCTTCCACAGAAATAAAGCATGTTTATGCTGGGAGCTATTTTAAAAACTAATCTTATCATCTGATCAAGCTTCTTTCCCTGTGGAACTTGTGTTTAACTGTGTCCATGTTCCCAGATCTCGGGCAATTAACTTTTTTATACGTTGTATCACAGATAGGATCGATTAATGTAACTGGAATTTCCCTTTAATAACTTTATGAGGACAGAGTGGTGGTAAAGGTGTAGATACAAACAACATAAAACAAATGATGCAATTACTTAAACAGTACTCTAAATCTCCCCCAAACACAGATGTGACCTTGTGTGTGTATGTGTGTGTGTGTGTGTGTGTGTGTGTGGCCCTTCGTTCACATGCTCTCTTTTGAATGTATCATGTCACATAAACCCACGGTTGCTTAACTCTTTAGGGGGCCTTTCTTAAGAGCTGTTAACTCTCGCAAACACACATTTCAAAACCCACAAAACATACAACCTTGCTTCTGGGGTTCAACAGTTCACACGGTCACCTTTTGAACTATCGTTCAACCTTCGTTAGACATCGGTGGTCCCGCTACTTTCTCCGGAGCAAAGGGAGGACTTAAATGAAATAATAAATATCCTCAGTGTGGCTCCCACATGCACGCCAGGCCATTCCGACCCCTCTCAGGACCTTCCAAAACCAGGCAGGCAAGAGCCGGCGAGGGGGGCAGGCAGCGGGAGGATGTAGTAGAGGGAGGGCCGTGCGCTGCTCAGGTGACCCAGGAAATGCCTGGAAAAGGCTGGAGACCATATGATTGTTTCAGCGAGGCCGGGCGGTTCAGCGGTGGCCAACAGGAAAAAGCGGAGCCACGGCTGATCTGTGGTGAGCCAAGCTTAACCAGGCAGCTGGCAGACATCACAGGGAATATGTTTGTGTGCTCTGGACTCAGCAGGTCAGGAGGGCTATGATCCAGGAGAGAGAGAGAGAGAGAGGCAATAGAATAAGGAGATGAAAAGGATAAATAAACTGTGGAGGAAAAGAAAAAAGGTGTGGGAAGGAGGGGGGCGTGAAGTGTATAAGCTGCTAAGAGCAACAAGACGCAAATGAATTACTGCAATATACACATCTTGTTTTTTTGTGAACAAAAAAAGCCCCCCATATTTAGTAAGTAGAAATAAAGGTGGTTTCTACAACCAGATGCCTCGCCAAGCATGAAACATCCTCAAACATCTGTTTCGGGATCATTCATTCATCCACCTCTCCCAAACTATATTTTCCTTTAGCAAGTGATGTATTTCCACTCTTTTTTGATCCCCCAATGTGTCCTTGACCCCGAACAGGACACTGTAGGAGTGACGTCCACAGGCCCAGATGCTGCGGGTCTGTGAAAACACGGTGTGGGCGATCCCCCTCTCTCCGAGGGCTCGGGTTCAGAGCTGTTATAACATGAGAGGACAGTGGGATTAGGTGAAAACCTACAGCTGTGGCTGGAGTGTGTGTGCAGTGGAAAAAGAAAGGATAGAAAAGATTAAAGGATGGAAAGCTTGTGTTTGACATATGTATGCAAGGAGGTGCATGTATGTGTAGCTTTTGCATTTTTTGTGTGCATGTGGAGGTTAGTCGCTTGCACGCACAGGATGACTGTAATTTACTGGGCAGGTTTCAATCATGAATGTGTCTATATTTAAATGGAAATGTAAAGTTTTAGTTGAGGGCAACCAGGAACAAGTGACCTATACTTCTTGACAAATACAAATAAATGAAACGTCTGGCACTTTAGAAATGATATGTGTCTCGATAAACATGTTTGCAAACTCCCACAGCTACAGTGGGAACCTTTCTTGAAGGTCCACTATGCAACCGGGGTTGATTTTCCAGCGAGGCTCCCCCCAGAGGCCAAAAATAAAAGTACACTGTCGTAAAGACGCTCAGCTGGTCTCGTTTTTCAGTCGAGCCAGGCGCGGTTGATTTGAGCTCAGCAGACAGGGGAACGCAACGAATCACCGATGTTCACCCGTGTACGAGTCCTGTCTCTGTCCAGAGCCCTTTTCCTCTTTCTTGCCTGCTCCGACATGGGCTTTCGCTGTTTTGCCGCTGGTTCCGCCATGATAACTGTACAAATATCGCCACTGCGCTACGAGCCCAAGAGTGTATGGCTGCAGTTCGCAGCCTCCCGACTCTCCTGATGACGAGCCTGTGGGGGCGACCCGACGCTCCTGCAGTTGCAAGAACGGTATTTCCCCTACAGACCCCAAGTGGGGCCGAGAAAACCTTTGTTCGACCTAAAATTACTCATTTAATCATCCAAAAACGGTATGGAACAAATTAATTAACTGAAAAATGTTGCATAGTGTCCCTTTAAGCTTTCCAAGCACAACATCCATGCATTTAATGTCTTTACTGAGCAGGACTGTCCTCTGTCAGGACTGACTGACTGTTTTTGTATTCGTGCTGGACTATCTTGGTACCGGGGCTACACGCAGTCGAATGTAGATCTATGCACATAATGCAGTACCAAGTGTCACAAGAAATACTACACCCAGAAACTTTTTGAAGAAGAAAAAAAACCTGGCTTGCGTAACAGAGGAGCTGGAAGGGCCGTCGTCTGCTGATCAGCTACAACAACAACAACAGAGCTAAGTCAAGGACAAGGTGTCAGCGCTGCTACACCGTTGAATGCTATGTTGATGGTGACACCGCCGGCATGCTTATGTATGCGTGGGCGGCGGTATCCGGGTATTTATCAATGCACCTCTTGCATACAGACAATAAAGATGAGCTCTATTAAGGTCTGGTCACAATAACGAAAAAAAGGTGATACTGTGTGAATTTTGCCCGAAACTTGCTATTGTGACCAAGCAAGAGATAATCTTCTCCTACGTGTTTCTTTCAGTGTGTGTGCACATCTACATGCACATAGTACACGGATTGGGTAAATAAAAGAACAAATGAAATGCTTGAATGAATTCCAAGGAGAAAAAATGGCAGCAGCGTCCAGTAGTTCATCACATCATGAATTCAATCCAAACCAAGCTGTTGGCCAAAAACCTGTGCCAGGAACTGTATCAATAACTGAGCTGAAATAAACCAATGTCCGACATCAGAAGCAGAATCCCGATGAATTGTTGTTGCTACAAAGTGTTATGACGCAGTTTTATGAAACATTTTTGATACTTGGGGTAAAACGAATCGTTTGATCATATTTGTCATCACAGATACAACTAAAACAACTAGCCAAGTTCCTCTCCGTCCTCTTGCTGTATCTGTCTTTCCCTCCGTGTCTCCTTCCAAAAGTCATCCAGGGACAGGCTTCAGTACAGCACATTTCTAAACAGCCTGTCTGTGGGGGTTCGTTTGTTTTATTGTCCCAGCAGGAGGGCTGATGGGAGTCAACCGGGGTCAGGGCAGGCTGAGACTTCATAGCAGTGCTTTGACAGAGGGGCGTAGCCTCTTCAGACCCCACAGATTGCTGGTTCAATAACGGCGCCGAGCGCCGCTCTTGGAGAGTTTGTATACCCTTGGTAGAGGACAACTTAAATCAACCACGGTTGAGCTGTTTGTGTTATTGTTTTAAAGGAGTGGTCGGTTCTTTCTAATCTCTGCCCGTTTTTCCATTAGGGGTGCGTGGGATGCAGCCGCTCGTAAACCTCTCCTCAGCTTCGCGCCATTAGTGGCCTCCAAACGCAAGATGGAGGGAAATTCGGCGCCAGTCTTTAAAACTGAAGGTTAAACATAAAACTTTCCTGGTCCATACGGAGAGCGGTGAACGCAAGATGAGGGTGTATTTAAAAATTCAAGGAGCATGCCATCTTAGCATAGATGAAGTTACCTTCTTTTGTTGGGATGTATTGAGGCCAGAGTTTTTACCCGCCACTGTCGTCGTCTTGCGTCGTGATGTCCCGCCCCTGGAGGATGCGCGGGGATGGGAAGTTTACGGGCACGGCGAACAGCTCTTGGCAGATGTGAGCATCTGGGCTCTGCAGAAGGGCTACTTAAAGAGGCCTTACAGGTGCTGTAATGAGCAGGTTTTTAAAATCCCCCCGCCGCCGCGCTCCTAATCAGCCTCGGGGCTATTTTTACCAACCCCTACGGGCCCCTCAGGCTCATCCACCTTCAGTTACTGTGAGAGGGCGCGTTGTTCTCACCGAAACAGACAGGACTACAGTGACAAAGCACACGCACACAAATTCAGTACACACATGTACACACACACAATAACGAGCTACACGTTCATATCTAATATGAAGCCACAGGCGAGCAACTATTCACACGCTTCCACTGTGTTGGAGCTCTTAGAGGTTCGGCTGGCGGTTTAAAGTTTTGTCTGAGAAGTGGTATAGGGTTTACCTTCTTCTCTCGAGATGGGACACATTAATCGTCTGCAATTTAAGTGCAGCTTTTAATTTTAGGAGCTTCTTTGCTGCAGGAAAAATCTGATAGAGATAAGCAGTGTACACCACCTTAATTTCATATTTTGATCGGTCCTTCAAACATCGCTGAGGCCCGTTTTAGAGCCGTATCGGCCCCACAAAACTGATTGAAAAAAAAAAAAAAAACATTCTTCTTCCAGTGATCAGTAACGCTTCCAGAACTAAAGAGGAAGGTGGTTCCACTGTGTTACACCCCAGAAATTGTTCCTTAATAACCATATAAACTTGTGATGCACTAATGGTCCACTTTTTAAATGTCAGCGCCTTCTTCACTTTAATCAATAGCTGACTGAAAAGCAAGACACAGCAGCTCCACGCGGATCTTGAGGAGCATTTATCTGTAAACAAAAAATCGTAGCACTCAATGCGGCGATGCACATTTTCAGGCAATTTTAAACTCAACGTTTAGCAAACGTTTTCCCCCTCCACTCTGGCTAATGTTGTTGTTATGCCAGGCCGACACGCAGCTGATGGCCAGGCTAATTGATGCGGCGGAGACTTGAGGGGCTGCTTGTGTCCACGACAAGGCAAGCGACATCGTTCCTAATGTCTCTGCCGAATGGGTGAAGTGAAATCCGGCAGGTTTTGATGGATTGACCGTGTTCACCCCGAGTTGCGTTCCACCATATCGGCTTCAAATGCTAAAGAGGTTAACAACCCACTACCGTTGTATCAGCTGCGGTTGCACTGGAGCAGTCTTACAAATGTGAATGAATAAGCACAGTAATAGATAATGGTTATATATGCCAAGCCCATGTTATGGCACATTTATAAAAAGTTGATTTAAAAAAAAAGAGCAACATTTTAGGTTAAACTGAATCATTTGACGATGTAAAAAATTCAGTGAGTTTTAACGAGACCAACTACAGCTTCTTAAACCATCCTGTCCGTCACTACTCCCCATCTCTACAGGTGTCCTAATTCGACTTGCGACATGCTTAGTAATAAATGCTACACGTCAACAACACATGCGGCACGCAGCAGCCGAAGCAGCCGAAGAAAGCGGAGGCGGCGTGATGCGACGTCGCCATGGCAGCAGCTTCCATTTGGCCTTTTGGAGCTTCTGCAAACTCGTTAGTCTGGCTTGCAGAGATGTGCTCTGCATCTAGGGATGGAGATGTTCACACAACTTGATCTTGCATGACATACCAAACGGAGGTTTTATGCTCAGTCTGGTGCTGGCGTCATCATCGGGGTAGTAGTAATGATTTTTACTTGTGTATTTGCGTGTTTCCTTCCCCCCACATCGACTCTTTCTCTACCCATCTGTCTCTCGGTCTGTCTGTCAGGGAAAGCCAACTTTTTGTCTCCGTCGTTGTGAGAGACTTCTCTTCTTCCTGCTTGAATAGCGTCGGTTGTCGGTGGTCACTCACAATCCAAGAAATGAAAGGAACAGGATTGGGATTAATTATCTGACATGTGTACATTTGAAGAGTGGAGTTCAAGGCAGCTCTTTCTCTTTGCCTTTTTCCATCAAGGGAGTTTGACGTCCCCCGAAAACCCCCTGGTGGTCGGTTATGTTTAAATCCGTGCAAGGCTTTTAAAAGCAGTGCACAGCAAAGGAAAGCTCATTTTAATAATATATAATTTCTTCCCTTGGCACCATTTTTTCATCTGCATTTGAAGTTCTGCGCTGCATAGGAGACGGGACGACTTGCTGTCTGTCTGATGCAGCAAATTCCACAAACCAGGGCAATCGCTTCCTAGAGCTGCAGAGCCCGTAGCCCAAGTGCATATATTCCTCGATGACGGAACAGAAATAGGTTGTAAATCCGGTCGTTCATCCTCCGGTGACAGATTTGCGCACAAAATTTGTAACTCCAGCTGATAGTGGCTCACTCCGGACCCCCGGGCTATAGTCCTGACAGTCTTGCCTATTAGCCTGACATTGTGTCTGTGTGGATTCCTAAATGAACAAGTAGATTTAAACTCCTCATCTCCAGTGCCCCTTAAAACGTATGGGTACAGTGTGTAGTTTACAGTACTTCTCAAAATATCAACCTGAAAAAAGCGTCATGTTAATTCCCTTTTTTTTTGAGCAATGAGCAACAAACAAACAATGTCTCTGTCTCAATTCTGAGTGACCTGAAGATGTAAATCTTCCTGAAGTTATTTCAAAAAACAGCCGTGTCCTTGATTACTCAACTTTACAACTTTACAGTAACTTTGTTACTCAAACAGGAGTTGCTAAGCAATGAACTCCAACTGTGGATTAATACGTATTTGATGCTTGAGTGAGTCTTTAGGCAGCAGTATAGTAATAAACGGGGTGTTCATGGTAATGAGGGTTCAACACAATGTTTTTAATCTCATAGGAGGAATAAGAGGTATAAGCTAATATCAGGCTTTGGCTGCTCTGAAAATAATAGTGGGATCAAATATTAGTTGGTTTCGGTCTGCTCATGGGATTAGATGACAAAAATGTGGAATATCCCCAGATTTATCCGTTAATATTCTCTCACGTGTGGCTCTCACTAAGCCGCAGTGTCACTGAATAACTGGTGTAAAAAATATTCAGTGTCTACCACAACATTTTATAAATTGTCGTACTAATTATAAGCTTCATTGTGTCACGGTTCATTTGAACTGTCCATTATGTCGGTTTTTAGTGAATCACACTTCTCCATTGTTGTTGGTCGTCAATGTTGTAATAGATGTAAGTGTAATTATAATACTGATAGCTACATTAAGCCCCCCTATACATACATATGAGATTATTTTAGATATGTAATTACTATGAGGGGACAGAATAATTCTGCAGAGGCAGCGATTTACGCAGCCATCTTGTGAATTGCAACCTGGTTTTCATATAATTGTACTTTTTTCATGTGTTCAACATGCATGCTATTTCATCGTGATCATGTCAATTATTATCGTTGTGACGTTGCGCAGGCAAGGCATCAGGTCCAAAGATGAAGCTGTACATACAAGCGAGAGCTGCAGACACAGTCTGAGAAGCCAATTATTTCCAGTTTCAGTGGCTGTAAGAATGCTGCACTAATTATAGAAAACTGAGCTCGTTCACTTGCTGGAAAGCCGCAGATACTCTTGAACAATTTGCACCCATTGAGTACCTCGGGTAATTAACGTCATGCGTTTGAATAAAAGTTTGTTTTGTAGCCCTCCATTTACGTAAGATACTTTGATGTGCCACCTTAAATTTCAGAAGTATTTCAAGCAGCTGCGACTCGAGTTTCACCACCGGTGAAAGGAAACCGAAATCTTTGAGGGATCATGAGTGGTGCGCCTCTGCCTTTAGGTAGACATGTTTAAAATGTCCGCTTCAAAAGATTCTCTTCCTGAGACATAATGGGAACAAGATAACAGCTATATTTACTGAAGCGATTTCATGCAAAGTTACTGTACTGCCAGTGAAACACAAACAAAATGATTTTCCCCCGAACGCACACAGTGACCACACACGTACATGATACACGTATCTAAACACTGCACAAATAAACGCACACACAACACATCTCTCACACAAATCTCTCCCTAAATTTCCGTGGTGTAATCTCGCCAAGCCATTCAGCCTCACCAGTTAAAAAGAAGAAAAAAAGTCCTGCATTTAATCTGAGTAAACAAAATGCTGTGAGGCGGAACATCGCAACGTGTCCACGCAATGAAAGAAGTTCAACACATCCGGCTCACAATGAGACATGTATATACAATCATTTGGGATCATATGGCAGTCATGAGCTGAGAGGCAGAGAGAGAGAAACTCTTTTTGTGAGTCACTCTGGGATATTTACCACAGCAGACATGTTTGTCTTGCCTTTACTGGAGAGGAGCCCGATAGCCAAAGGATCCCCACAGGGGTTGTTAACCCGGTGACCTGTGTCCGGCTTATTGTTGCAGGATAATGTCTTGGACAAAAGTGGGCTGGGGAGCCGTAACAGAGTCACGTGAAGTGGACTCACAAAGGTAAAAGGGATTGGCGACCCAGGAGGTGGAAAACCTTCCAGTTTTAAGAGGGTTTACAGGGTCACCATTTACATTTTTTTATTTTTTTAGAAAAAGATGAGGTCACAGTTATAGCTGTTTAAACCATCTGAGGTGGATTCAAAATGGCTGCTGGCTCAAGAGACTAGGCTGTGGTTTCTGTTAAGGGCTTTCTCCGGTTCCCTTCATGCAGGCGCTGAGAGCAGATCGGCCCGAAATCTGTCCCTGTGAATCATCAAGGTCAAAGGGATGATTGGGGATGATTTGGCATTTGTGGAGTTGGCAGCAGCGAGGTGTAAGCTAAAATAAAAATAACCACAATTGAACACAATAAAGTATCTTTGAGTAATGGTTTTATTCCTCTCAAGTCTTCTTTGGATCCATATTGCACGTATTAACGCCTGAACAAATATGTGACTTGAGCCATTCACATCTGAATCTTTGTCCACTGGTTCAGTTTGTGACGTTAAATCTCATGAGTTCTTTGGCTTCCGGTCAACATGTGGACAGCTTCCACTAGCCTTCAACTAATTATAAGAAATGTAAATACAAGGTGAACCTCCTCATTACACAAACGGAATATCAAACAACTGCGAAACAAAAGAAGAAAAAGAGTATAGGACCCGTGTAAGTACAGGAGCGGGCAGCACATTTTGAGTGTATGGTGCACCATTCAGAAAGACTAAGCAGGTAAGGATGAGGCAAATATGGAGGTCTGGTCATCAGAGGCCCCAGTCAAACTGTCGCAGCCCCCCGCCCCCTCCTCCTCCTCCTCCTCCTCCTCCAACACCGTCACTCAGCTGCGCAGTAATAGGCACAGTGAGTCAGTGGCTCCGGAGCCTGAAGGGACTTTATTGATAATATCCCAGCCTGCAAGGCTCAATCCTCCCCCGGGGCGCTCGGCAGCAAAAGGAGGAAGAGTCCCTGGACGGTCTTTTGGCTCCACAGCCTGACACTGCAGCTAGACGAAGCCATCTGAACATGATGGAAGGCAGGTACACACACACACACACACACACACACACTCCTGCACGTGAAAGCAAACGGGCGCGCTGCCCGGACGCCTTCCACACACCTCATTTATTCTCATTTTGAGTCTCTCCTCTCCCCCTCGCCGCAGAGTGAGCAGTGATCACAGAGGGGGAGAAAGAGAGGCACGGGAGAGGGGATGGATGGGGGGGGAGGGAGGGGAGAGAGAGAGAGAGAGAGAGAGAGAGAGTGACAGCCAACTCCGAGGATCGTCTTCCTTTCTTCTCTCCCATCAGAAGTGCTAATCCAGCCAGCGGAGGTGGAGACCACCTCTCGCACCTGCCTGCTCCTCTCCATCTTGTTAGGGGGGCCAGATGGGAGAGAAAGTGACTTCCTGCTGTACTTCCACCACAGGGCTCTTTCCTTCACACTAATACCTTTACTACTCGGCTCCATTTGTTACACACACTCTGGGGGAGCCCGGGGCTGTGAATGATGGCCGTATGCAGAACTGTGCTCAGCTGTAACCCCCCTCCCAACCCCCCCTCCCGTGGCTCTAACAAAGTAACGTGGGCTCCTTGAGCGTTGGAACCAAGGTTAGGATTTCGGAGAGGCGCAGTGCAAAGAGTCTGATTCAGCGGCTCAGCCCTGTTCACCCACACGCAGTCGGCGGCTCCAGTGAGGTCAGGGGAGTGGGTTTATAGTTTGGTCTCTTCAAATGTACAGGTGTGTGTGTGTGTTTTTATGTGTGAGTGTGTAAAAATGTGACTGGGCAGGAGATCAAGAAACTTGCTGTTATACCTTCAAGGAAATCACTGTGTCATGTGACTGCTCTCCAGCTGACAGCAGCCGGCTGTCAGCGCACAACTCCCGAGTGTAGAAGCGTGTTAAGAAGTGAATGTGAAACTAAGCAGAGCTGAACAACTATGCACACTCAGCACTACCCTCCTCCTGGCGAATGGAGAAAAACGACAACAAAACAAGGTGACTGATGGGTGAATCAGAGAAGAAACAACGCAGGGCCCAAACAAACCAATGACTTACCATTCAAATTCAAATAGGGCAAGGCAAGGGTATGGAGACCGATATACAATGGCGTGCGTGTCTGTGTGTTATTGTGGCCATGTTTGGCCATGAAACGAAACGAAGGATTATTCTTTTCATCGCAGATAAAATGTTTTCTAGTTAGTTTGTTGATTAATGTCGCCTTTTGTGCTCGTTGAAACAGACAGAAATGTGATGACCTCTACTGAAATAAACACGTCAGTTTTAATAAGCTCCATATTCTGCCGTTTCCTGGTTGCGTGTGAATGTCCTCATAAGGTGCAGGTGTCGATCACAACCAACACGGAATTACGCTCCTCTTTCCACTGTGCTTTGTTTGTTACATTTGTAATTGGATTAATCATTTTATGTAAATTATGGAGAGACATTCTCAACTGGTCTTCAGAGAAATGATTTAAACAGAAACATATGAGAATACCAGCTGCAACTCTTTGTTTTATGTGGATTAATCTGTGATTATTTTCTTTATTATTTTCTCAGCCTTCAACATTTTAGATTACATTGGAATGTTCACTATAATTCTCCACCGCTGGAGGAGGAGGCTTACTCAAATGTCTTGTTTGTTCCAAAAAAAAGATTGAAAAACACTTAATTGATTTCGGGGTAATTGCGTCAGCGACCAACTCAAATTCCTGAAAGATATAAAAGTCAGGAGGTACTAAAGAGGACTGCGACTGACATATTTTCATTGCTGACTAATCAATTTTTCTTAAAACAATAGTCTGAACGTTCAAAAAAATATTACAGGTGATTAACACAGCTTTTTAAAGCACAGGGTGAAGCCTTCAAAAGGGAAACGGAGGTTCCAACCCCTATTAGCATAAACTGAACTGTAACCACAACCCTAATCATCTTCGTTTGCTTGAGAACAACTAATCTCTATTCATTTTATGCCTATCTGCTAATTAATTAGTGGACTAATCATTCCGGCAACAAAACTACATAATTTAAATAACACTTAAACCCCCAATTATATTATTATTGTATATTTAAATGAAATATGGCCACTATGTTAATTAAACCAAAAAACAAGCAGTCAGAAGTCACATTTGAATCATTTCGCACTCTCAAATTTCCCCTCGCTGGTTAAATATCCTGTGGTCAAAGACTTGTGTTGCTGCGGAAACAGAAATGCGTGTGTGGTAAATAACCAGAGTCACTGAGTGAAGCCCGACCAGGCTCCTCGGCGTGCATGTGTTTATCAGCTGGTTTAAGGCCCCCAGCTGAGAGCAAAGCCGCTGCAAACGAAGCCCGACGGATAATGTTTTGCAGCAGGTGTCATTGAACGTGTCCCTTTGAGAATACACGTTAAACACACAAACACCAGGACATAAAGGCAGGTGTGAGGCCTGAACAACTATTAATACACAGCAGTCAACATATGTGAACACACAGACACACACACACACATATAACACAGTTCCTTCCACACTGTGTGGGTAGGAGAGATACATAATACCACACACACACACACACACTCACACACACACACAAACACACACACTGTGTCATACACAGGCTGAACACGGGCAATATTTGTCTGATAAGAAAGGTCACTTTTAAAAGCATTCAAACCACTACAGGCTGCACTAGAAAGAGAAAAGAGGGCAGCCGAGCCGCCCGGACACCTCGCTCAGCCAGTCGTAATTACAGAGCAAATCACACTGCTCTTTTCCCTCCATGTCATTTGAAGTAGCGGATTAGGAGCACAAAAAACTGTGTTATTTCTTTCTTGTTTAAGCTCGACCATCTGTGTTTGCTGCAAGAGCTTTTGTGTGTGTGTGTGTGTGCGTGTGTGTCTCTCTGTCCACCTCCTTATCACATCTGAACCATCCACCTCTCTCGCGGCTCCCAGTCGCCTTTTTTCACTCTCAAAGCCGGAGAGGTCGGCTCGGGGCACCGAAACTGGGTCATCTGGGTGTTGCGAAAAGAAAAGGCTGGACGCTCAGGTAGTTGAGAGAGAGATAGAGAGAGGGAGAGGGAAGGAGCAATTGATGGGACGGGGGCCGAGGAGAGTGACGAGTGGAAAGGTCAGGACAGTACGGCGCAGCTCTGTTGCATGGGGAGATATTTTTGGACAGCACGTCGGGGTCACAGCACCAGACTGTCAGCCTCCGCTCGAGTCCGGTTTCAGGGGCCCCGGGCCAAGGCGGAGGCAGGGGAGCCTCAAGGTCACGGCCCTGCACTTTTACTGCTGACAGGAGGAGGGAAGGAGAGAGGGATGGAGGGGTGGGGTAGGTCACAAGAACCTGAAGGCCGTGCTGCATTTCCAGGTCTAAATAATATTTTGAGAGGATGTGTGTGTGCGCACAAATGATCGTCTGAGCAAAGCGGCATTCGGGGTCAAGATGGAACAAGAAATGGCCGCCGGCTGCACGCTCTCATTACGTAGGCGAGCGACGGTTCAGGAGTGTCACCTGCCCATCCCGGTTCCTCTTGTGTGAAATGCGGCATCCCTCAGAGGCTGACGCGGATAGTCAGGAAGCCGCTCTCATAGTACCGGATATCAGGTTGAACAGAAATTCTGAACCCATCAGATTGACGGCACTTTAGTGTTTCTAATTAGTTCTGCTTGAATCATTCAGCCCCGGTATTTGCTTCACAGCTCCTACTTCTATCGATACTATCTCGGCTAATTAACTGTTTGATAAATAACAGTGAAAATGATTCAAAGAACATCGGTTCGAATTGGTCTCCACCTAAACCAAACGCATGTCATATCGCTCCTCTCCGTCTTCATTTGCTGTCTGTCTCCGCACAATCCATCCGTCCATTGCAGGTAAAGATGTAGAGCGATGATTGAGTGGTGTTTCCCTGAGCAGCTTGTGTCGCAATCAGAGCTCCCTCTCTACCAAGTTCTATTGACTTAGAACTTGAAGTTGTACCACCGATATTTCAAAATCAAGTGGGTTGTGGCAGCCATGCCAAGTGATTAACGAATGTCAGCCGTTATTTATTGATCCATTCAGCAGCCTGATGGGGAGCGATCGGATACCAGCGGAAGCGAGATCAGGTGCGGCTCCTCCAGAAGAGGTACTTGGGATTGGAGAGGTAACCGTTGTAAAGCTGGGCTTTGTTAGAAAAAATATATATTATATATATTTATATATTCATTCACAACTTAAGGATTTTTTATTAGCCACTGTGTGGATGTGTTATTCTTCTGTTGGAGCATTTATAATTTTTAAAAAGCATGGTTCCGCAGTAAAAGTTAAATGTTTAATACTTGTGTTTAGAAGATGACTAAAAGAAAAAGCATTGAAATTGTCTGAAATCGTAAAATGTAACACTGGGACCCGATGTAAAAACACAGGACAAAAATAGGAAATGCGTTTGTTTAAATATTTTATTGCTATGTAAAATTAAAAATCTCCTACCTTTAATGAAAAAGTACTACTCTTAACACAAAATAAATCAGGCAAAATGAAATTATTTGGCATTGTGCAGTTGTGTTAGGTGTATGGGATTTAAAGATTCAGCACAGCATTGCTGCGACACTTGTTAGTCAGGGTCGATGTTATAAAATGCACACGGACAGATGATCATCCTTAAAGGGTCTAGTGTCATCTCATTGGGAAGCACGCAGAGCCAAGAAAAGTGCATAATTAACGCTGCGTTTCTCCCTATCGACATGTAATGCTGTGTTTAACTGAGGTCCTACTGTGTTTCGTGACATAGCAACCGCACTAAAAACCCTGAACACATGAGGTACGTGTGCTTATTTATGGCACATCCATGATCTCCCCGGCATTCGTACCTACAGTGCGATGGGAGAAAAGGCAGCAGATGCTCGTCCCGAGGAAATTTGCCGGCGTTACGGTCCTGAACATTTGAGCTGACGGTCCAAGTGCCACACAAGCTGAAAGTCCTCACGGCCTCTGGCGAATCCGTACGCCGGACGACAAATCTAAAGAGTGAAGTGTCTCCTTCCTAGTGAAAGCGCTACAAAGACACACTAATTAAAGACAGAAAAACAAAAATTAAATAAAATAAAAAATAAAATACTTCAAGTAAATTCCAAAACGCAGCTCCACCTCATCCAGTTGAGGGAGTAAGAATCTAAACATGCAAACACTACTGCTATGTGCACCCACTTTCTCTTTCTGTGACGTGCTGCAATGTGCATATTGGGAAACTGGGTGCTCTTCTAAGACTTTTTGTTTGGCCCTTTTTGCGCTGTGGCATCAAAGTTGGCTCCATCTCTAAGAGGCAAAGAGGATTGGCTTCACTACGTTGACATTCTAAACGTTGTGTTGCTTAATAATGCAGCTCTCAATATCACAAAAGTAAAACACGAAGCATTAACATTCAAAGGTTTGCTCATTCCGAAAGATCTTGAATCCTCAGATTTCTCCACTGTAAAAACTGGAACATAAAGTGACTATTGAAACACTTATAAACATAAAGCCTCTTATATAAGTTATGAAATAAATAAAATTTAAATTCAAATAAGCAATGACCGACATACACCAAACAAGGGATAGTTTTGTTATCATTCCATATTTGCATTCTGCATCAGCATTCACTGCATTCGTGGAATACTTTCCAAAATAAGTAAGTATATAAATAAATAATCCTTGCATTGTTAAAGTATTTGTCATTTTTTTCCTTTTACAGTACCATGACTTGTAACTGTACATTGAGTAGGTATAATACAGAAATGACAATGAGAAAAGAACTAGTCTGGTGTCACTGGGGCTAAAGGTGGAGCTCGAGGGTACCAGCGCTCTGCTGGTCTATGCCGGTCCAGACAAATAATAATTGAAAAAAGGCCCTTCAGCAATCCGGCCCTTCTTCGTTGATCGGTCAATGGGGGGGGGGGGGGAACGGCTCCGGGCCGCTTTCAGGAGCTGCCTCGACTTCAGACCTGTACCGGACATGCTGAGATCGGTGTTCGGCTGGGGGAGAGGAGGTCAGAGGAGGGAGGTTTCGGGTGAAAGGGCCAGGTTAAGGGAGCCGCGGTTGCCCCGGTGACCTCAGAAGTGTCCCATCCTGGCAGCCAAAAGGCCGCGTGGCCGTGGCACTGTCGAAGAAATGCGGCCGAAGCTGGACGAAGGCCACTTCATGATGAACTGGGAGGTCACTGGCAGCAGATACCTGGACAGACGGAAACGAGCAAGGGACGGAGGGATTAGGGGAGAGGATGAACATAATGAGGGGATTAGATAGGCATAGGTCACATTTTAGAGGTCAGGGCGATCAGTGCACAGCACTGATCCCGCACATTTTCATATATATTTCTACCGTTGTACCATTTTACAGCAGTCTTCTATTGCACATTTCAACCATAAGATCTTGGTGATCTCAAGATATCATGACATCACCCTCCCCTTGACAACGAGCAGAAAAGATTGAGGTCCAGGTTATTTTTACTAAAGCTGCTGTAACTGAGGATCAGCATTTAATTGATCAATCAATAAAACACTTTGTCTATAAATGCCAGACATTAACGGAAAATGACAGTTTAATTCCGCAGACACCAACGTGACAAAATGTTCCGTTTTGTCTGACCAACAGTTCAAAACCCAAATATGTCCAGTTTACTTTCATGGATGGCAAAGAACAGCTTCACCTCCTCAAATTTGAAATGTGGAAACAGCCACTGTCAGTGATTAAAATCAAAATAATTTGATTAAGTTTTCCATCATTCATTCCTGCTCTAATTGTATTTAATGTGCTGAAACTAAACCCTAAGCTAGAGTCTGGTTTAAGTAGATTATATGCAGCATTTTTGTATGTGCTTCTAGAAAAATAAAGGATTGACCTCATACTGATAGAAGCAGATCCTTTCAGGACAATGGGATATCTCAACTTTAACCCTTTTCTTTTAAAAAATGGTTGGTATCATGAACAGAAAATCCTCACCTATCATTCCGAGGCACAGGTGTCAGTACCTTTCTAAGACTTTTCTATGACACCTTCCACCGAGACAGAGCAGTGAGGCAGCTCCTGCTAACAGCGTTCCAGTACCTGAGAATGAGACCAGCGTCAGGTTGAGATCGAGCAAATAGGGGCTGAACCCTGCTTCCATCTTCCTTAGCTACTGGAAATGAGTCAGATATGGTTGTCAGAGCAATGTCAGATGAGATGATCGAGTCGCGGGCGAGGTTAACTGAAGGTTATGCAAATGGTGCTGTTCAGACGACTGGATCTCCCGGTCTGATCGGTCGGAGGAAGGACTTACTTTCACCGGCTCTCGCGGCACACTTGTTATATTGCGACGTTGTGCATTATGTGACCTTTTTGCCACTTTCGCAGCAGGGATCTTTAGCTAATGAAAAAATGCATCTAAAAATCGTTTTGTTGAAAGAGCACCATGGGCAAAAGAAATCGTCCCTGTGTTTTAAAAGGACCCAATCTAATCAAAAGGGAGCCACCGGGCTGGAGGATCACAAAGTGAAGAAAGGATATCTTCATTTAAGCTGGAGCAGAGATAGAATGCCTTTTCCTCTGACAGCTCTCTCTCCTTGTGAGATAGCTCTTGGACAAATTAGCCGAGCCGTTTCTTCTAAAGTCGAGCGGTGAGAATAAGAAGAGAAAGAAAGGTACCAGTTGCTAAGGGGCGGCCGCTTCAAGACAGCCCCAGACTCGGGAGAGTTAGAACAGATCCAAATTAACTTCATTTAGTCCCAACGAGAGTGTCCTTGAAGCGGCGTCGAGTGGGCCGTGGGTTTCCCTCCAGCGCGTCGTCTTCGGCTCGGGCTGGACTTCAGTCCGCCACTTCAACCCAAGAGAACAAGTGAGGGAGCATATGTTTGGCTATGAGCCTTTCATATTTACTTCAGGGTGAAGTCATCAAGGTGACATTCAGTGGTTCCGTACCATGATATAGTGTCAGGCTTGTTTTCAATTCTTTCTCCATTTGTTCCGTTTCTCTTCCCCTGCTCAGCAGCTTAGTCCACCCCCGCACACCCTCTGTGCGGTTCAATGTAGTCATCCATTGGGATTCTGTTCAATTTGTGGTAAGAATTTTTTTATTCCTTTTTTCCCTCCCTTTCATTTTCACATGGCTTTGGCTGTGAAACCCAAGCCCAACCATCGAAGTGACAGTCAGGAAAAAAAAAAGAAGGAAGACCAAATATTGAACATCTATTGGTGGGCGGAGTGTGTGTTCTTCGGAGATCCTCTGCTATTCACTTTGTGAATATTCTGCTTGTAGAAAGCATCGTGGTGCTGGTAAGAGGTTGGGGTAGAAACGCTTCTCACGTCCAAGCGGCCGCCGTCTCTGCAGTCTGTATTTAATTGGATTCACATTCGGTATCTTCCAGATCCTTTTGATCATGAAGCAGGTCGTAATAACGTGCATGCTTGAAAGCCGGAGTGAGGCTTGTTCATGCACTTGTGCTTTTCTTCAATCCATCAGTTCCAATCAGGCAGACTGAAAGACGCTCCCGCTCCTGACGATCTACAGCTGTTCCTCCTGACAGGCCTTCCACGCTTCTCTTTAGTCCTTTGACGAGATGCAACCGTCACAGCGAATTGAGAGGAGGCCAAACAAAAATCCAAATACCATGACGACGGAGGGAGGGAAAGACGGACTGCCGCGATAGCTGACGCAATCACCAACCAAGAGGTACAAAGTGCCTTGAAGGTTATCTGCAGCCCACATTCAGCTCAACACCCCAATTAACCCCAATTACTGCCACACTTTTCAGATGAAAGGTAACCGAATCTAAAACTTTTGTCATCATGGGGAAGTTGTATTTGGGTGGTGACAGTAATTCCGGGATTTACAAGAAAGTCATTGGTGGAAAAGTCAATTAGCTACTTCCTCTCATCTGCCCACACAGACTGAAGGACTTTGCTTGGAGCCATGGGGCTGTTGACATACCTGATGAGGACACTCAGCGGAGGAGGAATGCTTGAACAAGAGCGGGCAGGCGTGGTCAACAATGGAGACCAATGGAGACCCCAAAGGCCCCAGCCTCAAGATCCATACTTTGTCTGCGAGTGTTCGTGTATTTGTGTGTGTGCATGCACAAGAGACTGCATCAATATGGAGTTAGCCAGAAGAATTGTGCCGTGGTTCAAGTCGTCAGAATGGGCGGGGTTTAACCAGTCATTAATGTCATTAATGCTGTGTTCTTGACCCACTATTTCTCAGTTAAATAGATCAAATTAATTTAATTATTGTTTTATTACTAAATATTGTATTTACAAGTCATTGGGATGGACATTCTCAATCCTCTTTCCATCCATAGTGCCTATGGGCATGAGAGAATTGTTTTAAATAAAATTAGAGGTGAACTGATTGATTAGTTGCCGATCACCGTGGCTGGCCAGTCAGTTTATATTTCCATCTGTTGTTGATCATATTGACATTTGCGCACGGCTGCCACAAGCACAGACAGTCCCCAGTCACACCCAACAGGTTCTTTGGTGAGTGAAGACATGAAGCACACACATCAGTACATCAACCGTAAAACCTATTGGCACAATCAACTTATTCCGACACTTACTTAGTAATTCGTCTACATGCCTGCTGCTCAGTTACCACGGCGACGCGCTCGTCTGCCGACAGCGCAGGGCCTCTCCCTAGTACAGTCCAATTTATTAGAGACTTTTACATTTACTGTAATAAAACATAACTCAAACTAGTAATGCCACGATTAAATACTATCGTTTATATCCTCAACATTTTAATTGTGCTTTTCTCCAAATAGCCACTATAGATGACAATAATATAGTTAACAATTAGCTGGAGCATATAGCTGTCATTTATAGTTCTTCGAAATCGTGTAAGATTAGTTTCTGTGTAAAATAGAAAGGGGTCAATGATCGGAACGGTCACCGGACATGTGCATGATCAAGCACACACTCACACACACGTTCACCCTCCCAGAGAAAGCTTATGCACATATGAGACAATAATCCTGATTGCTCCTCCTCTACCTGAAGTGGCGACGTGTTGCATCTGATTCATGCATGCCGGATGGAGAAATGTGAACCGGCGTGTGTTGTGAGACGGCAAACCACACGGTGCAAGCCGAGCCATTTTCTGTCTTGTTTTGACGAGAAAACGAGCGGTGCTTACGCTGATCACGGCACTGATGCGATGTAGGTGAGGCTGTCGGCTCCCACTAAGGCCCCTCTTTCTCTAAATGCACTCAGCGTAAGAAGCTCCTCATAAACGTCTCTTGTGGAAGGCGTAGTTAAGCATGTGGCAGCAGGGGGATTGGCTGGTGACGGCCGAATGGTTGCGATGTGGACAAAGTGGTCTCAACAGTCTTCATGGGCTTTCTTCTCCCATCTCCTCCTTCCTTTCAAATATATTTATAGTTTTGGCCATCAGATCTAATATGAAATACATCCAATTCTCCTGCATAAGTGGATCCACTTATTTGAATATATTAGTGAGGGAAAGGAGAGGAGACCATGCCAGACTGTTGGTGGTGCAGCTAAAGCAAACATCGTCGGGCAGGTGGGACCGAGTTGTTGTAGCAGCGGTGAGGCGGTGCGGGGCAGCGGAGAGCAGGGGACGGGGACGGTGCCTAAAGATGGGGGGATTTGGGAGGGAGTGTGTGGGGGGGGGGCCTGGGGGGTTTAGCAGAACTACACCAAGCAAAGACCTGCGTCGAGGGGCGAAGAGACGGAGGAAGAGGAGGAAGAAGCGGCAGCGACAGCAGCAGGGGTGGAGCCATGGGTTGAGGCTGGTCCAGCGGCAAATGGTAAGCTTTTTTACACAGACATAATAGACAGAAGAAATAAGGAGAGACAAACCAATGCACGCTAACAGGGACTCTCAAGCACGACTACTGCAAAATGTTGTTTGCTTGACTTATGAAATCCAATTACATTGTCATCTTAAAATCCCGTGCTGTCCACAGTCAACTAATTTATCATCTTGAATCCCCCCCCCCCCCATAAAATGAATATGGTTAAAATAAAACAATCAATGGAAACAAATTGAGATTAGTCAAAGCACAAGTGGCTCCGCAACTGTACACAAACCCCGCGCACATTTATCTTTTAACGGCAGAGGTTTTTATTCTGGAGGCGCAAAGTGATAGCCTGTTAAAATATGCGCAAGAGTTATGAATCATGTAACGCGAGGCCCCAGGAAAAGAAATCTCTCTCTCTCTCTCTCTCTCTCTCTCGTAAGGTCATTTGCTGCACAGGCTCATCTGCGCTCTAATTGAATTAAGCAGGCCTCGGGGGGCCCCGGGCTAACCTGAGCGCTAATCTGTGGGCCATTATTTCCTGTTAACAGCACACTCGCTCTTCCTCTGCCCCCCCCCCGGCTTCCTCACTGTCTGCCATCCCAAAGCATATGTGCTTTAAAAGTTCCCTCTCTCCGAACCTGAGCTGCTGTCTCCAGCGGGGATCAACCGTAAAAATAGAATGAGCGTTTTTTTTTTTTTTTTTCATCAGGGTTTATTTGATAAAGATGATAGCTCTAAGAGGGGGTGGAAGAGGTTTAAAAAAGATTGTTCTTAAGATTTTTTTTCCACTGTGTGTCAAAGGGTGTCCATTCATATATTCAAGTAGTTGAAACAATTCTAAATAAATTGAAGGGAGTTTAAAACCCATCACCTTACATACGGTGCACTAGTTTAACTACGAGAAGATAAGCCAAATAGATGACCGCCCTTTTCACATCTCGAAAAATGACACTAAAGAACAACTTTAGCCTGGAACCAGTCGACCATCCCGCTATTGAACCTTGTGCAACCATCCCACTCTACAAGGAACTATTTATTACCACAGCAAAGCTATAAGAACAAAAAACAAAGAGCAAAGGCCTTGAAAGGCCAGGGTGTCTCACCTGGTGTCGTCCCACTCTGGGCTGAGTCCGCTCAAAGAGCCGCGGGACTCCGAGACAAACTTGTAGACGACCAACAGGCAGTCTTGGCAAAGCTGGACCAGCCGGCGGGAGCACAGCAGCTCCTGGGGGGACACCACCTCGCTGCTCTTACTGAAAATGGACTCCCACGATGAACTGGAGCACAAACAAGAGGGCGGGCGTCGAATAAAGTTAGTAGTTAGAAGATAATCATCACCATGTATTCAGTCTCATGCGTCTCGCAGCCACGCGGATTAAGTCCCATTTATTACACTTTTTCTTCCTAATACCGTTTGGCCTTCACTGTACACGTGTGCCTAAGCATTTGCATAGACACTTTAGACATGCAGGAAGACACACAAGGAGGAGGTATGAAACGAATCCAAGTACAGTTAAACCCCCTTTACAATCGTCGACATACCCCCAACTGTGAGGGGGCTTCAACAACTGAGACACACGACCCAGGGGGCTGTGTTTGATGTCCACCCCCCTTTCACTCCTCAGTTGGTGGGGCTTGCTTCCTCTGAAAGGGTTCAAAAACTGTTTTTTTTTATGTTCCCTTTCTCTAAGTCGTTTTCAAAGCGTGTTGAATTCATCGCCCACAATGGCTGCTGGGCCGTTTGATTGTTGTTAAGTCCTTTAGATAAAGTATCAAACAGCAGGAGACAGAGGCTTGGGGGGTTTTGGGGGACGGGGCGGGGGGGCTGATCTCTGATTTGGAGCGTGCGTTTTCGAGGTGGCTCGGCTTCTCTGTCGCCGCATGATGTCGAGCCCCCCTGTTGGGCTCGTCCATGTTGGGGCCGTTGCCTGTGTGCAAGGGGGTCGGGGGGTGGGGCAGCCTTCTATCTGGATCGGTTAGACCGGCTGTCGTCGGGACAAAAGCTGCTCCGGGCGGCGCGTGCTGGGGGAGCTGAGGGGGGGGCTAGCCGAGGCAAGGCTAGGCTAATCCTGCCGTGCATCTATCCCCCCTCAAACCAATCTTTTCTCGACAACATTTTTTTTTCAATCAATCTTCTCTCTTTTTCCATGTGGCCGGGCCCCCCCCCCCCCTCCCCGCTCCCCTATCTCACCTTCTGCTTATCGTCCCCCTTCATCTCAGTCACCCTTCCGCTGCCTCTCTCACTCTCCCTCAATTACGACTGCCGAGGAAGTTAGGGAGGAATAAAAAGGGTGGAGGTGGACAGAGACTTCAATTGCACCCTTTGAGCCCCATGTGTCGAGCAAAACACGGGCAACGAGCTACTGAACTGTAAAGAATAGGGGGGGTGAGGAGGGGGCAAATGGAAGAAGGTCACACCTCCATCCCCGACGAGATGAAAAGCTTCCGGCGCAGCAGCTGTTTCAGTGTGAGCGTTGTTCGCGTTTGCGTGTGTGTGTGTCTGTCTGTTGCTGGTTACGCGTGCTAATGCGTGTGAATTAAATAGTATAACCAACCATTGTTGTCTTTGAGGGGAGCAAAATGTGTGTTTAAGAAAGCCTAGGGGAAACACAGGTGGAAAACATTTTTTCTGTTGTGTGTGTGTGTGTGCGGGGGGAGTGGTGTAATGTGTGTTTTTGTGTCGGCTGTTTTGGGGTTTCTATAGGAAATTGATCAAGTTGGCCGTCACCACAGTGGCTCCTCTCGTAGGAAGCCACTTACTGTCGCATCAAAAAAAAGTAGGAGGGGAAATAAATAAATAAATAAAGAAGAAGCCAAATGTTGGCTTCAAAGTTCAAAGTATCTCAAGGCCTTTATTCACCTGCTTCCTGCTTCCATCCCTCCCCTCTCCTTCTCTCGCTCTTACCTGTGAAAAAGCCCTGATTTACAGCGCAGATTTGTGACCTTAATTTGCACCCAGCCTCCCCTGTTAAAATTTGTCTTTCATCCCAAAGAGCTTTCAGGAAAGTGCAGCGGGTGCCTGGTCGGTCTGTCACTCACTCTCAGTCATTCAGCTGCAGTTGCTTCCCTCGTCATACTGAATCAAAATGGCAAATTGTCTTCGCTGCCACTGAAAATGATACATCTCGACAAACACCGGGCTTAAGGACACGGGGGAGATTGCAAAGAGGTTAAACTAGTTATTGAGATGAGAGAGTGGCGCTGTGCTATGCTGGGAGTGGTACTGCAGTGGGATCACGTGTTTGTGTTGCGTCAGAGAATTAGTGTCCATGAACCTCTCTGTTTATTCAATGGTGTTCTTTGTAATGCTCAGATTTTCAGCCGGCCTTACCTGCTGTTGGAGAAGCAGTTCCAGAGGCCCTGGCCGTGACTCCAGAGCAGCCGGTTGAAGACGCGGTTGAAGAGCCGGTAGAGGTGGAGACTTTCTACGTCCGGCTCCCTCCAGATCCGCTGCAACACCGAGCGGACATTTGTACGAACAATGTCCAACACCTGCGTTACAGAGAAAGTGGGAGCGCAAAAAAAACGAGAGAGCCACAACGGTTTATATCGAGAAAGTGATAAAGAAGGAAATTACTCTTGCAAGACAAAAGGTGACAGCGTTCCTAATTGAAATGCATGGGCCGGCCTTGGTTCTAAAAGTACTATTTCTTTTTTTTTTTTTTTTTTTTGATCTTACCTTAAAATTAGCAATCAGAGAGGCTAACGCATTCACTCAGTAACCCGGAGCAAGCAGGCTTTAATGAATGCACGGACGGAATGCATGCGCACACCCGAGCCTACAGGCACGCATTGTAAATTAACCAACACAACCTGAAAACATGAAACATAGATAATGAGGATTTGTGCAGGTTTATCGCCGCATTCGCGGAAAAGCATGCACCAGGCGCACGGCCCTGTGTAGTCTGCTTATGTGTGCTTGTGTGGCTGTGGTAGAACAAGGACGGGCGGAGGGGGGTTGCTGGGGCAGGGAGCGCAGAGCGGGGGAGAGGACTAATTGCTGCAGCAACGTCAGTCTTCGAGAGAAGGTGTCAGAAGTTCCCAAGCGGTCTGAGGACACCTGCGCCAGCCCTCCATCTTCCTCTCTTCGTATTCCCGCCTCCACCCACCTCACTGCCTTCTCTTCCTCCCCTTTTCTGTCTCTTTTCACCCGGCTCAGAGTGCAGCACTCTGGCTCTTCCACTTTGATTCCTCGCTCCTCATTACTGACGTTCCCGTCTGACAGTGTGTGCGTGCGATGCAAAGAGGGAAGATTTCCAAAATGAGGCGAGTTGCACGCGCACACACACACACACACAAACACACTCTCCAACAAACCGATAGATAAGTAAACACACACACACTCACTCCCGGATATGTTTTGGCTATGGTAATCAGATGGCGCTCCATCTCTGACCTCTTGCCTGCTGCTCATTAGGCTGCTCCACTCCAAATAAAACATCGGCTCGCGCCGCCACGGCCCGCAACAGCGGCGAGCACAGTTGTGCAGAAAGCAGCGGCTGAGAGATCACATCATTACTGACACGCCTACCGAATGGCATTTCTCGTCTTGTCCCCACTTCTGTCATGTTTACATCCTATTTGGTGTCTCTGCCTCTCACTGACTGACATGATAATGATCTGCAGGCGTGTCTTTTTTTTCTTGTTTTTTTTTCTCCCCTGATGCTTGATTTGGGGATTATTTTCACACTTTAAAAGTTTTTCAATAGGATTCACAGTAGGTAGGAGTAGGTGACATTTTTCCTATCCACCAGGTTTAACAACGTCCATTCTATACCGGGTGACTGTATAGGCTGAGATGAAAGGGCTAAGGCAGGAAACTTGTACATATGGCAAAATCCAACCTATTTTTAAAAGTATTTTCTCTGACAATGATATTTGAATATTCTTCGCATACCATATTTTCCGTATCTTTAGTATGGCTGGGACAACTTCTCTTTATTGTTGAATTTTCTTAGTGGCGTGATAAGCTACTCTCCTCAGGAAGCAGTGACCTCTTATCCAAATTCTGGATTGACATAATCAAGTTGCCCTATGTGTATTGTATCTTGAAGAAAAAGCCTCAGTAGCCACAAAAGACTAATTAAAATTCAGGCACAAGTAAGATTTAAATGAGCTCAGATAATTCTGATCTGATTCTAGCATAAAACTCACCTTTCGCTGTTTAGTAGAGTCCAGCTTCACTAACCAATAGGAGGCCACTTTTGATTTGTGGTATTTCCAGGTGTCCAGGATCTATGAAAAAAGAGTTGGGGATTAAAAAGGTCACAGTTACATTTTACAAGTTATTCTTTTGAAGAAAACACTGCAGGTCTGGTGCTGACATTTTGGCACATCTGCTGCTTCCCATCAGAACCTGCGGCTACCAAATCATTCTCACAAGACGGACCATTGGGTTGTGCAATTCAATTACTTACAACAACTACAGCAAAATCAACATTCTTGGCAAGACAAAGTCTACATGTATGTACACCAGAGAAATGTTCTCATTCAATTAGACTGGTATTGTATATGTAATATATATGGAACTGTATATTGGTGGCCTGCACTAAATGGAAAAATACCTGGTATGTAGATTGTGGCGAGCATTTAGATAACACAATGCTTCTCTAACAGACATTTGTTTTCATGGCACGACTCCGGGGCGATAGGAAAGTCAAGCAGCGATCTTTGGTTCTTAAGCAGAAGGAAAAACCCCAATGTTTTGCAGATGTGTCAAAAATCCTTGGGGCATTTGTCGTAATGCTCAAAAGCTTGGGCGGGATATTCCCACGCACTTGCTCCTAGTACCGACATCACTGCAAACCTACAGGCACTACAGGCTACTGTTGGTCTGTTGACTTAGGCTGCATCTCCCCAGTGGTGCACATCCACTTCTCACGTGCATTTCACATCCACTGCAAACAGTGCTCCCACTGGGAGGCTGCAGTGTAAACTTTATGTTTACTCACACACAAACAGACAGGCACACACACAATAAACCATCATCGGTGATTCACAGGAACAGAGGTGCACAGCAGGGGCACCTTTGATTGCTTTCTAGAAAGTTACTGCTTTGCTTGTTTAGTATTCGCGCTTAATGAAACCTTATGAACCTTGTCTGGTAAGATGTTTGACTATTTGTCACATTTGCGTTGCGCGTAAACAAATTACCCTCAATTAGAGCGTAACAAAGCACACTCCATACGTTTCCCCCTTTAAATTGTTTCCGAGAGTGACAAAAAAAAAAAAAGGTTTTGAGTGAAGGATAATGGAGGTAATTACTCGGATAGAAACACATCATTAGTCCAATTAGACGTTAACTTTAACGTGGAAAACAGGAATAGCCAAAGATTGTTTTCATGCCAAGAGAACACTCGTGTCTCTCCTGAGGCGAGAAAGGGAACAATACAGATGCAATTGCTCATCTGCATTTCCACGGTGCTCTCATTAGGGTTTGTTAACAGTACAGGTGTGGTGCTAATTGTCTCTCACGACCCGAACAAACCCAGATGTCAGCAACTTTTTTTGGAGCTCTTCTTGTGAGGAAATTGTATGAGCAGACAACATTTACTTGGTTACTTGGTTCAACAACTAAAGGCATCCGAATGAAATGTTCATGGTTCATGGTTCATCTTTTTTTTGACACAAAGCCTAAACATGTATCATTGGTATTTCTATAATTAGTCAGCCTGGTGAAGACAGATTGGCTGGCTGCTGTCCTTTCAGCACCCGGGAGATGTATCGCTGAAGAGACAGCTGGTTCTGAGGACAGCGGCGGCCAATGAGTCAATGTGGACTAGACGGATTAACGCTTTCACACTACTTTTGTGCTACTGATTCGTTGCTTTGTGAGTTGAAGGTTAGCCTCTGTCTCCCTTTTCATTTTCTTTTGCAATATCAAATTTTACATTTCTTTCTTTTTATTGTGCTCTATGAAGTAACACAGTTGTGCTTTCTTAAAGCAGGTATTATAGCAGCTGGTTAACTGTTAGCCATTGTCTTGCCAATCTTGGATATATTGCTTCCAAAAGTACATGAAGAACGTATCTATGAAGAGAGGATATTAGTCTGCCATATGATCTTTCATTTTTTTTTGTATGCAGTACATTAGTATATTAAAAAATAACTTCAGCAACGAAATACTGTACAAACTCACACCAAATGAAAGGACGTGGAGATCTGACCAGGCATAAAGGTGGCATTGATTAATACAAAGGGGCAGTGGGGAATAGTGTGGGCCAGCAAACTGACCGACACGTTGTCACTGGGGTTGTTTGAAAGACAATGGGAGCCAGGCCAGAGTGGACAGGCTATTGTGCCGGGAGGCAAGGAGGTCACTTTTAGTTAGGCTGCAGAGTGACCGCACCTGGTCTCAGAGGGAGCTCTGGGAATACAGCGGGTCTGTATTACTTGTAATCCGTGTTTGCTTTCACTTTGTCTATTTCTGTCTTTTTCTCCTGCGGTTTGTTTCATTTTCTCACATTCTGTATCCACCTCTGAATGTGAATAACTTTTGATTTAAAAAAGAAAAAGAATACATATTAAGATATTATGTTGATTCACGCACAAATCGAGTAAGAAATGATGCACGCACCTCATCCAGCACGGCCTCAGCCTCCTCCTCGGTTTTGCCCGGAAACCTGATTCTCATGGCGGTGAGCGCAGCCAGAGTCTGACGCACCAGCTCCGTTTCCTGCTCTTTACTCCTCAGGTTTATCAGCGGATCGCTCTACACGCACACACACACACACACAAGGCGAGAGAAACGGATGAGACTAAAGATGCACATTACAACGAAGTAAAAGTTTCACTCAAAGCTATGGTGTTCTATAAGTTGAAAGGGTTTCAATTAATATATCACACAGGACAATTAATTATGAACACTCCTTGTATATGTAGGGGGGTTCCGCCAAATGACCTAAGGGCAAGCAAGCATTACGCTGGTGTCCTATACAAATGAGTTAACGTGTCAAAACAACAATTCTCTGAGCAGGGTGTAATGTGATATCACTTAGCAATATTAGTCATTATTAGGAAACTGCCATTTTTACCCAGGGCTCTCATTAATTTCTGATCCCGCTGCCACCAGGATAGTCACGGATCATTATTGTGTTCATGTAGCAGTTAGCACGGAGCACTTTCAGCAAAATGCATCACATGAACGCTCCTCATTTAATACCATTTTATCATTGCTTGAGCAAAGCACTCACCGGTGAACTAAAATCTAATATGAGATTTCCTGTACTAGTTTACTCATCCCGAGAGGTTTGAGTCCCCCAAGGAATGCAAATGAGTAGGACAAAAAATAAGAAGGAAAAAATCTCATTTCCGTGTGTTTGAGTATAGCTGCACACAACTGGGACAGTTTGTGGCCTTTTTCAGTACAAAGGTTTTCCAGTTAGCTCTATTCTCAATGTTAATTATTCTGCTCCATTTCAGGCTTGTTACAATGTGTGCAAAGGTTACCAGCATCCATGTAAAGAAGGGAAGGGGAATGGAGGAGGCAGGTGGAAAGCAACAGATGGCAACATAATAGAAGGTTACAGTGGGCTTATACAGTATTGAATGAGCTGCTTAGGAGATTCTTTCATTGCCAGGATATAATACATGCCACAGGAAGAGAAAGGTAATGGTGGCAGAAGTTAATTTATTGGTCAGACCTTTTAAAAGGAATTCTAGATGTTGAAGTCTGTTCCCTTTAAACCCAATTAAAAGAGTAGCTCTGCAAAGGATCGCCACATTGCGCAAAATGACAGCATCGCTACTTAAAAGTGAACTTCACCTCGTTTTCTGTGACCGACAACTCATCTGAGCTTATTCTGAACTGTAAAGAGGTAAATTCCTGTGACTTATTAAGTATCTTACTATGTGGGAGTGGATGGTCCCCAGGCTGTTGCTGTGAGGCACGCGGTGGGCGGAGCCGCTACGGCTCAGAGAGTGAGAGCGCAGCGTGGCGGAGCTCGGCCGGACGAGGGGAGTGGCCACGGGAACCGTGGGGGAGGGCCTGGAAGACAGCGCCCGCAGCTCATTGGGCGATGAGAGTGAGGCGATGGAAGCGTGGGCAGGATATGGAGCGTCTGATTGGACCAGAAAGCGTGGGGGACACGGAGGGAGCGGGGCTGGTTTTGAGTGACTTGATTGCAGGTTTCCAGTGGATGCGACCTGCAGAGAGACAGAAGAGAGGGATAGCGGGTGAGGGGGGTGAGAGGGGAGGGAGAGTGACACACTGTCACATTTCAATTTCTTTTTTTCCCCTGATCCTGTCTCTGTGCTGCGGTCACTGTCAAGCTCCCTTCCCTGCTTTCCATCCGTTGCCTGGTGGCTTTAAAACTCCCAGCGCCGCGCCGGCACAGAGGCCCAGTGTGCGCGCGCGTGCGTGTGTGTTATTAACAATCACAGCGTGTGTAGTGGAAACCAGAAACTGAACAGAAGTCCTGTTTGCTTTGGGGATGGATTAAAGAGCAACTCTCTCTCTCTCTCTCTCTCTCTCTCTCTCTCTCTCTCTCTCTCTCTCTCTCTCTCTCTTCTCTTGGACATGCACATCTACACACACTCTCTCACACACACACACACACGGACACACTAGAGAAACACAGAAAATAAAGCTAAAACTCCACACTAACAGTCTCCGTCAACCTTTTGGACTCCTCCAGATTATCTACCCGCCAGCCAGCGTATTAGTGTGTTGTCGATTCGTGCAGTTTGTGTCCGCCTGACATCGTGTTTGCACACAAGTGATTAGAATTGTGCGTGTGTGTGAAGCGCTTCCCCGACTGTCCGAGGTTTGGACAGTTTGCCGAATGAAAGTATTATGTGGCTTAGTCCGTCAACCCTTCGGTGGCTTGGTATGGAGTAGGGCTCGGCAGGGTTTCTGTCTCTCTCTGCACACTTACACACACACACACACACGCAGATCTGAAAGTTGGGAATTTTCATGGCTTTGTCCCGTATTTGGTGACAAATGGAATGAGCCCATCGAGCAGCGGTTCTTTCGATTTAAGAGGGGAACGCTCCGCCCAAAAGGCAACCAGAGAATTTATTCTTTACAAGGTTTGAAGAGAGACTGCAGTGAAAGGTGCCATCTGACTCACTTCAAAGAGCTGCAAGTGAGTCAGTCTTTGTGACTTATGCGATTTGGTGAGAATGCTCGAGACTTATCGCTGTCACTTTAAAACGAGGAATATTCTATTCTTAAACTCAAGGTGTTTTCAAGGTAAACACCGAAGAGGGTCTTCTTTTCTTTCCCTTCCTCTTCTGTGCCGTCACCTTCCGTTGAGTGTTGCCGTACTGTTCCCAGTGAATTTCTCCCCTTGAGTGCTATTCAGTCCTTCATCATTTGTGTGTGTGTGTGTGTCCAGGCTAGTGTGAAAAGCTAGGAAGCTACTTAACTTAAAATAAAATATCCCCTTTTCCCAACTCAGAAAACGATCACGAGGCTAGCACTTTAATTAAAACCAAACAATAAAAATTAAGGACCTGCCTTTCATCTGATCACGTCAAATGTGAACATAAATACTGGGCTGATAAACATCTCTATTGTCCTCCCTCGCTGGCTGACATCATCACAACGGGCCCCGTGCTGTTGCTGGGGAGTATGTGCCTACGTGAGCATGTACATGTACATGGAAATGTGTTCTTTACAACTATGACTATTTATCAAACTGTTTAAAAGTGTAAATTGTACCAGGCCGCAGGAAGCCACCAATTTCCATCATTAGAAAAATTCATTCACTGTCGCTCCTTGCAGCACTCTTCAATATACAGATCAAAATGGAGAACCAAATGCTGAAAGAGACATCTTGTGTATGTGTCTGACACAGGAAGAACTAGTTTTTTTAGCAATTAAGCTAAATAGATAGAAAGCTCTAGCCGAAAAAAAATACACAGTAAACAAAAAGGCAAATCTATCAGGATAGAAATGGATGGCAGGAATCAATGTCCCTGTCAAACCTCCTCGCTCAGGCTTCTTAATGAATCCTGCCACTTTACCTGAGCGCTCAGCCAAGTTCTTCTCCTTGCTCTCCCCGAGGTCGTAGGACACTTTCTTCTCTCTCTTCTCTCCGCAACTTCCTCCTCCTCCTCCTTCTCCTCTTCCTCCTGCTTTCCCCCTGTCCTCCTCTTCTTCCTCGTCCGAGGAGGTGCAGGAGTTATCGGCGCTGCTGCAGCTGGTGAAATCGGCCAGGTAGTCCGGGCGTTGGCGTCTTGGTGTCTGGCTGGATTCTGGCATGGCGGTCATGGGCTAACAAACGCAGACACGGACACGTCAGGCAGATACAAACAGGCGCATGAGCCACTGAGTTGTATTAATCAGACCGATGACACGGACACATCAGACATCACACAGAGACAAAATCCTGTGACTGTGTTTAATTCCTAGCCTTATGCCTTTTTGAAGGAGCTCCTTTGGGACTCGTGTCTTGTAAAACTCAAACACCCTCTACAAGGACATAAGGACAACAGTAAACAAAGCCTCACACACGTGTACATAAATACATCGAGACGTTGTCAGCCTCCCTGAGCCTCGCCTCACCCTCAGTCTGTTACCATCTGTCACTGGGAGACCTGGTTGTGACTCGGCGAGCCCGCGTCCCTACGTGGGTGTGTATTTGCTCGCGGGCTCATTATGCAGGGATGCACGATTACACATGCACTCCTTTTTAGGGCCGGCTGTCAATGGCAGCGGCAGCTTGAACAAATGGGACCTGATGGGGCGGTGTATAAAAGTTAACAAACAAGAGTTTAGAAGTTTACCCCAAAGTGTCTGGCTGACTGTGTAAATGATACAATGAGGAAAGTGTAAGTCAACTCAAGTCGGAAACTATGGGTGCATCTTGTCTTGATGAAAACCAAAAACATGTGAAATTAAGATCTACTGTGGCCTAAAAACACTATCACATTTTTTTTAATAGCAAGGAGCTGATTTAGTCGAGCCATGTCTGTTTCACACACACACATACAGATAGCATTAATAAAGGATTTACACATCTGTTATTCAACGGTTAACTCGGGCAGTGCTGTCAGGCCACCCGAATTAACGGGCAGGAAGTGATCACAGGGCTTCACAGTCACCGCTGGGTAGCTGTATAGGCGACTGATAGAGGTGGATGGAGACGGACAGATTAAATACACGAGAGGAGAATAAAAGGGAAGATGGGAACATCAGATTGATGGTGAGAGAAATAAAGAGGAGTACAAGGTGGATCTGAGCAGGGAAATACAGAGACGAGGCGTTGAATAGACGGTGTGAACGGAAATGAGCACGGCGAGAGGGCTGGATGGGCAGACAAAGGAGACAATGAACATGTTGGAGAGAGAAAAGGAGACAGGAACACAGAGTGGATAAACACGACAGCAAGACAAAAAGAGACAGACGCCGAACAGATGAGGAGCGAGGACTTCGGGTGACTGAGCGAGAGCGAATCGCCATATTCAAGCAATAGCAAACTTCAGCGTCCCCTTTCCTTTCCCTTTCAAAATCCCGTCTCTAATCCCTCCGCCTCACTCCTCTCTCCCTTCGAGCTTTTCGCGCGCTCGCCGGTTCCGTTTCACCAGATGGCTCGCGAGCGCTGCACCCCCGAGGGGCGAATCCATCCCTCACAGCTCTTTCCTTCCCCTGCTCTCGACGTCTCTCTCAGTGCGCTCGGCAAAATCGAAACTGACTGAGTCCAAATTAATTTGGACAACAGTGATTGTGTCTGAACAAGCCCTCATTGCGGCTAAGGCCTCTCTAATGCGGCGCTGTCGAGTCCCTAACACACTCTTTGAGTGTTCCAGCCAATTTAGCCCTCCAGTGAGTGACGGATGTAGATGTGCAGAGAGAGAGAGAGAGAGGGGAGGAAATAGGGAGAAGAGGGAAGCAAGGTGATGGAGGGAGTAATGTGCTGTCGTGGGAAATTGAGGGGGCATGGAGGTGTACGCGACAGAGAGACAGAAAGAAAGAGAGGGAGATGGACGGAACGAAAGACGGCACGCTGAGAGCGCGAGAGACAGCCTGACAGCCGTCCCCTGGGGGAGTCTGGTCTTTTCTTTGGCTCTTTTCTCACCGGTGGCCCCCTCTGTATTTTTAAGAATCATGTCCCATATGCTTTTCCGTGGGCGTTGATCTCAGGCATCTGCCTACGCTGTCACCTTCTCCCTCTTTCTCTCTCTCTCTCTCTCTCTGAACTTTTTACGTGGTTGCCATGTGGACCGTATTGTCCCTCTCCTCCGTCTGGTCTGTGGGCTCGCTGCCCCTGTCTCACTCTCGCCCACCTTAGGGCCTCGTTGCCTGCAGGTTTTGCCCATCAGCTTCTCGTCGTCCAGCTCACATTGCTCCAGCAGGTCCAAGATGTCCTCCTCCTAAACAGAAGGAAAACACGAGGATGATGAGAATACGCCAAAGTTAGGATGTTTGTAACGCAAAGTTTCACGCATCACCAAAGGCTAACGAGGTAGTTAAATTTTTTACCGTCGGTAATCTCTAATTACTTAAAGTAGTGCGAAAGCGGTCAAAAGGAGTTAAGAAACTTTACTTAAAAAAGGGTGAGACATGAAAAAGTTAGACTTAAGGCATGTGCACCTTATCTGGGGGTTACAAAAAAGGCCCTGGCTGCACATGCATTGCCTTTTGGCAGCGCTTGGAAGCTGACTTTGAAAAAAAAGGGGGAGTCACGGCCAGAGTACTGGGGTCTTGGCCATTTGGCCGTCGCTGAAATGTAAGCAAAGGTGATTAATGTTGCTTCACGGCTGGGGACATCAAAAGCTCCCGCTCAACGCTCAAATACAGTTGAAAAGTGATTGTTTTCTCTCAGATTAGCCATCAAGCAGCTTTCTGGGGGTCCTGAAAAGGTCACTGGGCTCTGGCTCGCGGTGTCGGCGTGTTTGTGCACAAACATCTGCGTGTGGATACGAGCGGTAGGTGCACAGTAGCATACTTTCACGTTTGGAAGTGTGAAACTACCCCTGTGCGACTGTGCAAGTGTTTATGTGGGTGATGGTGTGAAGTTGTGAATGATTGAGCCTGTACTGATCAGACAGTTTTAGCTCATTAGAGGAAGAAAAAGAAGAAATTTGGAAAACATTAATGTTAACATTTCAATTCTAAATCAGTTAATTGGACGTATTTATAAGAATTCCCCAACCTGAGTTTTTACAAATTAAATATTTTAGACTATATTGTTTTTTCAGCCCATAAACATTGTGGCTGGATGCGACGCCAACAATCTCTGAGTATGGAGATCGTAAACTATTTCGTCCAAATAAAGTGCCTCTTTGGCAAGAACCATGTCTGTAGTCCTGTCCAGAGAGCTTTTGTATTTTTATCCATTATTATTAAAAAGCCGTCATTTTCTCTATTGCTGGCAGCTTTTACCATAACATTCACTGACTTCATATTTCTTGGCTGTTTGACGGATGACTCTGTCTCATTGTGGTGAGGGATTTACTTCCTTTACTTAGAAAAAAAAAAAAAAACATGCCTCCGAGCCAGAAGAAAACCTCTTGCTAAAACCATGCTCATTCTTTTAGACAAATAAAAGAAAAACCCAAAGGACACCTTATGTCTTCTTCGAGGCATAAAGGATAAGCTTTGTAGAGACTCTCACGATTTTTAACAAACAGCAGCTGTAAAAAACACAATCCTCCCGATCATTTCATGTACATAGGTGGCACCTCGCAGCTGCTACCGTTAATGCTTTTGCCTGTAGGTGGCACTAGTCGGGCTGGAACTGCAGGATGAAAAGCGACTCGTCGGACTTAGCAACTTGGTGTAGTGAACCTACAATTCAAAAGGCACTTAACGTATCTCGCCCGGTCAGTTTTACATTTGTCAATCTCCGCTTGTTACACGTATACGATATATTTTCAAAATAACCAGGCAGCTGTATTCGATGATTTGGGATGGAAAACAGCCCATAGTTGCGGGTCCTGGTTCGGGTACTTGGCCCTTAATTATGTGCCGTTTGCTCCTGCTGATCTGTAACTTAATCTGCAGCTCATATAGACCTCATGTTTTCCTCCCAGTGTCCCCAGTCTAGTATAAGTACTAGAAGTCGAGTTTTATGTGTCCGCAAGGGGAGTTTTTCGTTTAATTTGATTGCTGTGTTTAGCTGTTATTCACTGGCCCGCTGTGCTTTTTCCTCTCCTCCCCTTTGACCTCTGTGTTTGACTGAGGGCAAAGCTCAGTGTGCAAAGACCTGAGAGACACCGCACTGCACGCACTACAGGTGTGTCACAGAGATTTGTGTATAGAGACGATGCCGATTTTTACATCAAAGAATTTTTCTATTAAGAAGATTATTTACATTTTTCTGAAAGTAGCCATCTTCCGTAATATAAAACAGCGAGGATGCAATACATTGAGATGCATATAGAATCTATTGATTCGTTGACAGCTGAATCGTAATCAAATCCGATCGTGAAGCCAGTGAAGATTCACACCTCTGACTGTGAACAAACATTTTTCATTACATTGGCAGCTTGCTACAGGCCAGCTGAGCAAGCACCTGCATTTTTATTTTTTATTTTTAGTGTCCATATGAGAAAAATGGAAGAATTGGAAAGCATCAGCTGAGCGGGCCGGAAAGCACGGACACCTAACAACAGAACATGCAATTTGATGCATACCTGTCAACCACCAGTAATGAAAGTGGGGAGAAGAGTGATGTAAACCCTGTAGATACCAGGCGTAACCAGCGGGTGTATTGTCTGTAGCACAGCAACGAAGCTCAGCAGTGCATGTTTTCGCCAGGATAATAACAGACGTTTTATTTTCTGTGATGGCGTGACAGTCCATGACTTTTCTCAATTCGTGGTCCCGCGAAGCCACAAAGGCATCAAACACTCTGTCTTGCAGGTACAATGTCTGTCAGACTTGACAGATGTGTTGAACAACTGCTGGAAAATGACCTCTCGCCCCCCCCAAAAAAAACATCCAAACACGCAATTCACGTCAGATTATGACAGATTATTGATCCCACCAGGGTTGTGGGCCAAAGTACAGTGACTACTGCACGTAAAGGCTGTGGTTTAACACACAATCATAAATTGTCGTTCCAGTAGAAACCTTATGGAGAGATCGGTTTATCCACAAAGTTTAAAACGGTTATATTAAGTAAAGATTGGTCAGTATAAATTTGACACTAATGCAAACGTTTTTGGTATTTAATCACCCAACATCCTAATGATAAAGGCAAAACAAAAACTAGTACTTTAACAACTTGAATTGGCATTTATAGCACTCAAACTATTAAGTAGTAGCAAATCAAGCAGTTTATAAAAGCACTATTAGTGTGTGTGTGTGTGTGTATGTGTGCAGTGCAATCAGAAGCACAAACAACCCAACCCTAAAGACTGTAAAGTAAACTCAAATCAAGTTGTGTTTTTCCCTGGTCTGCTGAAAATCATATTCACATTTAAAGAGCATCCCTTCTTCTCTAGAAAGATTCGTATCTCCCGCTCTCTCCCTTAATAAGGGCGGTCCAGTCGTCACTCATGATCGCAGATTGCAGTTTTGAGCACCGTATGTTCCCATTATCTCTTTCTTTTCCTACTTTGAACAAGAGTCACATTTCTTTGTGTTGACTTAATTGAATTTACCTCGGGTCTGTTGTGCCGTCTGATATTTAAATGACATCTCTGTAAGGATTCTCCGCAGAGATTCTTGAAAGACAACAACTTGTAGGGGCTAGTTGCTGTTGGTCTCTATAAAAGATGCAATCATTGCATATTACATTTCCACCCCGTGCTTTGATGAAAATGTGTCGCGTCAAAACTAGTTGGAGATTTAAAAAAAAGGTAGTATTTACTATTATGGTTTACAAACATGGTTTTCATCTGCATTTTTCCTACTCAATGCTTCCTTCCTCCACATGTTTTATTATCCCACCACGGCTTTCTCTGTGTCTTTTTGTTTAGTGGATTGTTTCTTTGTGAAGCCCGTTGTTTAAACCGCAGCACCTGACTTATGTATTCGGCAACAGTTGAATGCTGCCTGACGTTGCCATGTGCCACGTGTCCATATCACAGCGACCAGCGGACGGAGCTAGCATGGCTTCGCTGTGCGATACAACTGATCTGTACGTAGGCTGCAGTATGTACAAGGCCAACGTGTGTGTGTTTAATCAAGGGGTGACAAGTTATTCTGTCCATTGCTGAAAAGCATCTTCACAACTTTGTAAATACACGCGTTTTCACAGAAAACCCGCCTGTCTCAGTTTTCCATTATCACATAAACGCAGCATACGTTTGTGGCTTTATGTTGAGCAGGACGTCGTGAATAAACGGCTCAAACTCAACACACACAAATGTAGTTATTACTTGTAGCTATGCAGTTCACCTGATCTCCCGTTTGGTAATATTGGTATAATATATGACAATACCACTTTTGATATAATATGAACTATCATGCTTGTAATTTGGGTGTGGATTGAGACAACCATTTGTGAATAATCTATACTACACGCAAATCCCGGTACACCTTTTGAATCTACAATGTTAAATTTATGATCAATGTCGACAAATTTACGATACATTTCAATTCATTTTCTCCCTTTCTCCTCTTAAGATGTATGTAATGTAAATCTACTTCTCTTCTCCCCGCATTTCACTACCTTCAGGGTTTCGCTGAAATTTGTTCTGGTAGAGAGAGACATTAATATTCCTCTCGATCCAAGCATGTGCATGTCTTTGGCTGCGTGGGTTCTCATGTACATGTTCAAACGTGTGTCCCTGAATCGAAAAGAATAAATAACAAATAGGATTGACATTGTTTTGTGGGATTTGGTTTGCGTTTAAGAGCTCATGTGCACAGAACAATAGGTATTTGCAGAGGGAGTGCGTGAATGACAGTCGGAAAGTAAGGCAGATAGAGAAGAAGGACATCCTGTCAGGCGTCTTAACAAATCCAAAGGGCTGCGACACACTTTCTGCATTATTTGCGCATCATTTCGCTGTTTCTCTGTGGGCAGAATCCTAATAGAAATGCACGTGTGTTTCCTTCCCTTTTGAATGTGCTTGTCCACAAGAGTCTGCATATTGTGTCTATATGTTTGTGTTTGTGTTTGTGTGTGTGTGTTTGTTTGACAGTCTGCCGCTGACGTACGTGCCTTCATTCGTTTCAGAGGATTATTCATTTCCTTTTGAAGTGAGGCAGCTCGCCCGGCGAGGAAGGTCTGAAAGGCGGCCGAGAGCAGGCTTTCATACTTCTCCAGCAGCAGCTTGTCGTCTGGGGGGTAAATACGTCTGTGGGCCGCAGAGAGAGAACAGCAAGGAGAAGGAGGGAGACAGAGAGAGAGAGAGAGAGAGAGAGAGAAAAGTCAAAGGAGGAGGGTCATCAGTGCGCCGAGGAAGGGGATGAGAAGGGTGAGAGGAGAAATGATGAAACAGAGAAAACACAGGTTGGGTTCACCAAGGAGAGGATGGGGGTGATGAGGTGGGGAGAAAAAAAAAATAGAAGGAGGTGGATTGGGGCTCGGCAAAAGGAGAGGAGAGAGGAGGAATGGGGACAATTGGGAGGGAGGGAGCCATGACGGGAGGAAAAAGACGGGTAATAAAAGTGGAGGAAGTAGGTTGTTTGCGAAACAGAAATAGGGAGGAAAGAAAGAAAAGGAATATAAAGATTAAGGGAGGGAGGGGAAAGAAGAGGGAGGAGCGGATGGAGGGAGGCAAAGAGAGGTCGAGGCACAGCAGGTGAACGTGGAAGATGGACAAAGAGACAGCAAGCAGGAGGGGAAACACACAGGCGGGGAGAATTATAAGTAATTCAATGAGAGGTGGGATTAAGGGACAAAAGAAAGGTGAAGAAGTATTAATGGAAACCTTGAGGCAAGAAACCGTACAAACTTCAAACTTTTAAACTCTTCCCTTTCGGGTGGAGCAGTGCATTAATGCCGTTTCCCACCCATGCAGTACATATTCATACACCCTCAATGTGATGGGTACATTAATGAGCATATACACACCTTCCTTCCAGCGCTGCTTCTTTTTAACAATGCTCAGTGTTTATCTTAGGACATTGAAAATGTCTAAACCTCTGCCTGGTTATTCTCCTGGTACATCTCCAAACTCCCCCCACGTCGTCGCTTCAGCCATCAAATCAAAACAGTGACAGAGTTTTAATAAGCAGTGGCCAGTTCGGAGTGTGAACGCCCGGAAATATTTTGAGCGAGGCAGATTCCTCCGCGTTGGCCTTTTGAATCAACAGTTTGAAGGGACTTAAAGTACAGCTGGGTTTTTTTTCTAAACAAAGAGATGCAGGGTTGTCTTTAATGTTTATGCAGCGCCACGACTAAGCTATTAATACAAACTATTCACACATATTGGCCTCTAGTTTGTCTATATTAATGGAAGCGCAATGCCAAGTAAAGTTTAACATTTGGCACAAATTTGGCATTAAAACCCATTTTTTTCTTCCTCTTCAGCGCAAACCTGAGAAATGTGGAAAAAAAATCTTTATAACAGGGGGATAAACTGTATTTAAATCGTAATATATGAAAAGAGCCAGAACTTTTAAATCCTCAACAAACCAGAGAAATCACTCAAGTGAAAAGCTAAAGTTCAAAACTTTAGGAGCGGGTGTTAACTGCTCCCTCTTTTTGGCACCATGCATCTCAGGCCATATGGACATATTATTTGAGGTTGACCCTGCGGTATTTTAAGTGAAATGTTCATGCCTTATTTTCCTCCCAAACAAAAAAGAAATCCTAGTCATAATATATCAGTTAGAATATAGTTGTTTTGGTCAGCGGGGCCTTTCAAACCTCCCGATTCCAACTGTCAAACCATTCTAAATGAACATCTACAATAGCATCAGCCCGCTGGGATTCTCTCTGATACCAGGGAGTCCTGGCTTTTCTGTGGGTGATACAATTCCCATCTAATAGCAGAATGTAAGTAAGTTCATTAACCAAACTCATTTAATGAGAAGCAGTGTGTTAATCAGACTCCAGTGCAGCACTGGGACACCATTTGAATGCTAAGAGGTCTTTATCAAGGATGCTCCAGACAGACCGCAGCCTGTCTGATTGACTGTCTGGCTGCGTGTCTGAAAAGAGGAAAGATGTGACAGCACTTCATGCAGGCTGGGATCAGTATTCTCACTCGCCGTTCAGTCAAGTGATGAGTCAAGCAGTCACTTACACTTGGGCGGACAGCAAGAAAGGCAAGTCTATGTATGCGTGTATGTGTGTGTGTATGCGTGTATGTGTGTGTGTGTGTGTGGGAGTTGTAGGCGTGTGTGTCTGGGGGAGAGAAGTAAAGAACTGGAAATGTGCATGCGTGTACATGTTGGACAAAGCGATAAAGGCGGGAAGACAAGCTGAGGGACTGACGAGGGTTAACTATCTGGAAAGCAATAATCGGCAAATCAGAACTTGTGTTGTGTTTCGAGTCACACTCGAAGATGGATCTGCTCCATCTGCGAGGTGACTATGAAGAATTGACACGCTCAATGTTTTCTAAAGTCCCAGCTGGAGTTAAAGGAGGAAAGAGTAGACATGTGGTGGAAGGAGGAGATAGAGAATAGATTGCAGTAGTCAGGGAAAGTATACATACATTATCATTTTTAAAACGCTGACAACATGATGAATAGACGAGTAGCAGTTTAGTACTAGACATAGCAAACTACATACTGGCAAATTTCCTCTGTCTTAGTTCTTCCACCTCGCCTCCTTAAAAACATGGGGTGCTCTCCTGTGTTTGTTCTCTGTGCAGCAGCATTATTTACTCTCCAAAAGAGCGCCGCGCTTTGCAGAGAACCCGATGAATACAAGCGAAGCCGATGCCGATGTAGTGGGAGGTTTCTGGAGGCAGAGCCCCCCATACCCAGCTGTTTGCCTTCGCCTTACCTGTAGTTCCCCAGATGTTGCTTTTCATGCTGCTCCCTGGAGATCTGCTTGCGAACCTGTGCCAGTCGCTCTTTCTAGAAACAGAAGAAAGCCAAAGGAAAATGACTTAATCTCACAGGTGAAAGTCACTGTGACACCCCACTTATTAAGGATTGAATAAGAATAGTCATAAAAATGAGACAAAAAAGGGAAAGAGAGGGAAAGGTCTTCTCACCGAGCAATACCTTATAATTAAGAGGCATATTTTTCCCTACTATTCCCTTTATTGATATGTAAGAAAGGTATAATTATAGAGCTTAGTTGGCCAATTCAGCATAAAACCAAGAGAAGGGATTGACTCCAATACTCACAACACCGTATCATTGAGCTCTAAAAGATACGTGCCTTCTGATCCCCTTCCTGCACTTCAGCAACAGCAGTACTCCACCTCAAGTTAGTCGTCTTTTTAAAGTTGTGCCTCTGCGCCACCTTTCCTTTATTCCTATTGATTACTGCCAAGGCCGATAAAAAGGATAATCAAGGAGCGAGGGTGGCCTAAAGTACTAGTGGCCGCCACTAGTACCCACCCCCCCCAAAGCTCCCTTGACCCTTCAATTGCTGAAGCCAAGCCACCTTTTGTGCTCGTTTTGGTGTCCAGGTTAGTTTTGAAACGGGGAAATGCACGCGGCACGTGGCCAACCGGCGTAAATATGCGCGCGTGAATGTCTCTGGTCTCGTTCTGAGCGCAATCATTCGCTTTTGACTCACCAGCTCTTCTCTCCTGCGCTCCAGCGTGTGACGTTGTTTCTCCCAGTCGGAGGAGGCAGCCGATAGTTTCTTCGTGGAGCCGTGTCCGTAGAGCCGCCGCTGAGCCTCTGCCTTTTGCTGTGCGAGGTTGCGTTTCTTATCGCTGGCTCTGAGACGACATAGAACGTGTACGGAGTTAAAAGAATGCACATTTAAAATTCAAAGGGTTTAAATTGTATATATATAGATACCTTGATACTAAAACACACAAAATAGCTTGCCTACGTAAGGATAAATGCACAGCGCTTTTTACTGTTTATCAATAATTCAAATGTTCCTGCAGCAGGTTAAACTGCACCATAGCTGAATTGTTTTTGTCTAAATCTGCTCATGTCCTCATAACCTGTCTCATATTTATTTCATAACAACATACTGTCACAGCTCTTTCAGAATACAAAAGCGGTACTTTATTGCTACATCTCAGGTTAAAACCGATGACATCCGCAGAAAACAGCGCTCGTGAATGTAAGCAAGGAAGGCGTCCAACAGCATGCGGGTCTCATCTGAAACGTTCGGGACGAACCTGAATTTGCCTTTTCACATCATTGGGGGTAGTTAAACAAGTGGAAAATCCCTCACGAAGAAATCCAACAACACAGAGATAAGGATAAGAGGCGAGGCACAAACAAAGTGACAACCACAGGATGAACAGGACCAGACAGCTAATTCTGAACAAGTGGGCTCCTGCGGTCTGGAGAAAGGGCAATTTATTTTAGTCAATCGCTGGCCCCTTAAATTGGATATTGAATGCCGTTGGGCGGCTGAGGTTTATCAATGTCCATGCCCGACCGGGTCTGAATTGATCCCGAGTTGATACAGTTGGTGTCGGGAGCCGAGCTGAGACCCGACCCTACCTCTGCCCACCACCGGCCCCCTCCCTTTGTGGGGAAGCACAGCCATTACTATATAAGGAAAAAGTGAGCGAGGTAGAACAAAGCCCTCATTCACTCCAGCATGAACGTAAGCAGTTTGTCCAGTGGAAAAATACCTCCCTGATGCAGTTCGGGCCTCCTGCAATTTATTTGGCACGAAATAATCAAATCTCCCCTTTTAATCTGCGGGAACGCGGCAAACATCGGTCGTGAGACAAATCATTTTGATATGGGATTTGTTTGTGTCGACGGAAGCGGGGCGGGAGGAGGGAGGGGGAGTTTTATTTTTTTTTATGTGGGATGGCTGCACCCAGCAACACACTTGGCCAAACTACATCCACGGGGATGCTTGTAATGGATCAATTGATCTGTGTGTTTGTGGCATTTGTGCATGTGTGTGACTCGCGGAGTTGCTCCTATATTTAGAGCAGTGTGAGGAGGACGAGCACAACGAGGGGAGGGGGGGGGGGGGGGGGGGAGAGAGCAGAGATCCAGAGGTCTGGTGTACGATGATCAATCAATGGACCGGCTCTCTGTAGCCAGGGGACAGAAAAGCATGCCAGCAAACACGCACACACATATACAAAAAAGACATTACACAACGAGAATGAGCGTGTGCGTAAGCTCCTGCAAACAGGCAATCAGATCCACCAAAAATAAAAAAAAGTACACAGTGAGCTTATATAAATATAGAGAGCAGGAGAAAAAAAGTAAACTTTTTAAATAGAGATAGCAGAACTTATTGTTATCCTGTTTCGGTCACACACGCACACACAGCATGCCTGATTAAAGGGTGAACAAAGCACGCACACAAGCAGCAAAGCTTTGTCCATTGGCCATTGTCTGTTTTTATAGCTACTACAGACGCACCAACACACATTTACAAGGACAGTGTTTTTTTTTTTACACCCACAGCCCCTCTTGGTTTCAGACCAATGTTCCTATTGTGACGTCAGATTAAAATTGAGAACCGGGATGAAAGTCGCTTTGTGCCGCGCATCAACGTAAGTTTTCAGGGTTGCCGAATAAAGACACCTGAAAAAATAAATCCATTGAAATGTTGAAATTCAGAGCGCAGAAAGAATAAACTCTGCCGTGAGCTTTGTCTACCTCTGCACATAATGCATTCAATTCATGTATGTTTATCAACAAGCCTGTGCATGTGTGTGTGTGTGTGTGTGTGTGTGTGTGTGTGTGTGTGTGTGTGTGTGTAGGACCACGGCGGAGAACAGTACCGAATGTTGAGTAGCTTCAGAGCATTTAGCAGCACCCCTTTCTTCACGTCGTAATCAATCTTCTGATCGGTCCCGAAGCTCGGCGCTCGATTGATCTGCCGGAGAGGAGAGAAACATTCAAAGAATATTTTCCTACTTCATTTCATTTTCTTCCCTCCTTTCTTCTCTCAACTCAGCAGACAGAAATGCAATTACAGGCGTGTATTCAGGGCACGTTTGGAAGAAGAAGAAAAAAAGAAAAGACATCTGTTCCCGCAATAAGAAGAGGAGAGAGGGGAGAAGAAAGAGATGGAAAGGGAGAGTTTTGTCTTCCTGAAGGACACTTTGGATCTCTTACTCTTCGCCTCAAATATTGCGCGGCACGGATGCTGCTGTATGCTTGTGCATGAAGAAGCGTCTGCGTGTGTACGACCGCATGCGTATGAACAGATTGTGCAAGTTAAACTCTCGCTCACTGGATCAGTGACCCCTCTCCCTTCTCCGTCGACCCCGGCAAACGGTCCGTGACTCTGTCATTTAAGTATGTCGGGCGCCGCGAGGCCAATCCGTGCCGCCGGTAATCTCTCAGCGCTCGGCTCAATCCCATCATATAAAAATTGAGATAGCTCATAGGGACATAGAGACTTAACTGAGCGAGGACGGGATAAGCCACCTGTGATTCGAGGTACAAAAGCCAGTACCACCAGGGGAAAAAAAAAAATCAAGAGCAGCTTAGCATTCTTTATAATTTCCGGCGATGGTGCAGCTGTTCAGATATAATAACCGACACGACAAATCAATTCTTCCCTTTTACTCTTTGTTTGTTCCTTCTGTCTTTTTGCCAAGGTGAGAAAACAGATTGGAGAGACAATAAAAAGGATTAGCAGCTAGAGAGAAGTGCGGCGGGGGTGTGAATGAACTGGCGAGAGCGATGGAAAAGGTGTCTTCCGAAGAGGTGACTTGAAATGAAAATGCAACAGATGGCCTCCGAAAGGCTGGCTCAGGTTAATAAACCTTAACCGTTGAAATAAGTCAGGTCTCGTCCTAACATCGTTGAAACTCTTCTGCTTTTTTTTTTTATTGGGTGTCTTTCGATGTTGTTAGATTTGTAAAAGCTTCAATAAAGATGTACTTTATGAATTAAATTAAATTAAATTAAGCAGTGTACATAGCCGCGGGTGTTTTTCTCAGCTGTCAGGTGGCATTGTTTTCTAGTGAGGGAAACTTGCCCCCCCCCCAGTGCAGTTATGGAACATGGCTGCATGCGTTGGTAAAAATCTGTGATTATTTTCAATCAAAGAAAGGTCACAGCTAATAGAGCTGTGGCTGGAAATGCATCCCTATCCGTAGCAATAACCGGCAATCGGGGGGGAAAAAAGCTAGAAAAAAAAAAAAGCAGTCGAATACAGTTGAACAAGTAAAAAGCAGCGCAGCAGCCAATCACGGATCAAGATTTCCGTAAACGAGGCAGCATTGAGCCAACTGGAGTACTTAGATCCATTAAATCAACCAATCAGGACCTTGGGTAATGATACTGAAGGGAAAACAGATCGGTGAGCAGAATCAGGCCATTTGTAACTATATAGATATTTGGGCAAAACCCTGCAACAGAACCTCAAAGCCCCTGTTGAGAGAACGAGTAGCACTCAGAAACTCCATCTCGTTTTCTCTTTTTCTCCTGACACAAAAGATGCTCAATGCTGTGTGGCAGATCTGGGAACAGTTCTGTAAGATCATATTTACATCACAACCAGGGTCCAAGGAACACCGAGAGAGCCAGTGGTTTGATCGATGTGTTTCCAGCCCAGGGGCAGCTAGTCCAAAAAAAAAGCCGCTTCTACTAAAAGATATTAATCAGAGAAAAATGTATTAAATACAAATTCCGGCCGGTAAGTGAAGTGAAGCTGCTCCATGCATCAACGGCTCAAATATATATATATATATGAAAAGGGGCTGAGGGGTTGAGGGTGGGGGGGGCGCTATCCAACTCTATGACTCAATAGAATGAACGGTCCCACACATCCATCTGAAATGGGCAGACCTTCAACCTACAGTACCGAAAGGGGGAAAAAAAGGGAAATGGAAAAGGGTCTGTTTTCACTTAGAGCCCTCCCTGATATGACAGCCACAATGAAAAGAGTATGGCCATAGGTAACAGCCGGGCTGGCGGTGATCCGGGTTGACGCTTGTCTCGTTACTTGTCTTCGTTTCTTAAGTTTGATTTGCGGCGTCGAGCTGTCACGGAGTCGAAGGGGCATCGCGGCTCCCGCCGTCTCTCTTTTGCTCTCCGTCCATCTCTCGTCTCTCTCCGCCTCCTCTCCTCTGGTCGGCCTCTCTTCTTCTGGTTAGTTTCTCTTCCCACGCGGCGTCTTCATGTCACTCAAGCCGCTTGCCGCCCGGTCACTCGTCCCCCCCCCCCCTCCCTCCACTCCGCAGTCCCTCACACTGTGGTCATTACCTCTCTTCTTTCTTTCTTTCTTTCTGTGTTCTGCTTTTCCTCTCTGGCAAAGAAAGTTGGACCAGTCTGGGACTAATGAACCCCTCCAGGCTCCCAAAACCGCTACTCTGATTTCCTTAAGTGACTATGGCAGGGTCTTAAAGGAGCTTTCGGTTGCTCCAAGACGCATTCAATAAAAATGTCAGATGAAAAGATTAGAAACTCCTTTTTACTCATGCTTTGGTTTGGTTCAGCATCAGCATTGCATCAGCGGGGAGCCCAAACAGCACTCGGGCCAAACGGCATGAACCGGCACGTAGGAGAAGAACATATCAGTCTAATTTTTCACAGGACAGGTTTATCCTCATCTGATCATAAATAAAGGTTATCAGGGCGGAGGAGGCTTTTATTATTTTTCAGCTATCCATTAGGTTTGAATTATCTGTGAACTAAATCCTTTATACTGATTTTTATTGTAGGCCCTAAAGTAGAGCGAGGTAGAAGTACAACCAGCGAATTCGACTTCCCTTATTTAATATGATGTAGAGTGGGAGTGAAGGAGAAATTGCTCACGTGAAGTTAATACGTGAGCAAATTCCCACCCTAACACTAAAACTACCATCAACATGGCCACGGGACACGGCGCTCGCACGGAGGGAATTCACTGAATCTCAGCTCGTACGATGACTCAGAGTCCCACTCACTCATTGTTGCGGACTCGTTGTTGAAAACGCGAGCCTGGGGCAGTTTTTGCATGTGGCCTGCTGCTGTGTCACACCAGCCCTAATAACACAGCAGCCGCCATGGATCAACAACAATCACCAGCTTTCTTTTCCACAACAAATTGCTTCCCCCCATCGACATCCATTCTGCGTCTGGAAAACTCGTCAGACAAGTGCAAGGGCTGCTCGTGATTAATCGGTTCAGAAAAAAAACGACTGCCCCCCCCCGCTCTTATTATTCCTGGCAGAGTGTAAACAACCACTGCTTTGACAAGCCTCCCATCCTGCCCCGCACACTCGAGGGTATCGGCACAGTTCAACCGCTGTCAGAAAGTGTTTGTGTTGCCGCACAATGGTGGAATGAGAGAGCGAGGCGGGGAGGGAGGGCACGAGCGGCGCGGCGACAGAAAGACAGACAGCCGGCCGCCATGTTGAAGCCACTCTCTTGTTGCAGCCGTCTTATCAATCACTGTGTTTTTTTTTTTTGTTCCTTTCGTGGCGTTTCAATTGGTCCAGTCAGACACAGGGAAACTCTAGCTGCAGCGCGCTGAGCTGCCGGTAAAGGTCCTGGGAGTAAGCGGGCCGCCGCTTAGCGTATAGCCACCAGTCGGTCCGACCTGCCTGGCTGGCTGGCTGGGTGCAACGAGGGCTGCGATTCTCGTTGTTGCTCTTTTCTCTTCTTTGAAGACACACAAAGATGCCTTCTGACACAGCCAGAGAAAGCAGAAAGGTAAAAGGGTACATAGTTCTGCTGCCGTGCACGCACTTTCAAAAATGGGCTTGTGCATATAACAACAAAACGACACACCTCAGGTGTATGTCATAAATATGCGAGAGAATGTCTATCCCTTTATAGTTTCTAACACACTCAAGCGCGCACGCACACACACACACACTACAGTGCCATATGTCACTCATAAACCTGCAATATATAACTTCCCCCTCAATCAAATGCATGAACACAAACACACGCACACACACACACACACACACACACACACACACACACACACACTTGTCACTGCTGCTGCCGTACATGCCTGATGATAAATGACTAAATGTTGGGGTGTGTTTTCCGCTGCCCCACATACGAGGCCTGTGCTCTCCTAATTTGATACTTATTCCATGAAATAGTCATGTTGGGGGAAAATGGATGTGGATAGAGACAGACAGTCCCATACATCATTCTAATTATTCTTTAATAAACCTCATAGAAGCCAAAGAGTGGCTCGTAGGTAACTACTGCCACCTAGGGATCGCAGGGAGAAAGACGCCCCCTCAGAGCTACATTTAACTAAGAATCTAAGAATCCCACTAAGTGCAAAAGATTGATCAAAGGCAAAATGAGAATGAAAGGTGGAAGGGTGCAAGAGAAACTCTGAAAGATAATTGAGTATATTAAACTTTATCGGTTCTCCTGTATCATTTTTCACCCTAGAAAATGCAATCACGAGGGGATGAAATTTGGAGAGCATGGGTAGCAAGCGAATTCATCCTTAATCACCCTGAATACACAACCATGTTGACTCGGTTGTTGCAGAGGCTAAAAAACACCTCAAATTTTCAGAGGAAATATCTGAAAGACATGGTAACCTCTAAATCCTTCTACTAAAACTCCTAAGAAAACAGTTACACCTTTTTAATGACATGACAATGACATTTTATGTGTGTCGGAGATGTGCAGTAGTTTTATCAATGTTTTTATTTTATATGCGTGCGTGGGTTTTGGTAGCATCTGTTTACATTTAGCGCACGGCGCAGATTACTCCCCGCAAACACGGCCCCCGACACAAACACCCACACGTATACACTTGCATTCAAAAGAAAAGGAAGTCTGGATTATGTTGGCTCTGAGGGATGGAGAGGCAAAACCCCAAAGTCATCTTGAAACAATTGGGGGCAACGCACAGAAAGAGAGGAAAGTTGCAGGAAGGGGTGAAGGGAGGGAGGGGAGGGGAGGGGAGGGGAGAAAGAATCACCGCCTTCAGGGGAGCAGTCCAGCTGCAGTCTGTTGTCGTAATGCCCATTCACACACACACACACACACACATGCACAAACACGCTCAGACGCAAACAAACCAGTGCCACGGTTGACCAAACCATGCCCGCCTCATTAGCTGCCAATCACTCCGCACGAGCCGTCCTGAAGGGGGGCACGAGGGGAGGAAGGCAGCGAGATGGATGAGGAGATGGTGGTTGAGTCGCAGCCATCAATAATCAAGCCGCCTAAGCTCCTGTGTCCAATGGCATCTCGCGGCCACCAGCGAAAAACAACACAAAAAACGCGAGTCACACAAGGTTTCTTCCTCCTCTGATCAATCCGTTTCATACTGTTTTTTGCCTCTCTGCTTGGATAAAAAGACTGTGCTGTAGAAGGGAGTTGGGTTTGGGAGTCAGATCAGAATGTACTGACACACGCAGACACAAGCTGGTGTGCCGACTAGCCTTTGAGCTGCTGCTGGAGCCCGACAAAAAGATGGACAGCCCTTCACAGAGCGTTTGGAATTATACATGCTCGCTGCAAACATTTGTTTCATTCTCATTTGGAGTGAAACAAGGTTTTTTTTTTTAAATAAAGGGCTTTAAAACTACCTTCTTTTTCTAACAACACAGAAAAATGAAGTCAGCCACAGCCGGTAATGAGGATGTGCCTCAATCCACCCGCTCTTGTGTTTTTGTTGTCTATGGATACCAATCAGGACCACATGAGAACAATTAATTGTGTTCTTTGTCGAGTTCTGTTCCAAAATGAAGAGTAGAGCGTTAAAAGAAAGCCTTTTGCGTGTGTAAATATTCCCTTTGTCCTCGTCCGTTAAAACCAATCTCCTTACTTACACTTCACGCCGGCTTACAGCACACGGGCCTTGGATGTACTTAAGAGAGGAAGATGGTGCAGAGGTGGCCATGCTGTCCCATTGCTAGATGTTGTATGGAGTAAAATTCATTCCTTATGACACAGTGACTGCTGTCCTCTTTGATCCATGTACCCCAATTTTAAGACACCACCATATGCAAGCAGAATGTATAGGTAACGCCTATTCTGAGGTTACTGAGCTTAATTAGCTCTGTATTTTTTTCTCTTCTGTTTTCCATCTATTATCTTTCTTCTTGCTGTTATTCATTATTTTGCGATAGAAATGGAAAACACTATTTAAATGCCTTTCAAAGCAAAAGGCCTGACACGAACAGCACAAACCCCCGGTCTGAGCTTGACCGTGCGTGTGCATGCGTGTGTGTGTGTGTGTGTGTGTCCGTGCGTGCGTGCGTGCGTGTGTTAAGAGAAGATCACGGCTCAATGAAACGCCTTTCCCATACGGGACACAGATGCTGTCTGGGCTGGTTTAGTGAAAGTGAACGTCTCTGATTTCGACATTTGAGCAAGTGTGTGTGTGTGTGTGTGTGTGTGTGTGTGTGTGTGTGTGTGTGTGTGCGCCTATGTAGTGCTGATGTTTTGAATGTCAATAGCAGGTAAAACTTGTGTTGAAAACTCTGCTGAATTAAGATAAGGATCCCACAAAAGCCGGCCTCTCTCTTTTTTCACCGTCTCTTCGCAACCTTCTATACTCTGAAGGGCACAATGCGCCTGTTTGATGCCTGGCCTTGGTTTGAGAAGCATCACTCTTGCTTTCTCTACCCCCCCCCCCCCCCCCCCCTCCCCCTCCCTTGTGACAAGCTATTTAGCAGGTTTGTGCTGGTCTGTGGGTTGTTCCTCTTGAGTGTCCCTATTTGTTATCAGTATATTTGAAAGGATTTCTCTTTGTGCTTGTCTGCTTACAAAGAGTCGCTGTATTGAATCCTGAACAGGGGTCTTCTTGCAAAGGCAAAATAGAGGCGACAACTTGCCTCTAATCACAGGGGTTTGGAGTTGCACTATTTTGAATACCTGGTCTTGAAGAAAAAAAAAAAAAAAAACAGTGGCTACTTTCTGGAGTTGTAATTGGAGGATGTGAGAGGCAATCATGTTCTTTTTGCCTCCCTGTCTTCCCCCCCACACACACACACACACACACACACACACACACATACAAAATAGCAGACCCAAATACACATACAAAGGGCAGGATTAATGTTATTTGACAGTTTCTTGTATATGATACTATTTAGCTTTCAGGTATCCGACTGACTTGGAGTTTACACAGGTTTAACTTTCATTTCCTGCCTGAGAGTTTGCATGCCCAGCAACCAATTTTGACATTTTAAAGAGTAAGAGGGGAAGACATTGTCGGAACAGCAGTCTGGGTAAAGGCCCAACGAGGCATGGCACAAATAATTCACAGTGGCACTCTTAGGGAAACTTGAGAGCTGTAGTCCAGAAATTCAAAACAAACCCGTGAGACCTACGTTGTTTTCCAATTCAAATTTTCCGATTCAAAGGGGTGACAGAAATAAAAAAATGAAAGATGTTGAAATGCAGTGAAATGCATTTGTGTTGCCACAAAAGGTTGCAAAGAGATCTGCTGAAAAATGTAATTTTGACCGGAGGGGTTTGCCAAGGGGCACCAGCCTGCGGGACACGCTATGTGTGTCGCGTCGCTTCAGAGTAACAATGAACGTCAACGGGCGAAAAAAAAAAAAGGAAATAGAGTTATTTTGAGGCTTGACAGCTTCCACAGTGAGGGTTTGAGAAAGGGTGTCTATGCTTACAAGTATCTCCTAACTAATCAGCTATTATTTCGGAAATAAATGATTGTTGTTGTAAATGTTGCGTGAAAGAGAAACACTGTTGTGTGTGTGTGTGTGTCTGCTTGCGTGGGCGTACGTGTGTGCGTGGGATGTTAATTGATGAGCTATAGAGAGCTGCTAGTAGCACAGAGGGGATCATTACTGCCGGAGTGGAACAACTGCATTCACGGCTGTTTGCCATGTCTCATACACAAACACGCGCACACTCACAAGCGCACGTCCGTACCATCGCAGTGCACCGGCAGTCAAAAAGAACACCATCATCTCTTGCTCTCTGTCGTACAACCTTTTGTCACATAGTACGACTCCTCAACCACACAGAAAGAGTCAGGTAATCATGTCATGATGGGGTAAAAAACAAACAATTACCCTCGAGGCATTTCTCTTCCTTGAGTTAATTTGTGGGGAGAGGAGGGGGAGAATGGGGGGGGGGAAGGCGCGCCACCACTTTGGGTTAAAGGATTTAGGTCAAGCTTTAACTGACTGGCTGACATCAGAACGGTGAGACAGAAATCCTGGAGTGGATTCTAAACTCACATCCGTCTTCTGAGTTAGTGACACTCGGAGAGACTGACACTGAGACAACGGGTGTTCAAACCCGTCATGTTTGCCTTTGTCTCAGGAAAAGGGGTCTTTGTCTTGTCTTACATGCAGCCGTGTACGCCTGCATCTCCATTTGCATTAGTGGGTGTGCATGAATGCACACATCCGTGTAATTGTGTGCGCACGTCTGTGGTTGTGAAGATACCTTTCATTTTAGTGTGTCTCCTGGTTGCGTTTGGTTGTGCATAAATACATATTTGAGACTGTGTGAATGTTTGTGTGTGTGTTAGAGCACCAGGGACAAAAATGTGTAAGCAAAATCAGTGTGTGTTTATGCTTTCTGTCAGTGCGGAGCAACGACTCCCTCTCTCCCGCCGATGCCACATTACTTCAGTTCGGGAGTCGCTGTCACTTTAGTCGCAGCACAGACAGGTGAGACAGCGCAGACTGCAGCCTTCCCCTCTTAGACTGGCAACCCCCCCACTCCCTCCATACACAGCCTATAATGACACTGTGTAGATCACAGAAGAAAGTCCCCTACAGTGCTTTTCATCATGGCACAAAACACAACAACAATTACAACTTTGAAATCAGGAACTATTACTGTCCCCTTAAATGTAGTCAATACAATTATTTTTAGTACGCCAAAAACCCAAACTGATTGGCCCATTTCACCCCGCCTCCCTCCCACACACACACACAGACACACACAGACAGACAGCGCCGTACCTCCAGCAGCCACGGTTTGAGTTTGCGGTCCAGGATAATGTCAAAACCCAGGACCTCAAAGCAGACGCTGTCGCTCCCTGGTGGCTGGCCGGGTCGACACATCCGATAGGCGTGCAGTACGTGGGGCTCAGCCACAATTATGGTCTTCACCACCAGCTCCTGGCAGGATAAAAAAAAAAAAAAACACAAAGAGACGGAGAATTACCATGCTGAGCTCGTCACTCGGCTGCACCCTAAAAAGCTATATGCCGCAATTTTTATTGCAGCTCCCGTTTTTTTATTAAGGTCCTCTTTAACGCAAAATGCTGCAATTAAAGGTCTGGCTTTAATTGCAGGTTGTGATTGCAGACAGATGCTTGAACCTTTTAGATTCAGGTCTAAAGTGAGTACTACTACACCTGTAATCAACAGACCTCCTTTAAAAGAGGTGGGAAATGATTCACTTGTTCAAAGATACTTATGTACGAACATCCATTTTACTCAGACTCAGACCTTCAGCAGTGTCGCCCGTCGTCTATCTGTGGGGCTGGTGGCTCCCAACCTGTGTTCATGCGTGTGCGTGTGTCACATTCTGCTGGCCGCTATTTGCCGGCCTAAGCCCCACTGTGCAGCACCGCACAAAGCTTCCCCTCACCAGTCGAGCCCCGAGCAGTGCTGCTGGCCTGCCATTTTTCCCAGTCTGCCTGCCGGGGTGTGGTGGTCTGGCCCCGACCTGATAAGGCGGCGGCCCCCATCATTTTTCTGTCTGTTGCTCACACACACCTCCATCAGCGCGTCTGACCCACAGGCCGCACAAACACCTGCTCCGTTTGTGCCCCGAGTCCCCATTAATGGCTGGTGTGCATGTGCGTTTTTTGTCCCTACCCCCATCAACTCCCTCCTTATCCTGAGCCCCCAGCACTGCCCACCGCCTAGCACTTGGCCAGTCGCTTTAGTTTGCATCGGGCTGAAATGGTTTTATAATCCTCTTTGAACCATTTTATCGTTTTATTTAAAAAAAAATTGTATTAAGTGTGTGCACGTATGATACGTTTTTATCGTCAGCGTCACTTCTCTCTATCAATGTCAGTGTAGCAGAGCCGACGATGTGTAGAGTTGTGGATTCAAGCCACAGGACCTGGACTCGAGTCACAAAATGTGTTACTTTAGAACCCCAAAAATACACACAACCCGACACGGACGGTAACATTCATTATTTGTGACTTCATTTGGACTCAAATCTTTTGGGAAATTCTTCCCTCCAGACCAAAGATTAAAATGTATGCTATTTAAAAAAAAACCTGCCAAGAATCAATCATTATCATCCATCAAACTAACGGTAACTGCTTTCATTAACAGCAAGCCGACACTTAATTCCCCAGTTCCACTGACTTAGAACCAATCCAACAGTTTCCAATCAAGATGCATGAGAGAACCAGACAAAACCCGACGTCACGTCACCCAGCAGCAGATGGAGACAATGATATTAAAGATAATTGAGTTGCATACATAAACTGGGCAGGGTTCAACAAAAAAAACAGACTGCAGCACGGAAATGTATTGATCCCACATTACGAAGACGCAACTAGTAATCAGCTCGTGAGGACTCGTTTAGGATTTGAAACTTAAAGATTGGAACTTGGAGAATTTAATATTTTTATTACAAAAGAAAAGCTAAACTTAAACGGAGCAAATACTGAATTTGGCTTAAACAGGTGGACATATGCATTAATCTGCCCAATACTACTCGGTGAGTCGGACACACAACATCTGCACTAACTTTCCCCTAACCAGCCAAGCCCCTCGCAGTGCTGCTGACCTGTGGTTTTGTTCGAAACGGTACGCGGGTGTTGCTGTGCAGAATCAGCATTTGTAGTCAGACGCTGCTCTCAAAATTAAACCTTGGACACTCCTGATCAATAATCAATGATACCGTGGGGGGAAAGAAACACATTCGCTATAATCTTAACCCCCACAGATACGTCTTTTGTCAAACCCTGGGACTCTGTGAGCGTGACCGTCGGCGGGAAGGGTCGGGGGGCGGCCTGCTTGGTCTGCACAGGAACAGCGTGTGAGAGTAGAGATGAAAAGAGAAGGAACGAGGAGAGTGCGCGGAGAGCATAAATACAGAGTTGAAACAAAACACGGTGTGTGAGTGCAAACGGACAGCACTAACACCAAAGTGAGGCAGCTTCTGAGGAAAGAGCAGACACACAAAATGGTGAGAGAGCGAGAGGAGCGGAGGACGGCCGAGCCGAGGCAAAGGGCGACACTCTGATGTGTCACTGAGAGGCAAGAAGGATGGGAGAAAAAGACACTGAAGAGAGGAAAAAAAAAAAAAATGGAGCACGCGGTGAGATTACAGAAGATGGACAGGAGTGGAGGACAAAAAAAGGAAATATTACCTAAACAAGAACTTAAAAGCACGAGGTAAAAGCGGTTTAAAAAAAACACACAGGGAAGAGAAAACGCTGATGGAGAGAAGAAATAAAAGATTGCCTTGAGGAAACTATAGCAACCAATGGGATTTGATTTTTGATGAATACGGACAGAGGGACAAAAAGTCAAGGTCAAGACGAATTAAATAAAAAAGAACAAGGGCTGAAGAAACGGGTCCAGGAGACAGATGCAGCTACGAGAGAACAGAAAGACAACAGAGCAAAGGGCGGGATGGGTGAAATGGGGGGAAATGTACGCTGTTAAAGAGAAGGGCCGGATAGAGAAAGCTCATCCTCCTGGAATGATGTTTTCACTGAGCTTTTCCTGGAGTCAAACGAAGCTCCGAAGCTCACCGAATTACTGTCATAACAAAGCACATCAAACCTTTTGCTGGTCTGCTCGTGTTCTCGGCGCACAACATGTTTTGTTTGGTGGAAAGAACACGAGTACATACGAGCGTATGCGTGCACAGATTACACCTCGGGGATGCGTTGTTTGCATTTGCGGCATGTGCTGTCATCATACCGCACGTCCGGTGAATTTGTGGAAAGCCGACCATGCACGAATCTCCTGGTTTTTGTGTTTGTGTGCGTGTTTTGTGCGGACCGCCCCACGTACAGAGACGTCTCCCCAGAACTTGGCCACGTCGTAGTCGTTGGCGCGGAGGAACTCGGTGAACCAACTGATGGACCTCTTGCTGCCTTTGTCCACCGTCTCGTCTCGCTCGAAGTTCTCGTTGTGTTTGTTGACGGAGTAGTTGGTCAGATGCATGTAGAGCTGGCTCTGTGGAGACAAAGGCGAGTTCAGAGGCCGTCTCCTCTCAATGTCTTTCTTTACTTGTTTAGCGCCTTCCTCAAATTCACGATGCATTCACGGCTGAGAGTTGTCAAGTAAATATTCTCCCTTGTACTAATGGCTACAAATTTCAAAGTTCAATGGTAAAAGGAAATGTTATTTTAATACAGAGTATGAACTGTATATTGTACCTAAACATGGTGTGGCGCCCATGCAATTGCTCTTTAGCGTAATTATACCATTGTCAGTGATTATAATCATCTGAGCAAACAACATCCTCAAGGGCGTCCATGGTTTCATCCCCACAGTGCACGTACCCACATTGTAATGCGAAACATTTTCTCATAAAGTAATAAGGACACGAATAAAGGAAAAAATAAAAAACATCACAAACGTGTCCCTTGGCAGCAACTAAAGATGGTAAGAGATGGTGCAGTAGGAAAAGTAAAGCTCGCTTTTCTATGCAGGAATTACTACTGCCGATTAAAGCCAACTGCTTGGTAAAACCCTTGTAGGAACTGTCTTTTTAAACCCTATCCCTCACGGTGGAAGACAATACATCCTTGTCCTTAGCCTCAAAGGTAATAACGCTGTGACCGGGGGCCCACTGCGGCCCATGATGGCTGCCTGGGAGCCACTCTCTGTGGGATTGAACATCCATCTCCGTGGCACGACTCACTCCATCATGTGTCACACACTGGGTAAGACAATACACATTTGTGTCACAGGAGGGGGTCCGCCGCGCCTATGCGAGCGTGTGTTCATATTATAGATAAGGATCACACTTGATGGGAAGCTGGGTGTGGGTGTGTGTGTGTGTGTGTGTGTGTGTGTGTGTGTGTGTGTGTGTGTGTGTGTGTGCGCCTATGCATCCCGTTGTCAGCGACAGACTGTGATTCAGCAGGTGCAGAACCCGGAGGCAAATAGAAACGGCTTAATATTACAGGAGACATCTGGCACGTTGACGTTTACTCTATTCATACAGTATGCTTTTCCATTCTGTGGGTGTGTGTGTGTGTGTGTGTGTGTTCGCGCGTGAACCAATGTCAGCCTCACCCAGTTGTGTGCATTTGGTCACTGTTGACTCTGTGTATGAGTGCGTGCAGGTGTTGTGATCGTGCGGCGATCACACTCCGTTTCCCAACCTCTGTCCTCCTGCGTGTTTCTGTGTCTAATTTTATTACTTCCACAAGCCCACGTCTTCGTTTCACCAGAGTGAATTGTGAATCTCCTTCTACTCTCCGTCTGTGGCGCGTTATCCGACTCGCCTGATTGGCCACACACGCAAAGTTCTGCGGGTACCTTCCAATTTAAATCCATCAACCGTTGGGCTTGTGTCTACAACTCATCAAAATGACCTTGTTCACAAAGAAGCACGTCCTGTTTAGAGCGACCAGGTTCGTGTGTGAGCCTGCGTGCGCTTTTTTTTCTTTGTCCAGGGGGAAGATCCTACACTGACAAACGTTGCCGTCGCCTCCATCGGTGGCGCTTATTATCGCTTTGTGACTCACCAGGTTGGCCTCACTGGGCGCGTGGTACTTCTCCGTGCCCATGCGAACCAGGCCGTCGTTGTAGAGAAAAATGCGCAGCGGGTCGCAGGAAGTGACGAGGATGTAGATGCGCAGGTCGAACTTGTAGCCCTCCATCAGGAAGGGCTTGTCCAGGTACTCCTGAACGATAAAGTGCTCCTGAGCCGGCAGCTTCTCACAGTTGCGGATAAGTGAGATCCTGGAGAGACAGAAACTTTATTAATCCTCAGGGGGGGAAATTGGGATGTCGTCAGCAGGATAATAAAATAGGGCGTAGTAAAGACAAAAAAAAAGATAATTAAAAAAATGATAGATGGCAGCATAGCGGAGACCATGAACATGACGGATGATATTGGCACCGTGTCCCATACGCGTTGAAGCAAAAGGATTAAGCCAAACAGTATACAGATTTGATGGCTTTTAACACGATATGTCATTCCAAATGATCAGGAAAAGTTGATGACATATTATTGGGGGGGACACATCTGCCATTTACGGTGGGACTTTTAATCTTCCCACTTCCAAAAGTAGAACGAGCAGTCGATGCAATCACAGGGAGAAGATATATCCTCACTGAAGACATTTAGCACTTAGCGGTGAGCGGGTCAGAGTCGCCGAGATACCTGATGGTGTTCATGATACGACCTTCCACTTCTGCACAACATTCTCTGAACACATATGGAAACGGGTGTGCTCAGCATAGAACCAACTCTTTCAAAAAAAAGAAATGTACAACCAACAGACCGGTATGAAACAATGCTGGTTTGTCCTGACAAATATTTTGGCAGGCATCTGGGTGACTCTCCTGTCTGAACGGCACAGTGCATCGCATGCTGCAGCAGGGTCTTTTAGCTGGTCGCAGGTTAATAGGGGCAGACACTGGGCTCCGGTTGGACCTTGACTTTAATTAATTTGCTTTGGTCTCATGTCACTGGCACTCAGGCCTTATGGTATGCAGGCCCTTTGCGAGCTGGACTGAAGAAAAGGTTGTGTTAGTTCACGCGCACGCGACGTTGAGGGTCGATATTTCGAAAACGCTTGTGAACGTGAAAGTGTGTTCTTATGTGTGCGGATGTTTGCGTGCGTGCGTGCTGCGAGGGTGAGGGGCGTTTTTTTTCCAAACAATCTCCCACTACGTACAAGCATCGCGACTGACCTATATCACCATCACTCATACCCAAGGCAGACGTGGACTAAATTGCTTACATGCGCAGCCTGGAAGGCTCCATTGTAGACATGCGAGCAGGAACACCACATTAAAACACAATATATGGTCAGGAAGTAAAGTATTGGTGGTAAAAAAAAAAAAAAGTACAGTTTGAGGTATTAATATATTGTGTGCTCTGTAATCACAGCCAGAACATTATGTATCATTGGAACAGAGCATTCTATGTTTTTGAAAATAATTCACCTCGGTTCATTTTAACGACGGGAATAACTGGAGCGTTGGTGAGGAGCCTCTTAGTGTGACTCTGGACCTCTCAGGTTTAGTTACGCTCTTGTCACTTTCAGGTTTATCAACCGCTCCTCATCGCCGCTTGCATCCGGCCGACTGAAATCTGGCCGCCTCACGGACGAGCGTGTCATCGCTCTGCTTATCACAGTGATGGAAGAGAAAGGAACGGGGACAAGTTGATGGCGGGGCTGGCCGAGTATGTGAAGGGCCTTTCAAACAGCCGGCTGAGTGATGAGGACGGGGGTTAACAGCGTTGGTTAGTCAAGGAGGAGTAGCTGAGGAGAAGACTCCATGATTGATGAGCTGTGGTGTCACATAATCACGGCCCACTCTCCCCTGCCTATTTAATTTGGCACTGGAGGGGATCGCCGGCTTTTTTATGCGCTTTTATTTTGTTTCCTTTATAACACGCTGCGCTTCAGACACAAACAATAACTTAATTTAGTCGGCCGACGGAAAAATAAATTACAGGGGGTAGATATAAGTTAATTTCCTGCCGCGTAACAGCGCGCAAAAAAAAAAATGGAGAAAAATCTAATCTTGTGAACGCCCGCCGCTGAGTGGTCGAGCTAAACTCATCATCTTTCATATTCTTAATGTATTGCTGTGATTCAGCCTTTGCTGCCTTTTATTCCTTAATAAATAAGGGCTTAGTGCAGCATGGAGTTATAAGTAATGCTCACATTATACCAGAACGGACAAATTCAAAGAGAATTAGGAGGAGAGGTGAGGCACGCTGAGCTATTTGTACTTCAATATCCCCACCTATTGGTGCCTGTGATGACTTTCTCCACGCACACACGACACCGATCACATTTTCAAAGAAGAGCAAGTAAAAATACTTATTAAATGTTTTGCAAAGGGAAAAGTTTCAATGTATTCTATATTGTGCAAAATATATAGCAAATTCTTAGTTTTTGCCTGTTGTTTATTTATTTTAGATTTTTTATATTTTATTTTTAACTAAGCACTTGAAACTTTAGAACTTTAAACCCCTTAGCAATTCCACTTTATAATCCCATTATAATCCCATAAATGCATGTTCAACCAGCACACAGGAGGTTAGAAAAATTCAGTTTTGAGTGTCGAATGACTTTTCTATTGCTCCCAAATACAACATTGGACTCAGTTATTTATATTGGAGACAAATTGGAATGCTTGTGTGTCGTATGCGGCAAAACTTTGTTTAAATAAGTGTCCTGGTGTTTTGTCCTAGATTGAGCAGGAACGCTCGAACGTCCCTTTGCCCGGGAACGCTGATTTAAGTCAACAGATCTCAGTGACACCAGGAACTCAGCTTTAAGATCAATGCCACCCCGATACTCACCCAGGCTTAGAGGGATCACTGTTGTTGACACTGTGTCAGAGAGCGGTCAAATCAAGCCTTTGGTAAACTTTGCTTTGTAAGTAGGTTTTGTCCCCACCTGTTTTCACACCCGGGGGCTTCACTGAAAGTGTGTTGATTGCTGGAATTTTACATCTGATTGCTTAAGAGGGTAAAAGTGCACCTAATAAACTCGACAATGTGCTGATCTCTTAATAATTCACTTAATAATTCTGGATCGTAAAACATCCTGGATAGCAAAGACATGCTTTAGGGATGTTAGATCTCAACCTGAAAGTAGCGATAACAAAATTGGACTGGAAGTATGAAATATGCATGCTGGTGCCACAGCCAGTTGCTATCGCGAGACAGAGTCCCCTGCAGCAGCCATCTTGGTCCATTTTCTGGACTGATCGTTGTCTGCTGATGGTGCCGCATAAAGGAAATCCAAATAATCACATGCAGAGACCTTCGGGGAAGGAACTACAGTAACTGCCAGGAACCTTGTGTGTGTGTGTGTGTGTGTGTGTGTGTGTCCTCCAACGGCACCGATAACCTCTGATTTATGGAGAGTGGGACCATCGAGGACAATGAGGCCAACAATGATATTCACCACACTCTCTCAGCTCAAATACCCAATCTGGTCCCAGGCTTAATACCTTCTCCATAGACACTCATGTCAGGGACACAAACCTCTTATTGCCTTGTTTTGTTGTGCTTGTCATCTATTTGCTCTATATTTTCCTCCTCATTATCTTGCTTAGTTTTCTATCCGCTGCTTCAGCGACTCTCTCTTTTGTGCCTTGTAGCCAGTTGGTTAGACGGCTGCGGGGCCCTCGCTGGCCTCTGACCTACCCGTGACCCATGGCTCCGTTGGCAGGTTTGACGATAAAGGTCTTTTGCTTGCGTTTCCTCCGTAGCTCCATGACATAGTTCTGGAACTGAGTGTACTCGGCAGGGAAGATCCAGGTTTTGGGTATGAAGCTGTATTCTTGAGGCTTGCACTTAATCATTCTGAAAAAAAAAAAAGTTTGTACGTGTTTGTGTGGGAGTAAATCAATATTTTGTATTTGTACATTTTAAAGTTACGGGTTGCCATTTTTTTTTTGAAAATTGAAGTTGAATTTTGCGCTTTTTAGAGTATCTTCTAGTTATTTGGCTTGTAGTGTTGGAGCGTTACAAGCCCCCAGCGGGACCAGGCAGCTAAAGAATTTTGTATGCCCTTTTTTTTGTACATTTAACCAAAGCAATCTCTGTTGAAAACTTACTTGGACATGTTTCTTGCTAGGCAGTCCTTCCGGCAGATTTCGCCCATTCCAGGGAAATGGTTAATTCTCTGCAGAAGGACAGGCAGACATAATAATGTTGTTAGGCCCATTACGCCACTCAATTCCACCCCCACCCCATCATAAAAATGTGCACATTAAAGGCAGCAACCTGAAGTGAGCTTACAATGTTCTGACATTTATGCCCAATTACGGACCCAAAACAAAAAGGTGACGCTGAGACCTTTCTCAACCCTTATTCAGTTTAGCATGTTCTCTTTTTTTTAAACTTTAAAGGTTGGGGAGGGAAGAGGCGAGGGAAAAAAAGATCAATCTCAACTCGGAGGGGCCGAGGTAATTGGTTCTGCATCGCAAGCTCCTGCAGTGACAGTTGAATGAATTGCTTTGAATGCGCCAAAAGGGTGGTGGGAAGGAAAAGAAAAACTCTGACTTTTCTGTATTCTTTGACCAAATGAGGCTGAACAGGGGCGTTAATTAGGCTCATATGAAGAGAAACCTGACAGCAAACTCACGGTACATCACTAAATGGGAAAAAATGAAAGAATTAAAAGAGGGAGACAGGAAAAAGCGAAGGAAAAAAAAAAACGTGTAAAAGGATCCCATGATTATTATCCAAACGAGACAGACGTAATTAGGGATTCGGAAGAGATTGCACAATTATGCCGATGCCGCGAGACGACGTGGCTTGCGAGGGGAAATCAAAAGCAATTGTTGAGGGACTTCCACTTTTCTACTGAGAAATTATCTTATGAAATAACACAGCAGCGCGAGAGAGAGCAAATGGAAACAATTGACGGCAAAGCACCAGTTCTGTGCAGAAACATTTACCACATTGCTAGACTGCTTTAGCCGTTACAAGCATTCGTAATATTCAATCTACTCCGCTGAACTCTTGCTGCCCTTGTCCTAACAAGCCGTACTCTTCCTAGCATGTGATTTAATCGATCATTAGTGCCCGGTCTAATCAAATAAGCACTCTGGAAGATGGATGGTTAACGGTCGGAGCGGAGGGAAACCAGTTCAGTCAGCAGGACAGGGGGGTCGGGGGCGGGGGGGGTCAAACCGAGGTAAGATCATTTCGGAGACACCAGTAACCCTTGTTGTTTATTCCCGTCTTGTCAACATCACTGGAGGCGTCAAACTTGCCCCGGACCCCTGCTGCTCACAACTTGTCGGTCTGGCTGTCAATCTTCTTATCTGTCTCTGTGTACGCGCCGTTGTTCCCTCTCCCTCTTTCCTATTTGCTGTCTCCCTCTTACCTCACAGGGTCTGATTAAAAGCAGATGGGCACTTTCAGAGTCTTCCATCCATCACCACTTTTTCATTTGTTTACTTCAATCTGGTATTTGCTACTACTATGACCAGAATGTCTCTATACATCCATGCAAATCCTTCTGCTCTAATCTATATTTATAGTTAATAGTAATAGTTTTTAATTACGCATACTTTTACAAAAAACATATTTTACGGCAAGGATGGTATCCATCTTTTTGAAAACTCTACTTTGTGTTGTTTTGATGATTCTTATTTGAATAAAAACTTTCCACGGAAAAGAAATTAAGTGAAATAAATAAGCTTTAATGAGTGGATGAAAAATATATTTTATTATGCTTTCAAACCTCTTTGCAAGGTTGTGGCATCACACTGATCTATCACACAACAGTGTATAAACTTGTCCATAAATGGTTTGTGCTGGAAGAACTTGCGGGTAATCTTGTCATCTACTAGTTTGCAGGAGGAAATTTAGTTTTCTTCGTGGGAAAATCATTTAGACATTTAGACACGCGTGAAAAAGTACGGGTAGGTTGCAGTAGCTGTCCTATTTGTACTTCTTTCCACTTCCCCGGTTTCATTCCTGGAGAATTTTCTTGCTCCTTTTTTTTTTTTTCCACTGAGAGTTCCTCAGGAAAACTCCCTCCTCACCCTACCAGTGATACACACATCAGAGGCATGTTTGGTTTTTCTTTAACATTCGTTTCTCCCTGTAAAATCAGCTTAACACAAATGTTCTATTTCTGAACCGCAGTTCGAGGCCTTTCACTTCCTAAGTTACATACAGCACGTCCACCGGGAGCAGATCAGTATCATGGCCTTTGCTGCGGGTCACTGAATAGCTTTATTGGACCCACTATAAAGGCTAAGGTCCTGTGTTTTTTTTTTTTCTTCCCTGTTCAGTGCAGCTATTGGATCTGGCATCGTTATTCTCTCCTCTAACCTCGAGACTACAGTGCCCCTGAACAATGTTTGCTGACTTGACATGGTAGCCGCGGTGTGTACCTGATAATTCCTGAGCTCAGCGATTTTCTCGTGCTGCACGGCCGAGTCACTCCAGATGAGGTTGGCAGTCTCGTCATCTTCCCGGGTCTTGGTGAAGTCCACCTCGTTGATGACTATACGAACTGGGGGAGGAATCTTCACATTAGAATGTATTCCATGAGCAGAATTAGCTCTGCAGTTATTTAAATAAACTTTATATTCATGACAACAAAGTCACTTACTGTTGTGGACACCAAAGATGACACAAGATGTGACTCACAAATCAATTATTTCCACTTTACAGATCAACGTTTCACTCAAAGAGTGCATCGCTTTCTGCCAGGCTTGTTTTCGGTTTTTGCATACATTAAGAGGGAAATGGATCCGGGAGATTATAGATCAAAAAGCTTGCAGCAATATTTACCATTCATGGCGCAACCTATCGTAAAGCCTCGCTTCGGACAGATAAATTAATTGTCTGTAATGCATTCAAATCCCACTGGAACCTCGCGGTATGAGAGATAGGTGGCAAGCCCATTTGGACATTAATCCAACAACTATTCATTATTCAGGGGGTAATGAAAAATTCATATGCCCTAATGAAACGTGGTATTAATTAATTTCTTGAAAGCCTTCACAAACCTGGAGAAGGCTTGCCTAATGTTGCACTGATGGCACTTGAATGGGGAAAAAGGTGTTTCCGATGTAACTTCCCCCATCTGTTAATGTCGGCGGAGGCCAAGCGGGTTTGCGTCGCAGCAGGCCTAATATGCTCACAGATACCAGTAGGGTCTTTGAGTGCAAAGCTATAATCAATCCTTTCTCAGACATGTTGCGTAACAGACACCCCCTCAGGCCAGACTGTACGTTCCCCTTCTCGGTGGGTGTAAAGCACATTTCCAACACCACATTCCCTGACCTTTAGCCTTTACCTGTAATGCAATCAATTCTGAAACAAAAAAAGACAGCCGGGGAAGAAAAAAAAAAAAAAAGCTACAGCAAAAATGAGCCATCCATCTGGCCCGTAGTGTTAATTTTGCTTTTATAGTATCCCCGCACTCCTCTCAGAATGGCCACCGCGAGGCTCTCGTCACAGCAAGCCGACTGAATCACAGCTAGACTCCCATCTACCTGCAGGTTCTGGGCAGCCCCCGACTTCCCCTTTCTGCTGCTGACGCCTTCATTTCACAGGCTGGAGCTCACCCTTGAGAGCGCTGCTGCCACACTGGCATATACTGACCATGTGAGGAGTGCTTACTAGGCTTCTGTTTGCCCTTCTCAAAAGGACCCGACTGCCAAGGTAAATTACCTCAATAAAGATTTATGTATGCGCGCAGAGCCGAGATGCCAAACTAGTTGCTGGACTGAAACTCTAGTAGGTTTAATTTTAAGACGTTAAATAACAACGGTCTCCTTGAAAAAAAAACAACACAGCTAATTAGACTTTATTGTCACAGGGTCACTGTTTTATTGTTGACAGCATTGTTATTAGATCTGCTGTGTTTTAAGGGACTGCCTGAGCCATAATGACAGCTGTTTCCAAAATGAATATACAATCCACTGTGTCACAGTACATTAATCTTACCTGCAGGACCCCCCAAGATGTTGGCCTTGCTCACTCATGAAATTTTCATGAAAGAAAATCATTATGCTTGAATGCTGGATATATGAGGCTTTGGGGTACAGGCTTAGCATACACAATGTAGCTAAAAAGAAATAAGGTTTCCGAGACAATTCGCATCTAGTGTGCGTTCGTCAGTGTTAACATTTGCAGTAATCTGAGAAATAAATAAATAAAGTTATACTAATACTACCACTGAAGCGACAACCATTCATCACCATTTCAGGCAGCAAAAAAATATCAATACTAGGATAATGTACATTGATAAAAGGGTTTCATGACCCATGTCAAAGAAAGCCTCTTTTCATCCTGCACCAGTTTCCCCATTAGGGCGACCTCTGTGATCAAAAGATGTCTTGTGTTTCCCAAGTGAACCTGCTCCTTTTTCTCACATGTCCCCATTTTCATTGAACATTTATCTATTTTTGTGGTCTGGGGTTAACGTCATTTTGGAAAAAAAAAAGTGTACCATCAGAAACAATACTGTACCAATCTCATATTTGGTGCCGGTGACATTGGCGGCGATGGAGCCTTTCTTCTTTTTTGTGCGCACCTTCCTCTTCCCGATGCTCTGGAAGGAGCCCACAGATGGCCTGTTCATGGGGGACGCTCCTTGATCCTCTGGGAGGGAAAAAGACGGCATAAAACAACACTAGACACAGTCACAGCTTGTGCACCAGACTGGGAGGGGAGCCGGAGTTGCTGGAGTATTGTAATATATTTTGCTCGTGTCTTCGGGGGATTTAGTGGGGTTTGTTTACGGAGCTGGGCTGTAAATGAATTAGGCGTCTAGTTTGCTATAGACGCATGCATCATGATCCGTGGGCGCTCGTGTGTAGGCGTGTGCTGCTTGTGTGGCTCTGTGCAGGAGAGCAGAACACTGATGATGGTACATATATAACCAGGTGTTTGTGTGTGTCAAAAAAAAAAAAAAAAGAAAGAAAAGATGCAAGCCAACTAACCATGGAACAGAATAACCCCTGCGAGCACCGAGAGAGATGGAGCTCTCTTACTCACCTCCTTCATTGGGGGGAGACGGCATCTCGGGGGCTGGAGGAGTGAAGGGGAGAACCAAGCTTTTCCGCCGAGCTCGGCGGGAGGGCGGGCCTCACAGGGTCCTCACACACCACCCTCCGACGGGCCTCTCGCGCTGGCGGTGCTTAGTCTTCGCCGTCTTGGGATGTGTGGACGACGCGGTTGAGGACGGCCCAACGGATCATCTGAGCATCCCCCCGGTGCCTTTCAGCGACATGAAGAGCAGCAGCAGAGGAGAAGAGGGGCCCCTCTCAGTGGCCTACACAGACCCCGCTCTGTTACAGCCCCAAGAGGAGGGAAGGAAGCAGGGGGTGGACAGAGGGATAGATAGCAGGGCCTGTAAAGAGAAGGGAAACAACAACAAAAAAACGATATTTTACAGTGCGGTAGTGGGAGGCTGACCACTCGGACAGGCTGGACAGGAGTGCAATGGACACTCTTTTCATGCAACGCAGCAGCAGCGAGAACAGAGGCCTATCACGGGCGACATCAGTCAATCTGACAGCGTAGTTCCGCTCCGAGGCTGTAGTACAACTAATGAAATAATCTCGAGCAGTGTGACGTCCGCCGGACTAATTGGTATTCCATGGAACCACCGTGGAATATTAATGTGGTTGTCGAGCAAAGGGTTTGCAGAATCTCAGTGTGTGTGTGTGTGTGAGACGCTCGTGCCAGCTGGGTTCCCTTGTACGGCCGAGGTCACTTCATTCAAACAGATGGCATCGTTGCAGTAGTTTGTTAAAAGGACGCTTCAGGCTTGGAAGTTGTGTGGTAAATTAACACCAGTCATCCGCCAGATTTTGTTATTGCTTGGCTGTGCTCGGAGTGTGTCTTCAAACATCAACCATTGCGTAGATGCCTGTCACATTTCATTTTGTGCTGGCAGGGTAAGCAGAGTGACCCGGTGGTTAGCAGTGTTGCATCACAGCGAAAAGAGGAATATCTTTAAGAGCGCTTGTCCTTTTTGTGTGGGGTTTGCGTGTTTTTCTGTTTGTCACCGTAGGTTGTACTAGATTCCTCACATTGTCAGAAACATTGGCATCACCACATATCGTTTAAATGTAATGCGTGTGTGAATGTGCGATAGTCTTCATAACGCAACAGACTGCCGAATTAAATGCAGTTCATGCTCGTTGCCTTGGGGGTCTGGGTGAGTCACAGTGGGAAGAGAAACGTTGGAGGACAAACGGAGAAAAAGTCTTATTGTATTTATACTAAAAATAAGAAGAAAGGGTAGACTATGCATTTACAAGTTAAGATGGAGGCCTGATTTCTTATTTCTTTTAGGATTCCATTGACTTATTTTTGCAAGTGAAGTCGCTCCCTGCTGGTAAGTGGAGAGAATGCAGGTTCTAAGACACAGTGGTGAAAGAACATGAACAGTTTTTCCAACTTCAGTAACATAAACATGATGGTCGCAGTAAGCTATTCTGTTTTTACACAATATAATACTAGCTACCAACACATATGCTAATATATTCAATAACACTATAATTAATGAATCTGTAATATATACGACACCTTATATTTTTAATGACATGTAGGCCTACTTTAAATGCAAATAAGATGCCAGAAAAAAAGCCTCAAAATTACAGCTTGTTTATAGAAAATAAAGAATGTTCTGGGTTTAGGATCCTCCCCTGCTCCCTCTAAAGAGGTCGGGGATAAAACCCAGGTGTCCTGAAATCCTTTTTAAAGACAATGAATGGGAAACGGGAACGGGATAGATTTGACAGTAAATACATTTACAGCGTGCTTGGAACGACTCTGGCTGCTCATGATCCTCGCAAGTTAAACCGTGCATGTAGCTGATCAATTGAATCACCAGTGATGAAATCTAATAGGTTGAAAGGTCAGAACACCCCTCCGTCATGCAGCCACAAGATACATTTCAATTGTTGTGAAACGATTAAAGGAGAATTAAAAAAAAAAAAACATATTTGTTCAATCAAAATGAGGCATATTCCTCTTCGTGACTCAAGAACCACAAGAAACCAAAACCACATATTGCAGGTGTGTAAGGCAGTTACATGCTCAGCTTCTTCCTATGGCTGAAAGGGATATGCACATTCCACTCATTAAGCTACTCGGTGTCGGCCCATGAATTATAGTAAAATATATAACTATGTGAACGACAAATAACAGGTAATAATATACCGGGGTATTTTGAAAGTACGTCGTTTTTTGCTGCTCCTTCTGCATTTCATACGGAGAACAACAGTAACCTCTAGTGGTGCCACTGTACAGAAAACCCATCCCCTATCTACCTGTGTTTACCGTCCATGCACGCAGATGTAGCTGGAGGTCTACATGAACACATCTGCACATCAATGCACATCACATTTCTGTCTATGCTTGTTTGCAGGAATCCCGTTACTGTACAAAGTCACAGTTGAAGCACTGATGGTTGCTGATAGATGACCCAGCAGAGAGATGTTGAGTATTGTTCCTTTGCCTTCGTGGTGGTTATCAGCGGTGAGAAAGCCTAGATAACTACACTCACATGATAGGAGAGGGATTTGAGTGTAACCCGACACCAGAGTAGAGGGACAAACTGAGCGTTTGGAATGAGCTCGCTGGTCATCGTCACCCGCAACACTTCCTATTGCTGCAGTCATTTTATTTCAAATTGAGTGAAATAGAAACAATGCAATTTTTACATAAAGATTATACAAACAAAGTATGTTTAACTTGAAAATAATTACATGATAATACAACACCGTCGTTGATAGTAGACTGTATTATGCTAAAGAATTTCACCTTTTTGGCCGATTCTATCATCCCCTTTTTTTGCAATATTGTGAGGAAAACAACGCGAGTACATTCACAAAGTGGATTCAGACTTCAAAACAATAAAATACTCTACAAATAGCATCAACACAAATAATCCTTGAGTGTAGCATTAAATAAGACTCTAAATGCATTCCTTTCACTGCAGTCAGTTAATCCTCGAATGCAATGACACGTTATCTCCAACAGAGGGAGCCATAGGACCACAAAGGCAGAGTAGTGCTGAACAGGCAGAACTTGTATTGATGCTGATCTCATGCACTCTTCCCCACGGTCTCAACAGCACAGAAAGGCTTCATTGTGGACAGCGAGCTCTTCATGCTGCTCTTCTATATCACTCTCTGTCTCACGGGCCCTTAATGCAAGACAAAGGCATGTCTGTCTTATGGGACGTTGTTAGGCAGAATGAACGCCTAATTGCACGTGTTGAAGTTGTAAATGTGTGATTCACGCAACTACACCTCAGGGTTCTCTCTCGGGAATGCTTTTTCTTTCTGCAGCATTTAGACTACATCACAGACAAATACTGACACAATACTAAGAGGTAAAGTAGTTCTCATCCAAGATATTGATTTTCCCAATGTAATCATCGAACCGTCAAAAGACAATCGCACAGAAATACGGTATCCCGTTCAATATAAAAAGCAAATCCAAAAGGAGAGAATAAAGCCCTTTGCAAAAAGTGTGCCAAAGGAAAACCTGAACCAAAGCAGCAGACTGTTTATTCATGACAGGCGATCTCACATCTATTAATTTAGTTCTTCCTTGAACACCTCAAATACAGAATCAATAGAGAGGCTTGGGGAAACACCACGTAGCCTTGTGTCAGCAGTTCTTTTCTGTACATGCAGTGTGCCCCAGTCTTGTCGTTACAACATTGCCAAGACCTCAGGGTATCTATACGCATTCAAACGGGCAGAGACACTGGCTAAGGATGGAGACATTTTATACTAATAAACACTGAAAAGCCAATGTAAACAAAATGCTTTTTGTCTTGAAAATATAAATCCTATTCACCTGACTTTGACACCGAAAGGCACAATGTGATCGTGTACATCGCAGTATGCCTGCAATAGCCCTTTTGTAAGAACTATTTATATCGTCCACTTCGCTGTCATCAACACATTGTCCCAACAGGAAAGATGATAACCAGTTTGGCTGGCTACTCTCACAGAAAAGAAGTTGGTTTAGAGTTGCCGGTGGATCTAAAAATAGCTCAAACCAGTGACCCAACTCTGGCTTTGGGCCTTCTTCCAGATAGGAACGAGTGTGGGAGCTGTCAGCCCACAGAGTACTGAAATACACCAGCAAGGCGCTGAATGCTGCCGCTTAACTTTATTGGATGCATTTTACAGCGATTTGTAAAAATCAGACAGCTCTTAGCAATGCGATTACAGTTTGACAATAACTAGGATCATGCCTGACCTTATTCTCTGGGGGACCAAGTGGAGCAAACATGGTACAGTTGCAACAGGGGACACACCGCTGTTTGTTTCCAGAGCAATGCAGCTCAAAGTCAGCTGTACGTGTATGCAGACGTACCATCATCATCACATATGTCAATCGAACACGTGTAAACACGTGTAAAATCCAGTCTGATTCTTTCCAAATAAGACTGCGTTTCAGATTGTGGTTTATGGTTGACAAGACAGTTTAAAGAGAAGGCAAAGTGTAAGAAAGAAACAGCTGCTGAAAAAGAAAACGTATCAACACTGTTGTACATATGTCATTAAAAAGTGTTAACCTTTGTCAAACAGCAATCGAGCGTAATTGGTTATTGTCGGTTCAATGTGCAGCAATGAGTATCCAGTACCAACAGCGTGCATTGATATAAAACCTTCTTAAAAGCCGTATCTCTTGGATTAGTCCAGAAAGCATGATGGCATCTACAACTCATATGGTGTGTTGTAATTGTTATGCAACACATCTGCTTTTTTTTAGGAGTTGTAATCTCTATGGGCATGTGGTCTCTAAAAGGCCCCCTGACCTACAAATCAAATGGCTCTTCAAAGAACATGCAACACATCTGGGTAGATTTATTTACATACAGAGCATTAGCCTGAACTAAAAAAAGCTATGCTACACGAGCGGCTAGGGGGGGCCAGTGCTTGGTAGTCATCATCATGGCATCACCCTCATCACTGGAAGAATAGTAGGCCATCCCCTTTAACGTCTCTTGTCTGTATTTAGGGATTAACTCGGGAGTGGATCCCTTAAACCCGGCAGGCATCGTGGGCATCACTTGTCCTGCAAGCGGTTGAAATTGTTCACATTTTCCCAAAGCCGAAGCAGGTGAATTATTGCTGCCAACGAGTTGCTAGCAGGCGGTAGCTAACGCTGCATAGGTCAGGTGGAAGGATCACACAAGGAAACAATCTGCCAGTGCTGCTTCTCGGTTGACTTGCTACCGTCATATGTAACCGCTGCAGCTCTTTCGTTACGGCCTCGCCGCGTGCACTGCAGCTTCCGAAGGGAAACGAGAAATTGCCGAAGGAGATGCAGTCTAATACCTGCGAGGAAACACAGTGACCCTGCGCTGCTGTACGGTTAGCTTAGCCGCACTATACCTAGCGAGAGATGGAGAGGCGAAAGGGAAGCAGCCCGTTAACGTTACCTTATTTATTCCAGACAGTGCCGAGCGACACAGCCGCCGTTAAGTACACTGGGGTCTTCTTTGAAAAAATAAACAAAAATAAACAGTTCAGTCGCTACAGGAGTTTAAAGAATAATACAGTGTTTGTGAAACAGCGTTATTACGAACGGAGGTTGGTTGACTAAATCTGTATCTTGTAGTCTCTTGTGTGCTGTGTGTTGGAGCGAGTCCATGGGCCAAACCATTTGCTCCGTGAGGAGGGGGGTGAGGGGGTTGAATGAAGTGCTGAAGTTTGCTAATGAATCTGATTCAAACGTAACGTTTGGAGTCCTGTCAGTTAGTACGCGTAAAGTTGGCGCATATTATTTCAGTTTGAACTAGAAGTGAATGACAACATAAGTCTTACCGAAGCTGCAAGGTGTGTTTTCGGTCATCGTCATCGGGTCATTGTTTACCGCGACTGTTCCTCCACAACTCGCAGACACAAACACGGGGAAGTTCCTTAGCAACTGTGTCGCTGGCCATGGTGCTAAAAGTGCACCCATCGATCAGAGGTCATTAGCGTGACTGTTTATCGCTGTGACAGCATGACAATAATCTCAACTGTTTGACATCACTGTTTTGAAATCAAATGTATTCCATTTGATTACATCATGCTGCTTTGGCTTTGTTCAACGGGTCGTTTGAATCTGTTTTTTATTTTTCATTCTTGTTTTATAACCAATTAATTCATATACTCATTTATTCAAACACCTTAAATACTTAGGCATACTTAAGTTTCTGTTAGAAAAAATTGTACTCGACACCGGTGTAAAAAAAATTAAACAGGGCGTTTATTAAATAATACTTGTAAGCAGGAGATATAATTTACCATATACACTGAGATATGCTTCAAGGCTCCTTAAAGGTCTTCTTCTCCAGCATCAACATACATAATGGAACACCTTTAGCATCTTGTGAAGATCAAGGCCGGTATGTTTAACGAGTTCTCCATATTGTTACATAACACTGAGTTGTTACAATGATCACTGATGAACCTTATCAGAAGCATTCGCTCATACTTTTGTTGAATGTTCTAAACTTATGGTTTCATGCTTTCTAACAAAAACAATTGACTGACATATCTGTCCATGTTGAAATGGACATTTTTACTTTCTAGTTAATAAGCTTCAGATTTGATCTTGTAAACGTCGGTCAGCAGAACAGTTGTGATCAATTATTTTCTATTCATTTTCATTTAGCAAAAATAATGGACTTCAATAGGGACTGAGAGAGGACAGTTGACTACTTTTCGATTTAAAATAAACACTATGTTATATGTAAAAGAAGGAATGTATTTTTTATAACATATCACTTTTACAGACATTTACATTTGAGTTACCAAAAATGCATTTTTGCAACCAAATGTAAGGTCTTGAGGGCTTAATGTTATTGCCTCTACTTGCAATTAAGTAACATATTTGAATGTGAATATTTGCCAAAATGTTCTAAAATAGTTCTATATCATTATATTTATACCTTGTTTTCTGGTCAACAAAGCAAAGCACACCTAGAAGTGATGTCTGATGGAGACTTAGGATTGCTGGGTCACCATGGTAATCAGGACAAAATAATAGTAACAATACAATAACATTAAACATGACTGAGTATATTACATAAATACTTTCTAAAAATAAAAAAACTCGCTGTGAATACAAGAAACAACTTTTACATAATAAATCATGTGACACATGGGTAACTACAATTTCCACCCGGCACTTGAAAGCAGCGTTTCACCCACTGAAGTCTGTCTTCACGCATATTCCCACACGACGTGAACGCATCACAAAACGACAGTAGGCAGAGGTGAAAAGTCTGGATCATGTTTTCATTCCAGCGTAGTCATACTTGAACGCCAGCGGACATTGCACATACGGACCAACGGGGCGGGTAGCGGTGCACGTCAAGGGGGGTTCTGTCCGCATAGGGGAAGACGTTGATGTTGTTGTCGGCCAACCAGCCAGCACGAGCTGAAATTTGTTAGCTAGCGTTAGCTAACGGAGGAGCCTGTTAGCTAACCGCCACCATCGTCGCGCCCAGCCAGCGGTGCATCGCCCTGTCCTCCCGCGATGGGGAACGCAGCGACTGCCAAGAAAGGCAATGAGCAAGAAAGCGGTGAGTGTCTGGAAAAAAAACCCCGTCCAGCTGGCCCTGTTGACGGTCTCGATATTGTCATTAATCACACTAACGTATGATGAAGTCAGCGGAGTGCAGCCTTTAGCAGCTGTTGTCAAGTGGCAGCTGACAGCAGCAGCGGTGCAGCAGTGGGGGCTACAGAGAAGAAGCATCTTCTGTGGAGGGGCAGTGTAGGTTTGTTAGCTCCCTCGCCATGGTGTCTGTTTGCGAACATACATGTAGTTATTGGCACTAGATATGGACAAACGACAGTGAGGTCCCCACCCTCGGATTGAAGGTCTCTCACAGCAGCCAATGCAAGTCCTTGACAACGAAGTTAATGTATTTATGTATCATTCTAACGTAAAACTAAAGTTTTTAAATCCACTAAAGTTGCAGCACAAGGCCTAGTCACTGCAACAACAACAATAACAAGACAGAAGGACAAGTTGACCAGATGGCTACTTGATGTGGTCAAAGCAAGCCATGATGGTAATACAGGTGGTGGGGTTTTTGGTGTCCAGTGTCCACTTTTTTTTTATCCAAACAAGAGTTAGAAAATGCCCCAGGCACGCTTTCTATCACGGCCACTCGCTGGAAGCGACCTGTCAGCCGACAACAAGTTTACTGTAAATCAAAACGCTGCTGCTGGTTACGTTGGTGCGTTTGCCTTGCTGCTGTAATATCCAGGAGAAGCGACTCCTTGTCAAATTGCACCTGTTGAATGGCAATGTTTCAATCTGAAGTGCTCCATTAATCCCTTGACTCGCAGCCGGAGGCCGCTTTGTTCTGCTAAGTGTTCATTTGTTAGTAATGACCAAACTAATCCACTAAACTGTCTGTCTGGAGAGCGCTGATCTTGACCTGCTTTCCTATTGGCAGTAGTGCACACAGTCGTGCAGCCTTCTTACTCACAGTGCTCGTAGTTTCTGCAGGGAGGCATCAAAAGATCCTTACAATAACAGTTTGGTTCATTTAATAATAAGAGAGTCCACACTGGCCTAGTCAAAAAAGAAAAAGAAAAAAACTGCATTTTAAATACACAAAATTCAGTAATGGAAAAAAGGATGCGGCTTTAGGAGACAGTTTGTCAGGGTGACTTTAGGCACAGGGGAAAACTCTTAGAAGACCTGCATTGATAAACTTTACCGCCAGAGAGCATGATAGCGTGGAGATAACTTCCCTCTCAGTCAGTCAGTCAGTCAGTCAGTCAGTCAGTCAGTCAGTCCGTCTGTCAGTGGGCGTTATGAGCCCACAGTTCCCTTATCAGCACTCGGAATGTATCACAATGTTTTTGACATAACCATAAGAGGCTGTCCTTGAGGCTGTCCTTTATGCGAGTTTTGCTTTACTTATACACCTTTTGTGAAAACAACCTCACCGCTTCGTATTTCCCACCAATAAGTGTCCCACATAGAGAAAGTACACGCGCAGTTGGCCGCCTGAACTGAAGCCGAGTACTTGAACAGGAAGCTTGTTTTTCGTGTGGTTAGCCGAGCGTTGCAATGCACTCATTGTGCTGCACACAGGAAGTGCGAATCACTCATTGGTCTTCCCTCGTAAAACTTACTTTGCCCGTTAGCCATTTCCCTCACGCAGCAAGAAATCGGTCTAAAAATGGCCCAGGGGAAGGACCAATCCTTCGCTAGTCGCCTTTTCCACAGATGTCGTAAGAGTAGCCAAGAGCAGAAGGTCCAAGAGAGCGAGGTGCCTCATGTATCCGAGTTCACCATCATGTGGGATAAGTTCAGTAAGTGCGTTCTGTTGCGTTTGCACCTTTTTTTTTTTTTGTCGAATGCCATATGCAGCCCCTGAGCTGGGCGAGTCTCAGCTCGCGTTTTGTACTTTTGTTATGTGTCGGGAACTGATTTAGGCAAAGTGGCTTTTTCCGTCTAAAACTCCATTGACGGGTTTCGGGCTCTACGTTTTGAGGATTTCACGAGTTCATGTGACGCCCAGTTGCTTGCCTCATCTTTGTTCTTTGTCGTTTTTGTGTTTACTGTTTTTCCAAGTGTGAAATGTGATTTATGTGTGCTACACAATGTCTTTTTAATCACTGTTGTATTGTCTCTGTCACAGATATGTGTAGTTTAACAATATTTTGCTCATTGAAGGATTGTAAAAGCTTCCTGCAAGACTGGTAAGAAAGAAAGACTGTTAGTTTTACAAGCTACCTGTTGTTTATAATCAAACTTACAGAAATACAGAAATATCCACCTATTACTTAATTGTAATTGTAACTCAAAACCCTTGACTATTGGTTTTTGCTACAGTACTGTTTCTTAGGCAATAGAATAAATTGTTGAAGGTAGTAGACTTGGATTAAATCAGGTTTCACTTCTGTGTCATTTTGTTACGTGTTGCATTCAGGTCACTTGGATGTTCTTGTTTCAAGCACTTCATAAATGTTTCTTCCTCTCTCTCTCTCTCTCTCTCTCTTTTTCTCTCTCTCTCTTCTCCACCATTTCCATCCATCTGGGTGAATGTTCCTGCAAACCCTTGGTGAACTGTAGAGACTTTTGGTATGCTCATTTTTCCACAGAGCCGTCCCAAGTCACAGAGAAAGAGTGTAACCTACAGTTAATTCTACCAGGCTACCCTACATATAAGTATTAATAATACCGAGGTTAGTTTGGATAACACACAGCTTCCACATAGTACTTCAATGCCAGGTATGCACTTAAATCAGCAACCGCATACGGAATGCAGCCGTAAAAAGACATTCGATACCTGCCTTGCCTCTGTGACTTGGGACGTCTCATGTCTGCTGTGACTTTCACAATGTCTTTCTAATGCCTGCACCGTGGCCTCGGTTCTGTTTTTCGTACTTGGTTTTGTTTTTTTGCTCTGCCCAGTGTTACTGCCTCCCTCCTTTACTCCCATCTACTCCTGAAAGGGATGCACAAAAGCTCGTTTTTGAATTGGCCTTTTAAGTACAGTCAACAGGAGCTTTTTGCATCACTTTAATACAAATTTCCAGCTAAGATGTGTGTTTTTGAGCGAGGAGCGGGGGGGGGGGGTGGGGGGGGTATTCTTTGGTTGTTTTGTTAAGTAGATGCATCCTAAGTACTTGACATTTGCTTGACCTTGAAATGCGTTGGTTTCCCCGAACATGTGACCTGCCTCTGTTTGTTTTTCCCCCAACACGTCAAAGGCTCCCGTTTATTTTCCCCATCGTGTTAACTGGCATTGTGTGAGCACCAAAAGGCTGATTAATGAGTGATACCTCCGTCTCTTTTTATAGTGAAAGAGTTCTTAGCTAAAGCCAAAGAAGACTTTTTAAGAAAATGGGAGTGTCCACCACAGGTACGTTGTCTCCTTTGCTTTAATAAAACTCTAACTTTAATTTTTCTCTTTACCTTTTGAGTCTTTGAGGATTTGATAACTGTGACACATTAAGCACATTTATTGTATAAACGTCGCCTAGATCATGTGTTTTTTACTCAGAGACAAAATGCCACATAAGTGCTGCGCTGACACCAAATGTACATGCAGAAATTAAAGCATTCCAATCATCAGTTTGCTGTCTTCAGTTCCAAATGCCAATGTTTCCTCAGAGCACAACTGGCCTGGATGACTTTGACCGGTTCAAGACGCTCGGCACAGGTTCATTCGGGCGAGTTATGCTTGTGAAACATAAAGAATCAAATCAGTTCTACGCCATGAAGATCTTGGATAAACAAAAAGTAAGTGTTTAAAAATCCTCTTTACCCTTTTTAAAAGAACTGGTGTTAAAATCTAAGTAATCTGCAACAAGCAAACGCATGAGAATGGATGTGACTTCATCGCTGCCGTACATCTTGTTAAAGGAAATGGAACTTTTCCTCTCGTGCTCTGTAACCACGTTATCGTCCAAAACCTCAGAGGCGCTTCGCATAGCAGTTTCAATCTCTTAGTTTGTATGTGGGAGTCGTAGTTGTTTTTTAATTCACACAGTTTGCTAAAGCTCTCTTGCTTTCTGTTTCAGCTGTAATGATGAAAGGTTTTCCTTAATACCAGCCATGTCTGCTCACATGGCTCCTTTTTTTTTTGCATTCACAGGTTTTTCCAATGTGTTGGTTGTCATTGTTTTCCCTTATAGACGTTTCAGTAGAGTATGCAAATGGTATTGCAGAACCTCCTGGGAATGCAAAGTCATTTAACACCTGACTTTCACGTGTTGTTTGTCCAAACTTACTGAACTCATCATTGCGGCAGATAAAGGGACAAAGTGGTGGACGTTTTTGGCCTATTGCACTTTCACCCATGCGACAGACAAAGGAGAACCAACAGAAAACGGGGTTAACACTGATGGATTTGCCTTTCACACTTCCCACAGCAGACACCCGAGGACGACCGAAACAATCCTAATATATGAAAAAAATATGCAATGCTTTTAGCTTAAAAATGTATTCATTGGCTATTAAAATTGGGCATAGCGTTCTCATAAATAATACAGCCGTAGTACATTGTACACCCTGCATCTTACTTACATTGTGGCTTTTTTTTTTTCAGGTGGTGAAGTTGAAGCAGATAGAACACACACTAAATGAGAAGAGGATACTACAGGCCGTCTCCTTCCCCTTCCTCGTCAGATTGGAATACTCTTTCAAGGTACTCGCAGGCTTATTAAACAAAGAGGATAAACTTGTTATGTACCATCACTTCTGTAATTTTTTTTATTTCCTTACTGTCTCATTAAATATGTCATCAGTTGGTACTGGAGACCTCCTGCTTAAAGATGTCTTTGTTTGATTAACAGGACAACTCCAACCTCTACATGGTGATGGAATATGTGCCCGGTGGAGAGATGTTCTCACACCTCAGGCGTATTGGAAGGTTCAGGTAAAGTGTACATGGAGATTCTATATAAGGGCGGGGTGTATTGTAAAATGCTGTATTAGCCACAGATATCTGGACCCTTTTTGTTTACTGACTGTGGTCTGTCAAAGTCTGGGATTGCTAATAGCTCACAATTATGGTTATATTATTATATTATCTTCAGGCTGCGCAATGAACAATTGAGTTTGTCCTTTCACTCAGAGGAGACTCTTGTTCATATAACACGTCTGACTTTCCACCCTCCGTTCTTTCAGTGAACACCATGCAAGGTTTTACGGAGCTCAGATAGTACTCACCTTTGAGTACCTTCACTCCCTAGACCTGATCTACAGAGACCTGAAGCCTGAAAACCTGCTCATAGATCAACATGGTTATATCCAGGTATAACAAAATGTGAACTAAGTGCAAAGGCATCGGCCATCAACAAGTTCTGTCTGTAAAGTATTAGTGGAAACTGAAAAGGTAATCTGAATCTCGTCAGCTGCTTATGGATAAGACAGGTGACACAAAAAAAGGCTAATTAAAATTGGCTAGTTAGTTAGTTTAAGCTGGATGTTAAAACTTGAACTTTGCTTTGACGTCTTTACTTTTCTTACCATGATCCCCGTTTTTCTTCCTTCAGGTCACAGACTTCGGCTTTGCCAAGAGAGTTAAAGGCAGGACCTGGACATTGTGTGGAACTCCTGAGTACCTCGCACCAGAGATCATCCTCAGCAAGGTGAACCCTTTGTCCCCAATAGAGCTCACATGAAAGTGTTGCCCTTCAATTTGAAAAGGTCTTCACATTTATATTTCATGAAAATAGTCAAGAACTGTTTTTATGGATAGTAACTGAAATTTTATGATAGTGATCACTTTATTTATATAGCTATTTAAAAACAAAATGACGTGCGTTACAATAAAGCAATAAAAAAAAAACAAGCCGGAGGAGATGACTGTTGCAACCTTAAAAGCGCACTACCAGTTCCAGTGAAGAATAGGCCGCGCTGGTTGACTCCAGCCATTTCCTCATCCAGTTCCGTTTAGCCTTCTGATTCAGTTTTTTTTTTTCCTCCCTGCAAAAACAAAGCATCAACACAGCAACTTGTAGCGCCACGTCGGTCTCCATTTTGTTAACATCCGCTTCCCTCGCGAGATGACAGGACCTTGATTACGTAGGGTGCACATGTTTGAGACTAGAGATTTGAGGCGTAATAAGTTGTCCAATTATTTTGTATCCTAAAGCCGGGGGAGTGTTTACACAACCGTATGGAAAAAATGTGTCACTCTGCATTGTGTATATCTGCCCTTCATATCTCAAACCTTTCCCTCCGGTTGTTGTCTAACGTACTGACAAAAATAATGAATGCAAATCTTCCAGGGCTACAACAAAGCTGTGGACTGGTGGGCTCTTGGAGTTCTCATCTATGAAATGGCTGCTGGTTACCCTCCCTTTTTTGCTGATCAGCCTATCCAGATCTACGAAAAGATTGTGTCGGGCAAGGTACGCAGAGATCCTACATGCAAAGTTTCCTAAAACTCACTATCTGCTTGCCCTTCAATCATAACCATCAACTCTGCATTGTTTCTCCAGTATTGCTTCTTTTTCTATTGTAACCAACCCTTTTAGTTGTATTGAATGGGCGAATGACACGTCTTGTGTTGATCGTGCTTGGCTCCTGCAGGTACGATTTCCTTCTCACTTTAGCTCCGACCTGAAGGATCTGCTGAGAAACCTGCTGCAGGTAGACCTGACCAAGAGATTTGGCAACCTGAAGAATGGTGTGAATGACATAAAAAACCACAAGTGGTTCTCCCAAACAGACTGGATTGCCATCTATGAGAGAAAGGTAGGGATCCTCTATGTCATAACAGCATTGTTTGTGAACCCAGGACATACGTAATGAAGCATCTGTTACTATGCAACATGTACTTTTTTTATAGATTGAAGCCCTGAGGTTATTTCATTTTATCTTGAAGTGTTCCCCCTTTTTGTAAATTTGTGTTGGGGTTACAAACCCCTCTCTATATTTATTTAAATATGTATATATGTATTGTATATGTCGGTACATTTTTGTCCTCATGTCGTCTTAGTTTCGGGGGAAAAATGATAAAATTATATTTTGTCTTAGTTTTTGAAAATATCCACCAATGTCAATTGAACCAATTCGATCCGAGCATTCTAATTTCTGAATATCTGGTACTTTGGAAAAACCTCCCGATTTTAAAAATGGATTGATTCCTCGTGTTTGATCACTGGATTTTGATCCCTCACTAACTGTAGTTAGTGCAGTACCATCTCCTCATTTTACTCACAAATAAAATTAGATGGTTGGCGTCACAATGTAAACTCTTTATCTTTGAAATAGACTGGGAAAATAACAATTAAAAAATTGAAAACAATTCCGCCCTTTCTTCTTCGTTCCCAGGTTGAAGCCCCCTTCTTGCCAAAGTGCAGAGGTCCAGGAGACACAAGCAACTTTGACGATTATGAAGAGGAAGACATCCGTGTCTCACAAACAGAAAAGTGTGCAAAAGAGTTTGCTGAGTTTTAGTAGACGGGGCAAGAGTCCCGTCAGGGCTCACACGTTTTTGGATATTTGCACTCTCCCGAGGGTTACGGTGGGACCGAGGCCATTGCGTGTTCAAAACAAATGCCTCGTTCCGTCATTCCACACAGCATAATGAGGTCCTCCTTGCCATGATCCTGCGTGCAGTTAGCACTGTCCTATACACAGGCACATTATGCAGACACCCCTTGTGCTGCAACACAAAAAATACTATACCACGTTCTTATGTCTTTTTTTTCTGTTTTTTTTTTTCTTCTTTTTTTGCCGCTTCCTACTCATTTAAATTCAAAACGTTATTTGAAAAGCAACTAATCTCATTCCCACTTTGGGCAGGAAGAGTGATTGTATTAGCTTGTATTGCACATGTTGTGATTTAGGCTTTGGGAAAAGAGAAGGGATTTTTTGAGTTTGCATTTCTGACATTGAGCCAGTTTTATGTTGTCTGTTTTAGGGTTCAGTTTATTATTCCTCAACCATGAAGATGTTATTCGTCATTCTGGAGTCCTTAAGACCCAGAACCATTGTGCATATAGAGTTATACACATATATAAGACGTATGATATTCAAACACTTTGTGTTGTTAAAGCATGACCAAATTTCCAACAAAGAAACTAGTGCTTAGTGAAAAAATTACAACACTGATTGCTTTAGCACTCAGTTCTTGAATAGATAAATGAAAAGTGACAAGTTCTTTTGGAGCAGAAACTTGTCAGTGCTGTATTAAGTCAATTGTAGCATCGTTCGATCCATATCTGGTCACATCTCGCACTGGTTGTGGAACTAAATGAGAGGATATATATTTTTCAGGTACAACCCAGCAGCAAGGGCCACTAAAGGGGGCCTCTGTTTTTGGTACGTCCAGTGTATGAAGTGTATTGACATGGTATAGTTGCTAAAAGATCAGTTTGTTAGATTATTTCGAGAGTATGTTGCTGTGGACGGGAAGCGGTGTTGGTCACATGGGCGTATTTTCTCCTCTTCTGGGTTTCTCTCCGATTTTGTTTGTAAATTGTGCTTACACAGCGCTCTGAGAAGACATTGTGCAACTGCCATGTTTTTTTTTTTTTCAATTTTACTTTTGCATGTTTGTTACGTCTGTATAGCGGTGTCACAACGAGCGACTAGTGCCCTGAAAATGTTACGATACTTTTCCGTTGTTGTGTTTTGTTACCTTTTTTAATTTGTTTAATATCCTGGGATGTTAATGCGTTAGATCCAAGTGACATATTGCTCTTAACAATCTAATGGAAGCTAAACCTTAACCATGAATAATAACAGAAAACAGAATTATCATAACTTTAAAGTATTTATCTTGGTCATCACTTGGTTGAAACATATTACCTCAACTATGGTTTGTATTCTCTTTGCATTGTTTTTAACCAATTTATACACTGTGATGAAGCAATATTTGCTCACTCTTCCTCACAAAATGGCTCAGCCTGTCAGGTCAGTTAGAAAACTTTAGCAGACAAAAGTATTTTTGTCTTCTTCTGGATTTTCAAAGAGAGTAAGGTCAAAAGAGTCTGACTTGAAGAACATTTTGCATTGTAAATCCCTCCTGTTAAGTTCTATTCAACACATCTAATTATTACATATTTTCTCCCCTCAAGAGAATCATAGGTTTTGCCATGAATTTGGAAATTGCCCGTTTTTGCTGCTTAAATGTAGTTCCAGCCTTTGGACCGACTGGTTGACGCGTGTACAGGGGGATTTTAGAATCTGTCAAAGATTCAATACCCACAAGGCCAAGGTGTCCACTTGTTGAACTTCCAGAAGTAAAAGACTTGATTGTGTAATCAAGTCTGCTTCAGTAATCCTTTCATTTTCCAGAAGGAAGCTTGTCCTTGCCGTCCACACAGAGGTCAGTTAGAGGTCATTACTGCAGGTTAGGCATCCCCACCACATAGGGTTGTGGGGAAATCCAGTTTTTCCTTTTCAGATCTTGTTGGAAACAATGATGCATTGTTGACGGTCCATACATTTAACAAGTCTTCAGAAGTTTTGATCATTATTTGACATGGTGCTCAAGTGTCTGGGAATGAAAGACATTTAATTTAATCACCAAGTTCAACAATCCTAGACAACCAAATGTGAAAAAGGTTTGGTGACTGAATGCTTTTTTTTTACAATAGTAATCTGCTGTTTATTGACATTGGCTATGCCTGAATTCAAACATTTCTTTTCATAAATTGAACAGATGATGTGACATTTGATTTTGGCCCGGGTTCATTGCAAAAGAAAGAACTTTTTCGTATTATATTTTTATTTATATTAGAGATATCTAATAATGTCATTTTAACTGTTTGACTTGCATAGTTTGCGGTAAAGATGAGAAAACTCCTATTGGTCACAAAAAGTGTAATTTCTAGTGAATATCTTGGGTTATTTATTTTTACAACCGTCCATTGTCCATTTGAAAAATAAATCATTAAAAGAAATGAAAATATGTTCAACAGTCAATACACATTAATCTCTCTCATGCCAATTTCAGATTGTAGCCTTTTAGGTTATTTTTTTCTTATTTTTATTAATTTTTTAATTTTTTATTGTATTACTTTGAAGATAACCTATTTCGTAAAGGGGATCTAACATTAACTTCCCAGTTTGAACAGAATATAATGCAGAATTGATTGCATTTTTATTTGGACAAATTTTGAAAACCACACCTGGGAAAAATCAGCATGTTTTAATTTAAACTGCCTGTGTATAAATCTTCCCGTAAAAATGTGTAGGAAATCCACAGCTCTTCTTATGTGTTATTTATCCCTTGTGTGTAATAATGTTTGTCTTATTTGATGTAATTTTCAAGCACTTTTCTTGAGCCACTTCACAGTCCTGAGTGAAGGAAATCAGTTTGAGTTCTTCGTAGCTAGTCACACATGCCGGTATGGGATCAATAATCTGAAATGTGTCTGTGTTACGTTTGTGGGATATCTTTCACATCATTTAGAAGGCTGACACATTTTTCCCACCCATATTTACTTGTGTTTGCAAGGGGAATATACTTTGCTGTAGCAGATTTTATGTAACAAATGATATGTCACTATAATAAATTCTTTTTATTTTAACTAAAATGGTTATTATTAAACGTGGTGATATATAGTGTATGGTGAAATACTGGTGCTGGATCATGCTGAACTACGGATGACGGCGTTGAAACGGTCAAAAACTTCACTTCCCATGATTCTCTGCTGTCATGTGGGCGAAGGAAGCTAAACCGATGAAGAGGGCTAGTTGCCTTTACTTGATTAAATCTTGATTCTATCAAATGAATGCCGTCGATTAATCATTCCTAAAACATCTCGGCGATTTCAGAAATCTCTTTTTATTCAACGTGCGTGTACAGCTTTGAACGCACTCGTGTTGTCAAGCGGGAATCCACTAAAATAAGGTAACGTTAACTGTTAACCTTAAATTATATATTAGCAAACCCCGGCTAACTATCCCTGTTAGCTTAATGCGAAATACGAAGAGGCAACGAGTAACGTGTTAGCTGTCGCCGCGTAGTATAAGCCATCTTTTTTTTAACGTGCTGTTCTGCATTACTGCTTCTGACGTTACGTGACAGTTGAGGCAATTTCATGTTGTGTGCAACGTTGTTGTGCCGTGTTTAAATCCAGCTAACGACGTGAGTTTTTTGGGGGTCGTCATTTTGACACAGTGCGCGCGCCCCCCCTCCTCTACTAGCGTTAGCTTTGTTCTGGTCTTTAGGTGATGTTTTGGTTTCACGTTTAGTTTTTGACTGTGGGAACACCTGTACTTATTGAATGTTTGTTGCAGCGAAGACACCCTGTGAGTGCCAGAGTGAGAGAGAGAGAGAGACAGAAACGACGATGGTGTGTGAGCTGCCGAGAGAAGATATCTGATGAAAAATTACTGCAACGTTACAGATTGTAAGAGACTCACTTTAGCCTGTGATGGCTGGGCTGGTGCATTGAATACAAAGCGCAGGAGCTTCATTTGGGCCCCTGCAGTCCATCACATGAAAGCATGCTGTCCGTTCCGAAGAAAGCATCAACTCGTTAAACATCCGTACATTCCAGCATTAACCTTTCAGACCAAGCTTTGTTTAGGCTTAATATCTAAAAAAAAAAAAAAAATGAGTGTACGTTTTAAAATAACAATACCAAACATGCCAGTTTAAATGTTTGTAATATGGAAAACGTTTGAATTAAATTGAAGTTGTTTAATCAAACTGCTGGAGTAAGGAGACACAACAAGTTCTTTTTAATTGTGGCCTGATTTTTTTTCTGGTTTATTGTTATTTGACTTGAGTATTTAATGGTCAATGATTTTTCTTAGTTTAGTTTATTAGCCTAGAAAAAACTAATCTTTTTTCTTCTTCTTCTTCTTTTTACAGCTGGCATGGAAGACAAGGCGAATGGCTCTGTTGACACTAAAAGGTATTGTCTGTTCTGTTCAGTGTGAGACGTGTATCGTGTTAAACGGCATGCACATTAAGATGAATGCGTTCACTGTGACCGCGCAGCCCGGTTGAGAACGGCCAGCTGCCGGACCCCGCCAACTGGGGGGTCGCCGACGTCGTCAACTACTTCAAAGCCACGGGATTCGAGGAGCAGGCCACCGCTTTTCAGGATCAGGTCGGTGTTCTCCTCCTGCTCGCGATGAGAGTCAACCAAGATGTCAGTCTGATACTTCGCCTTTTTCCGTCTGACAGGAAATCGATGGCAAGTCCCTGCTGCTAATGACGCGCAACGACGTCCTGACGGGACTGTCGATAAAACTCGGCCCCGCGCTGAAAATCTACGAGTATCACGTGAAGCCGCTGCAAACTCAACACCTCAAGACCAACGCCTCGTAGCCCTGGAGGCCATCCCTGCACCAAACTCAGTGACAATCATTGTGTCAGGAGACCCCAGGTTAGCTGCCACTTCACTAAGACCTGGCCACAGTGGCACCTTAATAGAATTTGAATGCTGTATGTTTTTATAAGTGTGGACTGCACAAAAATAGCAGCTGTTTACCCTTTCATCCATTTTTATTTCTGCAGTTTGAGATGTATGTTTGTTTTCTTTGTGTATGTGTTTTTTTGTTTTTATTTGAATGAAGGTACAAATACTGTGCAGGTATGATTTTTGTGTGTGTGTGTGTGTGTGTACGTGCATGTGTTTGCACGTGTGTACAAAGTGAATTAACCCTTTGCTGGTTTAACAAAAAAAGTATTTGTATAAAAGATGAAAAACCTTTTTCAGCTATATATGTTGTACCTGCATATTTTGATACCTGCAGAACATGATTCCCTAAAAATCTGTCATTATGCTCTGAACAATGCAGCTGAGTTCATGAAACGTCCTTAGCATGTAACAATGAAGCGTTTTGTTTTTCCAGAAACGAGCCAAACAAAAAACTCTGTTACTGCGGACCTGCATTATCTAGGCACAAAGCTTAGTGTGTATATATATATTCTTATATTCCTACCTGTGGTGCTTTCACAAATGTTGCAAAGACAACTGTATTGAAGTGTGTATGACCAATGTATATGTGCAACATAACACTGGATTTTGAATATCTGAATCAAAGATTTGCAATAAAAAGGTGCTTTTTTCTCACAATAGAACAATATTAGTTTCATGAATTTATTTTATTTACTTGCATCCAAAGCTTACCACATTGAGGACATCTTTAGTTAAAGTTGTATTTAAAAGGTCGGTTTAGTTTCCTGAACTTCCTTTTGGGTTTACGTGATGTTAACATTTACTTTTATATTAATTGCCTTATTGAGCTTGATGTTTAGATCACATTAGCTGCATTTCCTGCATTGGGAGGTGCCTTCACAGCTTGGCTCGCTGTTTTCTGCACACTGTGCCTGTGATGCTGCCTGCAGGGTTATCCAAGGCAAGAAGAACCTTTCGGGGGGAATATTACAGATCAGTAATCAAACAATGTTGTCTGAACACGAAAGATTGGTTGCAATGACAGAACTTACTTCATCTTTGTTGGTGAGGCCCATTTTCGTCATGTCTATGGTGACGTAGTGCACGTTGGGCATGATCACCTCTATTTCCTCAACCTAAAGGGCAAAATACTTACTGTGTGGCTTAGAGTTGATGTTTAAGTGTGTGTGTGTGTGTGTGTGTGATAAATGTAATCTTAATTTTCACACAGCGACTACCGCAGGTTACCTAGGGGTCTGAGATGTGTGGACTTACCTCAGGAACTCTATCCAGGACCGTAACCTGTGTTTCATAAAGGGTCTTCTGCACAGAGGGTGAGAACGCTCCACAATCATACGGGCCGGCAAACTTCTCAATAATCGTTTCCTTCACACACTTCCTGTGAGGACAGTGATGTGATAATTGTTACTCACTGAGAAAGGACATTTTTCCCGGAAAAGGTTTGAGGCTCCATCATGCATACCCACACCCAAGAGGTTCATTTAATTACCATGCAGCATCAAAGTCGATATCCTGAGTCTCATTATAGCGCCATCTAGCATACACAGAGGTGCAGAAACATCTGTCCTTGGCCTCTTTCAGAGTGGTGAAGCGGTCTCGGTGGAAACCCTCAAAACCGGACTGGGTGGTTTTCAGCACAGTCATGTTTTTCACCCCACTGTGAACAACCGGGACGCCTGCAGTGCAGAGTGAACAGATTTCAGAAACATCTTCACAGTTGCACACTAGTGCAGAAGAGACACGTGCCACGGTAGCCTTCATTCTGGACTCTTATATAACAGGGATTCTTTTGTTAGCAAAGTTAATGACCAATAGCAATCACAAGGGTTAAGCTTTAGTTTAATGTCCATTTGTAACAGCTATTAACGCTACGTTCAAACTACAGAGGATTTAATCAATAAGCACAGATGAAACCGTGCTATCCAGTTACCGACCTATTCAACACAGGATAACTCCAACAGGGCAATTATTATATGCACCACTCTACAGTCAATCATTTACAATAAGGCACATAAACACATGAAACCTCATCTGCAAAAGTAAACACCTCAAAACACGCATATAATTAAATAAAGATGGATTAAAATGATGCAGTTACAGATATCTAAAATAGCTGTATGGTTAAAACAAGTGTGCGTTTAGTGTTTACAAGTCCTTTGCTATGTCTTGAAAGCTACCTAAAGTGAAATCATGGTTTCTACAGAAGCAAATCAACAAATCGAATCTGGAAGTTTAACAAACGCAAACAGACAAGCGAATGCAATTTTTTGTGCTAACCATTGAGATCCTGTTCAGCATCACAGAAGTGCAGAGCTTCTGGGCTGTGGATAAATGCATGAACGTGCTGGACCCCATTCTGAACAACAAAACAAGTTACAAACAAAAAGAGGGAAATATCTTGGATGAAGGACACACAAGGCAGATCTTCTGGCATCTCAGGAAAAGCATTTTGACCAGAAAAAAAGCCAACTGTATATTCCAGGACGGGTCACTGAACTCTGTGTTTTACCTTCTCCAACCGTTTCCATGGAGCCTCCTCTATGTGAACTTTGACCTTCAGCACATGGTGGAAAGCGGTCAGGAAATGATAACAGATATCCAGGGAAAACTGCTCGATGGTCTTTACCTGAACAGGTGAGAATGGCAGAAAGAGCAGAGTGACACATTGTAAGTAAAACTAGCTTAAGACATTCTTGTAAATGAAAGGCGACATACAGGACGTGCATACTAAAGCTGAAGTCCTCGCTGAAGCTCAACAGGGTTTGTTAACCCATGATTTTATTTGATCAGTGTGTGTTTGTGCTGCAGGTTACCAGGAGTCACTCAGTGTCAATATGGTGATGTGAAAGTGACCCCATTAGAAGTCTCCCAGATAAACACAGGTTGAAAAAAAGTTATTGAGCATAAAGAAATGGACCTTTTAAAAGGGGAATAGATTGGGTGTTTTGCATAATTATCTACTTAAATCTCACCTTTAGACTTTAGAGTGAATCTATTTCTTCTTGATTATTTCCAACTTAATTTCAACAACTCCTCAGTTACACAATGTTCAATTTAGGGTGATGATATCTTTCTCACTAGAAAGAAAATGTGACAAACTATGCTTATAACAACAGTTTTATACGATTGTCCTTAAAACGTGATCACTTGCAGGGTCGAAAGTCAGGTCTTTAACCCTGTTTTCGTCAGAACTGCCCTCAATTACTTCCTATAGATATATAAATGTATATATTGTTGTCAATGGAGTGATCCAAGTGTTGTGATCAGTAGAGAGCGAGAGAGGCTGGCTACCCCCTTGATCTTGGCCAGGGCGTGGACGGTGTTCTTGATGGTGTCGGTGGGGATGATGTCCGAGTTGTCTCCAGTTATGTAATCCTTGCGGGAATTGAGTGTGAGCGCCACGTCGGCTTTCAGCTCGATGATGTAGTGCTGGCCGGCCTTTCTCCTGATGACCAGCACCTTCACCGCGTTCTTGCCGTAGGCCGTTCGCACAAACTCCACATTCTGCACACACAAAGGAACGCATAACTGACACATTAGACTTGTTACTGAATTGATTGAAAGGTAGTTTTTTGAGACGAATATATCTTTTTTGGTGTTTTAAACTTTGCTTTGACTGATTTTGATGTATTTGTGGCATTCTGGTTTTGTCCTTTTCTTTAAGGTTTGGTCAGTTTGTAATCTGCGTCACGTGAGGAGAATTAGGATCGTTGTTCAGCAGTTAGCATCCTCTGGATTGATCTGTTACCGTTAACATTTTGCATTGACCCATGATGAATGATTAAGACATTGTTATTTAGCGTTGTGAGGCAACACTGGTTCGTGGATTGGCCCTAAAAATGAGAAACTCTTTGGCTGAATTATTTCAGGAAATTTGTGAAATTAAAGAAAACTGTTTTGTATAAATAGTTACCTGGTCTGAAGCCGCTGCCATGATGTATTTCTTTCCTCGACCTTCTGTCTCCGGGCTCAGCTTCTCCAGCGTGAAGCGTCCCTCCCGAGGGAGGAGGATTTTTTAGAGGGTGGTGCTATTGGAGATCTCATTGGGTAAAGTTTAACCCATTTTATAACCTGCGTGAATACTGTTTCAGGCACGTCGATGAACAGAGAAATTCACAATCTTCATTAAAAGCACATGATGAGCGAACCCGAAGTACACGTCGGAGCAATAAATAAATTGATATTTATTCTGACCCACCTGTTGACTCACTGAATCTTCCACTTTGTTGTCCGGAAAGCTTTTTACGTGTTGAGACTGAGTGGCTCAAACACCCTCCACAGATCATGATCCTGTTCCATGTATGAGATCTCTCCATGATATGTTAATAAACAAAGTGTAAATATAATTTAACCATACTCAAATTGTATATACAGTGTAGCCATAATATATTCACACAGGATATAGTTGTGTGTGAATATTATTTAATGGCTTATTTTAGTTCTTTGTTGTTTTTCTTCATGATTTTCAACATTTTATTAACTCTCAATATACAAACAATAATAAACCACAGCTTAAATTGTGTGAGTATTTCTGATTGTTATTACCAATAGGACATGTTCTGGTATGAATGCAGTGTGTGTTGGTAAAGAAGTGAAACCAGATTTTAACACATAGATAACACTGATAGTTATAGATTATTTCCTTTTGCGCGTCCCGGATATGCAGGCGCAAAGTCAACAAGCATGCTTCTAGAGGGGAAGCAGCCGTGCAAGACATATAGGATGACTGGATTTTAATCCAACACATTCATGTGTGAACCCTGACCTTAATTATTTTACCGTAACATGTTTTTCATATTTTGCCTCTGAATGATCTTCATGTTAATAATTTGGTTGTTGACTGACGTGTTTTAATATTCACTGGGGTTTTTATATTTTGGAACGCTCCACAATCAGGGTAATAGCAGAACTTTTAAAGTTGTATTAAAATGCTTGATTAAGTCTGTCTCAAGTAATGCCTCTGACAAAAATTTGAATGTAAAGTTAAATGAAAGTGTGTTATTTCACTTCTGTCTTTTAAGGTGAAAGTGTCCTTTGAACAGATGGTTTCCATGTCTAATAAAAGATGATTGGTTGCACTGGGAAGCTGCCAGGTGTGAACACAGAACATACTAAAGACTGCGAAGGAACAATGCGAGAAAAAAAAGGCCCAAATGTCACTAAAAAAGAAGACGTACGGTAAAGTGACTTGGAGTGGTTACAGAGATTAAAGCCTCCAAATATTTAGTTTATTATCACTCAATAAGTTCTCCTTTTTCCATGAACATCCCCCTTCATGTGATTACATTTGAGGACTTCCTGTTTTGCATTTACATGCAGCGATTCTTTTCACTTTCACTAGTTACTCAACCATGGAGCACTCAAGCACGCAGTTCTCAAGTTCCCTTATTTGGTCACATTGCCTGTAGGAGTCGTTCAGTATGGCCGCACACTTAAGTTCATGCTTCCAGATTATTATCATATTTTTGTGTTGTAGAATGTGCATTACTTTCATTTCCTGTAAGAATGAAGCTGGTGAGCCTGTTGATTGGTGAGTTGATATGACGCTTTGCAGCAGAGTTATAGCACAAAAGATAGATAGTTATGGCGCTTGAAATGTCCTGTGACTTTCTTTGTGAAAATAATCCTTTTCCTTCTACCACAGGTTTATCATCTACAAATTGCCCAGGTATCAGATTGGCAAGATTGGCAGTGGGGTGGACTACATGTACCTGGACTCCTCGGTGGGGAGCTGGCAGCTCAGCAAATTCATGGTTAATTCCAGTGAGGGAGCCTTAGGGAACACATTGAACCAGCTGTACGTGGGAAAGGTCTACAAGGTGAACCAGTGTTCAAGCTCTTCGGGTGGTTTATATACTTCGTAGTAGACAGTATTTAGTTTTATTTGGGGAACTGGACTTTAGCTGGGGAAGTTGTTCAGTTTCCAGCTTAATGGAAGTAAATAACAAAGTCCTCCGACATGCTGATCATCTTCATGTAATTGTGCGTTAGAGGACTGTGGCTCCATATTGACTGAGCTAAGACAAGCTAACTCTGCTAGCGGTCGCTTCACACTTATTCTGCATGTGTCCAGAAAGACTTCTGTCATGATAGAAAATTATGTTTTACAAATCTCAAACCATTCCTTTAAAAAAGTGTTGCATATACATAACTGTAAACAAATCCCACCCCCAAATGGATTCCATTCCATATGTTGTGTACATTAAACAAGTGTTTAATCCCTCAGTCCAACAGTTCAGTGTATGCACTCTACAATGATGGACCACCAATCCTGGATTACGTAAAAGGATACGGACACACTAAAGGTACGGCACTTTAAAAAAAAGGTGGTTTTCATTGATTTGATATAGACTGTGTGACAACATAACGCTCCGTGCCTTTTGGACCTGTGTAGGATAATGAATGACAGCACACTGTTTTTCAAGCTGTGCAATTCTATGATTTCGCAAAAAAATAAACAGATCAATATGTTTTTTTGGGGTGTCAAGGGGAGGAAACGGGCAAAGAGCAATCGGCTGATAAAAGCCGCTGCCTCTGGATGAATGACTGCTGTGATGTCACTTTGGTGTTTGCTCGGTGCTCGGTATGTGCATTGAGGGTTGTTTGTCTCCGTCTTGCAGGGGTACTGCTCTTTGACCGCTCTCATGGTTTCTGGCTGTCGCACAGCATTCCCCATTTCCCGTCATTCCCCGAGAGAGGCTACCTTTACCCCACGTCCGGAAAGGTGTACGGACAGACTGCCCTCTGCGTGACCTACTCCTATGATCAGTTCCTCCTTATAGGTTAGTGAGTGCTTATCTCGGAATCTCCAATACATATACAGATGTAACTACGGTGGCCCTGAAGTAAAGGGTTTCTGCAATGATGTTTACAACGTGCAGACACTTGAAACCGTCTCCAGATACACTGTCAATAGACCATACATTAAGAGAGATCTTGAATTCAAGAGATTTCTTTGAGAATAACGAAGGAAAAGTTGAAGTAAAAGTAACAAAATGTACTTTAGAACTGATGGAGATCCAAGAGGGTTACTTTTGGGGAGCTCAGTACCCTTTTGAAATATCGATGGAATATCAAAAGCATTTAAATAAACAAATAAAAAGAGAGAGAGTTTTGTGGTTGTGTTCTCTTTGGAACTATTGAAGTTTCTACTGGTGTGATTTTGCATGGCAGGAACACAATAATTGTGTTTTTTTATTCATTCTTTCTGGCTTTTAGAAATATCTTCTATTGCAGAAGCTTTCCATGGGGCACTCTTTAGTTTTCTAACATACACCGTCCCTCTTCGTTGTGATGCACTCGCTTCCCTCTCCAGAGAAGCAGATGGTGTACCTGTACCCGCGCTTCTATAACTGCTCCGTCCCCGCTGCCTTCATGGCCGACCTGCCGCAGTTGGCCAAGTTGTGCGAGGGCTCCAAACCACCTCTGGCCTCGGATAAGAGAGTGGAGCAGCTTTTCTCACTGCAAGGGGACAAGTTTGTCTATTTTGTCAAATCTGAACACTTTGTGGACGGTAAGATTTTCCTTGTAGGCCGTTGGTCATTTGCACTGCTGTGAAAAGAAAAGCGTATTTACAATGCATGTATTGCAACAAAAGCACTATTTAGCAAAAACCCTTTCTGCCACTGCCACTCATTATCAGGTGCAGCCACACTATCTCAGAGGCGTAGGAACACACCACGCCCGAGGCTTTCAAAAGTACTCTTTGCACCAAAGGATGACTCCTTTTTTTGCATCCAAATTAATTCATTATTTAGTCATGCAAGTTATATTTTTGCTATAAAGCATTGTAGCTCATACAGAATATCAATTTCCGGGCACATTACTGAATGTTCATACTTTGAAGAACATAACCTTTAAATTTCAGTAGTAAAAAACATTTCTAGTTTTGTCCGAAAAGTTTGCATTTGCATTTCATATATGTACTGTAGTCCCTAATAAATAGAGCAAATAGACAACAAAACCACCTATTACTATACTATTTTTCATCTTGATGCAACTGATGTAACCCCATGCAGACATCTACACAGGCTGGGTGGCTCAGGCTCTGGATGCCGACCTGCTGGTAGAATCCTGGCAGAGACTAGGTCTCCAGCTTCCCTCCAACTGCTCCTTGCCCAAACACGTCATGAACATCAGGAGGATTCAGATGCCCGGGTCGGTCCCATTCCAGTCCTACAATGACCACTCAAAGTGGTGCGTGTCGTTGTCCTACGAGGACCAGGTCACCTGCCTGGGGGATCTGAACAGGGCAAAGGCCCAAATGTGGCGTGGCGGGGGCCTGGTCTGCACCCGCAACCCCTTAATTTACAAGGCGTTCAGACAGGTGGTGGACCGGTACATTGGCTGTTGAACGAGAGAGAAAGATGCCACGATTAGGACTGAAGTATATAACCCTGTCTGTGCATATCCAGTCCAAATGAAAATGTAACTTTGTCTTTAACTGCATGAGGTTTTGAAGATAATAGCGACAGGTTTAATAATCTGTCGAAAAAAAGGTACAGAGGCTTTATGACTAAATAATAAATTAATTTGTATGCAAAAAAGGGAGTCATCACTGTCACAAATTCTGATGTAATAAATCAAGTACAATGGCGGCCTGAAGAAGTACTTTAACCACAAATATTCTTGAATGGACTGTGCCCAGTAGCACACTGCAAACTAGACCGTGGTTATACTGCAGTGTGTTGATGTGATGGAATGTGATAATGGGTCATTACCCCATTAAAAGGACTTTTTCCATCATTATGTCATCATCATCATGTGTTTCTGTTACCATGTCAGGAAGATGCGCTTAGTGAATAACTGTTTTGGGTAAACAGCGTCTCCTTGTGGTCAGCCTTAATTAAGGATTTTTTAGAACCCGGTCACAGGCTGAGTGCCTGTTGGCTCCTGCAGCAGCAGAAACTTGTTCTTCAAGAGAAAACATTTTCCCCTGAAGAACAAGTTTAGTTTTTTATCACTGAACTTCTTAATTCTTTCGTTAGTCTCCAGCTTATAAGCACATCCGGATTCTGGTGTGTCGCAACATAAGTTAGTGACGTAGTGGTGTTTGAAGAAGGAACAAGGAACAAGGAAGCATTTGAAATGTGAGGGCCACTGGGTTCGGCTGTGTCTTACAGTGAGACTTTAAAAAAAAACGCAGCTTCAAAAAACAGATCCCCAGTTGACTGTGAAGACAAATGACGATGGCTAGATATGTAAGTATTCAAATTAAACAGTCGTCGTTTCAGATGTATTTTAAGAAATTAGATTAAATTAAAGAACTACTGTATTTATGTTTTGTTACAGTAAATATGTTTTCTCAGACTACACTCTTAACGCTCATTAGACCCAATACTTAATACCTGTGAAAATGAAACCTGTAGTGTTGCTCTATTGTAATGATTAATAGGTCCGGAAGTTCATTTATAGAAAAGCGGAACTCTTTCAGCCCTCTGATTACTCACCAACCTCCCTCCAAAACAACACAGGAAATCCTTAAAAGAGCCTTGAAACGAATTGTAACACAGCATTTCATATTGTCATATTGATGGTTATGCCAGTTAGAATCATCCATTAAAAAAGATCGGCAATACAGATGCATCCTAAATCTCCTCATCAAAACATCCAATGATTACTATTATTTGTGGTCTGAGTTCAGAGACTTGTTTAATTTGTCCCAGCAGGCTTTGAGGTTGTTCTGTGCACTTTGGGTTGCCGAAACGCCGGCCATAGGACGTTTATCGATGTCACAGTTTAGTAATTGTCTGGATGTGAACGAGTAAAACAAGTTTTTTCAGCTAGAGATTAATCAGTAAAAACAAGACTCCTGTCCTTGTTATTCTTGTGATGTTTTGTTTCAGCGAACGATGTTGGAATTCCTCCTCAGTGTCGGGATCCTTTTTAAAGGGTGTGATTCTGATGTGAAGTGCAGGAACGACCATGGAAACGAGGTGGACTGGTTGGTGGAAATTTTGAAATATTCATATCATATCTTTGCAATTCTTAGTGTCATCTGAATCTGTAATATACTATATTTATCTCTGTATCATTAGGTATATTATATATAAATTGCCCGATGGTTTGCGCTATGTCTACATGGATCAGAACACCAAAGGATGGCAAGTCAGCAACGTACCAATCGACAGCACATCTGGTACTCTTGCAAAAACCCTGAAACCTCTGCTTGACTTCTACGACAGAAAGGTGATGTATTAAAGGACGCGTGTCCCTCCTGCACACCACAGAGTTTAATCTGCACACTGATTCAATTTTCTGTTGTTTTGTGTTGACTTTGTAGACTGAAGGTTTTGGATACCTGCTCTATAACGATCAACCTCCAGATCCATATGTGGCTCCTGCATCATTCGGGCACAGTAAAGGTAGATGGAGCCATTTTCAGCTTCATTAAGTTCAAAGTGTAGTCTAAAATGGTGTAACTTTCTTTTTTTTTATAACCTAAAGGAGTCGTGATGTTGGACAAACAAACAGGAGTTTGGCTCACACACAGTACGCCAAAATTTCCAAAATATCGCACCAAAAGCTTCTGGCCAGACAGTGGAACCGTGAATGCTCAAACCTTTATGTGTGTGACTTACTCCTACAAGGAATTCCAGCAGATAGGTAGGTTGATGCTGGTTACGTTCATGAAAATTATTCTACCGTTAAAAAAACAACAACTTGATTTTGATTTTCAGGATTGCAGCTCAAGTACATCCATGCTTATTCATATGACTCTGACATCCCACCAACCTTCCACAATGAGCTGCAATGTGTTGCACAGCGAAACTGCTACCCAAAGAATCAACCGTGGTCTCGTGTGCAGACGCTGACTTCAGAGAACGGACTAAAATTCACCAGCTTTGCAAAATACACACGTTTTGGGGATGGTGAGTTGTCTCAATCAATCAATCAGGACTCAAGTGTTAGGATTTCACATTGAGTTTATAAATAAGATTTTGTTTAACAAAACAAAATTAGAAATACCTTCATATATCTCAAACTACAGTATACAATTTCGTTTACAGTTTAAGTCATCTTATGTATAAATGGAATGGATTTCAAAAATTATATCCCCACGGCTTTTTTGTTAAAATTAACAGTTATTTTGTTTTGTTTTCAAAACCTTGTAGATCTTTACTCTGGACTCATTGTGAACCATTTGAACAAGAATCTGTATGTCAAGAGTTGGGGGAAAATGCGTGGCCCTTTGCCTTCTAACTGCAGCTCCAGCATCCCACATCATGTGTACAATGTGGAGAGCATAAAGATCCCACCGATGAAGAAACCCATTAAGGATACTTCAGATCATTCCAAGTGGTGCGTGACTCGTGACGGTGACTGGACCTGCATAGCTGATATGAACAGGGAAAAGAGTCAGATGAAAAGAGGTGGAGGAGCAATATGCATTGAAAACTTTAGGGTTGCGAGGGCTTTCAGTTCCATAATAGATTTGCACGAACAATGTGAACCTGCACCATCACGTTTTGATGCTCAAACTAGAGAGCTTTAAAGTAACGACCCTTTAGGTCAGTGGTTCTCAAACTTTTTACACCAAGTACCACCTCAAAAAATACTTGGCTCTCCATGTACCACTATAATGACCAACACTACACAGTAGCGTAGAAGGCCTAAGTATTCGTCAAAAAACAAGGCAGAGGTTTTATTCCTAAAGAAGTATATTTAATATTGTCAGCCCTTCTAACATTTTACACAGTCGCAACAGCAAGACTGCGCTTAAATATAAATATAAATATAAATATAATATATATATATATAAAAGTAATTAAAAAAAATGTTTTTATTTATATTTATTTCAGTGATTCTTTGGCGTGCCACTAGAGGGAGCCCCGCGTACAGCTAGTGGTACACGTACCACACTTTGAGAATCACTGCTTTAGGTAAATGTAAGGAAAAGTGTGTCTGAACTACCACACTAAGACCCAAAACTGCATCCTGGCATCAACTGTCATGAACTGCACCATTACGCACCCAGACTTAAACCTGCTGTGAGCTTCACATTATAGAAGTAAAAGTTCAGTAAAAAAAGTCAGAAAAGTTATCACTCCAGATGAAATTGATTGAAATAAATGATATGTTACATTGAATTAAAAATGTTATGTTGCTGCCGTATTGTTCTTTCCTCTTCATAAGGAATGAGCATGTCAGACGGATTTAACTGGTGTCCCTTGAGCTAAAAATGTCCTGCTGGTCCCATAAAACCGCTTATAAACTATTAAGTAAGGTCTCGCAATACTATATGGCTCAAAATTTTGTAATATGAAAAACATTATTAACATTACATTAATTATTTTTTTCCAAAATAATTTGACTCACTGCAACCTGAAAGATGTTTAGGTGCCTTGATCTCTAATGCTGAAGGTCTGTTTTGTTTTTGCTGTGTTCTCACTTAAATAACATGAACAACACTTGAAAAGTTTGACAGTTTTGTTAAAGGACACTTGTCCCTGCATCATTAAAGGTTTCTTGGTTCTAACATTGTATTCGTGATGGCAGCCAGCAACATCCAACAACAAACACAGATTGTTGTCGTGCAAAGGGTTCGTATGGCTGTATCGTGGTTGCAGGATACAATTGGGAGCCACGTTAATGTTGTATTGCATGGAGGTTCGACCAGCAGAGAGACAAAGGGCACAAATGGGATACTTTTGATTTTGGATGCTTCCACTTAAAATGTTGTGAAAAATGGCAGATGCAAGCCTGCAAAATTAATTTAGCTAGATATGTAAATAAGCACAACTGGGGCCATATTAATTTACAATATAAATATCTGTAAATGTTGTGTTTGCAAATGATTTCATATAATATGTATTGATAGTAGTATAAGCTGTGCAGAGAAACCTCCCCACTTAAACAGATGAATGCTTACTTTTCATACATGCAAGATTCAAACATTAAGGACAAGCGATAGACATTGTTGAGTGGCTTTGAGAATCATAATTGAATGTACTGAACATGGATCACAGGATTATTTAAAGTAAAATATATCAAATGGAACGATGTATTATTTCTATTGAAAATGATTCTGAAAGTGTGTCCTGTGAGTGTTTGCTCCCACTCCTCACCGCCAGGTGTCCCCACAGCTTTGTTCTCGACCACCACAGCCGGGTCACTTCCGGTTCCTGTAGCAAACACGCGAACCGGAAGTTAGCTCCACACACGTGAAAACTATTTTGCCAAACAGACAGCCAACCCAAGATGGACATCCAAGAGGTTCCCGTTGGTCAGAACAACACTAGTAAGAAAAAGAAGAACAAGAAGCCAAATAATAAGGCGCGTCGGTCCGACGGGAAACGCTGGAGTCGATGCAGTCGAGACGAAGACGGACGTCAAGATGGAGAAGAGCGAGGAAGCCGTCTTCCCCCCCGCCTTCAGTGCGTCCGAAATCAAGAATAAACAGCGAAGACACGTTATGTTCATGAAATACAAGCAGGAAAAAAGCAAGGTGAAGAGTTAATGTTTTAATGAACCAAGTAAACTGCACGTTAACACGCAGGTTATGACGCGTCATTCCACTACGGTGATGCTACTTTAAAGCTTACTTTTTAATTTATAGTACAAACAGTAAATGATCAAAATATACATTTGCGTCGGTGCTGCAAGTAATGACTAATCGATCTAATTTTTTTATCTACATAATTCACAATACAGAAGATTTTCTAGAGGTTTTGTCTAACGATCTAAAACTCCTGAATTTAGACAAACGTGAGCAGAAAATAATAACATTGGAGAAGCTGGACGTAAGATTATTTAGCATTTCATCATCCGACGTTTATAACGTTAAAGTTAATTTAAGTAACATCGCACTCCTTCTGACATGTCAGTGTTGATATGTTGTTCTGCCTTCATATTTCAGCTAAAGTTGATGCTGAAGAAGAAGAAGAAAAAAGAAAGGGCAGCTTTAGGTGACAAGGTGAGTTTGTTATTAAGTAGCCCTTTTCTTCAATGCATTTTACCACTGAACAAGGTAAAACCTTCTATATATTTTTTTTTATTCTGTCCCCTCATGAAGGCGCCACCAAAAGAGGTTCCGAAGACGATAGAGAACCAGAGGGTTTACGACGAGACTACAGTTGATCCGGGAGACGAAGAGGTCTTTATCCAGTTTGATCAAGCTTGTTCGAACCGCCTCGGGTTATAAAGGATGAATTTGCATTGATGTGTGTGTTTTTTTTCATGTACAGATCGCATTTGACGAGGCAACTGATGAGTTTTCTGCCTATTTCAATGGATTGACAAACCCCAAAGTGCTTATCACAACATCAGACAGACCAAGAGGGGTAAGTGGCCACCGCTTCGTAAACGATACGCTTTCCATCATTTGATAGAAGTTGCTCTTGAGAGAAATAATTTTGATGTTAAACGCGCTACTTAAAAGTATGATGGTGCACAGGTAGTTTTGGTAACTCTCAAAGGTGCTCATTATGGAGTTAAGTGCGTATCTAGTACCTCCAGAGGACTCGTATCGCTATGAGTGCAAACGGCGACAACAGTGCTGAAGAAGCTAACCGGGTTCACAGTGTCAAGGTTTTTACGTCTATGTAACTTAGTTTGCGTTGTTCGGTGGAGTTTGCCACTTGGCACAGTGTAATAGGTAACGTTTTTAGCTCTTACACACCGCTGCTTTACACATTTCCCTGTGCTGTTCATGAAACATTAATTGCTCTGTAATGTATGTCATGCAGAGGACGGTGAGGTTTTGTGAGCAGTTGGCCACAGTCGTCCCGGACGCCCATGTGTACTACAGGAGAGGTTTGGCCCTGAAGAAGGTCATTCCTCAGTGCGTCGCCAGAAACTTCACCTACCTGATGGTCATCAATGAGGATCGCAAAATTCCCAGTATCCTCAAAGCCATCTGCGTGGGGGGAGTGGAGTGTGGTGCTCAATGCTCTGTATATGGTTCTATGACATTCTATATTTGTGATGCTGCTGACTTGGGGGAATGTGTTTAGTTATATCCAATGCACTTTTTTTTGTTTTTTTTTTACAAACCTTTCGTGATGAGCACACTTTGACATGGTGAGCTAGTTCTCCTGGCCCGATTTTGTTCACCACCCTTAACCCGACTTTCAGATGGTTTGGTTCTCTGTCATCTACCTGATGGACCGACTGCACACTTCAAGATCAGCAGTGTTCGATTACGCAAAGAGATGAAGGCCAGTTGATACATTTCACTTCTATTCCCTGATTCTGTTTTGATTCAAAGAGACTTGTATGGTCTATATTAGATTTCATTCAAAGAAACTATGTGCTACTTTACATCTTTTGAAGAAAATAATGTTGACAATAAAATGGAGCCTCCTTTCTGTACTAAAAAAAAAAACTAAACAAAAATAAGGTACTGAAGCTGTTAGTTTATGGCACCTGAGAATTTTAAAAATGGAATTTATAATCGTACCTCAAATAATGCTTGACTGTTTTGATTATGTGTGGAATTAATGCTTGAATCTTTTACACAGTTTTATAATCAAAATAAGGATTTGATATATGAAGCCACTGATTAGCTTCCGTAAACTGCGTAATGTGATCTCATAATTAATTTTTTTTTATTTTAATTTTATCATTGCAGAGACGGGGTAAAGATCCTACTTTACACCATCCAGAGGTTATTCTCAACAACTTCACCACGCGTCTGGGTCACAGCATCGGCCGGATGTTTGCTGCCCTCTTTCCACAAGACCCTCAGTTTGTGGGTCGACAGGTCGCCACCTTCCACAACCAGAGAGACTTTGTCTTTTTCAGATTTCACAGGTGGGTGTTTCAACAGCGTGGTATTATATCCATTCTTTCTCAGAAGCTCTTGAACACCATTTATCTTGAATATAGTTTGTGTCTATAAATGCATACTCTGATCTCTCAAGGTACATCTTCAAGAATGAGAAGAAAGTTGGTATCCAAGAGCTGGGCCCTCGCTTCACCCTCAAACTGCGCTCTCTTCAGAAAGGCACCTTTGACTCAAAGTTCGGGGAGTATGAGTGGGTCCTGAAGGTGAGTCTCTCGGTGCCAAATGTTTTCTTTCAGAAGAGCTGTGGTTGTGCAACCAATGAAATCGGCATCTTGATAGTCATTTGCCGCTTGAGGGTCATTGATGTTTGCCTACATTTGCTGCAACAATATCATATAGTCATACAGATTGTGTTGCACAACGGGTCGAAGTGCTTTTTAACGGCAATTGGAGTAATGTCCCTGTTTTTTTTCTGTCAAGCTATAAAATGAATTTCTTCTGTTTCCAGCGCCATGAGATGGATGCCTGCAGACGAAAGTTCCAACTTTAAATGCAAAATCACAATCAGCATTTGTGATCAGGCAAGGGCAGAGTGGACATCCAGATTATTTGTGGACAACGAGTTGCTACCTGTCCTTTCAACTAATCTTTACGACAACACGGATTACAGGACTTTTTTATTATCACATCGATTATTGTCACAAACTCCCCCTGAATATGACTTCTTATAAGCTGCATCGGCAGGCCAAGTGGAAACAGGCGTATAGCTCATCCCAAGGACTTTACTCTGTCTGTTAGATATGAGACACCAGGGAGGAGTCGGAAAGACACTTCTCACTAACCTCAATACAAGTGTTTTTCACAGATGTACTGGTGTGTGTGTGTGCATTTCCTTTTTAATGTATCTCCATAAACTGCATGAATGTGGCCCAAAATGAATTGCGATCATAGCCTGGCCATGCATGCAGACCTGTTACATCCTGCTCTATGTCAGAAGGAGTGACTTGATGACATGTCTGCAAATGGTTACACAATTCAAATTATGCCTACAGTGCAGCACCTTTGTCCAGAGTTAAAAGATAATTATAGATGCAACAAACGCATTTCAAAATGTACTTATTTTAATAAAATGTTTTGCTGCATATTTTAATTGTCGAAATACAATTTATTCTGAATCAGGAATTAATGTACCATTCAGAAAGGGCTTTTGTCTAGACTATTCAAGTAGGCTTAGACTAATATTGTGAACCATAAGGACCATGAAATATTTCTCAGATACAAAAAAAAGTTGCAGGTCTCCAAATTGATTGATGCGCTACTGAGGATGTTCCAGTTCACAGAGAAGGGGCTGTCGTCCAGTTCCATTGAGGCATCAGAGGGTCCAAAACTTGCAGAAAGGTTTCTGCTTTAGTCCTTTTACAAGTCATCTCCAAATTCCAGCAAGTCTAATTTGTTGTTTATTCTCCTGCTTCTTATCTATGTGATAATAATAATTAAGTATTAACAATCCAAATCTGCAAAGTAACTTAATTTATCATAGAGCAGTCCTAGAAAATATAATATTCGCATAGAAATGCTCATGTGCTCGTCAAGTGTTAATGGAATTCCACAATTTCCACATATTTGCAAATACCTGCATCAAAGAAGACTTTTTTTTTTTTTTTCTGGTGGTGTGCAATAAATTTCATTTTCTGGATTGCAGTATTTATAGAAATCCTTTATAGAATCTTGCACATGGCCATAGTTGTCAGTAGGTGGCGCCAAGCGATTCGTTGATAGAAGCGTGCCCATGCATCATCAAGACTGGTAATTTTGGCTGGTTTTTATGAAGGGTAGCCTTACAAATACAAGACACTGGAAATGTGGTAAAATAATGTTTCGTAGAAAAAAAATAGTTAATAATAGTTAAAAGAATGGTGTTTTCTGCAAAAATCCAATCCCTTGAAAGAGTTTGTTAAACTGCGCTCATTGAAATGGTCAAAAAATACAAAATAGTCGTCGTGCAGCCAGCTGTAAACCAGTACTGTGGCTAATCGAAAGGGGGCGCCAACAATCTTTCCTTCCGCAACTCGATGTCCATCGTAAAACAGAATTTCTGCAAAAAAACATCCTTGAATGCCAAATTGCACAACGTTACTTTAACACCATGAACTTTGTTTTCATAAGAAATAATATGAATAAAACACCCTAGAAGAACAAACAATCCCCCGTTCCGTCTGCGTCGGTGCTCGTGCACTCATTTTAAGAACAACAATCGGCGCAGAGGTTTTTCATCATAGGAACCAGAGCAACCGGCGCTGGCACTCTCATAAAAGAAGTTCCACCGGGCGACTGTCTGTGAATTGTTGTTCCCCGGCAGTCGACGCCCTTCACGCCCCCAATAAACGAGGCTTCCTGCGAACAAAAAACCGCTTACAAGTGCATCTCTGCTGCTCCTCGGAGCGGTGATGGAGCTGCCTTGTGAGTCAATGAGACACCCAGAGGACAGACGACCGGCCAGTTGCAAGGTACTGTACGCTTACAAAAAGAAAGCACCGTTATTTTTTGTGTCAGTCTCAGGGAGGTATTGATGCAAATGTGCCACCTGAAATGTGTTCAGTTTGTGGAGCTCCATGTGCTGTATGTACCAGAAGACCAGTGGAATGTGAAGCTCAATAAAGTCCCTGCTGACGCCATAGAGAGCTTTATATCCGCCGGCTTCATAAGGTAAAGGAAAAGCTGTTGTTAGTTCGGTCACACAAACAGTAAGTAAACATCACATTATTTATGTCATATCTTTGGATTGATTGAAAGCAAAAGGTTAACTGAAATTTTTGTGCAGCATGTCAGTATATAAACTTCCCTTTGAATGTTTCTCTTGTCATATGTCGTATTTGCTCAATAGCATAATATGATTCATTGTATTTAAATATTCATTCTTGAAACCTGTTTCAGATTTTAATTGGACAGTGTTTTAGACCAAAATCCACAGAAACCCAGATCGCTGATAGTTTTAGTTGTTAAATGCTGTTGTTAAAAGTGTGGAAACATAATTTGTGTTCAGCTATTTCAAAACTTTCTTTCACTACTCAGGGTTTATCCCGACATCACCCTGAAAACTCTGAGGAGCGAGTTGGTGGCGATTCTGGGCACTGAGAGGCAAATCGAAAAATGCTCCTTCCTCAAATGTGTGGGCCGCAGTTTGGCTCTGGTGAGTGAAGCTGGCTTTTATTGTGGTTTTCTAACGCCGGTTGGGTTTTTAAATGAGCAGACGGTAGAGAGGAACAATGCAGACAGTTTGATTAACAAGTTGCCTATTCAGGCTGTGCGTGCGTGCGTGCGTGTGTGTGTTTGGGGGTGTAAAAGACTGGGAACCGAGTACAGTTTTTACTGCTATGCCCCATACAACAAATAAATCCTTTTCTGTCACAGGTCAAGAGCAAACAGGAGAAGGATCTGAAAGTGAAAACATTCGCTCCACCATATGTATGTACAATCCACATACCATATTTGCAATTTTCTTCTTTGGAATAGTCACTGACAAAAAAACAAGTTTTGTTAATTATTTTTCTACGTAACCAAAATGTCTAAAAAGCAAACAATCGTGTGCAAAAGCACAGGAAGAGCATTTCAAATGTATTTTATTGCCATGTCCATCTACAATAAAGTAATAGCTCTTCACTTGCGTGACTGTGTAACTGCATGGCTTTCAATTTTGTATTTATTATGCCATCAACTCTGCTAATCTCTCCTTCAATTTTGTTATGAACTTAATCGATTTCCACTATGTAGTCAGTTTGTTAGCCTTGTAGCGCCAACGTATTATCTTCATAATGTACCAGTTAAGCCCCATTAATTTTAATGTGGACACCTGTCGGCAGGCCCCACAGCCGGAACTTTACCTGCTGCCCAGTGTGGAGATCGACTGCAGCGTTTGCACCGATTTGCTCACTCCAGACACCAGCAGCAGCTCCCCAGACCTCCAGACCAGTTACCACCCTCCCATGACTAGCAAGCGGCCACCTGGAACAAAAGAGGCCGTTAAATTCCCCCTCATCTCCCAGTGTTCCCATCAGCCACCTCCCACTCCAGGCCTGGACGAGGAGGAGGAGGAGGAGGACGACGACGACGACGATGAAGATGAGGACCCAGGCTATAGTTTTTCAGAGGCAGAGGGAGAAAATGAAGAGGAAGGTCTCTCTTCCAACAAGTTAGAGTGGGCAGAGCAGGAATGCTGCCCGAGGAAGCCGCGTAATTCAAAGGAAAAACAGCATGTTTCACGGAAAAAAAGTACAGGTACAATATTTTTGCTCTGCAACCATCACGTGATCAAAGTGCAGGTTTCTTTCATTTCACTTCTTACATTTGCACTTCTGATATTGCCCGTGTCTCAGAGCAGATTTTATCACTGCTGTTGTGACTTATTTGTAGTTGATAGTGGAATTTTTCCAGATTAAAAATGCTTCAAGCGAAAGTTTTTATTTGTTTTTATGTGAAAATGAAATTTTCATTTTAAAATCTTAAAAATAAATGTTAAAGTGATTTTACATCTCCAAGTCAGCCTCCCTTTTAAAGCTGATCATCTGTATCTCACATTATTGCCATGAGCTTTTCAATAGTTGCGTATCTGCAGCTTTGCAACCACGTGAAGCTGATTCCGCTCAGATGATGGTGCCGTCAGAGATCAAAGAAACCAGCAAAAAGGAGAAGCAGTCCCACGGGCGTAACAGAGCCGCTAGAGATTCAGGAGCCGCCGGGACTGTGGAGGACAGAGACTCCGGCTTCTCTCTCACAGACGGGTACACTGCAGCATAACTGCCAGACGTGCACCCTGCTGTGAACGCTCATACTACTTAAGGCTTCTGTAACATTGTGTCTCTTTTTGCAGGCTCAGCAAAGAAAAAGATTTACATGCATTGAAGTCCACTAGGACTAAACCAACAAAAGAGGTAATTAATAACATTTGATATGTACCAGCAATTTCTGACAACACTTTAAAAGATGTCTCAGCGGTTTATTCCGTTCAAAGCAGATACCTTCACAATGTTGTATTGTTTCTTTTAAGGGGGCGGAAAGTCCGGTAGGATTGTCTCAATGTGTCGGGCTCACCTCTCCACCTCCGGGTCGAAAAACCACCGCCCGTCCCGTCTTCCAGACAACCAGTAAGCCGTCACCTCGGCAACATAGCAGGAATTGAATTGATTCAGTAACCCTGCTAACATGTTTGTTACCGTTAGGAGAGGAACTGATGGAGGAAATCAAGCTGGTGAGGGAGGAGAGAAAGGAACGGGAGTGGACGAGGCAGGAGTTACTGAGAAAGGGGAAAGATCTGCTGGCTCTAAACAGACACCGCAGGAACCAAGGTGAGCAATCAAATGCTGTTTGGCTTTCATCTCATGAGCATTCATAACAAGTTCTTTAGGTTGTCCTTAGTCCACAACTCCAACTACAGATCCAAACATATGTGTTCATAAAGTGCTTCAACGTACCTGTAAAATATTATTGGTACAAAAAGAAAATGAACTTACGTTTAAGTGTAAATATTGCAGTGGTTGGTTGCTAATACAGAGTTGTAGAACACAGCATCCCTTGTCGTTTTAATTGCAGTTGACACTACCTTAAATACATTGAGTAAATGCATTCATTTTTGAAAAAAGTTAAATTTGTCATAAGTAACGCGATGCGGCCCTTTCATGTCAATCCATATAAAGCGCGTGACAGTTGGAAGAAAAAATACTTTGAGACCAAGAAGGCAACAGCACCATTGGAGGAAAATCTGAGAAATCTACGGCGAGAGTTGGAGACATTTTACAACAAACTCTTGCACCAGCTGCAGACCAGAGATAACCGGGGAAAGCCAAGACGATCGGGAGAATCTCACACAAAGGTGAAACGGAATTTATCTTAGTTTCAATGCATAATGTATTTTATGTCTGTCGTGACTTGTATTTAAAAGGTAGTATGAGTTTGGAAGATTCACAAATACCATACTGGTATGGCATAGTTTGAGCAGAGTGATATTTTGAATTGCCAATGAACTTTTTTCACAGCATGCATTTCAACTTTGTTTGAATCAGAATGCATCGGGGCAAAAATTGAAGTTCCAAAGTCTGATTTGAAACCTCCTGAGTTTCAGAATGAGCTCATCATTCAGATCTTGACAGAGAGCCATGAGATTGACAACCTGAAGAGGAAGGTGGAGGATGCTAAGATGAAGCTGGTAACGGAGATAAAGGTAACAGATTTTCAATCTCTATGAATGTTTCTATAATCTTTAAAAAAAAGTAGATGTACAACGTAGGAAGTTGAGAACTAGTTGTTCAGGAGCCAAACATGAAAAGATGCCTCAAAACAGCACACATGTCTGTTCCTTCTCAACACCTTGGTTTGTTTTATTAACAAACAAAGTTATTTTTTCATGAATGGCTGTGAAGCTGAGGAAACAGGCCTCCACGGAGCTGAGGGCTCTGAAGGTTGAACTGGCCCAGAAGAAGAGTCAGTCCTCTCATCCTGTTCCCACGTCCTCTCTGGGTTTTGGAAAGACCACGCGGGATCGACCACAAGTTCATACTACCTCCATCTAAGAACATGCACTTTGAATACAACTCCTTTGTTGGGAGACCAGTTGGTTCATTTGTTTGATGTTATGCTGAAGTTAAGTGTTTTTGTACATTCAAGTTTATTATTCTCTTCATATAAAGTTGTGTGAAATGTTATGTCTTTATAATCCTATTTTAGCATGACAAAAAATTCATGGAAACATTTCATGTATGTGGAAAAAGAGAATAGAGAATAGAAAAACCTTGAAGTGCAAAGATCTCAGTTAGCTCAATATTTGTCATAAATACCAATCCACATTAAAAAGATTGTTTTTCTTATCATTTCCAGAATTCGTTATTTCAGTTTAAACAGAGGAATGTCTGAGACGTAAATACATTCAACAGCAATTAAATCCACAAAAAAGCAAAGCCGCACCAGATTACTGCTACAGAGGGATGTATTGATTAAGCAACCAATAGGAGGGGTGATTTACATTCCTGTCAAGTGCACCCCAGCTAGCATCCCAAGAGTGCGTTCCACATCCCGGCAGTCTGCTGCTTGGCAACCGGTTCATCGCTGTAGTCCAAGATGTTGCCGTTCCACATGCCAATGCCCCTCAAACCTTTAGATTTCACAGACTCCACCTTGGGACAGATGCTCTGTGGATCATCATACCAGACCTGATGAATCTGTCCTTTCTGGTCCTGAGGAACAAAAAGGAATCTTACAGTCAAGTGCAATACATTCTAAGAGCCTTTCAATACATAGAAGACCTCATTGGAACTTTGAGTTTATTAAAGTTACATCCGGGACACATTCATTTGACTTCTATATCAATGCATCATAAACCACATGGAAACGAGTGATGAACCAAGTGACCGACCCAATGTAAGTTAGACACGAAAACACATATATTTGTTGTTTATTTCACCTACGAGTGTGGAACTGTGATAAAAAGAGATGACATTTTGGAAAAAGCAGATGTTTTTGAAGTCATCAAAACCTAAGGATTTGTCATGGTATAATAAAATGTATTGCGTTTTATTTTTGTTTCATCCGTTTTATGGCCGTGTCGAATGGGTGAAGCGTCAGTCTGGTAGCCTGAGAGGAAGCCAACACGCTGAATGAACTGACTCAATGAACTTTACCTCAAATTGTTGAGTTGTAATATATCAGTTAAACTATATAATGAAACAATATGTACCTTGTAGTTGAAGTAAGGAGCTTGCTGCTTGTCGTCCCAGAGCCTGCCGGAAAATGAGTTGTTGACCTGCTTCATTATCCACTTGTACGTTTTCTGTTGTCCCGCCGCATCACTACAGGAGGCTCCCCGGAAAGGAACTTTGATTAGAAAACACACTCCGTCCTGGTACGGAAAAAGACATGACGGAAAATCTGTGTTATGAACAAATTATGTACTGCAACAAAAAAGTATAATAAATAACAGAAATGATAGCAATAGCAAGAAAGATCATGTATCACAGGGAGGAGATAAACAAGTCATACACAAAGGCAGATAAAGATGGCGAGAAACCTAAAAAATATATTTTTTTAAAAGCACACATTTTACCTGGGAAAAGTTCAGGCACGGGTAGTCATAGCCATACCACGGCACTCCCATGATGAGCTTCTTTGGATCAATATTAAGACTCAAGAACTGGTCATAGCCTTAAAAGAAGAACAGGCATTTCATAAATTGGTAGTGAATAGGTCTGCATTGACAAAACAATGATGCGCTACCTGGGCAACGAACCATTCAACGTCTGAGAGAGTGGGGCGTTTGCCATTGCAATACAGTCCCCCGTGATCTGGCTCTGTTCATCGTAGGACATCACAAACAGCAGGTCACAGGATTCCGCGATGCTAACGTAGTCGTAGCAGCGCTTGTCGATACCGTTTGGTGACCAGGCAACATCAAATGAGACCTTGAGATCGGGGATAAGAGCAATAAAATACTTCAATGATTCATTTTCTAGCACGCTTTATTCCTGTTAAGGTAGTTTAAGGATTCCCAGTCTCAAAACTACATGTTCATGTTGGAGAACCTGGTCAAAAAACAGCTTTCACCTGAGAGCCCGGGATGGCGCTGTGGAAGGCGTCTGTGGTCTCTTTGACCAGGTCTGTTAAAGCATGGTACTCCGGGGAACCCTCCTCCACTGCTTGTTCGATGTCAATGTTGATTCCATCCATAAATTGTCTCTTGGCCAAGTCTACCTTTCCTGTTATCCACGCCGTCCTGTTATTTGGGTCCACGATGTAGGGGAGGTGAACGTCGCCTTTTCCAACCAACGAGGAAATGGAGAGACGGAGATAGTAACGGGTTGATGAATGTTGACGGCAGGAGTGAGAAGTAGTGACAAAATGTATTAAATGTAGTGAATCAATTCTAGCTTGAAGCTCTACGCGCCACTAACATTCCCTGGATACCAACAAATCTCAATGACGGGGTGCCATGGGTGGATTATTTAGCCCTTGATGTAAAGTAAGAACAATGGACCATACTCTACAGTTGCTAATAATAATAATAATAATAATAATAATAATAATATTATTAATAATAATAGTGATAATCCTAATTTCATTCCACAACGGAATCGGTTATCCTACCTTTAAGTACAACCCGTGCTCCTTTGGAGTGTGCATAACACATGAGATCTGCGTCATATTTTCCAAATGTTGCCACGGTCGTCACCATGCTCCAGTTGTAGGACTTCCATGTCTTTCCGCCCACGTCAAACACAAAAACCTTAACACACAGAAGTTGTTTTCACATTAACATACTCAGTTAATGTCAGCCACTTCTCCTACTACAAAAGATTGCATCCTGATTCCAAACTATTATAAACAAAGTAGGGGTGAAGATGGTTGCAGTTAATATCTTTGTTTTTTTTAACTGCCAAATCCTTAAATCGATTTCTTTTTAATAAGTCAATTAACAATTTTGTTTGGTCTGTAAAATTCCAACCACAAGTTAACGTTAAAGTCTAAAAATGTGTTTTACACAAATAAAATGGATGCAATGTTTAGCAGTTTGGTCAAAACTGATCATTTTTAAAGCAGGCTTTCGATGAAGTCGATCAATAAATGTTTATTCTCCTCAGGACGGTGTGTCGAAAAAACAACGTGAAGTACATGTTCGGGTAATGTCAACTTCATGATTTAACACCAACAAACACTTCCTGAACAAAAAGTATTTGGACTTGGAGCTTAATGTCAGTGTGACAATGAACAGTGACGAGTCCAGTGTTATCAATGTTAGTAGTCAAGTCAAATTGGACAAGGGTCAAAAGAATGTTAACTAGTCAAATATTGATGATTGTTCAGTTACAAAATAGCAGGTCATGTATGCGCAAAAAAAGGAAGCCTTTTCAGTCATTGCATGGCTAAAAAAAAAAAGCTAAAATACGGATTGCACTCATAAAGAGAAAGAGCATTCCCATTATGAAACTTGACAAATGAGAATAGAATATATTAGGCTACATATAGAAAATATGACTTATTGCGATGCAGCAAACACATTTAAACAAACATTATACTACAATCAAATTATATTATAATTTTAGATAGTGATCAATTTGTAGTTTTGTAGATAATGCCACTTTAATGTCCACTAAAAAAAGGCATGACATTTTATAGAGTTAAAACTAACTGAGGATTGTAAAATAGATGTCTCAATGTTATAGTTTTGTCGTCCTTGTGCGTGCTGTAGCTTTTAAATAGTGAAGTAGCTCATGGATCGGTGAATCTTTGCGAGGGGAAGTTATCGTGCTAGTCACGTGATCCAGGTTTGGGTTGCGCGTGTCGGTTTGCTGTAATTCAACGAGCTGACGTTACCTCAAAGTCTCTTTGCGCGCGGATCTGTTGACAGAGCTCCGGTTCCGCGCACGGGCACGCGGCAGCGCGGCACACTGCGATTATCGACGACAAAAACAGAAGACAGTACGACATTAAAGTGGCAGGAAGCATTTTCAACTGAGTGACGTCTGAGCGATCGGACTTCAAGTTGAGAACGCGTCACGTGGCCCGTGTAGTGCCTCTGGTACGGAGGCTGACGCGGTTCAATCTTCATCCATTTCGTGCACAACGCCAGATTATTTGTAGCCAAACGCGCACCAAAATGCATAGAGGAGAGTATTTTCGATCAGCCCTCGTTCATGAATCAAACGTGTGTGCCTAACTGAAGGAAAGGGGAACAGTTGCAAACGTTAAAATAATGTCACTTTGAAACGGTTTCTTTCTGCAGAACTATGAATGAATAACAGGGAACTCCCCAAATAACTCATTTTTGAAAAGCGTCTGTTAGCCGTGGAAATATATGATTTTAACAAAATAATATGTCATTATGTCATTATTAATATATAACCCAACCTGCTTTCATCCATCCACACATCCAAATGAAATCACAAAGATTTTGGCTTGACATTTGGAGCCCCAATTCATGGCCCTGATTCTTGACTGAACTTTAAATCTCTATACCAGCAAGACATTTCTTCTGCATCTCTAGGGGTTGCGATTAAAAATGTTGATATGTTATAATGTTAATGTGAAATATATTCAAATTGTATTTAAAAAATGGCTTTCAAAAGTTTCACAAATACTTGTTTACTTTAACAATCATCACAAATACAGCAAAGAGATATTATTTGATTTAATTCAATTGACATTTTTTAATTTGGCCTAAAATCTTAATTCCTTCAGCACCAAATTTGTTTGGGCTGGCCTTACCGTGTCTGATATATTCAGTGATAACTGTGCGGTGCAGTTGAAACGTATAAATGCTTTTAGATCCCGCTATAACCAACAGTCAATTGTCTTTACAGTATTAGATTACACATAGCAGTTTTCTTTCTAAAATGTTGTTTTCTTTCTTTAAAAAATGTATTGCTAATTTAACTATCTTCAGCTAATGAACTGAAGTGGAAATGTGGAGCAGTGGGGAGCATTTAATATCACTATGTAACAAAGAGGGGGTCGACAGAAAATGTTTGGGAACTATTGCACTAGAAGCAGGAGACGATAGTCAACGATGTAGCCCCAAATGACTGGACGAGAGAGGAAAGTATCTGACCAGCCAATAAAAGCCAATTTTTAAAGTTAGGCCATTAACAATTTTATTTATTATAACTAATGCATAAGCAAATTTAAACAAAATAGGTAATTATTCTAACTGAAAAAGGAGAGGACAGATCCCATTCACAGTGCTTTTCGCCTCAATGAGCGAGTCCTGTAGGATTAGTATACTTGTATTGTTGCATGTGATAATGTTAAATATTCTGTGTAATATGTATAGAATAAAATATTCCGACTTTATTGCAGAAATAAAAAAGGGTATTAAAAGTGACATCAATCAGTTCAGCCCCCTCACTCAGATATCATTCATTGGATGTATATGTTTAAAAATGTGTTTACTTTATTAATTTAAACAGTATAAAAAAAAGAAATAATATATGTAACGTCCTCAACAACACACTTGTATTTGGTTAAAATGTATCGTTGATTCGTCTTAATTTGATTTTGAAACAATTTTGTTTTCCACCAGGTGATTTTGTGGCTTGAGTAAACAGATGTTGGATTGTGTTTGCAGAGAATTTCTCGATCAAGCTGACAAAACTGATAACATTTCAGGTCATAACACACTGACATTTGAATGGTGACATGTTTATGCAATAGTAACATTCTATAATTGTATTTTCATCATGTTCCATTTTGCACGTTTCTTTTAATAATAAAAGGATTTTTAATCATTGGATAATTCAAAACTGTAGGTTTTAAACTAAGACACCAGAAAGTCAGGTTAACACAACTTGGCTGACATTTTTCATTTGTGTCATACTCTGTTTGTCTAATCTGTATAGTCAGGGCAAGGTAACATCAACGGCAATGAAGGCAGATACTTAGTTAATGATTCATTTAGAGCGGCAAAACCTGGCTTTAAAGGGAGACCTCTTCCTGTAGAACTTCACATCCAAAAGCCATGAGGGTGATTCTGCTGGCTCTCACGGTAGCCCTTGCGGGTGAGTATTTCTCTATGCATTTAAAAAAATCAAATGAGCCCTGAATTGAATTGAATATCTCAACATTTAAACAATTATCTACTGCTGCTGCACTTGCTGACAATACAATGCTTTTGATGTTTGACCAATGATAGAGCAGAAAAATAGACATTGAGTTCTTCAGGTTTACCAACTGTCTTTACAGTTATATATATTCGATCAAAATAGAGGATTTATAAAGAATACAATTTAAATTTTTTCCCACGTATCTTGTTTGTTGACCAAAAACAACACCAAAATAACTTTAATGTTTCTTTTTTACAGCGTGTCATCAAACCAATTTGGGTAAGTTGTTATTCTGTTACGTTAACAATTGGTGCATGGATATAAACGGTTTCTCACTTCAGAATTGTAATGATGGAAATTTCACTGTTCTGCTTTCTTCTCTATTATTTCAGCTCCCCAATTTGCCAAAGATAAAACCTATGTCTACAAATATGAGGCATTTGTTGTGGGCGGCCTACCCGAAGAGGGTCTGGCACGGACTGGAGTGAAACTACTGAGCAAAGTTTGGATCAGTGCAGAGGCTGACAACACCTACACGCTGAAGGTGAGGACCATTTAAATGTTTTAGCTGATTTCTGAGTAAAATTGAACTGGAATTTATGAACAAACAAGTGTTTCATTTACCCAAAGTGTCATGTTCCTTACAGCTTGTGGACCCAGAAATCTTGGAGTACAGTGGCTTCTGGCCCAAAGATGATTTCTCTCCAGCTACCAAGATAACTTCTGCCCTAGCTGATCAGCTCACGACACCCATCAAGTTTGAATATTCCAACGGCGTTGTCGGAAAAGTATTCGCTCCAGCTGGCGTCTCTGAAACTGTGCTGAATATCTACAGAGGAGTCCTTAACATCTTCCAGCTGAACATCAAGAAGACTCAAAATGTCTATGAGCTGCAAGAGGTAAAAATAACTACTTTTCATTGAGTTCTCCTCACTAACTGCCGCAATACTTGGACTGACAAACTGTTTTTATGTGAACTAGCCTGGAACACAGGGTGTGTGCAAGACCCACTATCTCCTCAGTGAGGACGCAAAGGATGAGCTTATCCTGTTGACCAAGTCTAAGGACCTGAACAAATGCCAGAAGAGAATCATGAAGGACATCGGTTTGACTTACACAGAAAGATGTGTTGAGTGTGAGGCTGTAAGTGAAATTCCCCTCTCACTTCATAACTTCTAATACAGTTTACTTCTTGACACCGCTAAAGTGGTAATATTGTGTCTTCTCATTACAGAGAGGAAACAACCTGAAGGCAGCCGCTGTTTCCAACTACGTCATCAAGGAAACAGCCAATGGAGCTCTGCTGTTGAATGCATCTGGTATTGAGATCATACAGTTTTCCCCTCTCAACCTCTTGAACGGTGCTGCCCAGATGGAGTCTAGGTGAGTTGTTTCAATTAAAAGAAGTGTGCAATACTAGTGTCATCAGCAGTATTCTCAGGACACAGAAGGGTGCAGATCGATAGTATTTGTGTTCATTTGCAGGCAAAACCTGACCTACCTGGAGACTAAGGGAACCCCATCGGCGGCCATAAGCGCTGAATATCTTCACCGCGGATCCGTGCAGTACGAGTTCGGCACCGAGCTTCTCCAGACACCCATCCAGCTTCTGAGAATCACCAATGTCGAGGCTCAGGTACTTTATAAGATTATCCCCCAGAATTTCTTTTTAATTCATCTTGTAGCGACAAACTCTAAGCTAAGAGACATTTTTTCTGGCAGGTTATTGAGATTCTGAACCACTTGGTGACCTTCAATGTGGCAAAGATCCACGAAGATGCCCCTCTAAAGTTCCTTGAGCTTATCCAGCTGCTGCGTGTGGCAAGAATTGAGAGTATCAAAGCCATCTGGGATCAGTTCAAAGACAAAGCCGATCACAGGTAATTGTGACTTTTAAAAGCCATAGAAAAAAAGTTCTATTGATAATGGAAATATTTATAATATTTATTTTTCCCAGGCACTGGATCCTGAACGTTATCCCCGCCATCGGTACTTCTGCTGCTCTGAAGTTCATTAAGGAGAAGTTCCTTGCTGATGAGCTGACTCTTGCAGAATCTACTCACGCACTGATAGCATCTATTCACATGGTGAAAGCTGACCTCGAGGCCATCCAGCTGTTACAGGCAAGTCAGCGTCCTTTTTCCCTTTTTTTAGAGGTTGTAAAATTGGGATGCAGTATCATCAATTCACAATTTCTTTTAACCTTTTTCAGAGCATGGTTACGGAAAAAAAGATTCAAGAAAATCTAATTCTGCGTGAGGTTGTCATGCTGGGATACGGCACCTTGGTTTCTAAATACTGTGTAGAGAACCCAGCCTGCCCCGCTGAGCTTGTGAGGGTATGTATCGTTTTTTTGTAAGGGATTATATATATTAAATTTAGTTATAACATCAAACACGTTTTACCTTATTGTTTTTCTGTCCATTTCACAGCCCATCCACGAACTGGCTGTCCAGGCTAACAAGGCCGACGTTGAGGGGCTCATTATAGCTCTGAAAGTACTGGGAAATGCTGGACATCCTTCCAGCCTGAAGCCAATCACAAAGTACCTGCCTGGCATTGGAAGTGCTGCTGCTGATCTGCCACTCAGAGCTCACGTTGAGGCTGTTCAGGCCATGAGGAACATTGCTAAGAGGGAACCCAAGATGGTGAGACTACACGGTCCTATTCCTTGTATAATGAAGAATGAATGGATAGATTCAAAGCAATTTTATTTACGCGCAATCTTTGTCAATCAGATCCAGGATATCGCTCTTCAGCTGTTTATGGACAAGGCTCTCCACCCAGAAGTCCGTATGGTTGCTGCTATTGTGTTGTTTGAAACCAAGCTGCCCATGGGAATAGTGATTACTCTTGCCAATAACCTCTTGACTGAGAAAAGCCTGCAGGTTTCTAGCTTTGTCTACTCTTACATGAAGTCTATGACCAGAAACACTGCACCTGACATGGCCTCTGTGTAAGAATCATCAAATCTTGCATTGTTCTACCTTTTTTTGCAATTTGAACATGTTAGCATCCATATTCACTTATGTTGTGATTTCCTACTTTCAGTGCTTCTGCCTGTAATGTTGCTCTGAGGATCCTTAGTCCCAAGTTCAACAGACTCAGCTATCGCTTCAGCAGATTCGTCTATGGTGATATCTACCGCGGTAAGAGCAGAATAGGATCATTTATCAACAGAGATTTGGGGATTCAAATATGTTCATATATATATATCTTCTTGCATTTTGCCCTGCAGACCCCTGGATGATGGGAGCTGCTGCCAGCGCCTTCTATATTAACGATGCTGCAACTGTTTTGCCAAGATCCATCGTGGCCAAAGTTCGTTCCTACCTGGCAGGAGCTTATGCTGATGTTGTTGAGGTAATCATGTCTGACATTGCAAGCTTAAACACTAAATGGCTTTTATTTTTTCATATAAATACATGTATTTATTACATCTTGGGCATCTTCCGTCCACTGTTTTACCCCTTTGCACAAAATACTGCTTAAAATTATAGTAGCAAAAAGGACATTTAATTAGCTAACAATCCTTCAATAAATGTCACAGGCTGCATTAATTTTGTTTTGTAGAGTTTTCAAATAGGAATTATTTTAAAAGTACTCTTTTTCAGCTTGGAGTAAGAACAGAGGGAATGCAGGAGGCCATGCTAAAAATCCAAGAGGTTCCTGAGGATGCTGACAGGATCACCAAGATGAGACAAGTTATGAAAGCTGTGAGTTTTACCGGATCACTGTTAAAGATATCATGTGATGTGATCAAAGCACATTTTCATTTTCATAAAGTTGAATGCTGTATTGTAAATTCTTTTCTTCTTTGCACAGCTTTCTGAGTGGAGGGCTACTCCTTCCAGTGAGCCCATGGCCTCCGTTTACGTTAAGGTCTTCGGACAGGAAGTTGCCTTTGCCAACGTTGACAAAGCCGTTATCAATCAGCTTATTCAGGTACACCATTATCCTTTTCAGCTTTACTGTAAGTTAATTACAAGTAGCACATGTAATATGGACCAAATATTTGATGTCTTATGTGAGAATATGTGTTTAAAGCTTGCCAGTGGATCAGCAATGAAAACCTACGGCAGAGAGTCTTTGGATGCTCTGCTGGCGGGAGTCACATTGCAGTACGCTAAACCGTTGCTGTTGGCTGAGGTCCGTCGCATCATTCCCACCAGCGTTGGTCTGCCCATGGAGCTCAGTTTGTACAGTGCTGCTGTGGCTGGTGCATCTGCTGAATGTAAGTTGCATTTGTGCAGCTCAACTGTCCCTGATTTGATAACATTCCAAACCATTAAAACCAATGCTATAAATGTGTTTTTACAGTCAAGGCAACCGTGTCACCCCCACTGCCTGCTGACTATCAGGTTGCCCAGCTCCTGAAGTCTGACATAAGCATGAGGACTACCATTAGTCCCAGGTAATACATTTGTAACTTAAAATACACAGATTCCTTTTCACCAGTTTAACTTGCAAAAGGAAATGAATTTGAATAGATCACCCTTAAAACTGCTGTGTTCTGTCCTTTTCAGTGTTTCCACACATGTGTATGCGGTTATGGGAGTGAATACTGCTTTCATCCAGGCTGTTCTCCTTTCAAGAGCCAAAGTTGACACAAATATTCCTTCAAAGATAGAAGCAAGAATCGACATAATTAAGGGCAACTTCAAGCTTCAGCTTCTTCCTCTTAAGGGTGTCAGTAAAATTGCATCTGCACGGTATGTACTGGTCAACCGGTAACATGAATCAACCAGTTGGTTTGACATTTTTGTACCCTCAAATTATTTTATCCTCCTACAGTGTTGAGACTTTTGCCATTGCAAGAAATGTGGAAGACCTCGCTGCTGCCAAAATTACACCAATGGTTCCATCTGCACTATCAAGGGAGACCTTATCCTCAAAGATTTCAAGGATGGCATCCTCTCTGGCTAGTAGCATTGTGAGTTTGATTCCCTAAACACCTTTTTCAACACAAGCATTTACCCTTTTTTAAATTCATGATTTGACCTCTGTTGTTGTTTTACAGTCGGCATCATCTGAAGAACTTCAAGGTGACGCTCAAAGCAAACTGAGGCCCAAGGCCATCCAGAAGAGAATGTGTGCTGAAAGCCTTACCTTCGGTATCAAGTTGTGCTCTGAGCTTGAATCTCGCAACGCCACGTTCATTAAAGACTGCCCCCTGTACAACATGATTGGAGAACACAGCTTCTTGGTTGAAATTTCACCAGGCAAGTGAAAGGATGATGTTGCTGTTTCCCTTTACCAACCTTCCAAAAGCCGATTTAAATGTGTTGTAGCAAATAGACATTTCCCACACTTGCTTCCAAGTAATTTGGGTGACTGGCTTGGCTTGTCATAGAAAGGCTTCTGTGGTAATCAACAATGAATCCATGTTGTTCAAAAACCCATTCAACAAAGGAAAGAAGCCCTTACAATATTCAAAGCCAAACTCTAAATCAAAATCAAAATCAAATAGGACAACCTTGAATACAATTATAGTTTCATAGTTCATGTAAAACATTAAATTGGTTGAGGTGTGCCTCTTGCCAAAATTGCCCAAACCTGACACTAATTACCTGGTGCAAGATTGCTAGGTCTCATCGCACAAAACAAAATCAGTAAGTATGTTACTAATTTTGTTTTTAATTGCTCAAAAATAACATCTTTATTGATCAATTTGGTTGCAGCTGCCGGACCAGCCATCGAGATGATTGAACTTGAGATTCAAGTTGGAGAACAAGCAGCAGAGAAGATCATCAAAGTTATTAACATGAGTGAGGAAGACGAACCTCTGTCCAACGTCCTGTTGAGACTCAGGAAAATCCTGGAACCTGGTCTGAAGAACAGAACATCATCTTCTTCCAGCTCCAGCAGCTCTAACACTTCCAGCAAATCCTCTTCTTCATCATCCAAGTCTTCCTCCAGCTCCTCTTCTAGCCAAAGGAGCTCGCTGTCCTCTTCCAGCAGCAGTTCTTCGAACTCCAGCTCCTCCAGCTCCTCTAGCTCCTCTAGCTCCTCCAGCTACAGGATCTCCAACAGGACCAAGGTGATTCATCTTTACCTCCAAAAGACAGACTGAAACCCAGTAGAATCCAAAACGTACAAGAATTAATCTAATATTTTTTTCTATTGCAGCAACAAATTAATGCAATGAACTTTACCACAGACCACATCCACCAGGTAATCATCAGATTGATGACAGATCCACTTTGTTCATGTCATGTTAAGCAGCCTAAATTTGTGGTTTCTTTGATTGCAGCATGACCTTTCCAGGCAACGTGACAACAGCAGAAGCAGTGCATACAGCTTTGAGACCATCTACAATACGGTATGTCAAGTTTTTTTTACAGACTTTTGCATTTGGCGGAAAAACATTATAAAATGTCATCGTAATCAATTTCTTCTTTTTCCTTAAAGACCAAGTACCTTTCTGATACCGTCAATCCTGCTGTGACCATTCTACTACGTGCTGTGAGAGCCGACCACCAGGTTCAGGGATACCAGGTCGCAGCTTATGTTGACAGAGCTAACAAGAGAGTGCAGATTGTCGTTGCTAGCCTGGAAGAGAATAACCACTGGAGAATCTGTGCTGATGGTGTGAAGCTCAGCGACCACAAAATAATGGTAAATAAATGGATTCGGTAACATTGGTGAAAATCTATTTAATACTTGAGATTTTAACTTTTATTGAAATGTATTGCAGGCTAAACTTGCCTGGGGCCTTGAGTGCAAAGAATACGAGACTGAGTTCACAGCTGAGACTGGCCGTATTGGAAACGACCCTGCAGTCCGCATGAAGATTACCTGGGAAAAACTTCCAGAAAGCATGAAGCGCTTTGCAAAAAGGTAACTTGTGGTGATTCCAGTGTTTTTCATTTTATGTGGAATGCTTTAAAAAGCAAGTATTAACATTATTTCATTTTAATTTTCCCACACAGAACTTAAAATAACCATAATCTTATTGCATTGCCAGGCTCTCTGACTACCTTTCCCGATACACAAAGAAATTTGGAATAACCCAGGCAAAGGTCCAAAATGTTCGCAATGAGATCAAACTGTGTGTGACTGCTGCTTCTGAGAAGACCCTCAATGTTGTTCTGAAGACACCACAGGTATGTTTTTTTGTCCATGATTTACACACAGAAAATCATACTTTGTTTGTAAATACACTCTTCATAACCATTTTAATTTTTACAGAGGACATTTTACAAACTTGGAGTTGTTATCCCTGTTTCTATGCCAATCAATGAGCTGGGACCATACCAGAACAACTCGTCTGACCAGCTCATCTACATGCTCACCAAAGCTAGTGCAGGTGAAAACATTTACTTAAAGGAAGTGGTTTCATGAAACAGTTTTAGCAATCAGTAAACAGTTAGCATACCGATCCATTTTTTCCTTTCATTTCAGCTGAGTGTTCCATGGTCAATGATACGCTGACCACATTCAACCAGAGGAACCACAGCCTTGAGTTGCCCCACTCTTGCTTCCAGGTCATGGCTCAGGATTGCACCGAAGAACTTAAATTTATTGTTATGCTGAAGAGGGATGATTTAAAGAAGGAGAACTTGATCCATGTCAAGATCGGCAACATGTAAGAACAAGTATTTATAAGTAAATTGTAGAAACTGTACCCAGAAAACCTAAAACAAAACAAGAAAATAACTTCCATACATGTATTTCTATTTTTTTCCAACAGTGAAGTGGAGATGTACCGCAAGGGCAGTGCTATCAAAGTCATGGTTGAGGGTGTAGAACGCCAACTGCCATATGATCACCCCAATGGTTTTTTATTCTATTAATTCAAATTCAATTCATTTTTATCATGCTCAAATTCGTCAAATTGCTTAAAATGAAAAAATCACATGTTTAAAATTTTCCTTCATTTTAGTTAAATTCCAAATCAGGAAGAGCTCTGAGGGCGTTGCTCTCACTGCTCCCGATTTTGGTCTCCAGAAGGTCTACTTTGATCTGACAACAGTAAAGGTGATTGCAGAAATCCAACAACTATCTTTTAGATTTAGATCTTTAACATCCAAGTTGTTAATGGGTCAAACACTGAATTTTTCCAGGTTCAAATTGTGGACTGGATGAGAAGTAAGACTTGTGGACTCTGTGGAACTGCTGATGATGAAACCAGACAGGAGTTTCTGACACCCAACAAACGCCTGGCCGAGAACGCAGTCAGCTTTGCTCATAGCTGGATTCTGTCCGGACAAAGCTGCCATGATGCCTCTGGTAATGCAGCACTTGCCTGAACCTTTGAAATTGGAAGAATATCTCATGAGTAATATCAATGATTGCTGCTGTAGGTAAAATATGTATTGTTAAAATCAATTTCCCCTTTTTTCAGAGTGTTACATTAAACTTGAATCTGTGAAGCTTGAGAAGCAGCTGGACGTCCACGGCCAAAAGTCCAAATGCTACTCTGTTGAAACTGTGCCGCGCTGCTTGCCCGGCTGTGTGCCAGTGAGAACAACCCCCGTCAATGTTCCCTTCCACTGCGTGCCCGCTAGTGAGTCATTATTCTAAAACAATAAAACAATAATGTCTTATATTAAGCAGTGCCTAATTGCTTCACGCCCTTCATTTTTTGCAGCGTCTAACCTGAACCGCTCCGAGGGTCTAAGCAGCATCTTTGAGAAGAGCGCTGACATCAGAGGAACAGCCGACGCCCACCTGGCCTGCAATTGCAATGCTAGATGCGCATAATCTCATTCACTTCAGTTTGATGACATTATACCACTTTTAATCCTAATTACCATGTTCAACTGTTCATTTAAAGATTTGCACAACCATCTTTTAACTATCTTGTAAATTATTTACAATGGCAGTTACAAAATGTCAATAAAGCAAAATGAAAAATCATTCATACCAAGAGTCGTTTTGTATTTTTTACTCATGTTGAAAGAAAACATTTGGGTGTTAAGCTTGTCAATGTTACACTAAGTACGTTTCCTTAGCAACCACAAATCTTCTAATTGTGGGTATCAACAGGTCTTAAAACGCTTACGTCAAGAACAATATGACTTCTGACAGTCATAAATTCCGAAAAGTGACGACCTCTATCTTCTCCCTATTTACTTTTAAGTCTCCGGAATATCTCATTACAGAAAATTACTACTGTTGGAAATACTTAAGCTCATGAAAGAAACAATAACATGACAAGAAAACTATTTTGAATCCTTCTTTAGTTTTAAAATTTGATGGAAGACGCAAAGAATGACTGGTAAGTTAAGGCAATATAAAGTCTGTGTGCAAGAAACTCGCCAAATGGGGTTAGATTTCGGCTGTGGCGGGTACAGCACTCACTCTTACAAGCCACTTTAGCGGGTGCAATTCGGTTTTTGGTATGGTTTTGCGTTTGAGATAGTATGTCCCTCCTGTGTTGCCGTAGAGGCAAAAGGGTGGTCGAGGGGTGAAGACCGCTATTAACAGCAGGGCTGTGCCAGTGGCAAGCAATAGCAAGTCTAAGGCAACTTCATGGCAGGCAGTGGCAAGTGCTACTCTTTTTGTCTTTGTCTAAATCAGTTGCATCTCAGTGAGGGAGGAACTTAGCCTGGATTTTCCCATGCTGCCTTTTACGCGCGATTTATTTCGCGCTGCCTTGGATACCATGGAGCAAACTTGCCCATAAGATAGGGAACCAATCACAGAGCGGGGAAGGTGCAGCAAGACGATGCCGTTGAATATGCGCTGGCAGGATCTTGTTGATTGCCCTGACTCCTGTGCGACTGTCACCCCTAACAACGCTAACCTCTAAATATATATAGCAGGGGTCCCCAAACTACAGCCCACCGGCAAATTTCCGCGGACTTTATGCACCCGTATCCGCGGAGGTGCTACTGACAAGTAGCTAACTGTAAAATGAATCACAATACAATACTGTGAAAAGAATCACAGTTATTGTCAAGTGCCTCACTTTTGTGAGATTTTACAACACATATTTTACAACACACGTATGTACGTGTGTCAGCCATTAGGTCTATGTATACTATAAAAGCAAAATATAGAATTAATACCAGTTGTATACAGGTAAAGAGCCTAAATCCCATCCTAGACTGCAGTAACAGGTTTATTCAATCTGTGGTTCCATCTGTTGATGGTCCTTCTTGAATTGATGTCAGAGGTCCCTGATCAGCAATAAAATGTCATCTGTGTACATTTTGTGTTCTTCTTTTCCTTGTGCGACCCTAAGGCCAGAGGTTCCAAGAATATTGTGAAGAGTAACGGACTATGAAGGTCTCCTTGTTTGGTTCCTCTCATTAGGTTAAATTGAGGTAATATTATACCGGTTGTTATCTCTGATGCTCAAGAATCTACTGTGAGATGTAAGTTTCTGTTTGTGTGTCTGTTATATCCTTTTTACTTGTAGAATAGATGTTGTGATCAGGAAATATTGATGGGACCATATAAGGCAGACAATGTGAACTTGGGAATGGAAAACTACAGGAAGAGTGAAGACAAATCATTATCTGACATAAAGCACCTGTAACGAAAGGGAGAGCTGGTTTGAACTGGCTTTCAAGGGCAAGAGGAGGTTGTAAAAGAGATCAGAGTCAAGCAGCAGACAGAATCTGGGAGGGATCGCTTTTGAAGCGAGTTTCAGGTCTCCAGGTTTACCTGTGGAGAAATAAATTCAACTCAATTTATTTTATTTTGTATAGCCCATAATTACAAATTTGCCTCAGAATTCCTCATGTACTCATTTTCTTCTAAATAAACATTTTTTTACTTTAATTGAGTGACGTATCGGATTCTTCCCATCAACCAACTCGGAGGGATAGGAAATCCTGACACCAACCATTTAATAAAAGCTTCAACAAACCCAAAAATGTTCTACATGAAAAGCCCCAGTCTACTCTACCAAATGCCTTTTGAACATCCAAAGAGAAGGCAGCTATTGGAATGGTTTGCACAAAAAGAGATGTTTAATCAATTTGCTACCTTTAGCAAGATCATAAAGAATATACAAATCCTTAAACATAAGCCATACACAAGTAGCCAAGTACAGACAGGAGTTTAATGACTCAATTCAGCTGAAGAGGGACACAGTGTTCCTTCTCCCTTAGAGGAGCGAGGAGGTATGACAAAGCGTTCTTGGTGGAAAGAGAAACCTTAATACACATCAGACTTTGTGTTGTCTAATCAGAAGGACACTCTTGCACAATTTAACTTGAGCATGAAAACAGATAGACTATCATAGACTACCATAGACAATCATGTTTTGTAGAAGAAAAAAAAAAGAAAAGACAACAAATGGATCAATAAAAGAACACACAGGATCCAGCTGTAAAAACATGATGCCACCTCGTGGACTAGTTTAGGTCACAGAGTTCCAGAAGAGAGGTTGCAGAGTTTCTAAGAGACTCACAGTGTTCATCAGATCAATTCTCCCCCAACAATGACGAGAGGGAATTTGTCTTGCTAACTTTCAGCGATGACGCAAATCAGGAAGGCACACTTCTAATACACACATACAACCATGTTTTGCCATGTCATTGTTGTCAACCCTGAGAAGAGGAAAGAAATCCATTCAGGGTAAGATGGAGTTCAAGAAGACAGGGAAACTGATTCACAGAAAATCTGTTGTCACATTCATTAAAACCTTCTGGGGTTGGAGTGAGGAATTAAGAAGCCACATCACAACACCTCACAGCAGGGGGAGAGAAGAGGGACAACCCAAACTGTAACCAGATGTTTTGTTAATATTTTAAAGGAACACAGAATTGTGCTCTGTTCAGTTCATTGGGTAAAATATCAATAAAAATCAATCAAATATTGCTTATTAATTTGCCTCAATTATGCAGTTCCAAATTTGCTCTTTCCCTTGGCTTTGGATCAATGATCGTAACTAATGTAAAGTAGATCTCATAGACAGGGTTTTGCAACACGTTATCGCTAATTACAAAGATTGAATGATATGTATTCACTTTAATAAAAGAAGAAAATATAATTAATATTGTGATATTTAATCTGAAGTCTAGAGTTTCAGGTCATAACACACTGACATTTTAATGAAAGATTTGAATGGTGACATGTTTATGCAACAGTAACCATTCAATAATTGTATTTTCATCATATTTCTTTTGCAAAGTTTCTTATAATAATAGAAGGATTTTAGTCATTAGATAATTTATAAATGTAGGTTTTAAACTGAAGTTGTCAGATAATAAGTGACACAAAAACATAATATAAATAACATTTTACGATTTGTATTGTTAGTCAAAACATGTATGGAAAAATATATATAAATGTGTTAACTGTAACAATGTTTGTTTTTGTCAAAACGGGTTGCACTGGGAAAGAGAGCAAAACTATAGATTTTGGACATCAGGCTGTTTGTGCTACGATCGGTTGTTGTCTTAACGGTCAGGTTAAGACAACTTGCCTGACATTTTTAATTTGTGTCATACTCTGTTTGTCTAATCTGTATAGTCAGAGCAAGGTAACATCAACAGCAGTGAAGGCAGATACTTAGTTAATGATTCATTTAGAGCGGCAAAACCTGGCTTTAAAAGGAGACCTCTTCCTGTAGAACTTCACATCCAAAAGCCATGAGGGTGATTCTGCTGGCTCTCACGGTAGCCCTTGCGGGTGAGTATTTCTTTATGCATTTAAAAAAATCAACTGAGACCTGAATTGAATTGAATATCTCAAAATTTAGACGATTAGCTACTGCTGCTGCACTTGTTGACAATACAATGCAGAGAAATAGACATTGAGTTCTTCAGGTTTACCAACTGTCTTTCCAGTTAATTACAATCTGTCCAAATAGATGATTTATAAAGAATACAATTTACATTTTTCCCCACGTATCTTGTTTGTTGACCAAAAGAACCACCAAAATAACTTTAATGTTTCTTTTTTACAGCGTGTCACCAAACCAATTTGGGTAAGTTGTTATTCTGTTACATTAACAATTGGTGCATGGATATAAAATGTTTCTAACTTCAAAATTGTAATGATGGAAATTTCCGTTCTGCTTTCTTCTCTATTATTTCAGCTCCCCAATTTGCCAAAGATAAAACCTATGTCTACAAATATGAGGCATTTGTCATGGGCGGCCTACCCGAAGAGGGTCTGGCACGGACTGGAGTGAAACTACTGAGCAAAGTTTGGATCAGTGCAGAGGCTGACAACACCTACACGCTGAAGGTGAGGACCATTTAAATGTTTTAGCTAATTTCTGAGTAAAATTGAACTAGAATTTATGAACAAACAAGTGTTTCATTTACTCAAAGTGTCATGTTCCTTACAGCTTGTGGACCCAGAAATCTTGGAGTACAGTGGCTTCTGGCCCAAAGATGATTTCTCTCCAGCTACCAAGATAACTTCTGCCCTAGCTGATCAGCTCACGACACCCATCAAGTTTGAATATTCCAACGGCGTTGTCGGAAAAGTATTCGCTCCAGCTGGCGTCTCTGAAACTGTGCTGAATATCTACAGAGGAGTCCTTAACATCTTCCAGCTGAACATCAAGAAGACTCAAAATGTCTATGAGCTGCAAGAGGTAAAAATAACTACTTTTCATTGAGTTCTCCTCACTAACTGCCGCAATACTTGGACTGACAAACTGTTTTTATGTGAACTAGCCTGGAACACAGGGTGTGTGCAAGACCCACTATCTCCTCAGTGAGGACGCAAAGGATGAGCTTATCCTGTTGACCAAGTCTAAGGACCTGAACAAATGCCAAAAGAGAATCATGAAGGACATCGGTTTGACTTACACAGAAAGATGTGTTGAGTGTGAGGCTGTAAGTGAAATTCCCCTCTCACTTCATAACTTCTAATACAGTTTACTTCTTGACACCGCTAAAGTGGTAATATTGTGTCTTCTCATTACAGAGAGGAAACAACCTGAAGGCAGCCGCTGTTTCCAACTACGTCATCAAGGAAACAGCCAATGGAGCTCTGCTGTTGAATGCATCTGGTATTGAGATCATACAGTTTTCCCCTCTCAACCTCTTGAACGGTGCTGCCCAGATGGAGTCTAGGTGAGTTGTTTCAATTAAAAAGAAGTGTGCAATACTAGTGTCATCAGCAGTATTCTCAGGACACAGAAGGGTGCAGATCGATAGTATTTGTGTTCATTTGCAGGCAAAACCTGACCTACCTGGAGACTAAGGGAACCCCATCGGCGGCCATAAGCGCTGAATATCTTCACCGCGGATCCGTGCAGTACGAGTTTGGCACCGAGCTTCTCCAGACACCCATCCAGCTTCTGAGAATCACTAATGTCGAGGCTCAGGTACTTTATAAGATGATCCCCCAGAATTTCTTTTTAATTCATCTTGTAGCGACAAACTCTAAGTTAAGAGACATTTTTTCTGGCAGGTTATTGAGATTCTCAACCACTTGGTGACCTTCAATGTGGCAAAGATCCACGAAGATGCCCCTCTAAAGTTCCTTGAGCTTATCCAGCTGCTGCGTGTGGCAAGAATTGAGAGTATCAAAGCCATCTGGGATCAGTTCAAAGACAAAGCCGATCACAGGTAATTGTGACTTTTAAAAGCCATAAAAAAAAAGTTCTATTAATGGAAATATTTATAATATTTATTTTTCCCAGGCACTGGATCCTGAACGTTATCCCCGCCATCGGTACTTCTGCTGCTCTGAAGTTCATTAAGGAGAAGTTCCTCGCTGATGAGCTGACTCTTGCAGAATCTACTCACGCACTGATAGCATCTATTCACATGGTGAAAGCTGACCTCGAGGCCATCCAGCTGTTACAGGCAAGTCAGCGTCCTTTTTCCCTTTTTTTAGAGGTTGTAAAATTGGGATGCAGTATCATCAATTCACAATTTCTTTTAACCTTTTTCAGAGCATGGTTACGGAAAAAAAGATTCAAGAAAATCTAATTCTGCGTGAGGTTGTCATGCTGGGATACGGCACCTTGGTTTCTAAATACTGTGTAGAGAACCCAGCCTGCCCCGCTGAGCTTGTGAGGGTATGTATCGTTTTTTTGTAAGGGATTATATATATTAAATTTAGTTATAACATCAAACACGTTTTACCTTATTGTTTTTCTGTCCATTTCACAGCCCGTCCACGAACTGGCTGTCCAGGCTAACAAGACCGACGTTGAGGGGCTCATTATGTCTCTGAAAGTACTGGGAAATGCTGGACATCCTTCCAGCCTGAAGCCAATCACAAAGTACCTGCCTGGCATTGGAAGTGCTGCTGCTGATCTGCCACTCAGAGCTCACATTGAGGCTGTTCAGGCCATGAGGAACATTGCTAAGAGGGAACCCAAGATGGTGAGACTACACGGTCCTATTCATTGTATAATGAAGAATGAATGGATAGATTCAAAGCAATTTTATTTACGCGCAATCTTTGTCAATCAGATCCAGGATATCGCTCTTCAGCTGTTTATGGACAAGGCTCTCCACCCAGAAGTCCGTATGGTTGCTGCTATTGTGTTGTTTGAAACCAAGCTGCCCATGGGAATAGTGATTACTCTTGCCAATAACCTCTTGACTGAGAAAAGCCTGCAGGTTTCTAGCTTTGTCTACTCTTACATGAAGTCTATGACCAGAAACACTGCACCTGACATGGCCTCTGTGTAAGAATCATCAAATCTTGCATTGTTCTACCTTTTTTGCAATTTGAACATGTTAGCATCCATATTCACTTATGTTGTGATTTCCTACTTTCAGTGCTTCTGCCTGTAATGTTGCTCTGAGGATCCTTAGTCCCAAGTTCAACAGACTCAGCTATCGCTTCAGCAGATTTGTCTATGGTGATATCTACCGCGGTAAGAGCAGAATAGGATCATTTATCAACAGAGATTTCGGGATTCAAATATGTTCATATATATCTTCTTGTATTTTGCCCTGCAGACCCCTGGATGATGGGAGCTGCTGCCAGCGCCTTCTATATTAACGATGCTGCAACTGTTTTGCCAAGATCCATCGTGGCCAAAGCTCGTTCCTACCTGGCAGGAGCTTATGCCGATGTTGTTGAGGTAATCATGTCTGACATAGCAAGCTTGAACACTAAATGGCTTTTATTTTTTCATATAAATACATGCATTTATTACATCTTGGGCATCTTCCGTCCACTGTTTTACCCCTTTGCGCAAAATACTGCTTAAAATTATAGTAGCAAAAATAAATAAATAAATTCAATAAATGTCACAAGCTGCATTAATTTTGTTTTCAAATAGGAATCATTTTAAAAGTACTCTTTTTCAGCTTGGAGTAAGAACCGAGGGAATGCAGGAGGCCATGCTGAAAATCCAAGAGGTTCCTGAGGATGCTGACAGGATCACCAAGATGAGACAAGTTATGAAAGCTGTGAGTTTTACCGGATCACTGTTAAAGATATCATGTGATGTGATCAAAGCACATTTTCATTTTCATAAAGTTGAATGCTGTATTGTAAATTCTTTTCTTCTTTGCACAGCTTTCTGAGTGGAGGGCTACTCCTTCCAGCGAGCCCATGGCCTCCGTTTACGTTAAGGTCTTCGGACAGGAAGTTGCCTTTGCCAACGTTGACAAAGCCGTTATCAATCAGCTTATTCAGGTACACCATTATCCTTTTCAGCTTTACTGTAAGTTAATTACAAGTAGCACATGTAATATGGACCAAATATTTGATGTCTTATGTGAGAATATGTGTTTAAAGCTTGCCAGTGGATCAGCAATGAAAACCTACGGCAGAGAGTCTTTGGATGCTCTGCTGGCGGGAGTCACATTGCAGTACGCTAAACCGTTGCTGTTGGCTGAGGTCCGTCGCATCATTCCCACCAGCGTTGGTCTGCCCATGGAGCTCAGTTTGTACAGTGCTGCTGTGGCTGGTGCATCTGCTGAATGTAAGTTGCATTTGTGCAGCTCAACTGTCCCTGATTTGAAAACATTCCAAACCATTAAAACCAATGCTATAAATGTGTTTTTACAGTCAAGGCAACCGTGTCACCCCCACTGCCTGCTGACTATCAGGTTGCCCAGCTCCTGAAGTCTGACATAAGCATGACGACTACCATTAGTCCCAGGTAATACACTTTTATATATTGTATTAACTTAAAATAAACAGGTTCTTCTCTTCAGCTTAACTAGCAAAAATAATGTATTCCAATAGATCACCCTTAAAATTGATGTTTTGTGTCCTTTTCAGTGTTTCCACACATGTGTATGCGGTTATGGGAGTGAATACTGCTTTCATCCAGGCTGTTCTCCTTTCAAGAGCCAAAGTTGACACAAATATTCCTGCAAAGATAGAAGCAAGAATCGACATAATTAAGGGCAACTTCAAGCTTCAGCTTGTTCCTCTTAAGGATGTCAGTAAAATTGCATCTGCACGGTATGTACTGGTCAACCGGTAACATGAATCAACCAGTTGGTTTGACATTTTTGTACCCTCAAATTATTTTATCCTCCTACAGTGTTGAGACTTTTGCCATTGCAAGAAATGTGGAAGACCTCGCTGCTGCCAAAATTACACCAATGGTTCCATCTGCACTATCAAGGGAGACCTTCTCCTCAAAAATTTCAAGGATGGCATCCTCTCTGGCTAGTAGCATTGTGAGTTGGATTCCCTGAAGACCATTTTCAACACAAGCATTTACCCGTTTTCAAATTCATGTCATGACCTCTGTTGTTGTTTTACAGTCGGCATCATCTGAAGAACTTCAAGGTGACGCTCAAAGCAAACTGAGGCCCAAGGCCATCCAGAAGAGAATGTGTGCTGAATGCCCTACCTTCGGTATCAAGTTGTGCTCTGAACTTGAATCTCGCAACGCCACGTTCATTAAAGACTGCCCCCTGTACAACATGATTGGAGAACACAGCTTCTTGGTTGAAATTTCACCAGGCAAGTGAAAGGATGATGTTGCAGCTTCTGTGGCTGATCAACAATAAATCCAGGTTGTTCCAATACACATTCAACAACAGAAAGGAAACAAAGAAAACAAAGTTAATAAGTAAGTCAGTTATTTTGTTATTAATTGCTTAAAAGTAACATCTCTGTTGATCAATTTGGTTGCAGCTGCCGGACCAGCCATCGATATGATTGAACTTGAGATTCAAGTTGGAGAACAGGCAGCAGAGAAGATCATCAAAGTTATTAACATGAGTGAAGAAGACGAACCTCTGTCCAACGTCCTGTTGAAACTCAAGAAAATCCTGGCACCTGGTCTGAAGAACAGAACATCATCTTCTTCCAGCTCCAGCAGCTCTAACACTTCCAGGAAATCCTTTTCGTTATCATCCAAGTCTTCCTCCAGCTCCTCTTCTAGCCACAGGGGCAAGCTGTCCTCTTCCAGCAGCAGTTCTTCGAACTCCAGCTCCTCCAGCTCCTCCAGCTCCTCCAGCTCCTCCAGCTCATCTAGCTCTTCCAGCTCCTCCAGCTCCTCTAGCTCCTCTAGCTCCTCCAGCTTCTCCACATCCAGGATCGCCTACAGGACTAAGGTGATTCATCTTTACCTCCAAAAGACAGACTGAAACCCAGTGGAATCCAAAACGTTTTAGAATTAATCTAATATTTTTTTCTATTGCAGCAACAACTAAACGCAATGAACTTTACCAAGAACCACATCCACCAGGTAATCATCAGATTGATGACACGTCCACTTTGCTCATGATATGTTAAGCAGGCTAAATTTGTGGTTTCTTTGTTTGCAGCATGACCTTTCCAGGCAACGTGACAACAGCACAAGCAGTGCGTACAGCTTTGAGACCATCTACAATACGGTATATCAAGTTTTTTACAGACTTTTGTATTTGGTGGAAAAACATTATAAAACGTCATCGTCATCAATTTCTGCTTTTTCCTTTAAAGACCAAGTACCTTTCTGATACCGTCAATCCTGCTGTGACCATTCTACTACGTGCTGTGAGAGCCGACCACCAGGTTCAGGGATACCAGGTCGCAGCTTATCTTGACAGAGCTAACAAGAGAGTGCAGATTGTCGTTGCTAGCCTGGAAGAGAATAACTACTGGAGAATCTGTGCCGATGGTGTGAAGCTCAGCGACCACAAAATAATGGTAAAAAACTTGTGATGTAAAATAGGTAAAGATACATCTGATACTTGAGATTTTAACTTTTATTAATATGTATTGCAGGCTAAACTTGGCTGGGGGCTTCAGTGCAAAGAATACGAGACTGAGTTCACAGCTGAGACTGGCCGTATTGGGAATGACGCTGCAGTCCGCATGAAGATTACCTGGGAAAAACTTCCAGAGAGCCTGAAGCGCTTCGCAAAAAGGTAACTTGTGGAATGTGCAATGTTGTCCTATAAAAAACGGCCAAATAAAGTAATTCATTTCGCAATACGCTAAGTACTATGTATATTGAAAATGCAACATTTGTGTCACTATTATCAGGCGTTGTGAATGCAGAAATTTGTGTCTACATTACTTTCCTTAGGCATTATTTCATTTTATCTTCTGACATGCGTATTTACTACACGTTTGTTTTCGGATTTTAAATAACCTTAGTCTTATTGCATTGTTAGGCTCTCTAACCTCCTTTCCCGCTACACAACGAAATTTGGAATAACCCAGGCAAAGGTCCAAAATGTTCGCAATGAGATCAAACTGTCTGTGGCTGCTGCTTCTGAGAAGACCCTCAATGTTGTTCTGAAGACACCACAGGTACGTCTTTTTTGCCCATGATTTACACTCAGAAAAACTCTGCTTCATACTTTGTCACACAGTTTGCAAATGCACTCTTTATAACCATTTTTCGCTATTGCAGAGAACATTTTACAAACTTGGAGTTGTTATCCCTGTTTCTATGCCAATCGGTGAGCTGGGACCATACCAGAACAACTCGTCCAACCAGTTCATCTACATGCTCACCAAAGCTAGTGCAGGTGAAAACATTTAAAGGAATTGGTTTTCATGAAACAGTTTCAGCAATCACAGTTATCATACCGATCCATTTTTTCCTTTCATTTCAGCTGAGTGTTCCATGGTCAATGATACACTGACCACATTCAACCAGAGGAACCACAGCCTCGAGATGCCCCACTCTTGCTTCCAGGTCATGGCTCAGGATTGCACCGAAGAACTTAAATTTATGGTTCTACTGAAGAGGGATGATTTAAAGAAAGAGAACTCTATCCATGTCAAGATCAGCAACATGTAAGAACAAGTATTTATAAGTAAATTGTAGAAACTGTACCCAGAAAACCTAAAACAAAACAAGAAAATAACTTCCATACATGTATTTCTATTGTTTTCCAACAGTGAAGTGGAGATGTACCGCAAGGACAGTGCTATCAAAGTCATGGTTGAGGGTGTAGAACGCCAACTGCCATATGATCACCCCAAAGGTTTTTTATTCTATTAATTCAAATTCAATTCATTTTTATTGTGCTCAAATTCGTCAAATTGCTTAAAATGAAAAAATCACATGTTTAAAATTTTCCTTCATTTTAGTTAAATTCCAAATCAGGAAGAGCTCTGAGGGCGTTGCTCTCACTGCTCCCGATTTTGGTCTCCAGAAGGTCTACTTTGATCTGACAACAGTAAAGGTGATTGCAGAAATCCAACAACTATCTTTTAGATTTAGATCTTTAACATCCAAGTTGTTAATGGGTCAAACACTGAATTTTTCCAGGTTCAAATTGTGGACTGGATGAGAAGTAAGACTTGTGGACTCTGTGGAACTGCTGATGATGAAACCAGACAGGAGTTTCTGACACCCAACAAACGCCTGGCCGAGAACGCAGTCAGCTTTGCTCATAGCTGGATTCTGTCCGGACAAAGCTGCCATGATGCCTCTGGTAATGCAGCACTTGCTTCAACCTTTGAAATTGTATAAAATGAATAATATCAATGAACTACTTCAACAGATTGCTGCTGTAGGTAAGATATGTATAGTTAAAAGCAATTTCCCCTTTTTTCAGAGTGTTACGTTAAACTTGAATCTGTAAAGCTTGAGAAGCAGCTGGACGTCCACGGCCAAAAGTCCAAATGCTACTCTGTTGAAGCTGTGCCGCGCTGCTTGCCCGGCTGTGTGCCAGTGAGAACAACCCCCGTCAATGTTGCCTTCCACTGCGTGCCCGCTAGTGAGTCATTATTCTAAAACAATAAAACAATAATGTCTTATATTAAGCAGTGCCTAATTGCTTTACTTCCTCCATTTTTTGCAGCGTCTAACCTGAACCGCTCCGAGGGTCTAAACAGCATCTTTGAGAAGAGCGCTGACATCAGAGGAACAGCCGACGCCCACCTGGCCTGCTCTTGCATTACTAAATGCGCATAATCTCACTGACTTCATTCTGATGAGATTATACCATTTTTATTCCTAATAACCTTTTTCAACTGTTCATTTAAACATTGCAGAACCATCTTTTGACTTTCTTGTAAATTATTTACAATGCCAGTTACAAAATGTCAATAAAGCAAAATGAAAATCACTCATAACAATAGTTGTTTGTCTTTTTTACTTATGCTGAAATAAAACGCTTTGGATTAAATCCAATTAACCAACTATCACAGTAAACACACTGTGCCGGAGTGACTACTGGCACCTCTAAGGCAGAGGTCCCCAACCACCGGTCCGTGGGCCATTTGGTATCGTGCCGCATTATGGCATTTTTCTAAATTTCCCTTTTATTTTCTGAAAAATGTTTTATTTGAAACCTCTCCTAACTACATACACTAGTCCCTCTTTACTTATTTCCCAAAGCGTCACTCAGCATTTTTTAAATGTTTACAAAAGTCCACTACTCGCTGCACACAGCAGTTCCACCTATCGGAGGACAGAGAGCCTGCAACTATATTCTCCCCAGTCGGCCGGTTATTTCGTTTTGTTTTTCCGCCACACCGCCACAAGACCGGGCCGCGAAATGTTGTCTGACTTAAAGTGTGGGGTGTCCGGTCTGTTTTTGATAGTCTGTAATACAGTTTAATCGAAATGCAGGCCCAATAAGAGAAAACCCTTCTTTTGTTTCGTAATTTGAGGAGAGAAGGACGTTTTTTTCATTTTATTTTGGGAAATGATAACAGTAATCAAAGAAATCAATTTCAAAATACAGACTTCTACCAAACAGCTGGGATGCTAAGTTATGGTAAAAGTACAAAAATATGCATAAATACCAAAACAATCAAATGTGTCAAATAAAATTCTAAAAAACTGGAAGTAATTCACATTCGAGATATTTGGTGACATCCCATTTACTTCTCAGTCAAAAAATTAGGGGAACAATTCAAAGCATTGAAATACACAAAAACAACATGTGCTATTTTAGAACCACACCGTTTACATGAAAGGATGTATCACTATAACACTGTCTTTTTTACAGAGAAGACCCTACTATCCTCCTATGATTTTAGCATTTATAATACAAAATTATCTTCATATCTACAACAATGAGTGATTTTATAAAGTACATTTTTAAAGAATTTATTTGACTTGTTTTCATTATTTGAGTTTTTTGTACCATGTGACATAACTCTGGCCAGTAAAATCTGTGATGTAGTATGTTGAATATGATCCATTTGACTATGGTGAAATTGTCTTGCTAACTTCCTGTGATGAAGCAAGTTAAGAAGGCACACTTCTTAAAGACAACCCATAGCAAACTGGAGAGCCAACAGCTAAAGGGATAAAGTGGAAATACTATTAATTTATCTATAATATAAGCTTTCTCTTTCATTTAATGGTTTGCTATGTCTTTGTTGTCAACCCTGAGAAAGGGAAAAGAAATCTAACCAGAGCAAAATGGAGAAGAAACTGATCCACAGAAAATCCAGCAGCTGTGAATCCCCCTGTTCTCACATTCATTAACCCTTTCTGGGCTTTGAGTGACGCCCACCTGACCTCACAGTGTCACCCACACTGTAACCACATGTTTGTTAATAATTTAAACTTAAAGTAACACGTCTCAGAATGGTGCTCTGTTCAGTTCAGTATAATCCAGTTTATCAAGTTGTCTCAACTGTGCAGTTTCAGATTTGCTCGATCTTTTTGCTTTGAATTAATGTTAACATGTAAAATACATCTCATAGGCAGGATTCTGCAACACATTATGGTTTCTTACATAGATTGAATGATATTTGTCCACTGTAGTAAAAGAGGAAAGAATATGATCTATATATACTATGACACTTAACCTTCAGACACATAGCGTCTGTGGCAAGATAAATTAATTAATGATGGTAGTAACCAATTAAATATAGCGATACAATTGTGACTTGGTCCGCCCACTTGCTGTCAAAAAGAAAAATCACTGTGATGAGCGACCAGTTGTCGTGCAGGGACAGGGACGCTTCTCGTAGTTCAAATTACATTAACATTTAGAGAACATTCTGCAGTTAAAAAACTGTGGAGCACAAAAACCCCTACTAAGATGTCACGATGCCACTGGTCACCATGACCACAACAAATAAGGCAAACCGCCATAGTGGACTTTGAAAGTGCATTTCGACAATATCAAGAGGTGCGTCCCAAATTTACAAAACATAAGTAATAATACTTTTATTAATGTGACCACATAGATTCAAAAGCTCTTAAGTGAATATGGCAAAATAGAGCCAGCAACTACATTAGATTATATTTAATGTGAAGCGTGACAAAAATCAACTGCGCCTTTCTCTTTTTACTCATTTCCTCTTATTTTCAAATAGTAGAGAAACAAGTTAATCTTTTATCATTGACTTGGCAAATCTGAGGATGACAAGGTCAGGTGGACCTAACCTTTTATCCACTGATACCTGCCCTGTAACAACTGAAACAAACATGACATCCTTGTTTGACTTAGTCCTGAGACATTTCCATTTAAAAGGCTGCCTCTGACTACATTTACAACCTACAACAGCAATGAGAGGGCTTGTGCTCGCCTTGACTCTGGCCTTAGTGGGTAAGTATCATTTTTGCTTTTCTGCAAACTAAATCTTAATGAATTTAGTTTTTCTCATAAACGACTAGATGTTTCTTATTTGAATACCTTTAAGTAATGCATTTGAAATGAACTGAACTTAAAGTTAAATCTTGTTTATTGCTGTGGTCCCCAACCTTTTTCGACTCACGCAGCATTTTCATATTAGACAATATTTTGCGGACCGGTTTTTAAGGTGTGGCAAATGAACACAACGAAATAACCGGGCGACAGGGAGGGGGCGGTGGTAGTCCTGTGTTCTCTGTGCGCTGGTGGGCGGAACCTCCTCACGCAGCGAGTGGACAACTGTAAAGTCAAACTGTTTGAAGACAAATATAGCTTTGTTTTTAGTAATCTTTCCCCGACCGCAGGTCAGCCATGTTAGATTGTGTGCATTTCTATTTATTTACACAGCAACAACTTTAGGGAGACCAAAACCCCATTAAACATGGCACCCATTTTGAAACTAATAATTATTTATATTTTATATGGAAATTTGTTTCATTACCACTGATATATACAGTAGAAAAAATGTTACATTCAGTTTAAAACTGGACTTGAAAGTTTCACCGTTTACTTGCTGGATTGTAAATTCTTTCTTAATGTTATTTCAGCTGGCCACTCTCAGAGCTTGGGTAAGTTCAGTATTTTGTAATAACCTAAAATTACATCTCTATTTAATAAAATATAGGGAAATCCATAAATTATTGCAGCATTTACAACAACTTAACTAACATAAAAGGGACTTAATCGGGCAAAGACAATCTAATTACATATATGGTTTAAAGGATTGAATTATAATTGACTTATAATTGAATAAATCATTTAATTTAAGAATACTTAATAAATTAAATTGTTCTTACAGCTCCTCGTTTTGATGCCGGTAAAACGTATGTGTACAAGTATGAGGCACTCCTCCTGGGAGGTCTGCCGGAGAAAGGTCTGGCAAGAGCCGGACTCAAAGTCATTAGCAAAGTTCTCATCAGTTTTGCAGACCAAAATATACACATGCTGAAGGTAAATATCAAAACCAGCTGAAAGCAACAATCTTCTCACTTTTGAAATGCAAACTGCCTGTGGCGGCTCCGCCCAGCCCCAGCACCCTGAAGATGCCAGCTGGAGGCAATCAACCTCCAGCTGGACTAACGAGGTGGCCTCTCCCATGGTTTAAAAGGGAAACACAAGAGAGGCACCTCGTTAGTCCAGCTGGAGGTCGATTGCCTCCAGCTGGCATCTTCGGGGTGCTGGGGCTGGGGCTGGGGCTGGGGCTGGGGCTGGGGCTGGGGCTGGGGCTGGGGCTGGGGCTGGGGCTGGGAGACGCCACACCGCCCTTTAATGAATCTTATTTTTACACCAGCTTTTGGAACCTGAGATCTACGAGTACAGCGGCTTCTGGCCCAAGGATCGTTTAATCCCAGCGACCAAACTGACGTCAGCCCTAGAAGCCCAGCTTTTGACCCCTATCAAGTTTGAATATGTCAATGGTACTGTTGGAAAGATTTTCGCCCCTGACGAAATTTCAACAATGGTGCTCAACATCCACAGAGGTATCATGAATGTCTTTCAGCTCAACATCAAGGAGACACACAATGTCTATGAGTTGCAAGAGGTTTGTCAAAGATACCTCAGTAATAAATTTGAATCCATTACAGGAAATGGAATATCCCTAGTAAATGCATGCTTTTCTCATCAGGCTGGAGTTCAGGGTGTGTGCAAAACTCTTTATGCCCTCAGTGAAGATGAACAGGCTGAACGCATTCTTTTGACAAAGACCAGGGATCTGAACCACTGTCAGGAGAAGGTTGTGAAGGACATAGGGTTGGCATACACAGAGAAATGTCCAAAGTGCCAGCAGGTAGGTTTGAACCTATTCTGTTGCATGCATACATCCTTAAAAATATAATATGGCATGTGACTAAGTAATTATGTGATTAATCTTCAAAGGATTCAAAGAACCTGAGAGGAGCTACAGCATACAACTACGTCTTGAAGCCGGCTGCTCATGGCCTCGTGATCCTGGAGGCAGCTGTTAATGAGTTGATCCAGTTTTCGCCATTCGCTGAGATTAATGGAGCTGCTCAGATGGAGACCAAGTATGTAAACAGATACTGGGAATTTATTAATGTAAAAAGTTTTGATTTTTTTTTTAAAAGCTGCAGATTAACCTTTTTGCAATACTTTCAAGGCAATCCTTGGTCTACTTTGGGACCCAGACAGTTTCCATTGTACCTATCGAGACTCAGTATGTTCATCGTGGATCTCTTAAGTACGAGTTTTCCACTGAGATTCTTCAGACACCAATTCAGCTCATCAAGATCACCAATGTACAAGCACAGGTAATGTCTCAGGCTGTTTTAACTGCTCATTGATGTCAGGGAATATATAAATCTTTATGATATTAAATTACGTTTCCTTCAATTATGTGGTCTTAGATTGGGAATGTTCTGAATTATCTGCTTGCTCACACTGTGGTGAGAGTCCACGAGGATGCCCCTCTGAAGTTTTTGGAACTCATCCAGCTCCTCCGTGTAGCCCAATTGAAAGACCTGGAAATGATTTGGAGCCAATACAGAACCCTACCTGCCTATAGGTGAGTCTAAGTAAAGATTTAAGAAAATATATGTATGCTGGTTTACTCACTTAATTTTCATATTTCAGGCAGTGGATTTTGGATACCATTCCCGCCATTGGAACCACTTCTGCTCTGAAATTTATTGAGGTTAAATACTTGGCAGATGACCTGACTGTTAGTGAGGCTGCTCAGGCGTTAGTTGCATCTGTTCACATGGTGACGGCAAGCACTGAGGCCATTAAGCTGGTTGAGGTGGGAAAACACAAAGCAAGTTACTTGTTTTGGTAAATAGAACTGAGGTTTGAACGGTGATGCATTTTTGCCCTCTTATAGGCCCTGGCAGGCAACAACAAGATAGTAGAAAACCCAGTTCTTCGTAAGATTGTTCTCCTCGGCTTTGGTACCATGGTTTCAAAATACTGTGTTGAGTTGGAAGTCTGTCCTGCTGAACTTATAAAGGTGATGTAACCATGTCATTTTAATATTATTTAAAAATCATTTGCAACATGTCTAGGTAAGAAAATTAGATGATAATGTCTAATGTTACACCAACAGCCCATCCAAGACCTTCTTGCTGTAGCTGTAGCTAAAGACGAGACCGAGGACATTATCCTTCTCCTAAAGGCTTTAGGTAATGCAGGTCATCCTTCCAGCCTTAAATCGATCATAAAGATACTCCCCATACATGGCACTCCAGCTGCATCTCTGCCCATGAGAGTCCATGCTGATGCCATCTTGGCCCTAAGAAACATTGCGAAGAAGGAGCCTAGAATGGTGATTCTCAACATCAATGGTCTTATTTAATTAATTATTTCTTAATTAATTAATGAAGTTCTTACTGATCTTGCTTTGTCCTATAAATTAGATCCAGGAATTGGCTCTTCAGCTCTACATGGACAAAGCTCTTCACCCAGAGCTTCGTATGCTTTCGTGTATTGTGCTGTTTGAGACAAGGCCTTCAATGGGTTTGGTGACAACTCTTGCCAACATTGTAAAGACGGAGAAGAATATGCAGGTAGCAAGCTTCACTTATTCTCACATGAAGTCCATGACCCGAAGCACCGCCGCTGTCCATGCATCAGTGTAAGAGCTGTCTTTTATCTAATTCATCAGTCCATCTCTGTATTGATGCTTACTCATCTATTCTCCCTTTTTCCAGTGCTTCAGCTTGCAAAGTCGCTGTCAAAATCTTGGGCCCAAAGCTTGACAGACTGAATTTACATTTCAGCAAAGCCATCCACATGGACATCTATAATGGTAAGACGCCGCGATCTGATCTAGTTTGCATTTCATTAAGTTTTAAGTTTGTTCTAGAACATCAGCTAGCTGCATCTCACCAAATATTCAGATCCCTTGATGCTTGGTGCTGCTGCCAGTGCTTTCTTCATCAATGATGCTGCCACCATTTTGCCCAGATCTATTGTGGCCAAGACTAGTGCCTACCTTGCTGGAGCTGCTGCTGATGTTCTGGAGGTAAAAGGATGAGAAAAAACCTGCCCACTAAGGTATATTCATAATCTAAATCTGATAAATAACCTGTCTAACATACTTTTACTTTACTTTTTCCAAGGTTGGTGTACGAACTGAGGGACATCAGGAGGTTTTTATGAAAAACCCTGCACTCCTTCACAATGTTGACAGGATCACAAAGATGAAGCGTGTCCTTAAGGCTGTAAGTATGACACAGCAGGAATTTGCGAACACCGGGAAGAAAAGCATAAAAGCGCACAAGAAAAGAAACATATGAGGCATGTAAGTTGGATTGTATGTCTCCTTTTTCCACAGCTCTCTCATTGGAAAGCTCTGCCCAACAGCACACCTCTGGCCTCAGTCTATGTCAAATTCTTCGGACAAGAAATTGCCTTTGCTAACATTGACAAAGTCTTGATTGACCAGGCCATTGCGGTAAGATTCAAATGAATCTCTTTCAACCTCAAGATCAATTCCAAACGAATTTGTAGAGAATAACTTTTTTGGAGACACATTAGTTGCAATCAAATCTTCCCTTTAGCTCACCAGTGGACCCTCTGTTCGGGTAATTGTTTGGAATGCCATCAAGACTCTGCTGTCTGGTGCTTACTTCCACTTTGCTAAGCCATTGCTGGCCACTGAAGTCAGGCGTATCATGCCAACTGCTGCTGGTCTGCCAATGGAGCTCAGTCTGCTCACTACTGCTGTAGCTGCTGCAACCGTTCGAGGTGAGCAGAACATCCACTGTCCCACGTATCCCGCTAATCTAGATTAATTGATGCTAATTAAAAAAGGTGCAGGCTCACTTTGGAAGTTCTTGTTACCGAAGCAGCCACAGTAAGTAATTGATTTGGTTATCACTGTTGAAAACAGTAAACGGCATGAAAAAAGGAGACAATATGGATTGCCTTCAACAACTACACCCTAAGCTTTGATGCAACAGATATCATATTAGTTATTATGAAGTGGTGACACACAAGTGTTTCTTGTTTTTCTCAGTCGGCGCCATGATAGCCACATCTTCGCCAGAAAACTTCCATTTTACTCACCTTCTGAAGACAGACATAACGTTTGAGACTGAGATTAGACCCAGGTATGACACTAACAACAGAAGTTATAGGAATCTATCACATACCACAAACTGTGACATCCAAATTTCTTGTCCATCTAGCACTGCTGTGAACACATTCGCTGTGATGGGGGTAAACACCGCCATACTTCAGGCTACTGTGCTTTGCAGAGCTAAACTGAACTCCTTCGTGCCCGCAAAAATTGTTGCAAGACTTGACATCAATGAGGGCAACTTTAAGATTGAAGTCCTGCCGGTTTTTATGCCTGAACCCATTGCAGCTGTGCAGTAAGTCTGATATTAATCAACGTTGAACTCCTGGAACTTCCAAGATAGATAGACTCCTAAGATATTTATCTCAGGAGTGTATGTGGTTAAGATTATACATGTTTAAGTCTCTGTGCTTTCAACAGTGTTGAGACTGTTGCTGTGGCAAGAAATATTGAGGATCTTGATGCTGAAAGAATAATTTCCATCATCCCGGCCAAAGTCTTGCAGCCCATCTCAAGGGAGATTCCTAAATATAACATGTTTTCATCTGCTGCTTCTAGTTTGGTGAGCAGCTTAACAGTTCCTTTTATGAGGGCAACAATACCATATACATTAACTACATAATCTCTGTTTTTTTTTAGTCAAAATCCTCTGAGGCCTTGGAGGATGTGGCAGCAACTATTTCTATTGAAGAATTTCAGTTTGTGAAGAAGTACTGTGCTGCAGCTTTGCCCATTGGACTGAAGGGCTGTATAAAGGTTATCACTGAAAACGCTGTTTCCAGTCGTGACGTCGCCCTGTACAAACTGGCCGCAAAGCGCTCGGTTTCTCTTTCCTTCAAACCAAGTGAGAATTAAAAAATACTTTTTGTAGAAGCAGTGTGCGCAAAGCAATGATGCATGGCATTATCCAATTATACTTTCAGTTGAAGGTGAGGAAATTGTGAGTTGGGAGATGGAGGTTCAAATTGGACCAAAGGCTGCACAGAAGCTTATTAAACACATCAACCTGAGAGAGGACATGGTTGAAAGAAGACAGCCCTTGATGAAGCTCAAGAAACTCCTGGTCCCTCAACAGAGAAAAGTCAGCTCATCTTCGTCCTCTAGTTCCAGCAACTCTTCTTCAAGCTTGAGGAGTTCCAGCTCCGCGTCTAGCCTCACATCTCTCTTCGGTGTCAGCTCCAGTTCATCTAGCTCCAGTTCTCGACCCTCAACGGTAAACTCCTCAGGGTTGTTTGCATAGAAGGATATGGGTGTGTCTACGTATGATAGTGATTTCTGAAATTGGACAATTTTTTTTTCTGCACAGCGAGTAATTTATCACCACAAGTTCCAGAAGAACCACAAGATCCAGGTACGTGTAGATTGGGCCTCAAACAATAGACTGTGTATTAAACGGTTTGCACATATGAACTTGTTTTGCAGCTTTTTAATATTGACTATGCTCTCCCATGCATTATAATTGTAGGCTCTCCTTTCTCAAGTAGCTTCAGTTTCCAAGAGCAGAAGTAGTGCCTCAAACTACAAACAGGTAAATCTCAGATAAATGTATGACATTTTTTAGTGATTGGGTTTTTGGGCGTGAACACATGATTTAACCCTGATTGTTCTCACAGAACAGATTTCTTGGCAATGAAGTTGCTCCAACCTTTGCCATTATCTTCCGTGCCATCAGAGCTGACAAAGAGATGATGGGATACGAGTTAGCAGTTTACTTGGACAAACTTGCTTCCAGACTTCAGATTATTCTGTCTCCCTTGGCTGCCGAAGACACCTTTAAGATCTGTGTTGATGGAGTTCTCCTTAGCGAGCACAAAGTCACAGTAAGATTTGGTCTACCATAGATATTCTGACATTATATTTAAAGGCTAGAGTTAAAAGCAGCTGCCTTACCATCACTTGTCTCTCAACAGGCAAACATTGCATGGGGAGCAGAATGCAAGCAATACAACACAATAATCACAGCGGAGACTGGCCTTCTTGGGCAGAGTCCTGCAGCTCGTCTCAAAGTGACCTGGAACGCACTGCCTTCTGAGCTAATACGTCATGCAAAAAAGTATGAAACGTTTTTCCCAGTCACATGCCATGTATACTATGTGAAATACCTGATATAGGAACATCTTTTACAGGATATATGACTATATTCCTGCAGCGATGCTGGATGGCTTGATAAAAGGAAAGGATTTAAATAATACCAGTCAGCTCTCAATTACAGTGGTTGCCACATCTGACAGAACCATTGACCTCATTTGGAAAACACCAACGGTATAAATTATTATGTGTTTTTCCCAAAATATCTAGTGATGTTTGATTTTACATTTTCTCTGATGTGAATTATTCTGTCTACAGCGTACTGTTTATAAGCTGGCATTGCATCTTCCCATCGCTTTGCCACTTAATGAAATAAAAGGTCTCACACCCTTTGATGGCCTTGCAGATAAAGTCCACTACTTGTTCGCCCAGGCGGGCTCAGGTAATTCATTGGTAAATATTGAATGCAAAGACAGATATCTTTGAGATTAAAACTATATTTGTATTATTTACAGCCAAATGCAGTGTCATCACAGATACACTGACCACATTCAACAAAAGGAGATACAAGAATGAGATGCCGTTGTCTTGCTACCAGGTTCTGGCACAGGATTGTACTGATGAATTGAAATTCATGGTTTTGCTGAAGAAGGATCACAATGAACAGAACCATGTCAATGTGAAAATTGCTGACATGTGAGTTTCCATAAAAACAAGAAAGGAACTGTTGTTTTCATCAACAACAGACAAAACTAAGTAACCTTGGAATTTATACCCTTTTAGTGATATTGACCTGTACTCAAATATAACTGACGTGATTGTGAAGGTCAATGAAATGGAAATACCCATCGGCAACCTGCCACACCACTATCTCAAAGGTCTTTATGCACATTCAACCCACCCTGAATTTGGCACACAAAGTGCTCTTATAGTCTTTTAATCTAATTTAACTTGTTGAAATAAAAGTATGTAATGTCTCGAAATTTGATTGAAGTAAATTACTTTGAAACCCTTTTTTTTAAAAGCTAACATCCAGATCAGGCCAAAGGGCAGAGGCATCTCTATGTACGCTCCCAGTCATGGTCTTCAGGAAGTCTATTTTGACAAGAACTCATGGACGGTAAATTCATCGCTGGTGGAAAATTGATATAATATTTAAACATAGAATTTTGAAGATCAAGATGTGATCCATTTGACGGATACTCTATGCTTTTTATTGCCTCATATAAACAATGCAGGTGAAAGTTGTGGACTGGATGAAGGGAAAAACCTGTGGACTCTGTGGAAAGGCCGATGGGGAAGTAAGACAGGAGTACCGCACACCCAACGGCCGGTTGACCAAAAACGCAGTCAGCTTCGCCCATTCTTGGGTTCTTCCTGCTTTGAGCTGCAGGGACACTACTGGTGAGACGAAAACTTCATTGTGGTGTTACTTTTACAACAGCATAACTTTATAATTGGAGTATAACTGCGTACGGTAGAGCAGCTCAGTGTGACATATTGCGATGATGTGAATCCGGGAGACTCTCTCTTATCATCCCTTTCTCTTTCAGAGTGCCGCATGAAGCTGGAATCTGTGCCGCTGGAGAGTCAGGTAAACATCCATGGCCAGGAATCCAGATGCTACTCTGTGGAGCCTGTGCTGCGCTGCCTGCCAGGTTGTTTTCCTGTGAAGACCACCGCCGTCACTATTGGCTTCCACTGCCTGCCTACCGGTGAGTTGATAGGTTCATGTGACCATAGATGGAAATATGTTGTAGATTGGAGTCAAGGTATCGGAATTGGAAGCATGGCTTTGCCGGGAAGTTTTGTTCAAAATAGTTTTCCACTCTGACCTTTCCTAATTAGTCTGCCTCTCCACCCAGGTACAATTAAAATGGCAAGTTACTAAATGCTCTGCTCCCTTTTCTTCTGCAGATTCGGACCAGAATTGGCCACAGAGTCTAAGCAGCATCAACGATAAAAGTGTGGACCTGAGGGGAAAAGCCGAAGCCCACCTCGTCTGCAGTTGCACTCCTCAGTGTGCCTAACAATCCTTTCTTCTGTCCTATTTTTTTCAATTGAAAAGACAGTGATCACAGATGAAAACAAATTTAGAATTGGTTAAACAGTGAATGTTTTTTCATTGACTATCTGACCTTCACATTTAAACCATATTTATGAACAACATCTCCCTTCACTTCTTTATTTGTCAAAGCTACCTAGGGTCCAATTTCAGGTCTGCCATACTTCATATATTTTCAACGTGGAAATTTGTAGACAAAAAATAAATATTTCACTTTTGGATACGTTTTTAAAAGTGTTTCTTTAGGTAAAAATGTTTAACAGAAAGATGCCATGACACGAGACAGAATTTTCCCTTTTAACACAAATATGAGTTTTGACTTGACATAAAAATATGAAAAAATCCAGTTTCAGGCTATGCCTTGTATTGTAGGCCTGAAAATGCCTAGAAATTTCTACCACAGTAGAATAAATTAAAAAACTCCACTAATTTCCTTCTGTAGAACACCGACCTCCATTACATCGGCTCCTTCAGCCATGTCAGTTGCTTCTCTCTCTCGCCTGACTCTCCTAAAGCATCTTGTTACATCCATCTGGTCAATGAATTGGATGATGTACCGGTACAATAGTGTTATGAGGTACACTATGACATTTTTTTTTCACTAACATTAACTGATTATAAACACCAATATTCTATAGGGATTGGTATTGTTTCAAAACACTATAGAGAGATATCAATGCAAAGAATAGATTACAAAATATTTTTTTGTATTTTGAATTGTATTCGCTCGTTCACACTCTTCTCTCTCATTAATACATTTTCCATGAGAGAAACAAGCTTAATGACTTTTTTTTAATGCCAATATTGCCGAATTATTTTAACATTTTATGGGGGGCTTTATAATTTCATATGCTGTAATAAGCACAATCACATTTTCTAATATAGTGGACCATTTGTGTTTCACCTTTTTTCATCACATAATGATGCAAAATACAAAATGTGGGGCATGAAAATAAGTTTCTACGCTTTGCCTTCTTTCTTTTATTAAATTTGAATGTAAAATCCTGTGAAGCTAACCCATAAAGAAAATGTCTGTATAAAATATCGAAGAATATTATTTGCAATTTCAAGCCCTATTTTTTAAATTAAAAAAACTCAACTATAATAATGTGCACCGTTTGCATAGAATTCTAATTAACCAGATCTCATAGGAAATCTCAATACGTTATGGCTACTTCAACTATAGAAACTTTTTACAAGTTTGCATTCATTACTTAAAGGGAACATTAGTAGAAACTTTCAAGAATATATAATGAATTAAACCATGTTACATTAATGTCGCAAGAATGATCATTTGTCCAAATAAAGCCACTAAAATAAACACATAATAAAAACAATCCACATTCATATTAACATTAGAATGCCCTGATGTGTTCAGGGAAACAGCAGAATTGAATCTACATCATAAAAGAATTTCCCAGCAGAATCTACAATAAGAGACATCTCATCTTTCCTGGCACACCCTCATTGCCAAAAACATACTAGCCTCAGTTCAAGGCCTTAGACATAAGACATGCCTGCCAATTAAAGAAACACAGATAAATAAATCAGTTTATCTCATTTTCTAGAAATAAAACAGTCACATCAGCAAATCAGCCAACTCTACACTCTTGTTTGGCTACAACCGTTAATATGTATTGTGCAGTCCATATTTTAGTGTGTGAATGTTTTTAAATGGATATTATAGTTTAGGGATCCATGTAGAGCTAGTATTTTCCCTTTGGAGTGTTTGGTTGCTGTTGTGTTCATGGTCCGTGCACTGGTTGTGCTGTGCTGTGTGTTTCAATGCCATTGAAAAAGAGCCTTGATTCTATAACAGAAGTAGTCTTCCCATTTGGTTTGGTTGATCTGGAAATAATAAAATGTGACAGCGTCAGTGACACACAGGAGCTGCATTGTTTATAGGCATGTCATTATTTGTACAAATAAGGGCACTACACCTTTTGTCTGGGTTCAGGCAAAGTGTCCCATGGAGGTCTGCTGTTGTGACGGGGGTCTTGTCCGACCTGCACGCGTTGAGCTTTTCTGGGGACGATGGGGCACTGCACTCCGCTTTGGCTGCAAATATATTTTAAAATTTACTGATTGTTGTATAGAAAGTAAGTTATTGATAGTAAGTAATTAATAACATAAAAACATACTTCGACTCAAATAGTGAATTCAAGAACAGAAGTAATTTAGTCAAATAAAACTGAATTACAGTTGTGGTCTAAAGGTATGGGATAAGGCACTCACATATTAACAAGCAACTTTTAGACTTTGACATCAGTGGTTTCTTTAAGTCAGCAAATGGACTGAAGTTTAAAAACTGATGTTTGAGCCACATTGCTTGATCGTCCTCAAAGGCCTTTCTCTGCAAGTAAACCAAAAGAAAATTACCTCAGGAACACACAATGAAGTCAAAATTTATAGTTAACGTTAGCCAGTCCTCTATTTGGGTAAAATGCAATTAGTTGAGACTGCAGTTGTCTGGCGGTTTCAAGGTTTAAATGTTTTGTTTTTACAGAAACAGAACTGTGAAAGCGGTGAATCGGATGCAAAGGCAGCGTTCTGCAAAATGATCCAGCTCTTTGACATTGCTTAATTTAATGCTAAACACGAGAAACTAGAAAGAAATGAAATTTAATGAGTTTTATGTTTCCTGTCCGTTTGATTCATAAAAATGACTTGAAATCACTCGAATCTGTAGATTACTGCCTAATAGTCGTAACACAACAATTTGACGACAATTGAATACACACTAAGCCCAATTAAGTATATTTTTAACAAAAGGTTCAATGTTATTTCAAAAGTGTCAAAAAACGCCCCCAATTGCCACTGTTTTTTTAGTCAGTGGGGGTCAAAAATTGCCCCAACGTGTACATTTCCTTCCCTTGGTGTGAGTATCATATTGACTAATATATATTGCAGGCCAATTCTGGAATAATATGTTTTAATCAATCACCTCATGGCTAAGCCTTACAGCTGCTTCAGTGACGTTCCCCCTCTCCCTCTGGAAGAACTCCCTCTCGTCCTCTACGGACTTCAGCTCCCCTCTGAAGCGTTCTGTTTCCTGCAGCATGCAGCAGTCGCTCAGCAGTGATGCAGCCTCCTCTTCACACGGTGGTCGCAGCTGCTGCAACAAGAAAACCAAGTAGGTTTGCTTTGTTCAGCCAGAATTGATCAAACAAGGTGCTAACTATTGTAATAAACGGAATAGAGTACTTCCAACATGCAAACAAGGTTTTAATCCTTAGTTAAAACATTAAGACAAGGACATAAGCTGAGTTATAGCTACTTGGTGAAAGATCAACTCATGTTTTAAATGAAAGCAGGTTTGAATTTAAAACAGTCAAGTCTCCTGTTCCTTAAATGGATTATTGATAATATGACACTCTGAATCTTAATACTGGCCATTTCAGCTAATGGTACTTTCAGTCTTACCTGCAGGAGTTGCTGTTGTGTTTGACTGAAGTCTTTGCACTGCTGGATCTCCAGCTTCAGTCTGTTCATCTCCTCCATTTGAGTCTCTCGTGATGCAGCATCATCGGTTTTGTTTGCGTCCATCTGAGCTAAATATACCAAAAAAAATGGTTCCAAAGCACATTAATGATGTTGGAGAAGAGTCCAAACTATCTGGAATCCTTCTATGACACAAAGTTACAGGAACAGTTTGCTGCATGAAGGATACCTTGACTGTCCAATCTTTCAACGTGGCTCTTTATTCTTCTCCACTGGAGGCGAATACTGCTGGTCAGCTTCTCTCGGGCGTGAACACAAAACAGCTCTACACTTTCTTTACTGGAATCAAACACTTGCTCTTCCTCTTCTGGGTCAGCCTGACAATAACAATGAAAACGGGTTTCATTCTATTGGAAGCACATCTGGGAAAGGTAGACTAAATTAGAGACAGAGGGAGTTTTATTAGCTGCCAATTCACTTGTGTTAATTTTTCACAGTGGTTTTTGTGTGGGAACAAATAGGAAAAGTGATTTAATAACCCTGTCCATTTTATAAATGTGTCAGAGATCAAAGATCTCATACAATTTGAGAAAGATGTGGGCATTGAAGTGAGAGCAATCACTCATAACCAACTCCCTAAAAAGTAGGAAAAAAAGAATAAAAACTCTCCCTACCTGAATACCATCATCTTGGAGTTTGTCGTCTTGGCGTTTTTCTTCCTTCAGCTTTGGTTCCTTTGAACTCAGAATGGAAATCATGTCTTTTTCCATCTGCTGTAACAATTTCTTTAACTCTGCATTTTCCAGCAGCATCTCGCTTTGTCGGGCCTCGTAGTCACTCAGGAGAGTCTTGTACATCTCCTCCTCATGCCTTGGGATGACAAAGACGATCCTCTTTTTGTTAGTTTGTTATGAAAAAAACTCAGAGGAAATTTATTTAAGCTACAGTGACATGCAGCATTTAGTAGTGGATCCATGTTTGAACCTCTTGTTCCCAAAAGAAATGTGTTTCACCTAGAAAGCTATACATATACAAATATGTTGAGACAAAAAAGGTAATACATATTATACAATAACATTACAAAAAATAAGTACACTTACTTTAGTTCTGTTTTCTGAGTTTTCCAAAGGCTTCTCTTCCCGTCAGCTCTTCCAATGTTGTTTAATACATCAATGGCTGGCAGCAAGAAAGACAAACGTATAAAAAGTTGTTTTATAAAAGGGCATTTTCATTTTAACTGTGTGTGTGGTAAGATATTGGTTACATTTTTAAATGTTAGTTATCTTGGCAAAGGATGAAACTAAAACAGTTCTCTCTTTAACCTGGTTTCTTTTCCTTTTTGTCAACCAGCAGTTGATTCAAGCGCTCCTTCAATTTGTCAAATTCTCTCTCTTTCCGTTTCATCTCATGATTGTACTGGCTGGCCCGGCTGGCAATGACGTTCTGAAGTTTTTGCACCTGGCAAGAGGACATAAAACAAGTTAAGATGGTCATGTTTATCCACCTGAAACCAAAAACCAGCCAGTGGATTTATCCAGCGTTATCTGGGCCGGTAAGTCCAAAGAAAGTACCTCATCTTTTTCATTTTTCAGGCAGTTCTGCAAACTCTTGACTTTCAAATGCAGCTGTCGTTCTCTCTCAAGCAGTCCTATGTTTTCTCTTTTGGACAGTTCAAGCTGCTCCTATGACGACAGGACAATGTTGTTATTTTCAGTATTGACCAGCAAATCTTGAGGTTATTAGTTAAGTTAAACATGTCATTGGTATTTGTATTTTCCAATGCAACAAAAAAAATCAGAAGGAATTATTGTAATCACTTGTTACTGTACTTTTAGTCGGGTGCAAGTGAGCTGCAGGTAGTCCACATTGCTTATGTACTTCAGTTGTTCCACTTCCATGTTTTCCAGAGTCCGGAGTCCCTTGTGGTGCAGCTGAATCAGGTCATACATGCAATTTAGCACAGCCATGAAATTCACCTCCGGACTGCCGCTCGACCCAGTCCAAAGTGGTGGGAGGCCAAGAGATGACACCTCCTGTGAAAGGGAGAATAAAAGCAGAAAAAGATGTGCAGGACTGGTCCAACTCAAACCAATCCCATTGTAGTCATTCATAGATAGGAGAAGAAAAGATTGATAAATCTAAAAATATAAATACAGTATTTATCGTCTTTAATGTCTACATTAAACGGCAAGCATGCAGTAAATGTGCTCATAGTACTTGAGTGAGACATTTATGGTCACCAACCTGATTAATGTGTGACAAACATTCCTGCACATTGTGCTCTTTGCAGAAGGTACCGAGAAGGTGGTTTCTGTGAAGCGACACCGATGATGGGCTAAACTGCCCCGAAGGAGATGGTCTACAGTCAACGGAGCTGCTGCAAATGTCCCCGACTTCTGGGGAAAGAAACGTAGTGGATGTATGCTGATTTGATAAAGAAAAATAAACCACTTTATGTGCAGTAAGCATAAAAGGAGAGAGAGCACCAGAGTGACGAGCTCCCCCCGGTCGGCCCTGACCCTTTGCCCGACTACTCCCCCCCTTAAATTGTAAACCTAGGGGAAACACTGACGAAGAACTTGGTAGTGATAATTATACTGTAAAGTACACACAACTGCTGAATAGAGAACTCTGCAGTACTTTGGTTCAAAATCACATTAGGTGCAGTTTCGGAGAAATGTCAACGGGTTTTTTATGAACAACAGAGTATGATGGGCAACCGTTTAACATGTTCGTCTCATTGACAATGCACATTGAAAGATCTTGAAATAAAAAAAAATCACACTCTCAACTCACCCGGGGAGGACTCTGGCATTGTTGCTGTGGACCTTTCAGGCAAAGTGTCTACATGTAGATGATACACAAAGCTCGCCACAAGATCGACCTACGCAGTCAGTGGTCCTGAAATAGAAGGTCGGATTTGCAGTGTTCATTCAGCAGGGTCTGGATTACGGGGCGATGGAAGTAGAAACGCAGCAATAAGGGTTTGAATAACGGGGTAAAGGAAAAAACAGTTTGAGGAGAGCAGATTCATCATTATTTTGTTGCTGCTGCTGGTGTAGTTGTTATTGTGTTATTTTGCTCTACACAATTGTCACTGCAAGAGTATTTAACAGGTTACAGGCTTGAACCTGGCTGGCATTTTATGCTGTGGCCATTTTTCTGCTGTACCACACAATCTGAAACACCATGTTCCTGTATGAATGCCTATGTTTTCTACAAATAGTGTATAGATAATACTGAAAGCTAGTACCATCTAAAAAACACCTTGTTCTTTGGCAACTGCGTTCAAAAATACATACAATTATTGTTTTTATGGATTTGCTTTTCCACACATTGTGGAGGCCATCATTGACGCAGGGGACTTGCCCTTTGGTTTTAGTGATACTCAATTAATCGGCCTGATGACAGATGGTGAGCCTAAAGTCTTAGAGCTTAACAAACCTGTGAGCTGCTTAGACTGACCACTCAACAAGTGTTTTTTCTCTACATTCTTGTCATACAATAACTAAGAAATACACTGTAACCGTAGTGTCTTCAGACAGTCAGCAACTATATGTTATTTAGTGTTTGTCAACGTCATGTAAACTCTGTTTCAACGTAAGCTGCACACCGATAAACGTGTGCTGGCCCGCAGCAACGCAGTTCCTGTTGTTCAGGTCGATATCGATGTGCAAGTTTCGCGTGTTGAACACGTCTAACTAAAGGTTGTGGGGGGTTAATGTTACCGTTTAAATAGCCAAACTTGAACGGCCCACTGGAGCCTAAAAAACAACCTGAAGAACAGCGACAAGTTCACCTCGTTTGGAAAGCAGACGTACGTTTCCACAGAAGCGCAGAGCCGCGTGTCACTTACTCGACGTTGCGTTTATAAACGTGCGTCCCGTCGGTTGAAGATGCCGCAGTTGTTAAAGCGCGTCTGTCCCCACGCCGCCACTCTGACCCACAAACAAACACCACTGACAGCAAATGTGCCGCCAGACAGCACGCTCATTGGCTGAGTCGTTGTCTAGCGACCAAGCACGGCTCACAATGATTGGCTGTTGGCTGCCAGGTACTTTATGTTTAATGACAACTTTATCACATTAATGTCATCGTTTAAAACACACATACACCAATGAAGAACGAGCACAGTTGTTTTTAATTATTCATTATCTTTAATATGACATAATATGTTTGACAGTAGGATTAAATAAGGAAAGAATCTATCGTGCTGTGTTCGGAAACACTAGTCACTTGTATTTCAGTAATTACTTACAAGTAGCTTTAATGTAAATGTTGCATCACTGGATTTAATAACACCGTAGTAGCAGAAAAGACAGTAAAACAGCTCTTTGCACTGCAAAGTAAGCGACACTTAACAAAAACAACTACAGACAACTGGACATTCTTATTTTACAAACACAAAACGGTTGTTACTTAGATATTTGTATGAAATCTATTCTGCATCAAAAAAGCAAACAAATCACAAGTAGCTTGAATGCAAGAGTTTGACAAAATAACATTTCTTTTAACAGACATTTTTAATTTTCATTGTAAAGAAAACACAAATAACTCATGGCTTTTACAATGACCCAGTATTTTAATTTAGAAGGTGCACGCGTGACCAATTATTCCACAACATATTTATTTTTGTTTTCGAGTAATTGTCAAAAACAAAATAAATGAATCTAGTTAGATGAATTACACCTGTGCTGTTCCTGTTCTAAATGCTTGCTCAGATTCAAGTTCTTAGTCGCAATGTTTAAATGGACCTCATCTAAGGAGATTTATCCAGGAACATATTTGTTTAGATATTGTAAAAAAATGTTTTCTTAGTATAAGGCAGTAAATATCTCCTTTAAATTGAATGAAATGAAAGAAACATCCCCCAGATTGCAAACATAGAAATAAAACTTTTTATGAGAGAACATTTGCAAGGATAATGTATGATACAAAATAGCATTTCCAAAACTTTGGTTTATCTGCATATTTTGGGGGATTTACAGTGCACGATGGTATTTTAATTTATAATAAACTAGTAGTTCATCCTATAATTGTAGCTGCACATTTAACTAAAACATACCTCACTGGATACAATTAAATTGCACAAAACAAAGCCTGACAAGTTATCATACACTGCTTGTTATAGTTTAGGCTCTGAACTAGTCACTAACTGGCACCAGGACTTCTCTGGTTTCAGACGGTCTGCGCAGTGGGTCTGTGTAATCGTCTTGCTTTGCTTCAAGCCACCACGTTGTCATATCCCCCTTTCCCTGTTTGGACGACAAAAATGGGAGAGTGAATGAGAAAGAGAAGAGAGTCATATTGCATGTATCCCTTTGAATTTAAAATAAAGCCATTAGAGAGCAGCAGCTGGGGCCATGGCTTAGTGAGATATCACAGGTGTGCGCCGCCCTTCTTTGGGACTGAGAAATAAACCCCTCTTCAATATTAAAACCAGCACCACCCTAAAAGAGGTCTTAGGTTACAATTTTAAAAGACGCCAGTTGAACTGAAGGATAGTTCCCTGAAAAACAAAGCAAATGCCATCCACACCCAGTCCCTTTTTATTTGGAGGAAACCTTTGTGTAATCTTTTCAATTCTAATCCTCATAAATCACATTGGTATTTTTCAACACCATCTTTTGTGAGATTTAATTCAAGAGAAACTGTGGTTGTGCACTCAGTTTGATGTGTGCACCTACGCTGCACCCTGACATAGTGTTTCTGCTGAAACTTCTGGCCCTAATGGAGCATAAAATGGTCTGTCCTCTTCTAGAAAGGTGTTTATTTCACATCATGGTCATTTTGGAGGCTATTGTGTGCTATGAACTGTTCTGCATTGTACTGAGAAGTATTTTGGTCGTTTAGCCTACCCTGACAGATATAAATGGTTGACTAATAATATAAATACCTGCCAGTATAAAAAGGTCTCTGCCTTCCTAATACAAATAAAACAGTTACAGGAAGCAGGTAGTTTAGCATGCTGTGCAGATGGTTTGTCACTGCAACACAACAATATACCAATATTCTTCAAAACACATGTACACACACAAAATTACCTTCACACTAAGAGATCCTCTGCACGTCAGAATGTAACCGCTTAGCATTTGAAGCAGGTCAGCTGTGGCCCCACTACACTGGATCTTCAGAGCTGTGGACACAATCATAAAGAACCACTGTCATTTGTATCTTTGTGCAACATTATGTCTGAATAAATGTCATGTTTTAGCACTTTAGAATTCAATATCATTTGAATCTGCCATCATTGAGCTGTCCTTCTAATTGAAAACATTATAATTACATCCACTCTGTAGCAGTTAGTATAAAACTGATCAATCAAAACTGTGCCATGTTATTTGGATAAAAAGCAATATATCGGATCTTGACCTTCACTTGTTGATTCCATGCGTGATGCTGTGTTGACAGTGTCCCCAAACAGGCAGTAGCGAGGCATTTTGGTGCCAACCACTCCCGCTACAACAGGTCCTGGCAAAAAAAAAAAAAACATTTACTGCAACTTATAGAAATTTAAAGGCCGTTTTGAATTATGATAATGCATGTCAGAATATCTACAGAGGGGGGGTGTACATTTAATCTTAGTTGTATTTAGTCACATATTTTTATACGTTTATATAAAGCAGTAAAATCAATAACTTTTAAAATGCGCAATGCCTAATGGTAAATGGCAGAAGTAGGGGGCTTTCATTTCAAATTATTACTAAAACAGATTACTGACAAATAATTTTTTTTTTTTTTAAACTACCCCCCCTATCTATTCAAGACCTTCCGTGGTAAAAAAAAAATAAATAGAAAGAATTCTAGCTACAGACATCTATTATATGGATTTGTACGGACCTGAGGCCACCGGCTGCACATCTGATGAGCTATGTGATAATATTGTGATAATCAATTCTCTTTTAGAACAATGTCTGTCTTACAAAATGTATTTTCTAGGGGAATGTGTCAGAGTTAAAAAGACACGCAGTAGAATAGAAATAGAAGTATCTAAAAAATAATGCATCCTGCATGATCCTCTCCTTAAACTGATGCTCGCTACAGGGGAGACGTTCACAGTACCTGAGTGGATGCCAGCGCGTATCTTGAGCTGAGTGTCAGGTTTATGAGGGATCTTGAAAGTGTGGCAGACACTGACCAGATCAAGAGCCATGCTGGCTATCTCACCGGCGTGATTTATGCCGTTTTCTTGCGGGACCCCTGAAACCACCATGTCTGGAAGATAAGCCGGTATCCAGTGTCATGGAACGATACAGGAAGAGAGAGATAAATTATTACTATATCGAAACATCATTTCAGTCCCTCCTTCGATGATTGAAAAGTTGTTTTTTTTCTTTTAAATCTTTATCTCCCTCTTAACAAATTTGTGTCCTTATATAATTACATCATACGCATATTAATGGTAGTTCTACATCAAAATGATTTATCCCTTATTGTTAGTGGTCCAAAATGAGCTTATTGTTTGTACTTACAAGCATCACCAATTGTCTCGACTTTGTAGACATCGTAATTGTCAATAATGTCGTCGAAGGTGGTGTAGAGCTTGTTGAGGAAGTCCACCACCTGGTAGGGAGTGCTGGCACCAGACAACTGTGTGAAGCTCACAATATCGCTATCCGAGGGGAGTAAAACCGCGTGAGTCATCTCCAGTCTTACATGGATACGAAAATGACGACATAAATGATCTAGGATATAAAATCAATCTAAATAGTCGCGAAAAGATTATTTACAGACTAACAAATGTCCACAAAATAATAAAATGATGGGTAATGAACGCAATGCAAACCTGAAGTAGACTGTGGCGTTGGAGAAGCTCTGAGCATCTGTTCTTCGACCCTGACGAAGGTCATCAGCCACCGGTTTCGGTAACATGCCTGCGAAGAGATTTCCCCACTTAAACAAAAATGTCCCTCCTTTGTCACAAAGGGTAGGAATGATAACGATGCCGCTTTTTCACCACCAGATGACGGTGAGCACATCTAACGCTGTTGTGTCAGTAACTCATTTGAGTGATTTGACTCATTTGAATTGAACTGGCATCATGCAGCACCCATATGCTGCATTGTAGTACGCACAGATAATGTGAAGATAATGTATATGTGCACATTTCACAATTATCCGCCCATCATCCTTTGTGCTACTAAGCGTACTCTGCAATGTCACCAAAACCAATTATTTAAAGACTTTTTTTTTTGCAACTCTGACCAATAACTCAACATCTGTTGTCCTGACTTACTGTACAACAGCTGATCCGTCTTCTGTTTCTCTTGAAGGAGGTCCTGTGTTCTCTCAGCAACTATGGCCTCCAAATGTTTGCTGTAATTCTCCATCTGCAAATTAAAAAAAAACTTGTGTCTGAAATTCAAAACATTCCAGATGGCACAAATTGCTTTTTAATTTTGCTTATATCATTTGAAATAATGTCCAAATAAGTCGTATTCTATATCTCGACACGCCATTGCAGTTTCTTTGACCATATTTAAGTTGGTTATTACCAGTTTCATCATCATGTCCACAGGGCTGACTTTGTGTGGGTTCATTTTGTCGAGCATCTTCTTCACCTGTTCAAACGTGGGCCTCATTGCTGCGTTATGGCACCAGCACTTCTTAATGAGCTATTCAGAAGAAAGCAACGCCTAATCGTCAGATATATTCTTTAACGCCCATAACACATAATAATAATTGTTTAGTTATTCGAGAGACAAAAAAGAAGAACAAACACAACATTGTTCTAATTATCTTTTCTCGCAACATCTGCACACGAGACAGACCTCGCAGTAATCCTCCTGACTGGGACAGTCAGTATCGGCCTTCCCTGCTTTGACTTCAGGCAGAGGGGGGCGCCATATGACATCCATCCTCGCCCCTCCATCCGCCTGGTCCTGTCAGAGAAGTCTGCTGGTTATAATACTGAGATTAAAAGGAAGCTGAAGGTTGTAAAATACAGAGAAAGCGGTAATGCTCACTGAAATGAGGTTGGAGCGAGTTGCAATTTCAACCAGAATTATGGAGTAGCTGAGAAAAGGGGGAAAGGTCAAAAAATATATATATATATATATATATATATATATATATATATATATATATATATATATATATATATATATATATATTTATATATATTATGGATATTTTCGTGTATAATCTACTGTACAATTACAACACGTTTAAAGCAAATTAAATCTTTGATTAAACTGTATTACATTTTCCTTACACTGGAACAATAAAACACACCTGTAGACGTCTGCTGCTGGGGATATGTTGGAGCTGTTTCCCAGCAGGACCTCTGGTGCACAGTAAATGCGATTTACATCCCCACAGTTGTAGCCATTACTGACGGCGTCAAAGTCCTCCCTTCTAAAAGCCGTGAGGCCAAAATCTGATACAGAATGAAAAAATAAAAAAAGAGTACAGTGAAGAAGAGGGTTGTTTTTCACTTGGCATCGATAATTAGCCTAAATTGCTTCTGGTGTAGGATGTGGCAGAGATGTGCAATGATAAGGAGATGCTTTGTTTCCTACCTGAGATCTTGCACACCCAGCGGTCATCGATTACACAGTTTCTGGAGTGAAGTCTTCCATGAAACATCTTGTGCTGGTGGAGGTACGACATCCCGCGCGTGATGTCAGTGGCAAAGGAGAGTCTGCATGAAAGAAACCCTCTAGACGTTACTGTTTATATGTTTAGTTTTCATTGTCGTCTACTGGGGAAATATTATTGAAGTCTACCTTTGTGTGATTGTTCAATTGTACTTTTTTCATTTAATTTCCTCATCACCAAAATATTTTATCTGATTCACTGCAGGTAATGACAGGACCAAGACCTTCAGCTCCTAGGTGTGAGTATAAACTACACAAATACAGGGAGAAACTATTTTGTACTGGACTGTACCTAATGATTATTTTCAGTATGGATCAATCTGTTTGTTTTTTCTTGATTGAATGACTGAAATAGCGTAGAGTAGAAAGTATCTACTTGACTAGCAGTAGGTGTAGCGCCAAAGTTATGTAATAAAACTGAGGCTGTATGTGATATTTTATCACCTAAAGCCCCAGTTTATGGGGACGTCGTCATTCAGCAGGAACATCCGACAGGCTTCCTTTCGGGCAGTGCTCTGTGATGATGCTGATGTAGGGGACCTCGATGGAGCCACCAATGAACTTGCATAGATTGGGGTGATCCAGTTGCCTAGCCAGTAGGACAATTTTGATCAAATTAACAAAGTCTGGGAGACAATCTTTTATTTATTCAGTAAAATGTATTTTTCCTCACCTAACTTCTTTCACCTCCTTCCTGATGGTTTTGGAGAGGGTGAAATGTTTGTTCTGGATGTGTTTCACCGCCACTGTCCTCCCGTCACTGCAAGAACACCCTTGAATGAACTGGAAATTCTGAGTAAAATACATCCTCATATATTTGAGACATGCAGAGGAACCAGAATGGTTGCATATTGACACCAACAGATAGAGTAATCTAAGAGATACAGTTTATCTATTTATATGGATTTATTAAACTGACTCGACAATGACAATCATTGAATGAAATGAAGAAATTAGTCAATTATCTATAGCACTGTTTAACTTTATGTAAATTGCATTAATTAAATCACTACACAATAAAACCCCATTTCTAAACACCAATTCAAATGCATTCATATTGTTGTATTATTGTAATTGGTTTCTAGAATATATATTCAGCAGATTTGAATTATTTTATTGTGCGCATATTAACATATTCTGCACAGACTGCAAATGCAACTTTATGTATTTTGTAAAATTATGATGTAAGTTGTGTTTATTTATAATACGTGTCCAATGATACCAGATATAGCAGTTGCACAACTAGTCTGCATCTTCACAGATATTTGCACAAGTTACTTTATCTGTTTTACTGGCTTTCATACCGTCCCCCACTGATTGACTCTGTTTGCCTCTGCTCTGTTCGCCACAAACACTTTCACTTGTCGTTTCATGTTTACTGGTGCACTTTAGATTTTAGAACTTTATTCTACTTTTTATACACTAACCCCTAGCCTTAGCTACTAATCCATAGTACTGTATTATATTATATTTTATAATTTTTTATAACTTTTTATTTTTCCTTGCAATATGTTGTCCGTTATCTTGTCCTCCACTGTCGTCTGTTGTTCTGTTGTAATGCACAAAACGCCATGTAAAATTCCTAGTATGTCCAACCATACCCTGGCAATAAATGTTTTCTGATTCTGATTCTGATTAACATGTGAACGTGAACTTGACGTTCTTGACGTGACACAGCTCAATCCACGATCCATCTATATGGTGTAATTGGTATAAAACAGTAAAAGACAGGCGGTGTGTCCTAAAAACTGCATCCAACTGAATGTTTTTAATCAATAAACATTCATATAAATAATATTTTTTCTCACAATATGCCTGGCTGGATTACAGAAGTGTTGATTCCGGTGAACACGGTCACCTCGGTTGTTTGACTGATGGTGGAGATACTTTTGACGCGCTGCAGACTGATGGTGCTGCAGAGGCCCTTGCAGCAAACTTTACCTGCACACACCCCACAGTTAGATACACACGGTCAGAAGTAAAACTGTTTTTTTGTGATTAGAAATGCTTTACTGGAGTGAAAACTGACCTTCATGTTTGGTCCGTTCTTATATTAACATTTTATTTGAATGTTAATATAATCCCACAATTTATCCCACAATAACAACATTCAAACAAAGTTTAATTGATGTGTAAAAAGTATCTTTTAACAACTGAGACTTTTTACCAAATACTATGCTCTTGTAGCTGATTATCCAACTTTCATCCCAAAGCATCCTCTGTTTCTGGTACTGGAGCCACTGCAGGGAGAACATTCAGAGACACATCTGGGCATGAAACATCTCCCGCATGTGTGTGTGTTTATGTTTGTGTGAGTGTGTGTGTGTGTGTGTGTGTTGCACAGACTGACCACTATGGTTAGGATGAAGCCGCCACTGAAGAGAGCAACTGGCAGCCCAATGGCCACTTTGATAGTGATGGACATCGGGCAGATGCCACAGTCTGCAGGGCAGTTCAGACAGTTCTCCTCCAGCTCACAAACTTCATCGCCACACACTGGAACACAATCACACACTTTATATTGGAGGTTTCGATCTACTGATTTCATTTGTAGATTGTAAGAAAGTACTTTCAATGGAGAATGGATGTTTCAGATAACCGTATTACATTATCGGAGTGTAGATATTGACGCATCACTTTAATGTTCCAGCTGGTAGAAATGTAGATCATTTTAACTTGTTTGTACGCCGCTGGTTAGCTTGTGAATTTCCTCATTGTACCACCAATTGTTGTTGTCGTATGAATGTATGAGGAAATATAAGGGAGAAGAATGGACTTTAAGCAGTCTACAATTAATTAAATGTACATATAGTTATATTTAATCCATACTAATGTTTATACTTCTTTCAATAATAATACAGATACATTGACAAATACGTTGTTGTGTATTATTGTAACCCAGCTGATGGCTAAGCAGTTGAAATAATGGCTATTCTTACACGCAAGTTGACTGTTTTATTAATGTTCAAGATGTAAATAAAGATGCCGTCTTCCTTGCCTTTGACTGGTTTTTCTCAACAAGAGAGCAAATTTGCCACAAATGTAGCTTTACCGGTTCAGGATCGAGCAGCAGAAAGATAATTCTGCAGGACTCTGCGTATCAACGAATGGATTGTGAGCAGACAGACCTTGAGCACTGACAACAAGCACTTTGGACTCGAGTGCTGCGTGCATGCGTCCCATTTTGATATGAGCAATGACGGAGGTGACTCCCAAGTGTACCAGCACCACCTATGTGACAAAACACCACCGTGACATTTTGGCAGGGCATTAGAGTTAGCTTGTAAATATACAAGCTATGATGGTGTTGACTTATAAGTCAACACTATAATTTGTTTTCCATAAGGACATAAAACAACAAAATGATTGGCTTTCAATCACTAAATCAAATGAGAAGCAAAACAAATTGTTTTAAAAATAAAATTATTAATACAATTCACACTAAACTTAAACCACGCAAAGACATGTTTGATATTCTGTCAGATTATACATGATTTAATCTGTTATAAGAGCATCTATACGTTTTGTTTGTGTCGGCTCACCTTTGAAGTCCAGTATTTCTGGGACATCTTTCCCGCTTTGGAGACAGTGTGAGTCACAATTTCACCATCGTCGGGAATCCACGGGCCACAGATTCCCCCTTGTTTCTGCAAAGAGACGACACAACAGTTTACCAAGGTTTCATTCCAAAACTCGTCCTTAAGACAGTTCATTCATGAGCAACAAGTGCTGATATCTGAATAACTGTTATTTGGGTTCAACGAGTTGTGTGTCTGTATTTGTCTCTGCTGCTACAGATACTTTTAAAACCACTCAATCAGTAAACGTTGCAATAATGTACTTTGTTTTTTTTGTTGCACTTTTATTTATTTTTTATTGTAGCTGTAATAACCTGTATTATAGTACAATGGTTTGAGTTTGGTTTTGTCAACGTTTGGTAAATCTATAATCTCCTAATTTATTAAATTAAAAAGTTTGGGCTTTAGCAAGTGAAAGGGTCTTGAATGCAACACACTTCAAAGAAACTCACCATGAGGCCGAGGGGACAGGAGTGGACGTTGGCGTGGTAGACGCAGCAGTTTATTTCATTGGCGTTGTTCCAGTTTAGCGGGCAATCATGTTCATGACAGAACCTCTTAGCCTCTGACGCATTACTAGAAAGGGAACATGGGAGGGTATCTATTAAAATCAAGTAGCGCAAAACTCAGTCTTGCTATCTGCAGTGAGAGGTCAAACAGAAACCATGATCAGCGGCCTTTCTTCATCCTAAAATTAAAAATACATGCAATACATATTTGAGAGACTGCCGACACCCGCATGGTCGATATCTCCAAACTACAGGCAACTAACTAAGGTAAAATGAAAGTAGCCACAATTAAGATAATAGAAACACCCAAGTTGACCTGGTTGATAATGTTCAGGATGTAAATAAAGATCGTCTTTCTGCCTTTGACTGGTTTTGCTTGTAGGTGAGCGTGCCTCTATGTGTCCTTGTGTTTGCACATTGACATGCGTGTGGATTCAGGGAATGGCAGACGTAAAACACTTACTTAAACTGGAAAATCTGGTTCCTCACGGCATACTCGTAGAAGGAATCCGAGGCCGTTACCGTGTACGAGACATTGAACTCTTCCCCGTTGGAAACCTTCTCTGGAGGACGCTGCACCCAGGCCATTTCCAGACCTGCGAGAACGCTCATGCCCGTCACCCGAACATACGTGTTCAACAAACACTGCAAATATGCATGTGGATTGTAAAGGATACTGTGTGCTATATTTGCACAGGGTTCCATTGAGCCCAACCTTTTCAGTTGCTGTGATTAATTCTAGACAAATGCTCTCACAGTGTCTTTTTCCTTCTCAGCCGGAAGAGGAAATGCATCTGATTTTACAATAAATAAACATGTCAATTACATGTAAATATATATAAACGCATAAAAAACTTACCACCACAGCTTATCATGTTGAAATCATTTGGACCGTTAATCGGCCAACAGTCATACTCAGTGTTGTCCAGATCATGCCAGCAATGGACTCCCTGCAGGCATAGACAGGAAGGTTATTTGTAAACTAATTTGAAAAGCTTAAAGCTGTGAAAAGCTGTGTTAACCGTGAGTCTGTCTGAAGGATAAGCGGTTTGAGGATGTATGGATGGATGGATGGATGTGTGTTAAGCATTTATCAGTGAGTCAAGCTCTTCAGATGAGAAAGTTAATCAATCAAATACAAAAAACCCTTTTGGTTTTAAGCCCAAATGATTAATAAAAATAAAAAAATCAGCAACTAACATCAACATCACTAGCATTAGTCCTTTGGCAAGTAAATGTAAGAAAGAATCCCAATATTATCTTTCATTCACCATTGATTCCAACATAGTTTATAATGAAGGAAATCAAAAAGCTGATAAGAAAACCAGCAGCGGACAGACGCACTACACCAACACATGCCCGCAGCAACAAGTGTTTCTGACAAGACAACAAAAGCTAGCGTGGTACCCCAGCAGTAAATGTTAACATAGAACACTACGCATACATGCAACATCTACATCTTTGTAAATATTATACGAAGGAAAAATGCCCCCCTGCCCTTAATCTTCTTTATTGTGAAGTCTATCAACAGGTCCACTTAAACATCTGCTGCTACTTGTCCACATTTCCTCTGTCTTAGATTTATATTTATTAAAACCATACCAGCAGGAAACACAGGTAAAGAGCCGCTGTCCGTAGAGCCATGAGGAGGTTTGCTGCTTGTCCAGACTCACTCTTAACTGACAGTGAATTACCCAAATCTGTGTGTGTGTGTGTGTGTGTGTGTGTGTGTGTGTGTGTGTGTGTGTGTGTGTGTGTGTGTGTGTGTGTGTGTGTGTGTGTGCGTGCGTGTGTGTGTGTGTGTGTGTGGAAACCCCATCCTGAATGAAGTACCCTTCGCTAAATGTTTTTTTATTCCTGAGGCCCCCCCTCTCTCTCTCGTCATTAATTGCCCAATCAGCAGAAGAGACTCTCCAATCACAGTTTGATCATGTACTCGTTCACGAGGTGCTTCAGCTCACCTTCACTGTCCCATCGGGTCAGAATCCCCCAGAGGTTTCTGATGCACCTGAACTCACCACCAGTGCCTTGTTTCTATTTTTCTCTCCTTGTCTTCTGACTATAGTGCGTTAAATTAGTTCCATTTGCATATCGCATATATCAACCTGACATTCAACCCTGGCATGAATGACATGATTCAATGGGCATCTTAAAATGCAAGTTTTATTTTGTTACTTGGGGCGACGTTAACAACGATTTGAAAAAGTACGGTGCACTCAAACATTGTGTGCCATTGTGGGATGATTTGTAGAATAAACCAGTCAGGTCTGTAAATTTTACATTTAAACTATAAATGTTTGACCTTTACAACACAAGGGATTTTTACATATTGTTAATGTTCCTGCTTTACCTTCAATCACTTAACACATCTGTCAATCACTTAACACATCTGTGAAATGTAACTGGCTTTTCAAGAATGCATAATTACAGCACAGCTGTAGAAAAAAGGCCTGTCACACCAGTTTACAGTTCAGGTTTTTTTTGCAGGCAGCCGCCAAGACCAGTCTGCAGAGGGCTCGACTGAGCTGAACCCTCTACAGTACAGGAGGCTCTCAATGGAATTTACAAGACTTCAAGACTTCATTTAGGAACATTTAATCATTTTCCTGACGTTGACAGTTTAGTTTCAGACAATTAAAACAGCGGCAAAATCATAATGAATCTGCAAAAGATGTACTAAATTCAAATTACTGCTATGTGGTTGTTCTTAACTGCAACTACGGCAGAGTAGGGTTTCCAGCTCTTTTGACAATAACGTCACTAACTTGAAACTAAAGGTCACCCGTTAATTTGCCTGAAACCGAGCAAATCATTCTAAAGTGGCAGCTCTTGAGAACCACAAATCTCAAGCAATGCTACTCCATCAATGATTAGGTCGAAAGCATTCCATGGTGTTTTATAATGCTTCCAGTGTTCTTGTTTTTTTTCATAGACAGGTATTATCAGTTTGCGGCAGCTATTGTTATTCAAAAGTTTGGAGAGAGTTGGACTCAGTTAAGCAGGAATTACGAGTAATACAGTTTGGTTTGGCCAAGTGAGTGTAACATTTAAAAAGGCTGCAGCCTCTCTTGTGTGCTAAAAAGCTTACAATGAACAAAGCTAGCATGCCGATATTAAACATGTTTAAGGTCTATCAACAAGTACAAGCACGGCCGCGATTGACAAAATGGCAATGGTTACCAAAGTATTGAACAATATAAAGTTGAGTTGATAATGGCACCCGAAGAAAAGTTAGATCAGAGAAACTGTTGAGAGACTATAAATGTCAATACTAAAAATGGTATGGTAATCCTTCCAAGTGTGTTCTCTAAAATCCACATGTGTCACCGTAATGGTGGCACTGGAGGGAAAGTCAGTAGATCACAGCTAACAGCGCTTGGGAGCTCGCAACGTCAGAATGACGGACGGAGCCATCAGTGTTGACCTGAGCGTCGCGCTTACAGTAAGGAAGTTCTCCGCTGTAATCGCCTTATGGCAGGCAGAGTGATGCCGGTGACTGCTCATGCCAACATTCCACTCCGCAATTTCAATAGCAATTATTTCTTTGCAGTAATTTGAGTCCTCTGAGTAGTGAACGAAGCACTAAAAGAAAAGTGCCGTTTCAGTACTATGTCATTCACTTAGGAAAAAACATGTGTTGGTAAAACAATGTAAATCTAAAAAACGTAACACGTTTTCTGATTAAACTGAAACAGTTTGATATATTTTTTTTAAAATACACAAAATAGCTTTAATGATTTCAAGTCTTTTACAGCAGGAGTGGCATAAATACTGTTCAGCAGGTTAAAGAGTCATTTGAGTCCTGTCATTCATTTAGCAGTGGTGCTGCTGAGGGGGAGATAGGGCATGTGTGTGTGTGTGTGTGTGTGTCTCTAGTTACAGTAATTCAGTCATATGCTTTTGGACTACTGCAGGTACACAGGCTGTTCCTACAATTCCTACGAGTCTAGTGTGTCAAAACATTGTATTACACCCACACAAGGTAATCAGCTGTTACATCAGAACAACCATTCAGCGAGTAGAAGCAGGGGTGTTAAAATGCTGCGGGAAGAACCAGTTTGGCTCCATGAGGTTCTGCAGGCGGTTTGTTAATGAGAACGGATAAAAGATGAGATAGGAGGAATTCACCAACAGCCAAAATGCTCTTCAAAGAAAGCTGGATGTCATTTTCAAGATTTTAAATTGCAAATGATAGAAAAAAACAATCAGGTCATGCTGAGCACAGTGTATGTCTGCATACAGATGAAATGACCTCAACTCTCAAGCTTTTTACACAAGGTACATGTACATACATTACAGCAGTTTGTAGTATTTGGCGCTGGTTGCGTTTGAAATATTCTTGTCCTGCACAAGCCAACCTACGGTTTTAGTGCACCTGACTACAAACAAGTTTAATGTCCTAACTACAGTAGATTATCAACTTAAGAATCCCTTCCTCAAAAGCTACATAGGAAGCAAAACTAGATACCATCACGTGTACACACGTTTATACGGGAGAGAGTTAAGCAGCCCTTTGCACAATTTTACTGTTTTGGGAAGTAAAAGTAAAAATGTGGTCTGGCCTTCATACTGGGTCCTTGTCACGTCGGCTGTGCAGAATGTCCACATTTAAATAACCCACAGGGCGGCGTTCTTTTTGAAAAAGACAAAAGCAACTGAAGGAAACAGCTACGTGAATCTCACGATCCCTGACAAGGAGTTCTGTGTCCAAAAACCAGTAAAAGTTCTAAATAAAACTACCACTGGTGTGTGTGTGTGTGCATTGAGCCCTCATATCTATCTCACCAGCTGCGCACTGGCGACGGCTGGCCTGCAGTGTCTCTTCAAGAACACACTTTTAAATCAGTGGACAAGACAACGCCCTGAGACCCAGCGGTTCAGGATCTGCATCTTCTTGAGGTACATCCAGTCAGAACTGGATACAAACCATGTTAACATTTCCACTTTCAAGTCTTGACCATGTCCTGATCGTCATTTTTGGTCTCCTCCGAGGTGCGCAGGCTGTTGCCCGTATCCTGCCCAGAGCTGAGCGGCCTGGCGTTGGCCCTCGTCGAGCGCTGCCGCCGCGTGCCGTTGCCGATGCAGCGCAGGAGGTTCTTGAACGTGGTCCACATTTCCTCGTCCTTGTAGGAGTAGATGCAAGGGTTCATGACGGAGTTGAGGACGGCCAAGAGCAGCAGCCAGCGTTTCGACTTCATGACGTGACAGCTCTTACAGTTGAGGCCGTCCATGAGCAGCACCACCAGGCCGGGAGTCCAGCAGATCACAAAGGCCCCTTCAGGAAACAAAACAATACCGCGTATCACACACAGAGAGGGACGGGGGGGACGGGGGGGACGGGGGTATAACAACAAAAGATATGCGATCTTGTAACCTTTAGTAAGAACAGGTTTAACAGTTTCCTGTCTTCATGCCAAAGCTATCTGATTGCATATTTAAATCATACAGACCGAAAATTAGGAAGGGAGGGACTTAAAAAAAGTATTAATAAACGTATTAATCTTGAGAAATTGCAATAATTGCTTCATTGCTCCACAGAAAAAAAGGAAATAAACCAATGCGTCAAAATAATTTGTTGGATTAACGTTTGTTTCCTTATTTTATATGAATTTGAAAAGCACTTTTAAAATTATGTATTATATATTTAACTGCAAAGCCCCATTAAAAATCTTAAATAACAACCTATTACAAGAAACCCCTACGTGGTCCCAAATTAAAGCCTTGTGCACCGCACTGTTCTGATACAAGTGCAAACGTACCAGTCAAAACAACTTGCCTCTACAGCGAGCCAAATGGCCAAATTGTTGCCGTTTATACAAAAGATGTGTCAGGTTGTTCCGATGGGCGTCACAAATTAAAAAGGATTTCAAACTAAATAGCTGTGTTTGATAGTTTAATGTACTTCTATTGAAAAAACGACAGCACTTGCGTTTAAAATCACTGAATTTTAGTAAAGTAACACCTTTACGACAAGCAGACACATGTTGGGAGTACAATGCTATCATTATGTTAAATATTAAAAGTTGTGTGGTAAATAACACGGATGGGGTCACTGGGTTACCGAAGCAGCCAATTGGCAGTCAGTAGATCCGTTGGGTGGCCAAACGTGTTTGAAATGGATGTCTGTAGCTGAAGGGAAGCCACAAGCAGCAACTTGTCTACACAACTGCATCGATAAAACAAAAAAAACAAGTCTCTCTCGCTCTCTCTCTCTCTCTCTCTAGCCTGCATTTTCAAACTTAAGTGAACCGAATTGAATTTGCCTTTTTGATGACCTTGTTTTGGCAGTTTCTCATGTATTGAAGTTTAAAAGCGGACTCTCTCGCCCTTTAATTTACAAGAGAGGAAAAAGAGGTTTTAGGAACGCATCAAGCATGTGCTCTTCTACATCAGTTGATTTTTATTTTAAGATGGGAATTTTAAGCAAAATGTTCATCTAAACGCTTCAGGTCGCAAGACTGTTACATTTACAACTAACCGACGTAGAATTCACCATCGACTCTCATTAGGCGTCGGTGACAGTGTCCAACTCCTCTAACACTCATTGACTCTTTTACAAACTACGACAAAACGTGTGGTTTCAGTTCTTTAAACTGTGCACCTCAGACGGCTTCAGAGTTCCCTACTTTTCTCTCGCCCAGATATTGCTGGCGTGTTATTTGAGCCTTTGATCTTTCAAGAGCACTTTGGTTTTATGTTTCCCTCCGAAGTCACAGACATCTCAACGGGGAATGACACTTGTTCTCAAGGGAACTCTATAAAGCATCTGAAAGCAATTGAAAAAGTCCTCAAGTATAGGTTCTCGTTTTTCTCCTGCATTGGTAGGGAGGAGGGGGGGGTTCCAATGAAGGCCACTGCGGGGTGATGTGGATGGTGCGCCACATAAGCTCAGGAGCAGTGTCCTCGCAGGGAGAGATAATTACACAGGAATCTGCAAGGCGGTGTGTACTAAAGGCAGACGGCAGCTCCGGCGCCGCAAACAAGCCGAATGCCCAGAGAAACAAAGAACAATGACAGGCTACTATCCTGCAGGGCAGGCGTGCAAACTCACAACTATCGCGTGGGCGGCTGTATGAGGAATTAACCGAGGACCTTAAACTCATAAAAAATTGTCATTAACAAAATAATTAGACAATTGTTTAAGTCACTGGGTAGAAAATCTGATTTGGAGATTCTTTTCTTTCGTTAAAGACTCAATCACTAATCTCACAGATCAAAGCATTTGCTGAGAGCAAACATCGTTGTCCTCAAGGTTTGCCTTCATATCAGGAAAACAGATTACAGAGCGTTCAGCAGTGACGCAGTGAATTGCCTGGACTTTGTGACCTTGTCAAAGAACACTCAGCTGAAGAGCAAAAATAATTACAGACTAAGGCATGAATTAATGCCTTAGTCATCAACGACGATGAGGAGCACCTACCGAGCACAAACATGACCGTCTTGATGAGCTTGATGGGCGTTCTCTTGCGGTTAATTGAGCCGCTGGTGTGCGGCGAGAGAATGGCCGTCTTCTTCTTGACGTAGGTGTAGATCCTGGTGTAGATGACCACCATCCCCAGGAACACCACCAGGTTAGAAGTGGACCAGAAGATCAGGTAGCTCCTGCTGAAGATGGGAGCGAGTTGAGAGCAGTCGTTCAGGTTGCAGATGCAGTTCCAGCCCAGACCCGGCACGGCGCCCATGCAGATGGAGATGCCCCACACCAGCACGATCAGCAGGGTCACCCTCCTCTTCGTCAGGTTGCTGTGGACTCTCCAGTTCATGACGGAGATGTAGCGCTCCAGAGCTATCACCAGCAGGTTAGCCAGCGAGGCGGAGAGACTGATGTCCAGAAGACCTTGACGGATGAAGTATTCTTTAACTGTAAGCTTCCGCGACACCTCGCCCGTGTTAAACATCAGGTACACGTACGCTATGCCTGCCAGGAAGTCCGAGGCAGCCAGGTTGGCTAGGAGATAGTAGAAGGGATAGTGAAACCTCTTGTTGGTGATGACAGCCGCTATGACCATGGCGTTGGACACCAGTATGAAACAGCAAAAAATGGAGCCCACCACCTGCATCAGGATGAGCGGGGCTTTGACCCATTTGTCATCAGCGCCGCTGTTATTGTAGAAGAAGCCCATGGGCTCATTATAATGGCAGCTTTGGTTCTGTTGGTCCATTTTTAAAAAGGAGTGTCTGTGGAGAGAAAGCAAAGACATAAGGAGGAGGAGTTTCTCAATCAGCAATCTAAAAGGAGTACAGCTTAAGTGAAAAGTTAAGCTTTTTGTCATATAAACGTGTGTTTTGAGCTGATAATGGGAAGTTGGGATGGAAAAAAAATGTTCACATTTGTTTGACACTTCCTAGACCAGTTAGTCCATCTAATAATCACAATCCAATGAAATATATCTATACATTACCTTTAGGGCATTTTAACTCGTTTTATAGATTTAAATGCATAAAGTTAAAGCAGGAGTATAATTTAATGAAAAACAAAAATGTCATTATTACATACGCCACTTCAGTGCAAGGTGCAAATTTCCCCGAGGACATTTCCGACTGCGGTCCAATGGGACATTTGGACGTGCAAAAACTCACGCACTTTAAATAAAAAAATAAAAATCACAGTAAACTCCATTACCAAAGTTAAACAAGATAGTGACCATAGAGAGATTAAAATTAATCTGCATCGTCTACTTGTACAAACGTGGTTTTGTCGCTGTGGATTTCTTCATGACCTGACCATAAGAAGCCTTCCCGATTTTGGAAAATCCACAAACATGAAGACGAGGGTGAAGCGACATTCCAACAAAGAGGGAGTCACAAAGACAACCGAACTAGACACAACCGAAACAGACCAAAAAAACAAAACCACCTCTAATCCCGACGGACGAACACGAGATCCAGCTGAGCGATTGGTTTCCCTCTCAGGTGATCTTACCTGCGCGGAGGGATCGTCAGGTAAGATCGTGAGCGTGTGAGCGGGCTGCGTGTTGCGAAACGCTGCGTGCGCAGTCGGTGCCGGTCATGTCTCTCCTCCCGGCGGCTCTGCGCCTGCGGACGCGGACGAAGTGGAGCAGGACGAGTTGAGCGTCTTCGTTTTTTTGAGAGTCCTCGCTGCGGTGACGCGGAGGGCGTGTGCCCGTCGGTGGTTCGTGACATGTCACGGTTCGTGACACCCTTCCATAGAAGGGTCATCGAAACCCGCACGAGCGTTTCGTTTTCTGGGGGCCATCAGCGCTCCCCCACCTAACGCGCACCCGGAGATCCACTCCTGCTACCTCCCGCGTTTCAGAAAGGAGTCGACATTTTTGTTAATTATTTACAAAAAAAAAAAAACATATTGTAAAATGAAAGTGCCAGTCTTGTCATTAATGGTTAGAAAATAACCCAGCCGACATAAAAATGGAGGTTTTGAGCAACATAAAAGTGGCCCACTGGGGGACAAAGGTCCTTTCTTTAGGCTTGAACCAACATGTTGTGTGGCGCAAGGGGACACCTTCCGATCACGTTAAAAGCACATAACTCACACTCAAGGTCGTGCATGCTGCAGCATGCCTCGACATCATCAACTGATGTCTGATAAAAGTGACTCACACCAGTTCTGGTTAAGCCAAACAAATCTCCCACCTTTACCGAATCCCATCTGTGAACGTGTTTCGCAATTTTCCGAGACCTTTGGTACAGAAACGTGTATGTATTGCAATGTTTTGAATGCATGAATGGTTACATGACTAAATGGTCTGACTAAATGTGCACATTTAGTGGAAACAAAGTAACAATAGACAAATTAGAACTTTTGTTTTACTGCAATTTGAACGACAACACTTGACAAATAATTTACATATAGCACAGCATAATGTTGCATAACACCAGGGTTTGCAGCCATGGTCACAGGAATCCAGTTCTTAGTCTGCATACGTTTAATTGCCAATCAAAAAGGCCTAGTAAACTCAACAGCATCCTGAACTTCCAATACCTTTTTCTTACCAGCTAAAGCTCCCGTTTACTTAAAAGGGAACTCTAATGTTGTTTCTTATTGCACTTTGCACATTCAGTAATTCTGCAGTCAAGGATTTTGCAGGAGATGGTTTGGTCTTGGAGTAGTCAGACACGTGAAGTCATGTTTTCAGCAACATCCTCCTCCTCCCTGAGCCGTGTCCTGTGGGAGGTAGAACAGCGGTCAGCTGATCAGTACAACATCGTCCCTTTCTGGAACTCTGCAACAACATGAATCAAACAGAAGCGTGAGACGACCAATGTCTCATCGCCATGTCAAGCACATGCTTTCTGCTTGAGGTCATTGAGAGGGGCTTCTTAAGCTAATCAGCTTTATCCCCATTTCTTGTGTTTGGCGGTTCGCTCTGCAGAGAAATATCCAAATAATGTTTTATCATTTTAGCAAATCTGTAAATTAAATCAAATCCTGCCGACTTATTCATCATAGTTCATTCTGTTAATATTTGTTATTTACGTAACTTTTCACCCTTTTACCCACGGCTCAGCACATTTCGTAATCCGACTCAGATGGGAACACCACCTCGCTGTCCTGGGTTTCTCCTAGAGTCACCTTATAAAGTCGCAACGTAGCTCATCTAGATCCTGCGCTTCCTCATCCGTCCACCCAAGTTTCACATCCGGAGCTACGAAGGACTGAGTCATGTCAAGTTGAGCGACACCCTACTCCTGCTTGATTAATCCTGTGGTGACACAAGCCTCTTTGGAACACGACTGGTTCGAATAGATAATCAGCGTCCACAACTGCGATGACAAGAGTTGGTGTAACCACACGTCAAAAACTGACATCAATGCTCTTTGCGGTTGCTCAGGATGTTTTGCCTGCCTCACCATGACACTACATTAAAGTCCAATAATTACTTCACATTGCTATTGCCACATGGGCGAAATAGTCATTCGATTTCATTTCTGAAACCAGTGTTGCATTAAAGTATGGCGTTATCTAAGCGCAAGCTAAGCCAACTGGCAGCTTTGTCTATAATCCAGAGACACTCCGGCACAGGCCTTCGTTGACGGCACATCCGCCTCAGAAATAAACAAACAGAGCCGAGTGACTGTACTGCCCCACTGATGGGTGTTGCTGCCATGAAAAGTGCAATTCTGTTTTCCATTGTCCAACAATGTTTTTGGATAGCTAAAGCAACTTACCTTTGTACACAGCTTAGTACTTAAAACAGTCTCTTGGTTAAGCTGTTGTACACACACACACACAATTTAATAACTACAGAAGATACAGTAAAGTTATCAATCGAGTATACATTCATGGTAATCTGAGGAGCGATAGTATCCAATAACAACTTTCTGCATGTACATACCAATGTACAAGTCCAACCGGAGGACTCTTAATCCAAAATCCATTAACTGTGGAACTGAATGCATTTGTTCCAAAGTTTGAAATCTAACCAAAGGGCGACTCTTTTCTTTCCAAACTAGAACCTAACACAGTAGGAAACAACACAATAGGGAGAAGCCAAATTGCATGAAGATGAAATTTCATCCAGTAAGGCATTACCACGTTAGCAGAGGACGCTGATCTAATTTTTGAGAGCAGAGGGAGACAAAGACCCCCATGAAAACAAAACTTGGTCAATTCAATTGCTGCAATTACAGAATGTGTGTAACTTGACAAGGGTTTACCGAATGTCAGCCAACTGCTAGTTTTATGCTCGACTCCACAAAGAAGATGCAAATGCATTTTTCAGGGTAGCATTACGTTGTCACCATTACGGATTAGTCCATAATGGCTATGTAATTGGAACCAAACATCCTTTGAAAACACTCAAATCTGGAGCAGTCCAGAATGATTGCAAAAGGTTAATGCCTGGTAAAATAAAAAATGATGGAAGTAGTATTTCTTACAGTATGCCAAATTAAAAATCATTCAAATGGATGCAGTAGAACGATGGTGACAGCTCAAACCTGGTAAGAATTTTTCCGATGCAAAACAGGGAAATGCGTAATCTATTAAAAAGGAGGTTTCAGATTAATGAGAATGCAGAACTAAAAAGCAGGACACCGCAGTCTGGTGTATTGCAGCTGTAGGTGCAGCTTTGTAAACCACGACATTCCACATTGTAGAAACAGACTTGTAAAGAGGAAGCATTGACTTTTCAATTAGCACTGTGGTTGTTCGTAAAAACCTGCTCCTCCGCTTCAAAATACACACTGTGAAACACGACTTAACATTTGGACACAATAGCCCTGTTTACAAAAGGAGTAACGAAATGAGGAAAGAGCACACAGTGTGAAAACCTTCTTCAAAATAAAACCACAGTTATTGAACTATACATTCTAGTTAGATTTGCCTCACAACACGCTGTGGGGACGTTTATGGAGCGGACAGCACATCAGGGAGGAGGGCTGAAAGGGGATGGAAGAGGGTGGAGTGTGTGGAGGAGACGGGGGGCCCTCAGTTTCTCTGTAATCAGCCCATCGTTGGGTGTGTCTGCATAGCTCCCACCACTAATTCCATTGCTCTCCGACCACGCGAGACCGAGCCAAACTACAGCGTGGAGGAAACTCCAGTCTGCAGCCTGCTGATGATAGAGATTGTCTCATGGAAAAGGAATGCGCCGAAAACAGGGACGTATCGACAAATGCAAGGGCTTCCTTCAGCAAGAACGTGTAGCTGCTCAGAAAAAAAAGGGGGTTGGTTACTACAACACACTCCCATCAGGTCTTCAATTGCTTGATATTGAAAATCCTCATCGCAAGTTGCAGCCGTAATCCAACAATGAAAAGCAACATGAAAAAAAAAAAAAAAACTAAAATTGACAACACATACATATTTGGATTGCACTTCTAATTTATTTATTTATTTTTTAGCAAATAGAATCTGGGCAAATGCTACACTGCATTTTGTTGTCTCAGTATCGGACAGTTTGCTCCGCATCTGATCTGATATTTAGAGAGTGCCAACTCCTGCGGTTTGTTAGATATTATAGACGTAAGCTCAGTGTGATATGCTCGTGTGTCCGTGACGAAAAGTCAATGTTCGAACAGAAGCAGCTTCTAGGTGTAAATGCAAAGTGTGTTTAAGGATGAATATCAAAGCAATGAACACAAAAATAAACACGGTCATACTTTGGGCAGCAGCACGACAGAGAGGATCTGATGCGAATATCTGTTTGACTGCCCTCCTCTGCAAAGGGAAAATCCTTCTGCTCTCTCAGGAACTTCTGCAGGTCAGTCGGCGGGAATCCTTCTTTTTGAAACCTCTGTTGGTAAAGTTGTTTTTAATGAAATACATTAGTACATTAGTACGGAACCTTCACAGAGCAACAGCTGTCCCTAAAAAGCAGAAGTACCTTGATGGTCTCATAGGCGTCGGTGATGAGGGCGATGAAGAGCGAGAGCACCATGTAGATGAAGAGGGAGATGAAGGAGTAGAGGTAGGCCCGGCTGAAGAGCCACACCAACGTGTTTTTGTCCTTCAGCTGGGCGAAGGTTGTGAACATGTCGTCGCCGTTCAACAGGGAGAACAGGCACTCCGCTACGCGACTCAGGCCCTCGAACTAGAGATGGAAGATGAGACGTTGGATTGGATCAAAGTTGCATATCAATTTTGAAACACAAAAGGCAGCAAATCAAGATCGATATTGGAAGGACATTTATATGATCCCGTTTTGCCCGTTTTTAAAAAGCAAAACAAAAAAAAATTGTGATCATCACAAGAGACCGAGGGGAGCTGAGGTGAACAGACGCACGTGGAACGACACAGATGTGATAGTATCTAAAAACAACATCCGCATCCCGCTGCGACCGTATGGATTACAGCACTTGGAAGACGTGTGGGATGGCAAGTATAAGAAAATAGTGTTTATTCCTTCAGTAAACACCAGGGGGATCCTGGACAGGCGGACCGCACACAACGAGGTACTCCTCCCGCCGTAATGTAAATATTCAAGACAACTTTCAGTTGACGGCGACGACGACGACACACAAGGAACTGAAACTTATTCGCCTCCACCGTAACTACAGCACCACTGCAAAAAAAAAAACTTTCACTTCCACTAAAACTAATTAATGTTGCAGGATTGCTTTTCTTCAGAGTTGGACGTTAGAGCATAAATGCACTTAAAATACAATCTGTGGCATTCAACTCTGGAGATGTAGTCCATTGGTCAAAAGCATGCGGTACTCAAGTAAACTGAAAAAGCAGTCACTCAGTTTTTAAGATAATCAACAAATTTCCATTTGGTAAGCGAGATATCAGTAAGTCCGGGGCGGCTGACCTTGTGCATGTCATATCCGTCTCTCCTACAGGAGCGCTGCCTTGTTTAGACGTCCACTGCTGCAAAGACTTCCGTAAATAATTTATCTTAACAGACTAAACACTCTTTAAAAGCTCATCAATAGGTCTCCACTTTATGCGATCAAAAGAGCTAAATGTTTTGTGGTGGATTAAGTGGTTTTAAGATGCAAATCCCAACATTTCCATTTTGAGCCCTGCAAATGTCATCCGCACCTATACAATGACTAATTAAAAAAGAAGAGAAAAAAGTAGTAATAAGTCTGAGTGGGTGTGTACATAGAGGTGGAAAAGTTTAGGATGAAACGTTGATCAGACTGGTGACGGGAGTTAAGGACAGGACATATACTGACACCTAGTGGTTGTATGTTCAGTGAGCTTAAAAAAATAAAAATGCTGTTTCAGCCCGTTCAATGATGTTCACATATCCTAATGCAACACGTTTCAGTCAACCTCAGCAGTCCTGGAGGAAGAGACACTGAACACATGTCAAGGGAAAAAGCACCAATAGTTCCTTAAATTAAATCAACGAAGCAGATTTTCCCACCAGCAACTGTCAAGCTGTGAATGCACTTCTCCAATATCTGGCCCTCAGGCCCCCACATCCTACTCAACCCAGTTGAGAGGATTACCTTCTCATGGTACGGTCCCAGCACAATCCACCCACAGAAGGTGTAGCCGAGGTAGATCATGCCGGCGCAGCAGCAAAAACGCAGGACCTTGGGGAAGGCTGCTTTCATGGTTAAAATCAATACCTAAAAACACAAAGTATGCACACATCTGTGGATATTTGATAGAGGGGTTAAACGGGAGAACCAAAAAATAAATAAAAACAAGACTCACATTGTATTTCTGGAAGTAACCCAGGTACCTTATCACGCCGACCCACACCATTAAAGTAGACGTCCCGAGAAAGATACTGCACACATCATAACTGGTGAGACTCTACCGGAGAAGAGAAAAAGTGAAGTCTTGTAAAATTGGGTTAATATTTAGTTGGCCTCGGCTGCAGTGACTGAGATAACAGTCAGAAAACAGCTTTTGTTTGTGGTGAACCGTGAGATCTGTGTGAGTCACGTTATCAAGGCTTCAAGTACAATGTGGAACTGAAACAGAGGAACACCTCATCAATTGTTGAGCAACGCTCAACATGATGCGTCATTGGCCTTCCGTGTTCTACTGTTACGTCGCTCTGGACATTTAATAAAAGTTGCCTAATACAATATAAAAAGAAGTAAATCTAAACTTCCCTCTATTCTAAATAATTTAGTCAATAGTAGAGTTGTGTAAACATCTTGTAAATGTTTATTTGGTTCAGTTGTTGTGTTTATTCCATTTTGCTATCATGTAGGAGGCAATTTGAGAAACTAAAAAGCAGCTAAATCGTTGATGGATAAAAAAACAGAAAACGAACATGTAGAATTAGTATGACATGTATTCATAATCATTGCTACAAACTAATAAGAGACCAGCTGAGCTTTCCTGCCAGATAAAAGTTGTGTTGAGATTGGGATAGACACTCAAACATGGTGTCTCTAAAAAGACAGTATGTGACAACATCTAAATATTCAAACGTTATGTCTCACATTGGTTTCTTGGCTCTTTTCGATTTCCTGATGGGACATTTTTATTTACCGAACTACATGCCTTTTATAGCTGGGGGAGAAGTAAACAATGCAAGATTCTCCTTTCGCAGGCATTCGGCACATGTGTCTTGAGGCCTTGAACAATTTGTTTTGTTTACCTTTGCTTGTATTTCCACCTTCAGTATTGAGCCAATGATGGCCAAGAGGTCGCTGACAATTACCAGCACATACCAGCCATTCAAAAACTCATTCTGGTCATCTTCACAAACTTTACGATTGTAATTCTCGCGGAAGAATCTGGAGAATCGCTGAAAATAGTAAAAATGTTAGTTCAATATTTTACAGAGAAATTACAAAAAATACATCAACATGATTGTACCAGTTCAGAAATGTCATAATATAAGATGGTATGTTAGACATTGCAATAAACATTTGGCTTAGAAAAAGGGAGGAGCAAGTCCCTGTATGATTGTGTGCGGAGATCGAGCGGCTGACCTGGAGTAAGCGGACAGCCAGTACGATGGAGCGGGTGCACAGCACAGCTGATGTGAGGCAGACTATAATGACGAGGCCGTCAAACAGCAGCAGATAGTGAGTGTTCTTCTCAGCTGAAACAGAAACAAAAGAAAGTGTGTGTGTGTGTGTGTAAGAGTTTATCTTTAACGTAACTGCCTCACACTCATTACTGATAACCACCAGGCAGGCAGTCAGGCAGGAACACGCCTAACTGACTGCCAACGGAAAAATGAGAATCAGGTCTTTGGGGCCATAAAGTTCTGTTTAGAAGTGTTCAGAAAAAAAGACTAAAAAAAGAAATTATGGATAAGACATAAAAGTTACATTTTACATAAATGATCATGACTCAAAATTGACTGCGCCGGTTGTAAACGAACCACCAGGTCTCTGCTTTGCCGTTTTGGGACATTTTTACAATTGTGTATTGGCATCTCCGCAACAGTCACCTTCTCTTCTTTGAATCCCCAATGCTGCAGAGTCCGGTTCTCCATCAATCAATCAAATCAATATATGTGGTGCGTTTTAGAAAGTGCTCTTTGAGGTCAATCTGCTGGGACCAGGATCATTTCTGCATACGGCTAAATTATTGGACAGCTACAACTCACCCGTCCCGGATATCTTCCAGTCTTGACATGCGCTGCTCTCTACGTCAATGTCCAGGAATAGTTTCACCTGTCCACTGTGACACTGGTTGTCAAATATGATCTAGAATACAAAACAGGAAAAAGATCCCTAAAAATGATGAGGAAAGCAGTCATCTATCCCGTGGCATGCTTTAGTAGTACTGTGGTTTTTATGTTCAATCTGTCGAAATGGTTCTTTTATGTTGTGTGCGCACGATTTTATTTTGCAGGGCCAATGCAAAATAATCAACAGTTGTACTGCAAGGGAGCTATAGTGAGCCAGAGAGGCTCATTTCCATCGGCTATCCCCGGTAGTATCAAACTGTTAACCTGGAAGGTAAACAGTTTGATTAACAAGGTTAGCAAGTCATTGAGACAGAAAATGCGCCGGACACGTACCGTAATATAGAAGGAGTAGCAGTCCGGTAACTCCCGGTAACGCGCCGTTTGTAGGTTGATGCCTTTCAACTGGAAAGTTACTTTTATGTCAACAAGCCTTTAAGCAAAATTGAAGAACTTTAATGTACGGTAAAGAAAAAGTAAGTATCTGCAGCCACATACGGTACATTGATGAGAGCATGTTTACCTGTAAAAGTCCAAATCAAAAAAGGAGGAGTTCTGCGTTTTCCATTGGCTTGCAGTCTTTGGATCACGTGACAGGCAATCTGAGAGGAAACAAGCACAATCTATTCCTTCCAAAGTTTTACCATAACAAGCAGTGGAAAACCTTAGATACAACGATTTAATATTCATATTGGGTCTTGAACTAGAATTTTGGGGCTAAAATGTAAACAGAAGCGGATTATTTATGTATAAATTATGAATGATCCGATATTGATGACAATGCAGCCTCTTTATTCAATTTAATTCTATGTTCATTTATTATGTTTGAAATGCACTTATTGGAATGTCGCTTTGGATAAAATGACTTGTAATGGAATTTGAACTGTATTGGAATCAGATTCTGCATATTTTTTTTTGAAAACATAGTTTTACCGTTAAATTGTATTTTCTTACCAATAATGATTATATAAATGAATACCTATTCATCCATTTGTCACATTTGGGTTAAGATGTTAAGATGTCTAATTAAGTCTTGATGTTGCCGTATACATAAAAGTATGATTCCAGTCACTAAATAGTGAGGCACACAGCTTATTAATGGAAGACTGATATCGGATCTGATGTAAATGTTCCCGCTCACCTGTCTCCAGCTGGGCATCTATATCGTACGCCTCACCCGAGGGGTCCTCACTGCCCCTCCTGTAATACTCTTTGCAGACGACGAGAGGCAGCAGATTGCCGTCCTCGTCCTCCCCGTAACTGAGAGAACCCACAGAAAGCCGGCCCAACTGGCTGTACTGCAAGGGTCAGAAACCTCAGGTAAATGAAACTGTAACCTCGGCGACTGACCGTGATGGACAGAAGCTGCAAACACGCATGAAGCCCGGACAAATATTAAGTGGTAGGTTGCAGTTCCCATCGCAGCTCGTTTCAGAGGAGAGAACAGATAAATGTTGAATAGTTTCTAAATTACACGGATGTGGATTGATTGCAGGTACATGCCTGATCCATGACATAAAACAGACTGTCGTAGACGCTTTGTTGGGTGTAGACAGCGATGCTGTAGTCGTCCTCATCCACGCCGGAGTAGTCCTTCAGGAAGAGGTTTTTGAGCGCCATCATGTTCTCCTCCTTGTAGGCCACCACCAGCTGGTTGCTGAGGCCGAACAGGATGAGCTGGGGAGGGAACAAGAGGAAATGGGAACGTTTAAGTCTCATTTAGATGCTTGTGAAGGCAAGAGACTAACATTTTTTTAAAAAGGTATGCAGAAGGTCATCATGTTATCCGGGTCTTTTTAAAATCATTTCTCTAGTGATGTCAGTGATTTGGACTTGTATGATTGTTGTCACGTCATACAATACACTTTGTAGCTGGTTACTTTTAAAGTAGACAAATATTGGAGGAGGTAAATGGTTTAATTCGGTATTTAGTTTGTTTCCTTTGTAGACTACTGAAACTTTTTTTTAACCACAGAAGAAATTCTCCAAAATTCTTATTTTTAACAAGAAACCTAAGCGTTCTGTTAAGTTCCCGTTTGTTTAAATGTAAATCACACAAATAAACACCTATTTTATAAAAAAGGTTTAATTTTGGAGCCACTCATGCTTACACGCGCCACCCCACAACATTACATCTGAAACTTGAAAATATAAGATTTAAATCTGAAAACATTAAAACCTACAGAAAAATGTGTCACAATGAAAAAGAATTATTGAAAAAGAAATATAGAACAGTCAAAGCTATTTTCAACCTCAAAATAGAAAATACCAGTTATTTTTATTTTACACTGTTGTATTTTTCACAAAACTTTCACCTTAGTTTAACTTTAAGCGTGAATTTGGCTCCACAGTTTTGCTGCAGAACACCGGGCCCATTGGACAGAATACTGTGTGGATCATCTTTGCAAATCCACATTCATCCCACTGAACGTACCTGAGTTGTAATCATGACGATTTTCAGAATCTGCACCGCAAGTTTCCAGGGTAAGTGTCGTCGGGCTCGGTACTTCTCACACGGGCTCATGAAGTAGTACTTTAGGTCATCTCTCAAGCTGTCCTCTTTGATAGCATCTTGAGTTAACGCAGTGCTGAAAAGAGAAAGCACATTCAAATGCAATATCTTCCCATAGCTGGGGGAGAATTGGAAGAGGCCAGGTTGCAGCCCTCCGGGATATCCAAAAAAAAAAAAAAACAGAAGTGAAAGCAGCAGTTATTATATATTCCCTCCATAACCATCATTCACAGAGGACTCCATGTACCAAGTACACTGGCTGTATTCATGGTGCTGGCTGGGTTTAAGGCCAAGGATACTTCAGGGAGTACATGGTTTAAAAATGTTTATTCTAAACATTCTCAGCTGAATAGTTTTTTTGTCTGGTGCGTTTAAGGAAGAATTTAATAAGTTATTGTAAAACAAGAACCAGGTTACGCAACCCCGTTTTTTTCGTTTTGATCAGTTTACCCTTTATTTCAGAAACATTTTAAATTCACCGGACACGTCACATGCCTGCCCCCACAAGCTAGATTTGTTCTGCCAGTCATTAAACATAAACAATAGCTCACCTAATTGAATTGCTCCGTTCCAGATACCGAACCAATAATTCCATGATTGGTTCTCCACGTGCGCTGTGAAGAGTAGTTGTCAAAAGAACGGCAGGGACTTGCCAGAGACAAGCCACTTCAGCTGACACCACGCAACTAGCAGGCAGCCAATCGGGAAATGACTTCCAGCCGATTTAAAGGGGTCCAACCCGCGGCCCGGGGACCTGCCAGCGGCCACCAGCAGCGTCGAAATGCGTCCAGGGGAAAGATAATGGCAACATGCTGCACAAGAAAGTCCAGACACCACAAATCTGTTCCAACGGTTTGTAACATTGCCATAAATACAAAAAAAAAATTATGTATATAATATGAATAAATATTTGGGAGAAAATATATTCCCCGGTTATATATATATATATAGCTAGTTAGATTTTTATTCACTTTCTTACACAATGTAGATAAATACATATTGATTGAAGACCATGTATCAGTAACTATCAGTAATTTTGTCATGTAACCATTGATGTATGCAGGGTGCGATTTGTCAAAAAAAGCAGAGGGGGGTGATGTTTTTTATTATTATTCATATAGACAAGAACATAGACGTTTAGCTTGCTAGGGAGAAGAACGCAAAGGATAGACAGGCCCTTTTTCGGGTCCGTGGATTAGTCCCCATCACAACATGGCAAAACTTTTAATGTTAATTTAGTTATTATTGGGTCTTGTAAGGTAAGACGATATGTTCAGTGCTGGCGCTCCGCACACGCACATCACGCACTAGGCCAAAAAATCTGGGACGTGGAAAATCATCACAGTAGGCTAATAGTATAAATAACGAATACAATATGTCTAACGCATGTTAATATGCAAAACCAATACAAAGGTAATAGGCCATCACTCACAGTAATGCAGCTCCGCGCTGCTCTTATTAAAGAGTTGGTTCCTATTCTTTGCCCCCCCACCACCCCACTCGGCGCAATTAAAGTTTCCCCCGATGGGATCCAACTGGCTTGATGCTCACTTTTACGCGCACGGACGGTTTGGCTACGAGGAGGAAGCATAAGCACAACGAGGGGAAACCGATCCGCGTCACGCGCGCGCGCACACCTCCACAGCCCGGACACGCGCGCGCGCACACGTTTGGTTCAGTCGTACCCGCACTAAAATGTTACAATGTTTTTGTGTTGGATGACGTTCAGAAATATGTGCCGTCTGCCAGAAGGCTACTGAACAGCTACTCTGATGTATTGACACTGAAGATCGTTAGATTGCAAGAGTTTAAGCAGTTGCATTCATCGCTATCAAGGGGGGAAAATAATTTAGCAGAGGGGGGGATAAGAAAACCCAGAGGGGATTCCCCCCCTCCCTACAAATCACCCTGGATGTATGAATCGCATATTACAATTTCCTCCACTGGGCGGAAGCATACTGACAGCAATCGTATTATGATTTGCATAAGCAATTTAAATCTTACAATATAAATGAAAGGAACGAGCAAAATTGACTTGGGCATCGCCATTTCAAGCCCTTTATGTAAAAGCAGTTAATCACAAAAATAACTTCATGTAAAAGAAAGAAAAAGGTCTTTTTATTTAAAAAAAATACATTATTTTATTCATCATTACAGTTAAGAGTATGATTTCTGTCCCCAGGTAACACTGAATCAACCAAGTATAAGATGTACTTGCAGTGTTAACACTTCCCTTTCCCCTCATTTTTATAACTACATTTACCAAACATTTTTGCTTACAAGGCATTGTCGATTGGTAAAGCCGGTAAACACTTCACAACGTCCATGTCCATGCACATTTCAGTCAAGGACATCCACTCTTCTTGGCCTCACTGCCTGTAAAGTCCAGGAAGAAGCACCAAACGCAGATCACGTTTCACTCCCAGCGTCGACTGATGTTGAAGCCGCAGACACCGCCGATGTTTCCTGAACAGGAACTCCAACAGTTTCAACAGGTGTCAGTGAGGAGGTGTCGTCTTCAGCCAAATACAGATCCTGCAGTGAGGGGGGGGTTGACATTAAAAAACAAATGAAACAAAAATCTTACATCGTTCATAAAAAAATGTAGCATATAATATATGCACGAGAGACATTTTAGATCTTGTAGGGAATGAGAATACATTTCCTTTGCTGCTATGGCAACACTAACAGTTAAATTGATTTGCAAATGGAATTCCACTCCTCTAAAATTACAAGACAGCACAAAGTATGTTAGATTGTTCACTAATGTCCCATTTATAAAAACGTGTATCGACTCATGGTGGGGAAAAAGAAAAAATGTGTCTGGTTGCAGAGAAAGATGCAGTGGCAAAAGACAATTTTTATCAAACAGTAATTTTATGAGATTTGGGGGACCATCGGGTTGAAACCACAGCATGCCGTCGCACACCAGTTCAAATACACTGCACTTATAATTAGTGCTACTAAAAGTTGAGAAAAGTATGGTGTGGCAGCAAATAAGTTAATCAAATCTATCTATGGATTATGGCCATTCACATTTTAAAAAATGGTTAAACCACATCACATCTGGTGTTTTGCTGGATATTATGGAGATGAAAGTTTTATGTAAATTTTTTTTTTAAAAAAAACAACCTTACCTGAAAACTAGCTGATGAAGGCTGACTTCCTGCTGGCTGAGGCGCTGCAATGTCTTTATTTGGCAAAAGCAATTCATTCCCTTTCAGCGGTTTATTCTTTGAAGGCAATGAGTCCGATTCAGTTGCTTTCGTTTTGGATCTAGTCGTTTCAGCAGCAACGCCGCTGGCACTTTCCCCTTCCATCTCATGGAGGTTTTCTGAATTTGACCCTGCGGAGTGATTTGGCTCCGCCTCTCGCAGCTCGGCATCCGTCTCGTCGCCAGCGTAACGGGGCTCGGCTGTGCCCAGTGACTCCACGGGCATCGCTTGCCTGCGTCGTTCGGGCTGCCTCTGACAAACCTGGTTCCTGTGCAGACGGCCTTCAACTGCTTGATGCATTGGGTTTTGCAGCGGTGAGTCCCCTCCTGCCAAGTTGTCCGCGGGCAGGACCTCCGGGACCCTGGGCTGCGGCCGCTCCAGCTGTGGGTCGCCTCCGGGTCGACGAAAAGGTGCAGCGATGCCATGCTGGAAGGCCGCCTGCACACCTCCATACATGAATACCTGTAGAGGAGTGTAAGTTCACATTACCTGATATCTTTCATCTGTGCCAAGTCAATTCCCAAAGGGTCCTTACCCCAATAGCAAGCACGATAATGAAGAGAACTGGAATCTGCAGGGTAAATGGTAGATCTTTGAGGAGTGCAACCAGAAACTCACTGATCCCCTGTCCAATGTGCTTCAGCGGCTCTGTGATCATGGTTGTGATGGTAACTGCGATCGCCTAAACAAAGAGGGATGTTTGGGATGTCACTGAGTGTGCTGCTTCCAAATCCATGCACATTCAAATCTGATATGAACCCTAAAATAGTATGTTCACTCAGCGACTTACAGCATACCTTGGTTGGAGGAACGAGCAGAATAGGGTTGACCAAGAGGACTTCATAATATTTCTTACAAGGGTCATCTTGAAGAGTCCAGCTGGTTCTGAACCACTCTGTGAGAAGACAGTAGAGGGGGGGGGGGGGTAAGAAAACTACTAAATAAAGTGTTATTTTTAGTGCAAAGTAGTGTCTTTCTGCAAAGTAGACACTAGTTTGCACTAAAACTAGGATCACGGTCGGTAGTAAGAGTGCATCCTCTTAAAAAAAACATTTGGCATATTAAACAGTAACGGCTGTATTTTCCCAACTAGACCCCGTTTCCCCATGTTTTCGTTTCTAAGTGACAATGTTTAAAATTGTATAAATATGTTTAAAAAACTATAATTGCTAGAGGCAATTCTGTGCCGTCCATGAACGTCCACTAGGTGATCGTTGTTGGATCAGATGGTTTTGTGTCTGACAACTTTATAGAACCAACCCGACAGAGAAAGTAAACTTTTTATCTAAACTCAACATTTGATCTGGTCCGTTTGTTATTTTGTCAAACAGACACTTGCTCATGGGGAAGTGTGGTTGTAAATCTTGTTGAAGCATAACAATCAGCATGGCTGATTATTTTGCAGATAGTTTAGCTGACTAATACTTTTTTCTGTGGCTTAGTACTGCACCATTTTTTATAAATTGTTGGTCCATTTAGTCACATAAAAAAAAAAAAAAAAAAAAACTTGTGGATAAGATTTAGGCCATGAAATACTGAACCATACCATTACACCTGTAATGGCCTAACCTTTCAAGCTATCACTCCATTCAATTTTCCTCACTCCAGAGCATTTTTCATAAACACCATCCATCTTTGCCATGTCGCTTTGGTGTTTTGCAAAGGCAATCTGAAAAAAACAGAATGCCATTTCAAACATAACAGCATTAAAAAAAAAAAAAAAAACGTGACGTCAAAAAAAAAAGACTAATGACAAGAGAAAATTAGCTTCACCTTGTACAGATACAGCCAGTTCCAGAGAATACTGATGAAGAAAGAAGCATAAAACATTCTGCTGAGCTGCATGAACCAGGACACTGTTGACCACAGCTGGGTGCAGACGATGGCCACTACAATCAGAACAAGCAGTCCCACCTGCAACACAAAAAGACAGAAGATAAAAATCAACAAAACAATCCGAAGTTGCCCCCCCCCCCCACAAAAAAATGACACCAACAGAAAATTTCTGTATGACATAATGGATGGCGTTGCAATTTTCTTGACATGCTTTCAAAAAACAAAGGTTTCCGCTTAATGAATGAGCTTACTTTTAATAGTGTCTCAAGCTCCACGCCAAACGTGTCTTCAAAACGCCACTTCCAGGCCTCGTAGTCGTGCGGTTTGAGAGCCACCAGTATCTGGCTGACGGCGTTGTCGAGAGCCCCGGTTCGCCAACCGTCTTCGCCATCCAGCAGTGACTTGAACTCTGCCATGGCTTGTGTGGAGACTCTGATTTTAGCATCATAGAGGACATCAAAGGGGTCACTGGGCTGAGATGGGATGGAAAGGAGACGAGAGCAGTTAAACATAGGCTGTGTCGTGATGCCGGAACGGTACATTAAAACGCACATGAAATGCCCACTTACCAAACCAAGTCTTTGCAAATCTTTACAGAGTCTTTTAAGGAATCGTTTGAACACTGGATTGCAGGTAGGCTGCTGGGAGATGAGCCGGATTTCCTTCTTAAGCTCTTCAATCTAAATAAAAGCAAAGGGAAATATTGTTAGGTAGTTTTTAACATTTGCTGCAGAGTAGCCATTGTGACGAGGAGGATCTCGGGCCCCGCTGGAGACTTTAGGAAAGAAGGTTACGTGCTCATTTACCCCTTTAAGACGCTGTGTTACCTTATTTGTTGGAAAAGACAGATTACTGTTTGAATCTGACAGTAAAAAAAAAAAAACTGACAGGTTGGTGCAGCCAGCTCATAAGACAACACTTCCTCACAAGGAACTTCCGGTAAACGTTGTTGAGACATAATCAAACCTGTCTCTGGAGATCCACAACTTGAGACCGACATGCCGTCAGGTCGTCTTGGTTGGAGTCCTGGGTATACGGTCTTCTCTTGGTTGGGACGTTGTCATAGTTGGTCGCCTGCAGGGCAGACGTCAAATGAAGCATTAATAGCCACGAAACGGATCGGTTTTTTTTTAGGATGTGCATCGAGTTCCTACCTCGGCGGGCCTCCTCATGGTCTGGGTGGCTGGGTCATAGTTGAGCATATCGTTAGGGTCCACCCAGTCGTTGTCTTCTTGTCCCGCGGTAGCCCGACACAGGCTGAACAGCAGGAAGACGAGGAGCATGCCGGCTAGGAGAGGAGGTTACTTCGCCTAAAGTACCCGTGCAGTGCTCAAGCTAACGTTAGCTGCAACACGCACGCCTAAACGACAGTGCAAGAGAGGCGCAAAGGTGGGTGGAGGGCGCGTTTTAAATAAAGCAAAGTTGTGTCCAAGTAACGATAGGAGCTAAACCTGCTAACGCTATTTGCTATTCGCTTCAGACCTGCGGGCTCAAACTTCACCTTTGACCGACTCTTTGATAAGCAAAGCTGGAATATTACGCGTGATATTTATAAACGTTCCTTCATGCGCCAATCACACGACGCGTTAAACATTAGTTTACCACCATTTAAAGGTACAAGCGTTTGACAGGAAGTTACGTCACCCTATCGCAGAGGCTCACGGGAAGAAATATGCTGCCATGACAACTTACTCTCTTTAGGTTTTGGAAAAATATAGTGTATATACTTGTTTTACAGGACAAAGTATTGCTTTGCTCGAGGACATTTATAATAACCATTACACCCACGGGAGGGCAGTGACATCGGCTACATCTGGGCACATTGTACTTAATACTGTCTGAGTACTTGTGAATAACACTACATTCTTAGAATTTGCCATTTAACCGATTCTGATTAGTTACTAGAAGCAGAAAGCATGCAATGCAATAAGCATCATGAACTATTAAAATCTTTCAGAAAAAAGCATTTGCTTTTTCAAATCACGGGGAACACTATTAAAGATTCAACAAAACTTTTATTGCAAAAATGCGTATAGAATATTTACATTAATAGCAACATTTATTATGAACCCATTGACTAGGTTGTACTCGAGTTCCGGTCCTTTACAGTTAAGCTGTTGAGTGAAACCACTTTGTTCCCAGAGTTCAAGACAAATGATGTATGTATCTTCAGAAAGACATGCGAGGACACCAGCCTTTGAATACCACGGAACACATATCAGCAAAAGTTGTTGTAGGGAGGGCATCATGCAAATGGTGCCACTTCTACATGCCACTTTTTTATTTTAACCTCTCTACATGATGGAGGAGCCTGTGGGAGTCATCTCAACTCAAAAAGCTCCCAGAAATTCTGACCTGCAACATGAGGCCAGGCAATGTTTAACAAATGGAAAGGCAAGACTGAGAGCACTAAAAGGTTTAAATTTATTTTCCTTTTCGCCCTTTGCCACCCTTCATCCCTCCTCTGCCACCCTTTGCCTGTCCTCTTCCCTTGCCGCCTTTTCCTTTACCGCCTTTTCCTTTGCCCCCCTTAGCACGTTGCTCTTTCCTCTCCATCCCGCGCAAGTCCTTCTTCATGCGACCGTCCACCACCTTGAAGGTTCCCGTAACGCCGGCGGGCCGCCTCACTTTCTTGCCAGCTCCCTTCTTGGACACAAGATAAGTCACTTCTCTCTTCTCCTTTCCCAGGCCTGCTTTCTTGTAGATACTGACAGGATGGAGGGAAAAAAAGAAAAAAACGGTTTAAATTATACATGTCTTACCCAAAGAGCCAGCTTTCGAGGTGCGCTTATAAGCCTTTAGATGTGATGCCATACCTCTTCAGCTGAGCCATTTTCTCCCTCTCAGAGCTGTCCACCGTGTTGACGACTGCTTCAGCCTTCTTCTTGGCCTGATCCATCTTCTTCAGCATCTGGAAGTGTCATAGAGAAACTAACAAATTTAGATCTCCATCAAGTTCCTATAACTACAAATGTTTTCCGTGGGTTTTTGTCATCTCCAAATATGATTGAGCCCCTGTAATGATTTCATCAACTGTTGCCAAATCTTACCCTCCTCTTCTTCCTGGCCTTGGCCTCAGCAACGCGCTTGATGGGTCTGGCATCAATTTCCTTCCATTTTTGTTTGAATTCCTCCACCATCTCCTTGGTGACTGGCACCGGCTTCCTGCGGTGTTTCAGCTCGTCGTCCAGGAACCACTCCGGTATGTCCCACTGCTGCTCGGAGCTAGCAAACCTGCGGGAGCACGCAATTAGCTCGCTGTACAGACATCTTTCACAATCTGTGTACATCGATGGCTGATATAACCTCGGGTGTTAATGCATGTGTCACGTGATCACAGATTAGACTGGTGAGGAGGAACAATGTTTTCAAATAAGCGTGGCGTTATTGCCTCCTATTTTCCTCCCCATGTGTCCCTAGGCACTCAACTCTGCTCAAGCTTTAACTGGAATTACTGCAAGTTTCTTGACACACACACAGACACACACCCACCTGTGGAAGGAGCCGTCGATCAGGTCCCTGGTTCTCTTCTTAGACGTAGCAATATGACAGCCCAGGGCCAGGCCCTCTGCATCCAGGATCCGGGCTTTCTTACCTGAAACCACAAAACAAAAAGAAAATATTTGAGCAACCAACACATTGCAAGTTGTTCCACTCATAGTGGCTGTATATAATTATCTAGTTATCTGTATAAATATTAAATAGTGTTGTGTAACACTTTTTTAAAGCTAGTTCCCAACTGTAAATGTTAGGATTTGTTGCGTCATGTACTTACTAGTGCTCTCTACAGGAACAACCTTGAAGGCATCGTCCTTGGCCTCGGCCGACTCCCCAAAAGTCCTTTCAGAGGCCTTCTTCATCTTGGTAATCTGCCTGGAACAAGCAGCAACATATTTCAGGATTCATTTCCATCTTTGTTTAGTTATAAATAGTAAAAGTCCAGGTGGATCAATTAATTGATATTTAACAGAAAACACAGTAAGGGACGTTGTACTTCTCATCGTCGCTGCTGTCATCCGAGTCACTGTCACTCTCCTCCTCAGCCGCCTTCACAGGCGCCGCCGTTTCCTCCTCTGGCTGCGCATTCTTTTCTTCTTCTTCCTCTTCCCCGTCCTCCTCAGCTTTCCTCTTTCTACCTTTTTCAAAATAGATCCAAAACATTAATTATTTTGTAAGTTGCAGATTTGGGAGGACTACAGATAAACTTGATTCATGTCCATTGTCTGATGACCAAGTGCGAACATATGAATGTGAAAAAGGGTAAAGTATTACTGGTTCGTTTGTTCAGAAGCAACTCGGCCTGTTGGAGTTCAAGCTCTGCATCTCCTTCTAGGCCGATCTCAGAGAATATACCCTACAAAACAAAAGGATGGCAGGGTCAGAGCTCACCAAGCTATGAAGTAATTTGTAGGTGCAGAACTTGTGGGGCAAAAGGCAGACAAGACCTCCTGATACAACTCAAGTTAGTGGGACTGTCAACATCACCATCTTATGCTCAATTACATTGTGTACTACGTACACATATACTACGTTATGGACGCACGAGTGGACGAACCTTGCTGAACCAAAGGTTTGTCTCACGTTCCTTCCTCTCATCCTTTCCCTCCAGGTCCACCAGCAAGCCACTATCCTGCCCTTCATCCTCCTCCTCTTCAGCAAACTTGACTCTGAATACCACAGACACATTATTATTGATCATTCATTCATTTGATTCTGTGAAAAGCAAAACATGCAGGAAACCGAATGTCAAGGGATATACTACATTCCTTGCGTAATTACTTTACTTACTTCTTTAGTGCCTTTGTGTCCAGCTCCCTCTTGTTCTGCTCCACCTCTTCCAGGTCATCATCATCTAAATCAGAGGCTAGGGACATTTCATCCGCCTCGTCATCCTCTTCCCCAGACGACAGGTGGAGGTCGTCATATTCTTCCATCAGGTTGTCTGCCAACTGCATGTCGCCTTTGGATAAATCCACCAGAGCCTGATGGAGGATGGTGATTAACAAAGTAGCATCGGGGAAAATAGGATAGGGGAACTGAATTATTATTTGAAAAAATATTTAAATAAAATTCTGCAAGCGACATTAAAGATGGGACAAAAACATCAGAACAAAAACAGCTTAAACGTACATGACCAAATAGAATTAACTCTACATAACGATGTTGCCAAACAAGCCAAAAGGGGAAGTTGTCATTCTTGTGTTGTTTGTGTCTTTGTCACCTTTTGCTTCTTTATGGTGCTGAGGGAGAACATGGATGAGTCGTAGGAATCGGCTATGGAGACACCAGGCAGGTCCATCTTAAGCTCCACCCTCTCCCTCTGCTTCCTTCGCTCCTTCAGCAGCTTCTTCTTCTTCCTGTTGGAGCAAGAGATTTGCAAACTATTTTCTAAAAAAATTTCAAAAGTCTGCAATCAAAGTGCTGCAGGTTCATTCATCATTAGTTCGGAATCTTTTTCAATTTCCAAACCAGCCTGTGATTTTTGTTGCAACTTCGTAGATGGTCACAGAAAATTACACAAAAAAAATAAAACAAAAAAGTAATCCTGAACTTGTGTCATACCGTCTGAGCTCAGCCAACTCTTCAGCTTTCATCTCTGCCAGTCTCTTCTCCATTTCTTCCTCGTCCTCCTCCTCTTCCTCCTCCTCCTTTTTCTTTTTATCTGGTTCTCCATCTGAGTCCGCCTTTTCTTCATCAGAGCTTAAGCTAAAATAAAGCAATGCAAGATTTTTAGATTATATCGTAACCCATTCTGGCCGACAGGAAATATTCCAATGTTTTTTGTAAATGTGGTCCAAATATTTTACTTGATCTCGGGGTCACGCTGTTCGGCCTCTCCCTTCCGTTTTTTGGCCAGATACTTCCTCAGCTTAGACCTCCACGTCAGCAGCATGCTGCAAGTTTGAGGATGGAGGAAAAAAAGAACACACGTGGATGGTTGGCTTATTTATAATCATTCTTTTATTTCTATACAAAAAAAACCCGGCTCTGAATAACTAACTTACCGGAGCTCTTTGCGGCCCAAGACTTTGATGTCACGACAACAGTCCTTTATCTCATCACTGGTGGCCGGGTGAAACTCCAATTCTGCGTTGTCAAAGGTGATCTGAGTGAAGAAAACAGTGAGAATAGAAAAACAGGGAAGCCATTACCTAGCTTGAGCTTTCTCGTCTCTTCTCGGTCATGTACATTGAATTCTGGTGAGGGCAATTTCACAATAACGGTTCAAGGATAATAAACATATTTCCCCTACAGCTTCAATTTACAGTATATAAAACAAGATTTTCTATAAAATGGCAGAAAATGTGTTCCCTCCAGCATCAGTCGTGGACATATTAAAGTAATACACATATCCTCCAGCATCAGTCGTGGGACATGGCAAAGTAATACACATATCTCACCTCACTGGCTTTGTCCAGGAAGTCTATGGCATTTTCTGCTTTCAGAAAGGACATAACTGTGAAACTGTAGTGGAGTGTGAGATCACCATCTTTGTATCCCTCCGCCTGGAACAGAAAAAGAGCAGTTTAGTGAAGAATGTAATACTAAAAGTCCTATGAAAACACCTATTCAGGGTCCCATGTGAAATCATGGTAAAGATGGTCTTGATGTTTTTAACGGGTTGATTGATCATCATCTCATACAGCGTACATGCCTTTGGCTTCCTGACGGGAATCAGTTCCCTAACAGTTTTGGCCTGCACCTCCACCTCTTTGAACGCATGTTTGGGGTCAAAAAACTTGGTGTCGATTTTGTCAGGGGCAAGAAAACCTGTTAAAAAAATACATTGCATTTAGTTCAGACGTTATTGCAGAAGTATAGAATAATTTCCTCTTTCTTGCTGCCACTGACCCTGACAGACGACAAAGATCTCGGCGGACTCATTCCTAGACGCCTGTGGCTTGGTAGCCTGCACTTTCTTGAAGAACTGCTGGAAGATCCAGAGCAGTGGCTGGTAGTCTTTGGAACGGAAGACTTTGGTGACGAAAGTGCCACCTTTCGCCAGAAACTCACAGGCCAATTTGAGGGCCATGAGGGTCAAATGAGCTGAAGGAGAAATAGGGAAAAGGTGAGATTTTGTGAAATTACCTTGAATACATTATGACAGATTGGTGTGAAATAATGGTAGGAACATTAATTCATATTCTGTACCAATATATTTAGATAGGTAGCTCTATTAACGAATGCATTACTTGTTATGCCATATTACGCCATCTTATACCAAAGAACGAGACTGTATTGTGTGTGGATTTAAATTAGAATATGCCAATAACTATCTGAAAATGAGGATTTAAAAATGTGAGTGACTTAAAATGTCTTGAAACTTGAGACAAGTGGCACCCACCTTGTGTGAAGGCATCATGTTGCCAGTTGGCTCCCACGTTTGGTGCACCGTCATTTAACACAACATCCACCTTCCATGTTTGCAGTTCCTTTCGTAAAGCCTGCGTATGAAATAGAAAGTATCTCACTTAGAAAATCCATGATGAAAATGTTCCTAGAGTTTGTTATTTTAGAGCACTGGGATGTTTTGGTAAACAGTGCATCTAATGCCAGTAGAGAACCATCTGTGTATCCAGTTTCATATTTTTTTGCCAAACTACATTGGTTATTCCTTTTATACGAGTATGTACAGGACCACAGCCAGGACAGCCGTTTGTTTTCCGTCAGTGACATTTCAGCAGCTCACCGTTCGGCATTTGTCACCAGTGATGTCTTCTTGCAGCGTCACCACACTGGGTATGGGCTTGATGGGTACCAGGTCAACACCTGATAGGAATAAACACCATTAAAAAAAGATCTCTTTTCCCTCAGCATCCCAGTAAGCAAAATTACATTGCAACTAAATAAGGCTTTGCCAGACCAACTAACATTTTTATTTTTACCAGTTAATCATATTGATGACATCAACTCACCAATAATGAGACTTGATACAGGCATAAAATTGGACGCCACCTGCAACCTGAAAGAGGATTTAGAGTCACTGGTGTTTTCTTTCAATAACTACATTGCACAACATACATTCCAGTATTCCTGGGCAAAGCATTCAAATACATAGCCAGAGGTGGGACCTCCGCAGTTATCGCATTACTCTGGGAAATGTTACAGGGAAAAATGTTCTCTTTAAAAAAAAGATTATAGATAGATAGATAGATAGATAGATAGATAGATAGATAGATAGATAGATAGATAGATAGATACACGGCTGCATGCCGTGTCTCAAAAGATAATTGTAAGATGGTTCGATGACTCTCGTTGGGTTTAGACCACCGGTCCAAAGAGGGCATTTGTTGTTACCATGAACAACTCTAACGTTAAATACCTATTAGAGGCTTGACCACCATTTTTAAATAGACAAAACTTGATCACAGATGAGGTACGTTACAATAGATTCTAACCATCTATACATAACAGTAAATGTATGGTCTCTTCAGTTTGGGCACTACTGATTTGGCTAACTTCATACGTGGGCCTGTTGCTCGGGTACAGATAAAGTCAGTTAACGTTAGAATCTAACTAATCGTGCGTTGACAGGGAGCTCACCATCCACCGGGAGCTGCACACAGGTCGACCAAAGCTCTGGCTTTCTGTAGAAACTGAAATTTACGGTTGAGCTGAATGAGCTTGAAGGAAGAACGAGAGCGATAACCTGGAAAAGACAAACGTATAATGTTACCAGACAGGTGGCACACAGCACACAATTATTTACCGATGGTGAGTTAACGTTAGCTAGCAATCCTGCTAATAATGCTACTATCTACTCCTTAGTAGTCTCAAGAGTACAACTAACGTCATATGTTCTAGGAGTGACGCCCTACCTGTTTCTTTTGCCAAATGGTAGAATTTATCCTTCCTGGTTTTTCCTACTTTGAGTTTCTTCCCCATATTGATTGGTGTTTTTTGACCCTACACGCTGGAGAGAAAAAAATCACACTTGAATCAAACGTCCATGAAAACAACACGTGTGACTTTCTCGGCGCACACATTTGACGTCATAATCCACGTGGTGTTGTTTCTTCTTCGTCCTTTCATTTGTTTCTCTGTGGTACATTGGAAGTTACTGACACCTGCTGTTCCTACTGCGGATCATAGACGTGTAACAACGAAACTGCCCAATGAAATGGTAATAATGACTTTAAAAAAGAACAACCCCTGCAAGAACGTGTGTCCCCAGAAACGGCGTCCAATGTTACGTTGTGTGATGCACATACTTTGTGAACTGTCCAATGAGAATGAACATTAGGGTTGCAGAATGAGTCTCAGAGTGAGATACCTGAAAATAAAAAAACAGAACTGTCTCCATTACCGGTAGTAACGGCCAATTGAAAAATAATGGGGTTTTTTTGTCATGTACTACTTGATGAAAAAACACAGAATCCAATGGTGTAACCAATACGAGACCAGTTTAAGAACAAGTAACACATAACTTGTATTAATCATCTTTATTTAGTTTTTATTTAGTCTCGATCACAGCTGCGTGAATGTTGGGGGTCAACACCCTTCAGGGAAGAACACAGCTGTCAAAAAGGCTTCTTTCTGGATCGTGTGTTGATCAGTCCCAGGACAGAAAAGGCACTGGCCGCTGCCGTCACCAAACTGATGGCCCCAATGGCCCGTGTAGCCTGAGGGGACAAGGAGGACAAGAGGAGCTTGACTAAGGATTACCGCAATATTAACCATATTTACAAGGACAAGGACTGCTTATGTTCAATGTTTTCCTTTTTTTTTGCAATATACTCAGGAATGAACAGAATTTTTTTTGAGAGGTTTACATGTCTTTATCATGTTTTCACCTAAAAGCCTTTGCAAACTTTAATTGATTAACTGAAATTTATTCTGCTTTAACATAGTTGCTCTAAAAAGAGAGTGAGTCCAAAATATTAAGCAACCTTATAAGGTTATAGGTGTGAGCAACACTGGAAACATTTAGTTTGGTCTGAATACCCTTTTAATGTACATGCAGGCTGTAGCCAAAACTTTAAACAACTCTAAACCTTTTTGCTAAATCCAACTAGTCAAGAGAGGCCCACTGTACGTCGTTTATCTAGATTTGTCAACTTTTTGTAGTTGACTTTAGGGGAAAATTAAAGTAGAATACCGTCCCACTACAATTGAAATATACACATAAAAATAGATGGCCTGTCTGGAATTCGGACAGGTCATTGAAATGTCAACTAAATGTTCGATTTATTATATGGTAAGGTGTACTTAAAGAAAGTCTCAGTCTTTTAAATGCCCTGCCTCTTTAAAAGATATAAAAGGTCACTGTGGCAGCTTATGTTGAGTACAAAGATAATATTTCGCCCTGATGGCACCAAAGATGGAAGCAAAACAAACAGCGAGAGACCTGCTCGGAAACTCCTTCCCCGTAGCGCAGAAGGGTGACAAAGTGCTCGCAGTTGCTCCCCAGCAGGTCGTAGGACACCTCCTGGCCAATGAGGACTTGTGCTCGCTGGATGATTTCGGAGACGGGCAGGGGCGTGTGGTTGTGGTCGTACTTGTTGTTGACGCGGTACGAGTCGCTTCCCACCACCTCCTTCAGCAGCTGCATGCGCACCACCGCCTTCCTGCTAAAGACAGACTTCACACTGGACATGGGGGCTGCCTGGTTCTCATCTGGACAGGAGAAGCAGAGCCTCAATGAGATCACACATGGATACCGAAAGGGAACATCGAGGGAACACCCAATTTTCAGGGGACTCTCAACCCAATTAAATATATGGAAGAAGTCAAAATAAGTCAAAATACCACAATGTCAAGATACAGTAAAAAAATACAATAATTTGAAACACTACCCTTTTTCTTACTATTTTATGATCATACAGTTAAAGGGTGTCCGGGTTTACATTATGTTGGTAAAATGATCGTAGCAGTTACACACATCTTGTTTAATACTGACCAAGAGGAGTTAAGTTGATGATGTAACCATCTCCCAGGTAGAGAGCCCAGTGCTGATAGGCCGGTCTAAAGATCTCAATGAGGTCACCAGGCTGGGGGTCACCAGCGGGGTCAGGCAGGTTGGGGTCATTGGAGGCCATCTGCACACACAGACACAGGGAGGCGGAGGATGAAACAGTAACCATTGCTGCCATGCGAGTAATGCACAGCTTCTTTATGTATCTTTATGTGAAAAACAATTTTGATCTTATGAAAAGGTTTTTTGAAAATGGAATGTTTAGTAAATGATTTCATATCATAGGAGACGTCTGATGCAGTCTTTAGTTTAAAATCTTGTTTTTATAAACACAACAATTGCTGGATCATTTGTTGAAAATATATAATTTAGGGAAACTATAGCTGGCAATTACTCTATTTAAAGGTCTGTAAAGGGTAATATCGGCTACATTATTACATACGCACATTAACAACAATAAAACTCTTTCTCGACATAATAACTTACAGTAGAGTTGTGTTGTTGTTTATCCATCCCACATCATGCTTCCACAAATTCTATAAGGAAAATAAAGCAATCAACAAAAATACTTTTAACACAATAACAGATCACTTAAGAGGTCAAAGGGAAAATAACAGAATTCCCAGAGAAAGAGAATGCTAGATAAGGCAGTACAATGCAAAGAGCGCATGTCCATGGACACATGGGAGCTCCTTTGTTACCTGTGCTAACACAATAGCATCGACACAAAAGGGAAGGGGACAGAAAAGGTTTGAGCCTGGGTTGTTTCACATATAAATAAAAATTCTTCTTTTGCGATTGGCTTATGTAACATCAAAACATTTTAAATTGGTTGTTAATTCCACAGAGAGAAGAGTTTAGTATCGATCGAAATTACACCTGTGTGGGATGAAATCAATATCTACCCAGGAGAGAAATTAGTATATCCATCTCATCATTAATGTATGATGCTAGAGCCTTGCTGAAAAAAATACTTGCATGTTATTTTATCAAACCTCTAACACGAAAACATACAATATAAACCTGTATGTATTCTGTACGCAATTATTAAATGATACATTATTGCAGTAATGATCTAACATCTGATGCTATTGTTATTATAAATTATTATGTGAAGATATGAAAAACCATATAATAAATAAGCCATAGATACCTTTAAATCCCCTTGCTGTGATGTTATATGATTGTTATTGTATTGAATTCAGATCAGAGGCTCAACACTCAACACCCACCAAATGCATACAGGAGTAATACTTACTCAAACACCAGGAGCTTTTTCTTCCTCACCATTTTAATTTCCCATCGTTGCGTATAGGTCCCCAAAAAAATCTAGTATAGAAAAGAATAAAAGAAAGAGATTGATTCCAAGTTTCTGAGATGACAGAAAGGTAGAGAAATATCTAAAAACCAAACTAGACGCTGGAGGTCCTGGTGGAGGTATTTCAGTGTCCGATGCTCTGACTGATGACAGTGGGCCACAGTTGCTAAGGTCACACATACACACACACACACACGCACAATTTTGCACGGGGAGGCGTTTCCTGCTCACCATTGTCCCATCGACAAGGAGACACGGCCCTCTTGTGAATAACAGTTATTGTGGATTTGATGATGGATTCCATTTGAATGTTGTCTGGTCTCTTTGCTTGTAGAGGTCACAGTGTAGATCCCACATGTATGTTAATATATTTCCTTCTGCTATTTAGAATTTGATGAATCGATAGATCAATAGATAAGAGGACACTACTGTAGCGTTTATTGAACAGTGTACCAGCTTGGTGATATTGGGGCTAAAGCTCAAGCTTGAAGGGCTTGTTAAGCTATCCAAGTGAAACACACTATAGAACTGTAGGCTACACTCTATCGCCTTTGTTTTCTTTGCTTTTGTATATGTGTATGTTAGCAGTGCGACCTTTAATCCTTCGTGCCCTGTGTTTAATTAACTTGACCCTCAGCGCACGTGAGTCTAACACAGAGTCTCTTACATAGGGCTCTTAGGGGTCAGGCGGATTCTCTGCGCGTTGATTGGCTACTGCAGTTGGAATATGCGTCAAGCTGCCAATAGTCAATTTCAACACCGCAGGAAGAACAAACAAATTATAACAAATTTTAATTTAGAGGGCAGATTTATGCGACATAACATGTGGAAAACAACGCTCAGAAATAAATATAAAAAAGAACCGCTACAACGACTTTACTCGGCTCGGAGTTAGCTAGCGTTGGTGACATAACGTCGGGTCTGTTATGCGGCAACTGGGCTCAAACACGCTTTTACTTTGAAGTGTTTCCGGATTGTGTTTCCGGTTTTACTTTGAAGTGTTTCTTTCTTTCTACGGCGAGCTTTGCCATTCGCCGTTCCAGGATACAAACAGAAGGTTAAGCGGAGCCCTCAGCGAGTCATCTTTCACCAAGGAAAGGAAATTATCTGTACTATAGCTGTGGATCTATCCTGTTGTGTTATGAGAAGAGAACACTTGCTGTGGTAAGTCTGTGGTAAGGAAACAAAACCACGATTTAACGTTAGCAAAACATGCTAATGCTAGTTTAGTGCCGCTTGTAACGTTAACGTTAGCTAGCTCGTTTGGCACATGATGTTCTTGTAGAAACGCCTAATATTTACAGCTATTGTTTGCTATTCTCGCGTGTCCAGTGTTTCGAAGTTGCACGACATCACTGTTAACTTCTACAATGGCTCCACTAACAGTCTTATAACTTGGGTAACTTTCACGTGCACTTCAATCAACGTCACCTGACGTAACACCACCACAGACGTCCGCCTGTTGAGTATGACTGAAACACCGTTGCTGTTTACTAACATCGTTTTGCCTTTTTGCCTTTTTTTTTTTTTTTTTTTTACCCCTGCGGTCGTGTAGATTAAGCACCATGGCGTCGGCTCCTCATCTCAGGCGGTCCGATTCAGCTCAGGGGGAGTTCTCCCCTCTGAAGCGCTTCGTTGTGGCCAAGAAGCAGATTAGCGAAGTGTTTGAACACTTGCTGAACTACGTGAAAGAGACCTCGGCGTTTGTGGAAGGTGAGGGGATTCTTTCAAGTCTTGTTTTGGACAGCTGAAGTATGTCATATTCCTTTTTGTTCGGAAATCAATGACTGTTTACAAGACTGTAACACCACATACAGAACAACAGTCTTCTGCTGGAAGTCAACTTTATTTTGTTTTCTCTTGTCTGGTTGTTTTGGACAGAAACCTGTGGGAATAAAGCTTTGGAGAATATTGCGAGTCAAGATCAAAAGTTGGAGATTCAGGCATATGCGGACAAACTTGCTGTCATTAAGGAGGTGCTGGCACGCAGGCACATGAAAGTGGCTTTTTTTGGCAGGTGAGACGGCTACAAACATAACTAATGTGTATTTGCATTGTCTACAACACTCCGATGTCACTTTCAAACAGCTTTTTCCATAAAAACCACCTTTATGGACATAATTATTGTGATGTAGATGTCTCTGCTTAAATGAAACTAATCCTTTCCCAAATTAATTTGGTATATTCTTTAAACTTGACATATCCTTGAAGGGATGTTTCTCAGCAACGTCATTTTCTTCCTGCTGTTAAAACCCATTCTTCCTGTTTGGGTTTGAAACTGAATGTTGACAGAACCATGTTGTGCTCTGCACTGATGCAAATGAACGCCTTCACATCCGAGACTCAATGCGCAGGGTGTGTCACCGGACAACATATTTCCTCTGCATGATTTAGCAATAACTCCCAGGCTCTTGATCAGCACTTAGGTAAAAAAAAAAAAAAAGTGATCCAGTCGTTCCCTTTAGTAGCTGCATATTTACAGTGAATTAGGAGTTGCACCCTAGGTATTCAGAGTTTGAGCAAATCATTTTTTTTTTCTTCAAATGCAGTCAACAAGGGTTTTAAAATGTTTTATTTTTTAGGACCAGTAACGGTAAAAGCACGGTGGTCAACGCCATGCTGAGGGACCGCGTGCTGCCCAGTGGGATCGGCCACACCACTAACTGCTTCCTTAGTGTAGAGGGAACTGATGAAGACAAGGCCTACCTCAAGACGGAGGGCTCGGATGAGGAGAAGAGCATTAAGGTAAATGTTATTTAAAAAAACGTCATTGGTGTTGAGAACTACTTCATACTTTTTGCTGGAGTAAGAAGGATCACGGTTTTAATCTGATACAGTTAATGTGTTCTACAGAAACCACAATTGGGCCCTATTTGCTAATCAGACCATTAGTGAAGCTGCACTTTCTCACATTCCCTCTGTTGATAGTCCGGTGTTTGCCCGTGTGCAGTCTGACTGAGAGAAATGTGGTTAATGAGATTTTAATGTCAGCTGTTATTTTGTTGTATAGAAGATGAATAATGTTTCCATTTTGGGGTTGGCTTGTTTTGATTCACCGAAGCCGACACGTGTGAGTGGATCACATGCTGCCTGAACCTACAGCCGTGTTTATATAGAAACGGGCACCCAGGATGGTTTCGGCGGTGTAGGGTGTCTGAAGCAAAAGTCTCAGTGAGGTAAATTTAGTGCAATGGGTTCAAAATATAAAGCATTCTCATTAGTTAAACTGTTTACATTTTTATACTTTTCTTAATCTATCCACTGTAGGAAATGAACGTGGGGTTATAAACAAATGTAACTTAAATTATGTGTTAATGTTTGTTGATGGTATAAGAATCCTTGTAGCCTAAAAATAGTTACCTAATAACATCCCACTGTTAATTTCGGACCGTATACTGTAAATGATGCCTTATGCCCTATACATCTTATAAGTATGGCTTATAAAGGCTGTAAAACCTTATTTATTTTTTAAAGAAGAAGAAAATGTAGGCATTGTAAAAAATGATTAAGTAACAACAGTGCTCATTCCTACATAGCAAGAGACAGAAAAGTCACAGCTATCACATGTACGTGTTATCGTTCTAATGGTAGGTGAGGTTTTCCTCAGGTCATAACATTACAGAAATGGAATTTACCTTAAACAGACGTGATAACGTCAGCAATCATAACGTCGGCCTATTTACACCTCTTCTGCAGACCGTAAACCAGCTGGCTCACGCTCTCCACATGGACGAGAGTCTGGACGCCGGCTGTCTCGTCCGTGTTTTTTGGCCGAAGACCAAGTGCGCTCTGCTTCGAGACGACCTGGTGCTTGTGGACAGGTAACATGATCAGACATGATTACGTTTGTGATTTACTGGCTGACAGAATCAAGGACACAGATGAATTGAACAAGGTGCGAGGCACGTGACCCAGCTCAAATGGAGATGTGATGTCATGCATTTGACCTCTGGACCTCTCATCCACTGTGTCAGCCCAGGGACAGATGTCACGACACAACTGGACAGCTGGATTGACAAATTTTGCCTGGATGCTGACGTCTTTGTGCTGGTGGCCAACTCCGAATCCACACTTATGAACACGGTAAAAAAGTCCTCTGAGCATCATGAAACCAACGACTAATATCTGGTGAAATATTCACTATGTGTCGATATTGAGGCCGGACCGTTGACGCCATTCTGCATCAAGCACATCGGCGCTCAGAAGACACCTTGACCAATGCGGTGGTTGCGCAGGGGAGAATGCGGCTCCTGTGTTTGTGTCGAGCCTCACAGACCCGCTCTTGTTTCTGTCTGCTCAGGCATTCCCACAATGTGAAGCTGGACACGCAGCCAATCACAGAGCCTAATGCGGCCGGGCAGCTCTGAAAGGGAGACCAAACACACATTTCCCTGCGCGCTCTTCTGTGGATATAAATCCCAGACTTTATGTAAATATTGTAAGATAGTCAAATAGTGGCGCCGCATCCTGCGTCATTGAGCGCCTGATTTCTGGCCGGCTCGTGCGGACCGACAACATTTCAATCCATGTTACCACACTACTTTGCTGTGGTGGCGTGCTTGGTTTTCTCCCATTCCATATACTGTGAACCTTGTTGTATGAGTTTGTCCCACTCCGTGACCAGTTGGGTGCTCATTTCCATCGTGAGGCTTTCGCTACGTACATTATTCATTGCATAAAGTTAATTTTGACTGATTCATCCTAAATTTTAAGCTTAAATATTTGCTGAAAAGCCTACATAATTTATTTAAATGGAGCGCCACTGTTCACTGTGTCAGAACTAACATATCTTTTTAAATCTACAATTGAAGCTCATTGGGAAATGAAAGGTTTTTCGTTGTAAAAGGGAGACATGAAAAGGATATTAAGCTTTTACCGACCCCTCTCTCTCTCTCTCTCTCGCTCTCTCTTTGCCCTTACGCCGTCTAGGAAAAGCACTTTTTCCACAAAGTGAACGAACGTCTGTCGAAGCCCAACATCTTCATCCTCAACAACCGCTGGGATGCGTCAGCAAACGAACCAGAGTACATGGAGGATGTGAGTCGGCCCTTTATTCCCGTCTCATGGCAGAATTGGTAACATTTGATTGTTGTTACAGAACATCCTGATTCTGACAAGTTTGTACAGAACTTTCTACCGAAATGTGACATGTGACACATCCATAATATGGTCTGCAGTGCACCGTACAAATGTGACGCCTCTCCCCCCAGGTGAGGAAGCAGCACACGGACCGATGTGTGAACTTCCTGGTGGAGGAGCTGAAGGTGCTGGACCGCGATCAGGCACCCAACCACATTTTCTTCGTCTCCGCCAAGGAGGTGCTCAACTCCCGCATGCAACGTGCACAGGGGATGCCCGAATCAGGTGACACTCAGCATTTCATTTGTGGCGCTTTGAGAAATCGTGCATATCAAAGTATAATGTCATCATATTCGGGATTTTTTCTTTTTACGTGAGCATAATACAGTTGAAAATCACCAAACTTCATTCACTTTGGAGACGACAAAGAATAATGAAGACATTAAATTACCATAACGAAAATAATCCAACTGTATTTCATGCCTATTGTGTGTGTGCTAGTGTTCATTTGACATGTGATAATTTCGTCCAACAGGTGGAGCGCTGGCTGAGGGCTTCCATGAAAGGATGAAGGAATTCCAATGCTTTGAGAGGAGGTTTGAGGTGTGTGTCTGCGTGTGTGTGTGTGTGTGTGTGTGTGTGTGTCCGTCCGTCCGTCCGTCTTTTCTCAATTTCTTCCAATAACTTTTGCCCCACTTCTTAAAGAATAATCACATTTTTTGTATACGTCAGACAGACATATTTTGTAGAATATATAGCCGTTTTCCATGATCTTGGCACATATTGGTAGTTTGAGAGAAAACCGGCAGCAATGCTGATGGAGTCGCTACACACTGCGACGTGTTCATTATCAACTGCTCAACCAATCCAGTTCACATTGGCTGCCTTCTGCTGGTTAGAAGGAAGTACAGACAGTCGCTGGTTTCAGTCCCTGAGGAGAAATTCCTTTGCTCAGTGAACATTTCTCTGCACGTGCGTGTTTTTCAAAGCTCGGGTTTAAGATCATTGCATGGAAGAGATGATGAATTTAATAAAAGACACAGCCAAAGTTTTCCAGCAGTAGACAGTAGAACAGTAGAAACCTGAGCAGTCATCTACTCCGGCCGGCCGGGCTCAGTGGTTCGGTTCCGCCTTGACTCCATGGACACGGAGCTGGTTCCTGCGGGGCCTTCTGGACCAATCACTGTGCCTCCTCCATCAACCTGCGTCTTCATTGCTGAAGTCTAGATTCACTCGGGCGAGGACATCCGTTTTCGTTTTCATTCCACTTTGATTTTGTTTTTCAGTCTTTTTCATTATAACAATCAGGAATTTACTTGTGTTCATCCTGGGAGGAAATTATCAATGGATCAAATCTATAATCTTTTTAATAGCACGTGTGCCGAGCACTCGTCCAGCAGCCGCGTTATAAGTAACACAACAGCAGCTGTCGTGTCTGTGTATGGCCAAACAAAATGCTGTTTTTAATAACTAAGTATCAATAATCAGAGCAATGATTGGAACTGCCTCAAGTCGCTTCCCACATCCAACGTTTTTCTAATTGAGTGCTCTGATGCACCGCCTGGGAGAGAAGAGTAGACGATGAGGCCGGTGTTAGTGAGATAAAATCACAAGAAATGCAGCCCCCGTGTGAATTCCACTTGTATTTGAAGTCAGTTTTAATCGAATGTGGGAATTGGGGATTGCACCAATAACAATTCAAACTACTTTTATAGAGCGATGATTAGTGAATGTTAATACATTCAATGACTGAAATCCCCCAAATTCTGAGTTTTAGATATAATATTCTGATTAAGGTGGGAATTATCATGATGATTTATCCCAAAATGACACAATATTTCTACCTTTTATATGTTTAGTATTTTATTTTTATTCTTTCACTTTCATTCGTGTTTGTGTACCGTTGATGTGTTTTTATCATTTTCCCTTCAACAAACGCATTACTGTGACCTTCCGATCGTCGGGCCGCGGGACACAAGATGCACACACTGCTGCCGTCCTCCCTTTCCCCACCTGTGTTCTCTTCCTCTCCTGAGTTGAAGTAGCAGGTGTCTATCTTGTCTTCTGTTGGTCCCTGGTAGCGTGCGAGTTAACGCGCCGTATCCAGCAGCGGCCCCCTGTATCTGTCACAGTAACTCGTGTGTTATGGCCTCGCAGGAGTGTATCTCGCAGTCAGCAGTGAAAACAAAGTTTGAGCAGCACACGATCAGGGCCAAGCTGATCACAGAAAAGGTCAAAAGCATCATGGACGCCATCAACATCAAGGCGGCGGAGAAGAGGTGAGTGTTTTTGTTGCGTGAACAGTAATTTAGTGGGGATCGGGTAACATGAGGGATGGATTAGCTAGTGAAATAGCAGTGTTACTTTCTGGTCGGGTTGCTGTTTGTTTCTCTTTTAACACCTGATTATTTTTCATAGTAAAAGCATTCAGCTGCTGTTTTGCATTTGTGACTTTGTTTCCTGTTTTGTGCGGTGGGACCTCCAGAGTGGCGGCTTTGGAGAATAGAGAGTGCCAGATGGACCGGCTGGAGTTTGTCAAGAATCAGCTGAATTTGCTGATCGATGAAATAAAAAAGAAGATAAAGGCCATCAGTGAGGAGGTGGCATATAAGGTAAAGACAGCCGCTGTTGTAAGAACCTTTGAAGATGGAACCAGCGTTTTCGTAGATTTTTTTTTTAAACAGAAACTGCAGGTTATTGTGTTGTGGATCCACTAATCATTTAATCTGGTGTGCTCCTGGTGGTTGTTTAAGTGGGAAGTCCTGCCTGTTGTTGCAGACTGATGACCTGCGGCCGTGTTTCCTCCAGGTTTCCTCTGCCATGGGAGAAGAGATCTGCCGTCTCCACGTGATCGTCGACGAGTTCCACAGTGACTTCCACCCCTCGCCTCATGTCCTGAAGATCTACAAGTCTGTATGTAGTAGCACGGATTCGTCATTTTTGACCGCGTCTTTCGTCGGGAAGCGGCACTTTTTCGTCATGTGACTCCCGTTGTGTTTGCAGGAGCTGCTGGCTCACGTGGAGGAGGGGATGGGCAAGAACCTGGCCTTCCGTTGCTCCGACGCGGTCCATGCTTCAGTCCAGTCGTCTCAGAGATACATGATGGGTAGTTACACAGGACAGAATACTGACAACCTTTCTTTGCAGTAAAGGCCAGTAATCAGCCCAGATTCCGAGGCCTCCATTTTTTAAATTCACCCCCCCCCCCCCCCCCCTCCCCCCCACCCCCCACTCATACAGAGAGTGTTGCTAAACTTGGTCCGAACCTTTTAGCCACTCGGGCTCCGCACCGTACAACGACCTGCTAAATTTACCCTCCTGGCTCGACGCCATCGTCCCGGGCCCCATTATGCCACGAGTGCGTCACTGTGACAGCCACGCATGCAAGCTGCGCTCCGTGACAGTGACGTTAAACGAAAGGTGTTAATGTGCCCTCTGATGAAGGACTCAGGTGCTGTCATGACATTGCGGTGCGACTATGTTTTCCCTCGGGAGGCATAAAGACAACCAGGATATTTAACCCAAATATGTATTATTAGCGTGGGTTTATATTGTTTATGTTGTGTTTCTCACTCTGCAGAGAGCATGCTCCCCCTGCTTCCGTCCGTGGCCCAGAGCCAGGTCCACATGCTGGTGCCTAGCAGGAAGTTCGACCTGAGTTACGACTTGAACTGCGCCACACTTTGCAGCGACTTCCAGGAAAACATTGAGTTCCAGTTTTCGTTGGGCTGGACGGTCTTAGTCCACCGCTTCCTGGGATCTGTTAACGCGCAGAGAGCACTCAAACTGGTGGACCAGAACTTCCAGGTACTGGCTGCCATTTTGGGAGCGAGCTGGCTGCGTCTTTGGATGTAATGCTTGCTACTTTTGGTGGCCCGTGGCTTTGTTCACATAAACACAAAATGTACACGGAGGAAAATGCCATTTTAACCCCCCCCCGCTCCTCGTGCTGTTGCTCAGGGCTCCCAGCCAGCGTTGCCCGTGGCCCTTACTCCCTCCTCGGGACCGCCGTCCATTGCGGCGCCGCCCAACAACGAGACCGCAGTCATGACCCAAGAGGACTTGATGGTAGCCATGGCAACTAACGTGGCATCCATCACCTCCCGCACTTCAATGGGCGTCCTCGTTGTTGGAGGAGTGGTATGTTGTTTCAGTATGTTGGAGTATGTTATAAAACACAGTTGTCATGTCGTGTTTTTAACAATGTTGCAGGAAAATGTCTGCCGCAGGTGATGACAACAAAAGTAATGTGTATAGAAGTTATTTCCAGCAGCGTATTGTAAATATCAGGTGTAAAGATATAAAAGAAAACCTCTTTTTTCCTGTGAAAATGCTTTGCATGGCTGTGCATAGACATCAAATTCTAATGCAGCTGAGCTTTTAATTAACACACAAACCCATGTGCGTGTATTAATGTACTTTATTATTTTCCTAAGGTGTGGAAAACGGTTGGATGGAGGCTGATAGCGCTGTCGGGCTCCCTGTACGGCTTGCTCTACCTGTACGAGAGACTCACCTGGACCACGAAGGCAAAGGAGCGAACTCTGAAGCGGCAGTTTGTGGACTACGCGACAGAAAAGCTGCAGCTCATCGTCAGCTTCACAAGTGCAAACTGCAGCCACCAGGTCCAACAGTGAGTCCCGACACCGCATCATTCCTGTAGTTTCATAGTAACAACAAACTAGACCGTAGCACAAGTAGTAGGATTACATATACGGTCTGTACACATGTGTTATGGATGAAGATGGTGTTGTTAATACTGTTTCGTGCAGACATTAAGCGCTCCTTTCTCTGCCCATAGATCTGTTTTAGTTTTCCGGATATGTGTATGTTGCTTACAGTACAAGTTCAAGAGGCGCGTTCCTTTTTTTTAAATCCAAATTTCCGCTTTTCTTCACAGGTTGATCGGCCACCTCTTGCTTGTGCTTGGTATTTACTCGTGGTCTTTTATAAATGCAGATCAGAAGAGCATTTGTTATTACCTATTGTCCAATCGTCGCACCCGATACACGGCTGGTCCGGTCCAATTTGTTTGAACCAGCACACATTTTGGATTAAACCTAAAGACCAAAGTGTTCTCATAGTCTCAGGGACAGTCGACTGCTGACAGCACTACTTTGCACCTTTCCTACATTTACTGCCAGTGTTATTTAACCTACTGACAACCGACGCGCCATAATCGTCCTAATTTACACACACAAACACACACACACACACACAGGACACATCCCCGCCCTCCCTTCTGTAGCAAGGCTAAATAAATAAGCACTGCAATCCTGTGTCCTCTGTGTTGCCAGGGAGATGGCGGCGACCTTTGCTCGTCTCTGCCAGCAGGTGGGCCAGACGCAGAGAGAGCTGGAGGCTGAAATCCGCCAACTGACAGCCACGATAGATCAGCTGGAGACCGTGCAGAGTCACTCCAAGAGCCTGCGGTCAGTGTCACCGGGGGAGGGGGAATAAACATCCCCTCTGATACGACTGATATTACGGGAACAGCAGTGGAAAAAAAGGACAAGACCTGTAGACTATTTAATTCAAGATTCGGCGTTAACTTCAAACAGATTTTTTGTCGTTCCCTTTGCACACAGGGACTTGTGTTAAACTCATGTTTGGGAACGACAACGTAAAAGACCACAGAAAGGACATTTAAATGTATAGCTTTCACTGATACTGCTTCTTACTAGACAGTAGCAATGAAGGAATTCTGTTATATTGTTGCTCCTTGCATGTGTGTTTTTTTTATCTTATTGTATTCTTATATTGCACCAAGTGGCAATAAATGGCCTCTGATTCTGATCAGAACTAAGGTGCACATTATTGTGTCACAATACATCAAACATATATGGGTGGAAATGGGCAAATATAGATCTAAATATGGATTTCCTTCACTGTGTCCAGTTATTCAAAGGTTTGGGGATCAAATCTGGCTTATTCAGTCGTCATTCAGTACTAGTCAAAACTTGAATGAGAAACGTTTTGACTCGTACGTATAGATGTGAAGACTGCAATTGTATTTCTTGGACTGAGTTACAGAACAGCTCTGCAGATTAACAGTTAGAAAGTGATTTGGATGAAGTTCAGTCCAAATCTGACGCGTGTTTGTTTCCTCCGCAGACACAAGGCCACAAACCTGGAGAAACAGTTGGAGGAGTTCACGAACCAGTACCTGAATCCTCAGCAGTGACTCCTCGGTTCGGGTCGTTCCTCAGTTCCTCAGGCTCCTGCACCTCACCGCAGTGTCTGTGTGGACGGTGGTGCTGGAAGGGCACGTAGATTGAAGGAGTCTGCGTTTTGGGAATGTGAAGGGTTCGTCATCTGTCAGACAAGAATACCAAACGTCTGGTGCCACGATTTGGTCATTTGTAAAAAGTTTATTTTGTGTTTTTTTTTTTTTTTGGTCTTGTTGTGTTAAACCACGTAGTCAACTTGTCTTTTTGACATTTTGTAGACTAATCAGTTAATCAAGAAAAATGTATTGATCGATTAATATAAATAATCCGTAATTTCACTCTTAATGGATGGACGAGAGTGAAATTGACAGTATTTCCTCCCCCTTCCACTGCCAACTCTGAACTTCAGATGCTCGAGAAACAAAACCGCAACATGGACTCATTGACTATCGGAATCTCGGTCGGCAGGAAATCTACCGGCCGGGTGCTATATTTTGACAATATTGTGCTTCTAACTTTGAATATGCCTTTTTTGACTAACTTTTTGCGAAGCAAATGAAGTTTTGAGTGTCTGAGGCACAAATGTACATGGTTCTTTTCGAGCACATGATCTGTTGTGTTGGCGACAGAACATAAATATCTTTAATAAGAGAACATCTTATCCTTAATTGTAAGGACCTGGTTAAAGTTGACTAAGAGAAATTATTCGAGGGAAAAAAGGGAAAGCATGTCTTTCGCATAGGGTTGATTCATGTTCTATTTTCTAAATATCCAAACTGTATAGATCAAAAGCTTTGGAAAACCTCATTTTATAATTGCTACTTTTATTTATAATTTTCAGGCTTAAAATTACAACAGTCCACACTTTGTAAAAAAAAATTTCCTGAATGAGTCTTGAAATACCTCCAGATTTGCCTGATTGTATTAAATCTGCCACAATCTAAAATTGCCTGAATTGATTTATTTAAAACCACCATTAGAGCCTGATGCATGAGGTCATATTTTATCCATATTGTGCACAAGCACCACGTTTGCTTGCCAGAAAACCGGGGTGTAAAGTAGACCTTAAACCGCTATGCAAATATTTGACGAGTATTAATTCTAAAGACGTGAAAGAAAATACCGTAGATAGTTCCTTAGACATTAATATACATTTCTGTGAACAAAATCGTTGAGGATTTGTATTCTTGGTTAGAAGCTTTTTATTGGTTACAATAACTCATGGCAACATATTGATATCACCAAGCCACTGTACAAATACAAAAAAAAAGGTCTGGTGTGAAAAAGACTATAAAAATTATTCCATAACAAGCGATTATAATTTCACACAATAGCACTGTAAGATAATTATCATGGCACCAAGTGCCTGGTCTTTTACTGGCTTAAAACATAATACAATAAATAAAATCATTATCACAACAGTTGGCTGAAGAATCTAAGGGCAGTGCACTATTTTGTGGCTGTGCTGTGGCGGCGATCAGGTGACAATCTATTCCAGTGGAAGGGAGTCGCTTTCCTCTCATCATGTGAAGATTTTAAAATTGAGTCACGCACATTCGGTCATCGTAACACTGCCTGAACTCGTGCAGCAGCAGTGACGCTTTCCCATCTGCTCTTCCAGTCTAAAAGTAGGCGCTGTGGCTCCACACGTGTAACGTACCACGCCAACGGTTGAAAAGTCACAGATCTTAGTACTGGAAATGCAACAAATGTCAACATTTTGTAAGACCACAGAAGTTGATTCAACACCTCAATATCAGTTGTGTAGTTAAGAATACACCGGGGGAGACTTCAGGTAAATACACCATAGTGTCAAATAAAAAAAAAAAAAGTCAAGCACCTTTTTGATTAATGAGTGAAGAGCACAGGCACAGAGAAGTGTTACTATTCCAGCTGCTGACACTGCTGGAATACACAGCAAGAGCGAGGAAACGGTTGCCTGGTGATCGGAAATACACGCAATCCCCCTTTCACCCACACGGTTCACATTATCATAAAAGAACAGCGTGGGTTTTATTTGAATAGTTTTACATTTTCGATTCTAGTGGACTGATTTATATTACCTTCTCGGAGCTCCCGGCCAGCTTAGTTCACCACAAAAAATGAAAATGGAGGGAACCGGTAGCATCTGCAGCATCGCTAGACCACCCAAATCTACACGTTGCTCATTTAATATTTACCAAAAGTTTATTCACCATTCTCAGTCGCAATTGGAGTTTTTTTTAAATCTTTTTTCTTGTAAACAAATACGATACACATGTTTATTAGTGAACGTCAAACTACCTCCCACCCAGTTTCCAAGCTTTGTGTTAAACTAAGGGCTGCTGGCTGGAGCCTTAACAGGCAGATACAACAGTAGCACAAATCTCCTGCTGGAAAGCAAACAAAGTGTTGGAACTATTCCTCAAGTACATTTCATCATCTTTGTCTGGGGACACATGAACTTGTGATTCTACTGACCAACGTTAGTCTAATAAGCACTGTTAACTTAATAACACAAACACCCATCTTCAAATATAAGAAGTACACCAGTTTGGTCAGACAACAGACTTGGTATAAAATCAAACCGATGAGACTTTAATTGATAGATATGGAAAAAGCTGGCACTTTGAGTCAAGTCAGCAAACTTTTTTTTTTGTCACATTGACAGTTTTCAGTTCACAGCTCAGAGTCCGTGGATAAATGGCACAAAAGAGGAAGTCACAATTAGATCCATGTCGTCCACATACACCTGCGTCCCCTTACACACACACACACACACACACACGGTACATATCACATCCTACACACCTCAGACTCTCACACTAAAAACTATAACTATTGACATTCTCTCAAAATGGACTATTTAATGCAAAGCCGAGTAGCTGCTGCTAAAACATTCAAGAACATAAAAAGGTAACTAGAATCCCGGTGGGCCATAGAGGGGTTTCATTGACAGCAGGTTGAACCTAAATAAATACTACGGTGGTAGTGCGCAGTGGAAAGCAGAGTTGTATAAAAAGCTTGATGAAGCAGCATGGCGCTGCATGTGTTTGCGTGGTGTTCTGCAAGCATGCTTTTTAGTGTTCACTAGTATCACAATGTGCTTCTATTGGGAAAATAAAAATAATTAGCAATCTCTCTAATTGATCAGTGTTTAAGAGGAACACACGACTGTAGTCCATGCTAGTACTACCTTCTATTGTGAATGGTATCGTAAGGCAGAATGGAGACACAATAGTGCCACGTCTCACAGGAGCACAGACCCTCCTTCATCCAGCCCATGTGGGTCAAACGTGTATATTCAGATCGGTCCAACTCACGTACATTTTATATATAATATATATATTTTTAATTAAGTCTTTAGAGGAACCAAAAAAAGAGGAAGATATGTGATGAGAAATACCCTAAATCAGAGACGGCACTTCTATGGGGAAATAAGTCACGTGTGTTCAATGGTATACATGTGCACTACAGTTTGTGAGTGCAGGTCTAGCTCTCTACCAAATATACTTTCTTCACAAGCAATATTCAACACTTCAGAACATGTTTTTGATGATGAAAAAAAAGTGTTAAAACCCTTAAAAAAAAAACAAAAAAAACTACAGTTTATTTCAGTTCCATGCAGTCGCTCTGCTCACACCTTGTTGACGATAAAAGGACTCGTTGATCCCTTGCTTAAAAAAAAAAAAGACACGGCGAGACATCTTTTTAGTCCCCAGTCACTGCGGTCTTTTAATGGTCCTTAAAATATCCTCCCGTGACGACCGGCCGCTCTACCATTTGTCCACAGGGGCCTCTGCACCATTACAGGGTCACAGGTAGAAAACGGCTTCTGATTGAGAAGGCATCTCTCACCCCTCTCTGCATCAGTGTCATTGTACAGTGTCAGATGCTCACCTCTACGAAAAGGTAGATTCTACAGGCCACAGCTGACCGAGACATCATGCAGCAAAACCTCTACGTGGGAGCGTCGGGTTATCGATCGTATCGCACGGCGGCTCGCATGGAACGAATGTGGTTTTGAAATATTCAGCATGTTGATCCATGCGAGAAGAGGCCACGGCAGCACCTGCAGTTAAATAAAATGTTCTATGTTAGCCTAAAATGCACCAGTTTCTACTCCTGCAGCTAAACTTGAATCCGGACTAAAAACACCACTTGTTGGTTTTGAAGCGTGCGCTCTAAATCATCATCATCATCATCATCATAGCAGTGTGGTGGTTTCTTTCCAGAGGATACGACTGTGCTGAATAGCAAGGGGGGGGTCGTGTTCTTGTTCACTTGAATTTCTAGATACACACAAAATACACACTGATAAGTGAGTTTAGCTTTTAAAAAATATCCTGATCCTTGATCTAACAGCAAGTTTTAGGTCAAATTATGATCCGTGACAGTGTCTCAACAGCAAGGGACTCAATCCGGTACTCACAGGGTAGAATGGGGTTTCTGGCAATATTACATTAGAAATAAAACAATCCCGGTCGCATAAAATGATAATTCAAAAGAAGTTACTCAAGGGTGGAAAATAAACTACAAAAATATACACATATACATTATATATGCATATATTATGCATATATACACACATAATGTTATACATATATATTGTCTTTATATATACATTTACATATTACACACCGAGGCTCATATTTGTTGTTTGTCACGGTACAATATGCTCTCCATCGCCCCCTAGAAGACAATCTGTATGGGAGTAATACCTTTTCTTTTTTCCAGTTTGAACTCAAATCTCTAATTTTGTTTGAGCAACTCTACCAAAAGGCTCTTATTTACGCTCCTGTGTGATGGCTCGGGGGGGGAAACTCGTGCGCAGGTCCCCAGCAGAGAAGAGAACTCGGGGGTGAGTAGGGAATTGTGTGAGTGTGCTTGTGTGCGCCGGGGGGGAGGGGGGGAGTTGCGGGGAGCAGGTTGGAGGGTAGTGATCGAGTACAGGAAGGAAGAGGTTCGTTCAGTTCCAGATCCGCAGGAAACTGTCCCAGGAGCCGGTGGCCACGGCCATGCCGTCTTCCGTCACCCCTAAGCAGCTCACTCGGTTGTCGTGGCCGGCCAGCACACCTGGGAGGTCAGACGAAATGAAACCACAATAAAAAAAAAAAGGTCAGGCCGCTTTAAAAATCAACCACACGGTCCGTGTTCATGCTCAAGGCCTCTAAGTCGCTGCTCGTTTGTCTGTTCAGCCGCTGTTGGACGAAGCTCATGCAGCTTCGTTGCACGTTTACCTGCACGTTCGCCTTTCAGAGTGTCCCAGACGTTGCAGTTGAAGTCATCGTAGCCGGCCAGGAGCAGACGGCCGCTCTTGGAGAAGGACACGGAGGTGATGCCACAGATGATGTTGTCGTGGCTGTACATCATCAGCTCCTGGTCGGCACGCAGGTCAAACAGCCTGCAGGTGGCGTCGTCCGAGCCTGTGCCAAAGGCGTTCCCATTGGGGAAAAACTGCGGGAGAAAGAAAATTAAATCTAAAATCCAGCAGGATGGTGTCATTAAATCATCACGAAATCGATAAATTCTTCGGAGGCGAGAATCAACCAAGATGGTGAGCTGCTTTAAAAAGGAGCACTTTGATCTGCAATATTAGAAAAATGTGATGAACAAATCAATGAACGAATAAAATATATTTCACATTGTAACAAACTCAAGTAGATTACTACAAAAGAGCAATAGTAATCTGGCTTATCAGACAAACAAAATATTTAATGAGTGTCTTTTGTATTTTAAATCTTTCTGGCTAAAAATGGCTGATGCCTTGTTTTTTTGTACCACAGAAACAGCGCTTTTCTGCAAGAGTTACATGTTAAGATTTTCAACCTTCAAACAACATTGAATCACTAGCAACATTCCACCCAAAAGTGAATGGATTGTTTCATTGTGCAAACAAATAAATTCGTAAATGTCTTTGCAGTCTTTCTGGAGAGAGCGAGCGAGATTTAGAGCGCGACAGAACTCACGGTGACGGCGTTGATGTCGGACACGTGGCCCGTGAAGGATTGCCTGCACATGCCATCCCGAATGTCCCACAGCTTGGAGGTGGCGTCACAAGCGCCGGACACAAAGGTCTTGAAGTCTGGGCTGAGAGACAAACTCATCACGTCCCCCGTGTGGCCGGTAAAGCTGGTGGCCTGCTGGCCTGTTTCTATGTCCCACAATGCACTGCGAGAAAGGGGGTTGCGGTTAGGTGAGAGGGTGAGATTATAAATGCTTCAACATTGAAATGTTAAGGCATAATAGCCCTTCTATTCATTGAAATGTCTGATTTATGTAAATTTCTCCATATGCCTCTTTATAAAACAATGCAGAATTATGACCGAGTCTACTGTGGGAATCTACTTTAGAGCTGTAGTGAATGCAAGTCTTTCTGTATAATCTACACAAAAGGGAATTAGACAGCAGCAATATAAAAAGGGAAGACAATCAGAGTAAGAGGATTGATATTGGAGAGGCACTTTACAACACGTTTTACTTTTGGTGATAAAAACATCTTCAGGCAACTGTATAGCATGATAATAAGAATGTTTTTATCACATAAAGAGCTTTCAATTCTCCAGCTGCGCAGCTGAGTGGAGGGTGGTTGCTCACCAGGTGGTGTCTCCGGAGCTGGTCAGTATCTGGTTGTCGTCCAAGAAACGACAGCAGGAGAGGTAACCTGGAGGGAAACGGCATCAGCATCAGACGAGGACAATCCACCTCGTCTACTCTCACTGGACTATTCTTAAGTGAACATTTACTGCCCCGCCGACCCTAAACCTTGCAACCTTTTCAGTGGCTACTGTATATTAAATGATCTGCTAAAAAGGAAATGAGTGATAAAAAAATGGGATCAACTTTGAGCAAAGTTACATCTATGAGCGTGGCTTTATTGCAGGGAAAAGACAAAACCCAAACACAGAACATGGCAAGTGAAGAGGAAAATGAACACATTAAGATGATATTCAAGCCTAGAGACATTCAAATATATACAATTTATTTGAATAAATAAGCCTACGAAAGAAAGCTCTAGCCCAAAAAAAAAATAAAAACAGTGAGGAGAGCTTGTGTGTCTCTCCCTCGTTTATTGACTCATGGAATGAGACAAAATCTGAATTTATAGTCAGGGAAAATGTAACCGCCAAAGTTATTTAGGGTACCCGGTTGTGCATCGGTGTCCTCTGTGCCCTGGCCCTGTGCCTACCTGTGTGTCCCGGTAGCTCTCGGGTGACGCGCACGTTGCCCTCCCGGGTCTTCAGGCTGTATATGGAGCAGATGTTGTCCAGGCCTCCGCAGGCCACATAGTTCCCAGAGGGGGCGTATGCGCACGTCATCACCCAGGAAGAACGCAGCGGGATAGCATGCATCTGAGGACGAGGACATTTGGGAGTCATTTCGTTACTAAAACACCGTAGGGGAAGTAATGTGGAGATGTAGAATGAGAAATGAATTGGTTTTGATCAGTTGACACTGTTAGGTCATCAGCTGACAAACTCATCTCTGCGCTTCAGAAAAATCAAAGGATGCCTTCTTCCATTGTTCTAGGTGGCACAGTTGCAAAAGACGCAACTAACAAGCATGGTTCTATCAGGATTAATTATATACTCTTAGCATCAAGGGCAAGACGGCCGCATAAAACCGTCTGGGTTCATACTGTTCAAGTACTGGAGGTTCAGATGTCTGAGGTTTAATAAATCAATAAGCAGCAAGAGAGATATTCTTTGCGTTTTGGACGTTTGAACAGATTTCTCTCAGATTTCATTGTCTAATCTTACCTTTTCACCAGCCAGATTAATTTAGGAATATTTAAAAAAACTCCCGGCAGCCACTTTGTGGTCATTTTGATGCAGGCTGGTCCCATTTGCCTACATATTTACAACCGTATTGTGTTCCAGAAACAACTCTAAAAAGGGACAGTTGATAACAGCTTGTCGACAAATCTCTCCAAGCGGAGGGTCATGAAGTCTGACAGGGCAGCAGATTTACGAGGTACATTAACGGTCCTTGCACAGACTATACAACCCATTATTGATTAGCAATTATCTCACCTTGTTTGTCGTGTAGCTGTCCCAGATGATTAGCTTTCCATCTTGCGAGGCACTAACAAGTAACCTGGGAAAAAAAAAAGCAAACAGCACCATTACAACTGGAGCATGTGTAAAAAAAAAAAAAAAAACAACAAAACAAAACACTAAGTACATGCATCTGGATTATTAAAAGCAATGAGAGTCAGCAGCCACCTAAGAGAATCCTGCGCTAAATAAGCACTAGGTCATAAAGCATTCCACGTGCTCGCTACCCGGCCACATTTGCCTCCATGTTCCTTCTTCCTCCCCCTCCGTGTGGAACACTCCTCATCCAGGGAAGCCACTTGTAATGTCCCAGCCCATGTAATATTCATTACCCTAGTTATGTAAAAGTCCCACCGATGGAAGAGCACTAGAAGGGAGCTGGGTGGGGCAGCAAGAAGGAACTGCATGAAGGAATGCGGAGAGGATGGGGGAAGTAGAAATAGTCAGTACACAATTAGACTTGTAGGTGGAACTGGTGAAAAACAGCTGGAGCCCCCCCCCTTTCCTTCTTTCCTCCATTCTCTCTCCCTCCCTCTTTGCCTCCTTGGGTGTCCCTGCTGATACAGCAACAGGAAGTGGTTTGACGGTGCTATGCTACAATCAAGAGAGCCATTGTGTGAAAATGTCAGGGACTGTATACAAAATAAACATTAAACCTACTGCAGGGTCACACAGAGGGCACACGCAGCTCTAATTTGCCTTAAAGCAAGTGTGTGATCTTTGCCTTTAAAAATGTCAGCATTAACAAGGTAATCCTATTTATAGATAAAGCGTGCATAATATTGGGGCTGTAAATAGTGACAACTCGATGCAAGCAGGCGCATATCCAGTTCAATCTGGACGAAAGGATCGACTGATCATAGCCGTAGTAGGAAAAAATAAAAACAAACTAGCTCTTGCACACTGCATTTTTAAGTCAATTATCTCTGTGCCCCGCTAATATCACTAGCGGGTTTAAAGTGAGGCCATAAAACAGCGCTGGCACTTAAGACGTTCAGTATTAGTGGAGGTGACAGTAGTGACAGTCAATTATGGTGAGATTAGTCGTATTAGTACAACAGAAGTGGTGGTAGTGGTAGTAGTGGTACTGGTAGTAGTAAAGCCCCACACCTGGGACTGCCGTCACTGCCCCAGTGCATTGCATTGGGAGACAGGTGGACAGAGAGAAAGATAAGGGTGACAGACACGTTAAACACAGAAATAACAACATCAATCATAGAAAAACAGGAGAACCACCACACCTTCGGTAGTGCACGCGTTTATATTTGCACTGAGAGTTGGTAATGGATCGGATTTGCTGCCATGATTATGTTATGATATAACTACTAACAGTAGAAAAATTAAGCGTTTAGTACATTTTCCAAAGAAAATATTTTAAGCCAGAATGTTGATTTTATTGTAAAGGTCCTGCACCGTGGCAGAAGAGGTTTCCATGTTTGCCTGGACCTGAAACCTTTATTGCCTGTTCTTCTAAACACCTGGACAGTCGCGCTGTGGAAACTAAACAGACAAGAAACTTTTCTTTCTGAGCAGGGACAGAAATAAACTTGTGGGGAAAATGACCTTTAAAGTTGATACAATCCTGATGAAGTTTGATAGTTAGATCGTGGTGCTCATCATGGTGGGATTCCCTTTGTGCTCATTAAGCTGTTGAAAAATGTTTGTCCACTGAAGGCGACAGCAGGTCAATCCATGACACACATTTTAAATTGTGCTTTAGTGTCTTCTGGGATAAAAAATAAGACTATTTTGAACGGAAAAAAAAAAGAAGTCAGCGTCACATAGCCAAAAAATTAGAGGAAAAAAAAACTCCATCAACGCTGACCAACGTCTAAAAAGATGTTGACGATGAACTGAGGTCGTAAAACCCCTTTACTCTTTTCTTTAAAGGCATAAATTGAAACCCGCCCACACACACTGACCACTGATTGGGTGTCTGTAGAATTACTACTCTACCTGGAGTCGCTCCCCCAGTGCATTGCATAGATCTTGGCCAGGTGGCCCCTGAGAGTGCGCCGCGTTCGCATCTGTATCCGGCCCACTGAGTCCAGACCAGCTGTGATCTGCCAAAACACAGGAAGAAGCGTCAGTCACCCAAGGCCCACACACTGCCATCATCATCATCATCATCATCATCATCCCCACCCTTCACCCAACTGGACGCTAACCAAGTCTGCAAAAACAGACATCGAAGAAAGAAGTAATGCTTATATTAGTGTATAACATCTGTGTTGAGTATTAATGGGGATTTAGTGGGTGGAGGGAGGCATTTCAGAATGCTCATTATAAAAGCTACACCTCGATTAGCCACCGACTTAAACCATTTCCAAATAGAACGGAATAAATTTCTAGTTATTGGGCCAAAGCTCGTCGAGTCCAGTTAGACCACCCAGCCCCCTCAAGTTCTTGTATAGATGTATTTGATACTATTAAATGGTTTGGGACCATAGAGATTAAGATTAGATGCCTTAAACACTCCTGCTTTGAGCAAAATGAGGTAGTTGTAACCGTGACAACACTATAGGACAATACATGGCTATTGTGCCCTGTGGAGACGAAGTTGAAGTCTTACCTGGGACAGAGTGGAATCACTACAGGCTTTCCTGGCATCCTGCAACAAAACACGATAACCATCGTGACCAGCGAAGCGTAAACATGTAATAACACACACGAATAACGCAACAAAACGTCAAAGTTACAACAATGGCAAGAATTATATTTAAAGAAATGCTGAAAGTTATTGTTTGTGGAAGAAACTGAATATGCCATTTGTTCGCACAATGATCACACGCCACAAGTGGGAACACGAGTGACCCACACACACACACACACACACAAAAACAAACAAAACCAATGCAAACAAACATGCACACAAAATGTCACCGTACCCGGATTTGATTTCGTAGTTGCTCGGCTTCCTGCCGCAACTGTTCCAGCTCGCTCATTGTCCTTCTGTGATTTGTTCAGGCCACGCTCCAAATACAGACGGGGGTGTAAAAACACACGCGCCTTCTCACTCACACACACACACACACACACAAACACACACACACACAAACACACCCACACGCGCTGTCCCAGATGACACCTGCAAGAAGAGGGATAGAAATACTATGGGTTCAGGCAGACGGAGAGTGCGGATGTGAAGGCTTCCGTCAGACAAAAGTAGGTTTCCTGTATGGGTTCAGACCAAAAGGAGGGTGATGGGTGGGGGCGGGTGGGGGCCGGGTGGGGGCCTGCAGGGCAGCCCAGCTCTTCAAACGCCCCCGGTCGTGTTCAAAAGACCATCTGACCTTTCCTGACTCAAATCGGTCTTTTGTGTAGTTCATTGCGCCCCAAACTAACGTACCTGTGTGTGCGTGCACTGGGCAGATGTGACAAAATCATGGTGCAAATTATGTGAGCATTTCTTTAAAAAGAAAGTCTAGGGTTTGGTATGTCAGATCCGTTTGAGCGTGCCCGCGTCTGTGTGCATGCACGGGTGAGTCGCCACTTCCTTTACCTTGGGGAGCCCAAATGTGGGTCACAAAGCACTTTCCTCAGAAATGTTTCAACCCCCCCCAGTTCCAGAAATCAAACCCTCAGATTGAATTTTCAGTTCCATTCTCTATAATTCAGCAATTACACCGAGTGAAGCCCTTCCACCCCACAGGAAATCATGTTAATGTGAAGAGGTGATGGTTTGTGCTTCATCTTCAGTTTTGCAGAGGCATTGAAAAAAAACGAAACTAAAAAGAAAAAAAAAACATCCGTTCCTAGTCACTCATTCACAGCAAACAAAACCCCCATTTTCTACAAACAGAAAACAAAGTAACTACTGCAATGTGTCCGAGAGTCAACAACTTCCTTTTAAAAAGAGGCTCGGACATTCTCGGTTCACTTTGGACTCCTCATTGGAGGACCATCCTCCAATGAGGAGGTCATTTGACAGCATCGGGGGCGGCGAGCGGTTCGATGCTCTCAGCCGCCACTCTGTGGCGTCACTCTCAGGCTCCTGCTACACCTCTCCCTCTCCTCTTGGGCGACCTTCCCGTGCCGCTAAATTGTTTTAATCAATGTTTTTTGATTGGCTTGTGTGGAATGCTACGCGGCGCACCCAGAGGGATGAGGTGGAACCCCGCGCAGGAAGATGCCGCTGAAAAACTGGGTGCGGGAGGCAGCTCTGATTTTTAGGCAGCCACTTTGCAGGAGGCCCTCGTGAATAGTCACATAATACATTTGAGTCATTTAGAAACTAGAATAGGCCACTCATTACTCCTGATGTAACCCACAGAGGCCTCCACTCGGGTAAGGCAGTCCGCACACACACAAGGACTGGGTCAATTCTACTTTTAACAATTCACAGACATAAAGCCGGGCGAGCGCGCTGCGTGACTGCGGCCAGCAGGCCGGGGGTCCGGAGTGACAAAGGCAGAGCTGTGCGCTGGCGCTGCCCATTGTTTACCACGAGGCTGCCAGCTACAGTCGATCGAGCGGCGTGGCACCGCGGCGCTACGGCCTCGGAGACGAGCCAGGAGAGACGATAACATCGGCGGCCTCTCCGACACCAAGCAACCCAACAGCCGCCCAAACATGTCCAGAAACATTTATTTATGACTCAACAACAATGTCTGAAACTAATATTGCCTAAAGAAAGTTGAAATATATATATAAAAAATATATATGAAGCCGGAAAAAAAGAATACGGAATAGTTCAGGGAATGATCTTTACATTTCATGCATTTCATGCATTTTTGTCAATGCGAACATTGTTTTAACTTCTAGCGGACAGTACGTTATTAACTGCTGTCGCACGTCCTCATAATGGAGTTTTTTTTCCCAGGTTAACAATGAAAATCACAATGATTCCCTCTCCGCCAAGAAACCTTTCACTTTCATTTTGATACCATGCAGGAGACAGAAATCCCCTTTGCCATAGAGAAGTCATTGTAAAGTTGCTATATCCTCTGTTTGCCATTATGATGCTTGCTCACAATTTATGTGTTACAGGACACACTGTTGCGTCAGTGTGTTTCAAAGTTGACTCAGAGACAGTTAATGTCCAGCAGAAAACAAAATACTACCATAATACCGTTAAGTCCAGGAGTGTTTCGATGTGTCTGGACTGGAGAGGATTCCCATTAGACCATCACGGCACGTTTTCAATTCAAACTTTAACGCGTCAATAAGGCCGTCTGTTCCCTCAGGGTCACATCCAGTAGAAAGTCACATCTGCCTCAGTCCCGAACAAATACTGGTGAACCGAGCAACAGGAGGTCCAGGCAGTGCAGCTGCACCCAGAGCCACAGGGGCTCAACGACATGAAACGGTCAGGAAGTTAAGGCATTAACATTTTGAACGGGTCTAATCAAGTGACTGCCTGCTAGTCCACTGTGAGCCCCTTACGCCAGAGATTACAGGCAGACTTTGACATCGTCAACAGTCATATTCCAGTTTAATTTCTTGGCCGCTCACAATTGTGGTGTAGTTTGTAATACATGTGCAATCTACAAGCGCATGTCCAAATACTGATTATACACCTATATACAGGAGAAAATCCACTTAATTAAACGTACAATGTATACATAACAGCCTTCTCCAAGAAACAATGTCCTGAGTATGTCTACTAGATCGGAAAGTCATTGCACTTTCTCCGAGTGTGAAAACAAGAATGCAGCGAGACAGCTCCAGCCGGTGAAAACTTGTCCAGGTAACTCACTGAGTATTCCAAACATCTGGAGAATGAAGGAAACACCTGAGGAGAGGCCGGACATCTCAGCTATTACAGCCATCTCAGCTATTTTTTTAAAAAAAAAGGTCAGTCTTTTTTCCTCGCTTTTACCCCAAACAAAAGTAAATAATTTGATAATCTTTGATTATCTTTGATTGAAAGTGTCTCCCCACCTACACCAGACAGCTAGAGAATTACACCTATGCCGTCACAACACTGGTTTCCAAACAGGCCCTGGATTACCTCCTTAATGTGAAGTGAACCGTGACCCTTTTAATGCAGATTTCCTGCTCGTGCATAATGGGGAATGGAAGGGATTGTAGTGTTAACTCGTGTTAGTTTCTGCAATGTTTGGCAGCATCCAGCTGTACAAATAGCTGCATGCAGAGCTTCAAGATGCATTACATTAGAGCTGGTTGGTATAGTTAAAATCAATATAACAGTACATCAAAATTCACATAACGTTTGAATCAGCATACAATAACATGCTTACAATTTGTTCAAAAAGGGGATTTCGGGAACAGAATTCTTCCACAATACATGATCCTGATACAATTCAAGGGAGTGTTGATAAAATATTTACCATAGCAAAACAATTTATCACCCACCCCTTAGTGCCCTACACACAATCTCGTTATTGTGAGGACAATAAATCATCAGTCTCAAAGACTGAGGAAAGCGAGGACTCGGCCATTTGCGAGGCCGTTTAGAATGCTCAGCTGGATCATTGGAAATTAACTGCAAAAAAAAAAAAAAAAAAAAAAAACTCCTTAAGGCCTCATCTGTGAGTCCATTTAACGGGTCAGCTTGACCTGACGTCAAAGTCTGTACATTTAAACAAATGATAAACTGGCATTCGACCATCCTTACATATTCAAATATTTGAGTTGAACAGGTGATTGAGTGAGAGCATTTAAACCCTGCACGTATTTACCAACAACACCGCCCCCCCCCTAAAAATAATCTGCAGATTGATGACATTACGTGATTAAAAACCGTAACTTCCGTCACACCACCAGCGGCCCCATGACGGCGGGACGGTACGTATATTTAATGGTCAAAGAATAAAGAAAACAGAAAGAAAAGAAACTGCGCAGCGTTTCGTGCAACCACTGATGATGAAGCCGACGTGTAAAATAGAGGCCGATATGTTGCCATCAGTGAGTTCCGCGTTTGACTGCCTGTAAAGAGGCCGCAGTTTGGAGCGGATTTCTCACATTTTCCCCGGGAGGGAGAAACCCCGGCGTTGAGGCGCCAGTTACCGGGGAACAGTGGTGCCGAGCGCTGCATCGCTGATGGAGGAACACGCGGCGTTCTCACGGCATTTCTGGATCTCTCGCCCCCCACCCCCCACCCCCCACACACCAACCCACACCAACCCACCAACCCTCCGCTGTACGAAACGAACTAAATCCGCCGTGAGCAAAGCAGGAAACAGCAACAAAAAAAGCCTCCAAAATGCCAAAACGAGACTTCGCGTCCTTACCTGAAACAGGATTTTGTTTAGGGAGGGAGGGGGGTTGTGGAGAGGGGGGGTGTCTGTGTCTGTCCTTCCAATCCAAGTCTCACCGATCCGTTATCACACGACAACCATGGTCCCAGCTGTGAGGGAAAGCGCAGAGGCGAGGCCCGTTGATTTTAAGACAATTTTATCGGTTTTAAGGGAGCGAAGGCGAACGCGGCTCGGCTCGAATTAAGGCTATACATTTTCACCCAAGTAAGCTAATCACCACACCCATGGAAGTGGGAACATGGCAACAGCCTACGCTGAGGGGTGGACGGCGGCAGACAGGTCGATCATTTGCATTTTACTAACCGATATAACGCCGCATACAATACCAAAATCCTTTTTACGTCTATTCGTCTTGAAGGCGGTACTCTAAAATGATATTTCATTCCGTTTTTCTTTTAGCGCGGAACATTTTCCAAAACGGGCCGTGCATCGTTGTGGTGGAATGGTACGGTCCGTCAGCCCCCTCAACAAAAAGGAACCGATTGGGATACAGGAAACAAATGTCCTACTCGTAAAGTCTGAAGTATTGGAAGTGACTCAAGCCTCCTCAGGTTTGCAAAGACGCAGTTTAGTCAAAATTTGCGCGCTGAGGTTGAATATCTGTTTTGTGAAGAAAAGAAACCGTAGTTGTGAATGTCCTGTAAAAAGCGAGAAGTGAGCAGGGTACCGTTTTTTTGTAAGCGTAATCTATTACAATTTGGGACTTTGCTACATACATTTGACTGTTTTAATGTTACCAGTTAAAGCAGTTCTTGAGTTGAAAAAAACTTGCAACAACCAGTATTTGTGCTGGAATACACATTTCCTACTTTTCTAAGAAAATTGGTCATTGCATTTTCTTAATTTCATTCTATAAACCAAACAATCGGTTAACGGTTTCATAATGGAAGCAGTTTACTCTGTTGCAGCACTATTGAAACTCAAACAATTTTCCGTTCATCCAATTACTAGAACAGTGAAGATAACCCCCCGCCCCCTCCCAAAAAAACAAATAAACATAAAGCTGTGAGGTTTGGCCTGTGCCAGGAGACATCTGTGCCAAGTCTCACCCTGGCACACCGCGGTTGGCCTGCAGTAGGCTCATTGAAAAGGACCTCTCCATTAGGACAGCATGAATTTTTAATGGGGCCAATGAAAGGGAGCGGTGGGATAGGCTTTTCCATATCTCTGCACGAGCCATAATCAATGGAGGGAAGATGAAAGTGGCCCAGCCCTCGGTTTCCTTTCCGAGTGGCATGTGGTCAGATTAAGTCTAATTGAATTCACTCACACAGTAGTAGTTTAGGTGTGTCAGACCGATTTCCCCCCGAAAACACATAATGAGGATTAGGATTTGCATGGTAGTAGAAACACATGTTGTAGCTGGATTGTCATCAATGCAGCCTGGAAATTGCATATAGAATATAAAACATTATTTTATACAGTAAGGTAAACTGCGTGTCAAAATGAGAACTGTATTATTTAATTTTCTCCACACTGGCCTGAAGTCACAGCATTAGGCTGAACATCGGCATTTACAAGTGAAAGAAGTAATGATACACACTAAATCATAACCGCAAAAGACAAGTCCATACATCCTTGCAATAGTTAGAACTCTTAATAATACAATTAGTACAATACTCTTTAGACCTTTGGGGATTATTGGCTGATTTGAAGAGGGATTTAAAAAAAAACAAAAATAAATAACACAAGAAGCTGCTCCTCTGCTCTCTGTATAGTGAGTAAAAATACTGAATTCATTAGCCATCTGAGAATAAGAGTCAAGGTGTCCAAATGCACATCCTTGGCCAATCGGGTTCCTGGGCCTATTGCTTGGCAACCAAAAGGAAGGGGGTGGGAGCAAATTGACACTGTAAAAATAGCACATCAATAGCCTGGTGTCTGGAAAAAAAGAGAAAGACACATGTTGGCGAGGCTATAAATAGCCTACTGAAAGAGGTATGTGTATCTCAGCTGCATTGTTGCCTGTGAATGAGACATTTTTGCATTGATGTAAATTCAGCACGGGTTGCGCAGTACGGTACAGTAGCAGTCAGGCAGCGGAATGAAATTATTTGAATGTGAAGGAGGTTGTAGGGCTTTGGTACCGCAAACTCATTTGTAGACAGCAGTTTACTGTTTGGCATCTAATGTTTTGCATGGATGCAAAATCACAATGGCCTCGGCTACATTGTTACATTTGAATTTAGTACAATAACCAATACATTTGTGACAACAGTTTTTCCCCTCAAACAAGAGGGAGTTTAGGTTTCTATTGCCTACATGAATAACTTTTCATATTCCCTAATTGTTACATCTGCATGCTGTCAAGAGGCACCGTGATGAACAGGATGCTTCCTCTAGTCCTTACATATTATCTCGGCACTACAATGTCACATTGTGGAAATGGGTCGCACGCGCGTGTCCTTTGTGGAGCGGAGGGCTTGAGGAAAATGTGGCCAAAGATAGATCTACCATGTCCAATTCAGTTTCACAGGACGGCTCAAAAATGAGCCCAATAGGTGGATGATCGAATCCAGCGGGACAAGAGGAACTGATGGGACATCAATTTGAAGCAGCTATTCAATGCCTATTTTTGTCTGCACGTTCCCATTTATTTGCCTACATGTGGTGATGCGCCGCAACAACTCCTATGTAATACTTCCACTGTATCAAAGGCAATTAAAAGGTGTACCAACAGTAGAACCTTAAAAGGCTTTATCGGGGCGGACTTATCCAACAGACATCTCCCGGGGAGGCTGGCCGTTGCCAGGGTAACCCTCACAAATGGCAACTGACGTCAAGAAGGTAGGAGAAATACCAGGGAGAGCCAGAGCTGTTATGCATAATGGATTATTGAAAAAATGGCCCTCTTGAAGAGTGCAAAGTGATTTAAAATATGCGTGCCTCGCTGGGCACGCCACCACTTCTCTCTCTCTCTCTCTCTCACTGTTCCTCTCTGTGAGATGAGGGAAATAAATGTTGACAGTTTCAGGGTTTTACTTGCTGACTGGCACCTCATGGGCTCGACTGGCCCAATTGAAATCATCCAGTCAAAAACTGCGGATCAACTATCCATTTATAGGACACTCTTTCCCCTCAATATTACATCATTTTAATGTAATTTTGTAAATATAAACTCTCTTACGCTATGCAATAGAGATTGTTTCTGTGATAATTCCTGCCATGTTGTGTCGGGGCATCTCAAATTCTTTGTCTCACAAAGAGTAATATGTATAATGCATTATTTAATATTCAAAGAGGCCATCCTGTGACAGACCGGCATCGTGTTAAAAAGGTGCAGCATCATAAATGTGTCCCGTCCCTCTGTTTTACGATCTGCCCCGGGGGGGGAAAAAAGCCCTATTGACTTGTAAAATGTACATTAAAGAGTCAATTAACACCAGAATGAATGAGCAAGAGTCATGGAGCTTTTGGTCTCACGAGACGTTGCAGAGGAAATGTGCAAAGAGAAGAAGTGAGAGTGTTTCAGTCAGGGGAATCCCAAACACTTCTCTAAATAGAGGGTGCAACCAGCCTCTCTGAGCATGAACTAACACGCTCTGAGTTTCCACAGAAGTGAATCAAGCGAGTGGTGTATGGGCAAAGGAATTAAAGGAAGTGAGGAACGACCCGGGTTGGCTAAGGCCAACCATTTTATATGCGGATGGCCATTAATTTATTACCAAAATGAATTTGACTTGACATTGACTTGACGTTGCAGATTCCGATTCAGAGAAGGAATAGCCTAATTCTGACGAGCTCATAACCAGAATACCCCGGTCCCCAAGGCTTCCTCCCTTAGTTCTTCTGCCGATTATGTTAGTTTGGGCTCCACCCAGCTCTGTTTTAGCTGACGCGATGCTCCTAGTGCAGATTGAAGATTTTATTTTGATGCTCTGTTAGAATGACAATACCATTACTGCAGGAATATCCTTCTTTTTGCTTAACGTGAACATTTGACCGAAAAGGTGAATAACAAATCCAGACAACGCACCCGACGAGGCGCCAACTAATGCTGATGATCAGAACACTTGCAATTATTCAAACAATTAAAAGCTTTTCTACCTTTTTCCAGTAAAGATGAGTAGCAAAAGAAGTGGGCGTTTTCTGCATACGTCCTGAATGGCATCGATTGTGGGTCGCAGAGAGCGCTGCAGTTTTCGGTTCTTCCTTCCAGCTGCGAGTGCAGATGCTGCTGGGAGGAGCAGTAAAGGCAGAGAGACGGAGCTGGAGTGTGAGGTGGAGAGCTGCTGAGTGGGAGGGTGAGCATATTGGGGGCCGTGGAGGATGGGAGATGGAGTAGTATTTCTATTAAAGAGACAGGGTCTATCTCTCCAATACTATAGCAACAGATCTGCCTTTTCTTTCTTCTTTCTTTTTCTCAATGTATGGTGTACTTTGTTCCAGGAAGGGTTAAACTCAGACAGTACAGTGTATTATATACAGCCAGCCTTAAAAGGGCATCTTTGTTGTAGTTTGCTAGAAGAATTCCTGAATATTAAGGAATTCTCAATGATTCTGTGAGATGAACCTTGTCCCACCATGCACTGGGTTGAACATCCAAGACACGGTCAGCTGTAGGTGATTCTTCAAGGGATCATTTTAAAGAAATTACAGAGCATTCTTGCATTGGAAAGTCTTGCTGACCCCACAGCAGAGTATTAAAAAAGTACTTCCTATAACGCATGATAGACATATGAAGGTTGATATGATGATATATCATCTTCTCTTAAAAGAGAATGTTTAACAATAGTCCCTTAATTCTGTGGCCATTTTGACATCCCACAATAGAGTACTAGTGTAAATAACCACATTTAGCTGCTGTAGTTTCAGGAACCTACTACTGTGCATGCAGGCTCAAGGTCATTCTTGAATAGAACAGAGCCATTGTTGATGTTACAAACGCATGTGCTTTTCTTGCTAATCAAGATATCCACTGACAAAAAAGGCTTCTGCAGAACGAGGGTTCTTGTGTAACTCAATCTTTACGTCAACACTGTGTAGGTGCTGTACAATAGACACATTTATGCACTACTGCCATTGCAAAGTATTACTGTTATGAAAATAAAAACAACCAAGGCACACCCAGGGAAACTACACAAGAGACATTTGGTTCAAATACAATAAATGTGTCTGTTACGTTTTTTTGCCTCTTTTGCAAATACCGCTATTATGTAGTTTTATATATATATTTTTCTGCCTTTTGAAATTATCCCCAAATAACAGTATTTAGTAAATCTCCTTGTGGTCACCTGCAAAAGTAGCTGCAATTTTGCAACGTTTGTTTGGAAAACTGCGAGTTGTTTTTGGAAAAAGAAGCTGTGGACTCAAAGTACCGGATATTAATGTGACGGACTAAATGTATTTGACTCGGTTCCTCTATTCATGACGACGGCAAGATTATAAACAGCCTGTATTGAAATGTAATTTGCAATGGATGTTTTCATTTAGAAATGAATAAAGTCCACTCCAATTTTCCTTGCAAAATAGAAGGGAGATTTATTTGTTTTTACACAGTATGAATTATTCAGTACAGTCATCTAGCACTCAAACTCTCCATCGAAGTGCTTGTAGAAAGTGCACAACAAAACGTTAGGGGGGCTCTTTGAACACAACACAAAACTAATTTTCAAACCAGGATTAATATCTGATAGATAATCCAGTAACATTTGAAATAACTAAAAGTGTTGTCACGATTCAAACTGACCTTTCTGAATGCAAAAAAGCAATCATGTTTAGTAGGTAATCTAATGTTTAGTATTTTGCCGTTTGGACTCCATGAGAACTACCAACAACCTGAAAGGCTTCATTCGAACTTGATTCCCTGGGCCAGAGGAAGATCCTTGCTGTAGTTTATTGTGCACGTTGACCGCCTCATGTACTGCTTCCACGAGTCACTGCCAGACTCTCTTCCACCGCCGGTGTGTTTCTCTCCACCGAAGGCCCCGCCGATCTCAGCGCCGCTCGTTGGGATGTTCACATTCACAATGCCGCAGTCGGATCCTTTGGGCCCGAGCCAGCGGAAAACCCGGCCCATATCTTTGGTGAAGATGCTGCTGGACAGGCCCTGCTGGACCTCGTTGTTCCAGGCAAACGCCTCCTCTTCCGTCTTGAACTTGAGGACGTACAGTATGGGGACAAAAGTTTCGGTATGGACAATGGCGGCGTCGTGAGCCAGCCCTGTGATTATGGTGGGCTCCACGTAGTTTCCGGGACGGTCCATCACCTTCCCCCCGCAGACCACGGTGCCGCCCTGCTGCTTGGCCTGCTCAATGGCTGCCAGATACTGATCCACCGCTTGTTTGGTGTGCAGGGGCCCGTAAAGGGTGGTGGGATCCCAGGGGTCTCCGATGCGCACTTGTTTGTAGGCCTTGGCGACCCTCTCGACCACTGCGTCGTGAAGACTCTCGTGCAGCATCAGCCTCCTGGTTGTGGTGCAGCGCTGACCAGCGGTTCCCACGGACGCAAAGACGGCCGAGGGCACCACGAGACTCAGGTCGGCATCCTCAAACACAATGATCGCGTTGTTTCCACCGAGCTCGAGCAGCTTACGGCCGAACCGGTCCTGCACCATCATGGCCACCATCTTGCCAACATGGGTGCTGCCAGTGAAGGACACCAGATCCACCCGCTCGTCCTTCGCCATGGCCGTTCCGATATCCGCGCCGCCGCAGGCCATGGAGCAGATGGCTCCGGGCAGGTTGTTCCGCTCCAGCACCTCGGCCACAATCTTTGAAACTGCAACGCTGGTGAGAGGTGTGGTCGGAGCTCCTTTCCAGAGGCAGACGTTGCCACAGGTCAGAGCGATGGCGTTGTTCCAGCCGTACACGGCTACGGGGAAGTTGAAGGCCGTGATGATGCCGACGAGACCGACTGGGTTCCACTGTTCGATCAGGGCATGGCCTGGTCTCTCTGAAGGCAGCATGGGGCCGCCGATCATTCTCGACAGGCCGACGGCGTAATCGCAGACATCAACGTATTCCTGAACCTCTCCCACTCCCTCAACATAGATTTTGCCCATTTCTAGAGACACTAGGCTCCCGAGGACGTTGATCTTCTTTCTCAGTGCATCTCCAATCTGCCTCACAATCTCTCCTCTTTTGGGCGCTGGAATGTCTGCCCACATCTTCCAAGCCTCCCGGGTCTTCTGGACAGTTTCTTCATATTCCGCCATGGTTGCCTGGGTAACTCTGGCAATCGGCTCATTGTTGGCGGGGCAGTACGACGTGATGACCTCCCCGCTGCCTCCCCAGCTCCCGTTGTAAACGCCTGGGTTGTCCTCAGACAGGCCCAGCTCCTTCAGCCAGGAGTACTTGGGCTGGTTGATGAGGAGACCTGACATGGCTGCAGACTGCTGGCAGTGGACCGATGCAAGTTTATGTCTCAAGAGAAGCCTGCTGTGCCGGGCAAAGGTCAGAGTTAGGCAGCGCTGCATGAGTGCTGAAAGTAAATTAAGTTAAAGAATTATTTTTACAAGTTTAAAAGGGTTTGAAGAACATTTATGAAATGATAGTTGACAGAGCAATCTCTCAACAACCTTCAGCACGATAAACAATAACACAGTATCCCTCACAATGCCCATAACCTCAAAAGGATGCAATTCTAAAACAATAATCTTTTTTAAACAGTATAACAATTAATAATATTCCTTTATTTATTCCACGTGGAGGAATTCCGGGTATTTTAGCCACTTTAGTATTTTCAGTTACATCTTACTGAATACACGTCAAGTGTTCATTTTAGCTCTATTTTGGTCAACTGCTGTTTACAAGTTCACTTTCAATTCTCTATTAATATATAACTAAGAAGTTGCTCATAAAACTGGGTTATATGTCACTGTGGGGGGGCGAGGACAGCCAGCAGGTGTTGACCAGAGGCTGCCAACACAAAAATAGTCTCATCTCTCTTTCTATGAATGGCAGTATTTACAGACTACGTAGTTGATCCGTTGATTGATACACAATTACTCTGCAAACATTTTGTTAATCGCTACGCGTTTCTCATTTTATTAAACCGAAAAGAAAAAGGTTCCAGCTCCTGCAGGTGTGAACATCTTATCTTGTTCTAAATATTCTACTATATGAAGCTGAAGCTATTTGGGGGTTTGCACAATAAATGACACATCTTTGAAGAGGTCCCTCTGGCTCCAGTAGTTATTTTCTGATATAGAATAGTAAAGTAAAACATGTCACGCAAATGTACATGGACTGTTGTATGAATTTTTTTCCCCAGAATAGTCTTTAGTGTTAAATAGAGGATAGCTTTTCTCAGACTTTACCTGTGTGTCTAGTAAGATCACTTACTCAACCATGATATCCAAAATGCGCCTGCGCAAACAGGCCAACGTTGGACAACCACGAGGCCGTCGAAACTTTTTTTAATGGTATGAAAAGGTTGTCACCAACCATACAACTTAATGTAAACCACATCAATAATTTCAGGTTTGATCTTGTGAGACTCTGGGTTTTACATATCGGGAGGTCAGGTTGCTACTTCGGCAGCATGCAGCGACATGGTCGCCGAGATCAGCGTCAATGTTGTTTAGCCTAAACGACCGCGACTCAAGGTCCTGCAGTTACCTCTCTCTAATACCGACGTGCATTTTTAAAACATACTACTACAACATCGTCTGCATATCGCCCTTTTAACGTTCAAACATAAATATATAATACTCTTTCACTCACGTTGATATAAAGCGCGCAGGGCCACGTCCACTCCTGAGCATGGAAGTACTTCGAGTCACGACAGTAGCATAACATTTTCGGCACAGCTAAAACGGAAGTACTGATGCTGTGCTGCATTCTGATTGGACATCCGCCTCGACGCAGTGTGGCGCCTGCTTTGTGAGATTGATCCATGCTAAGAAATTCCCTTTGTTGTGATTAACCGTTTTGCGGTTGTGGTTCTGCTTTAATCACTTTTTTTATCAAGAAAATTGTCGTTGAGATCATCTAGAGGATGAGTGGCGGAGTGTATGGAGGCGGTGAGTGGTCTCGTGGAATAAAACTGTTGTGCACGTTGTACCGGACCGTAGCTTTAGCATGCTTTATACTTAGCTAACGTTAGCTATGCTATCTGTGCTAACGTAACGTTAACGCTCTCGGGAGAAAGCGGCGCTGTGCTAACCTCTTCAATTTGCACACGTTTATTGGGAACGTATTTGGGAACTTTCTGTGCGTCATCGGACTTGAGGTTTGTTTGTTTATGCAGCAACTATGCAACCTCGGTACCGCCTAGCTCTAGCTAGCAAGGAAATGAATGAAAGTGGGTCTGCCGAAAAGCAGCATTACACCTCCAGTTCCTTTTTGAGAATGTTTGCATTTGGAGATAATTGTATCCACTGTTATTGTGTATAAAGAGAAAACGTTGCGATCACTGGAAGTACTCCGTATATTGTATTTTTGCTCAGTTTCACACATCTAAGATAGAACTTCACAGATAATTTCCTGAAACTGAAGATCTGCTGCTGTGCGGGCTTTATTATACGATTCATGCTATCAATTGTTATGTTAACCATCCGCTAGAATCTGCTGGTTCTGAGTGGCTTTATTACAATGTCCTTTCAAGGTAACATCATTTAAAGTAGCGGATCTGCCGAGTCGAGCAGACGGCACTACTATAACTTGAAAAACGTGCCACATTTGTAATCTACACCACACAGTTTTATCGGGAATTTGATGTTGATATTTTTCTTTAAGTGCTGTGTATCAAATATTATAAAGAATAAATGGTCGTCAATAATAACAATACAGGACGAACTTAATGCTTTTGATATATTGATTAATCAGGAATCCAACATCCACATTTATTGCAAAAATATGTTTGACATGGCAGGTAGCATTGGACAATAAGACAAAAACAGGTATAAATATAGGTATAGATATCTGATGTTGTCTTTTTCCACTATGAGTGGTGGTGTATGTCTGTATGGTAATGCAATTATCTAATGTTTCCTTGTATTCCGAATATTGTTAAAAGTGCGTCTTTTTACATACTCAGTCCAATTGGAATGATGAAATAAAATATTTGAAGCCATTTCAACCCAGACAGTATTTGTTGAGGAACTTTACTGTGCTAAGCTTGCTTTCAGGGGGAGGATTCTTTGCAGTTTTTAAATCCCTATCTAATTTTTGCAGATGAGGTGGGAGCTCTGGTGTTCGACATTGGCTCATACACTGTAAGAGCTGGATACGCAGGAGAAGACTGTCCTAAGGTAAGTGGATCACACAAATGACCTGATTAACTATGTGTCTTGTCTTCCTCTGTGCATCTTCATCTTTCCGCCGGGTGTTCGACAATGTCAAGAAATTTGGGCTACCGCCCCGGAGAGAGCTCGCATGAATTTAGTTCAGATCATTCTGGAGTGCTACTTAGTGTTGATTCGTCTGATTTTTAGGTGGAGATCTATTTGATAAGATAAAAATGGGATGAACGCTTTAATATCTATAAATCCGTAAATACCACATTATGTGTGGGCTAGCTCACATCGACAAAGCTTACAGAGTCACCTGAATAAAACCAAGCTGTTTTAATGTTGATCAGAAACAACGAATATACTCAGTCTGTACTCGTCAAATTCTACAGACTGTAACCAGGTACTTTTGTGCATCTTCAAACTACTGTACTCTTCAGGGGGGGCGGGGGGGGTTAAGTCATGAGCATTGCCTCACCTTCCTTTTCTCAAAAAATAGGACATTTTTGTTTGGATGATTCACATTGCTAATCAGGGCTTGTGCGAATGTGTCTTGACCTGTATGGCGTCCTCATTGTGTTTTGGCTCAGGCGGACTTCCCCACGGTGATAGGTGTGACCATCGACCGGGAGGATGGCAGCACGCCAATGGAGACGGATGGGGACAAGACCAAGCAGAGTGGCACCACCTACTACATTGATACCAACCAGCTACGGGTACCAAGGGAGAGCATGGAGGTCATGTCTCCCCTCAAGAATGGCATGAGTGAGTGTTCAATAATGCCATGTGCTTTTTGTTGTCCATTAAAAAAGAACATTTAGATAGATGTTCTTCTTTTAGGTTATGCACCGCTGGAATTTGAGCATATTTACAACCCGTATCAACATAAATGGGTTGTGTTTAACCCCATGACCCTTTTTTTTTGTCATAGCCTGTGACGTTCGCTCCAGCACTGAATATTTATAATACTGTCTGTGTGAGCATATCCATAATTAGACTCTTGTCACTCTGACAGATGGCTTTGTAGATGAACTCGTCACAGCCCTGACTGGCGTATAGCTAATTGCTGTTCATCATGAATATTAATGAGATTATTTGACGACGAGGGCGACTCATTATCACAAACTCTCCCCTTTCGTTGGAAGGCAAACCCGTCTCTGCCTCGACTTCTCCACCATGTCTGCTAGACAGGGATACTTTTTCCCACCCATATCTTTCATGTTTTGGTTATTTGAGGGCAGATGTACCTCTCGTGTCCGAGGTGTCCGTCTGAACTTGAATTGAGCTCTTATTTAAAAAGAAAAATATAGAAACAAATGTGTGTGTGTGTGTGTATATAATATATATATATAGCTTTATTGCTTTTCTCAATTTGACAACCCTCATCTAAAAGTAGTCTTGCCACAGCGGATTTATATTATTATGAAATCTTTTGGTTGTTCTATGGTTTGTCAATGATTTGTTTAGTCTACATATATAGTGCTGCAAGCATGGGGAAATACTCATTATGATTTTGCGTAACCCACTGTAAAGGTTTAAGATAACTTCAATACAAACAACTTTTATTAACTACAAAAGCCTTGCATAGGCGAAAGGTGACCGTTTTCCTGTGATAGATATATTCTTTAAACAATGACTAAGTACATTAATATCCTCTCAATAGCCAAGCTCCGATATCTCTAAGCCATTGTGTTAGATTTCTGACAGCGGATGTGAAATAAAGGCTCTGGTGCACTGACCTAGCTGATCACAATCTGGTCCAGTAGAGTTTGGCTTGGGAGCTATTTAGAGACAAGAGTGACACCATTCTTAATTGCGGCAGGACAGTCTCGTGGGACGCCAGGCTCCCTCAGAGGGCTGACCTGGAACATTGGTGCCTGATGCTCAATTTCCATCTAAAAAAAAGGCCCAGCCATTGCTCTATTTTCTCCACCACCTGACCGCAATGACGATGAAAATGGATACAAAATGGCCTTTTTGTAGGCCCGAAGCCTACAAAGTGTCGTTAAAACATATCTTGAGAATATACTTGGTTGCAATGTTATTTTCCAAAACAAGATGTGAAATGTGAACTCTTTTTTGGATATTTCATGTTACGCACCGATTGGTGTTTCGACCTGTGTAATGGACGACAAATTGTAAATCCGCAATGATGTGACAGTGCTTTGTTATTTAACAAACCCTGTCTGTCTTTTCTCTTCCGTCTCTTTGAAAAGTTGAGGACTGGGACAGTTTCCAGGCCATTTTGGATCACACCTACAAGATGCACTTCAAGTCGGAACCCAGCATGCATCCAGTGCTCATGTCAGAAGCGTCGGTGAGTTTGCATTTGTGCCAGCTAGAGTCTTAACACTGGCCGGTAGCTTCCTGATCTGGAATTTGATTTATCTACACATGAATGGATGAATCAAGCTTGTCTCCTTTCCCGGCCTTTACCCCTTCCCAGTGTGACTGTAGTTTGGGTTGCGATGACGGTAAACTGAGTTTCCTGGTTTCTGTCCGCAGTGGAACACGCGAGCAAAACGAGAGAAACTGACTGAGCTGATGTTTGAACATTACAACATTCCTGCCTTCTTCCTCTGCAAATCTGCTGTGCTGTCTGCGTATCCTTTACTGCTTTACCCATCCAGGAAAAGCATGGCCGACGAAGCCAACACGACCCTTTTTAAAATGTCAGATAATGCTCTGAGAGTGCCTTTTCTCCCATGAAAAGTATGTTGAACTGATGCTGTGTGTGTTCCTAGTTTACTCGGGTTACATTTCCTTTACTCTGGCGTGTCTAAGCTTTGCCAATGGGCGGTCTACAGGCCTGGTCCTGGACAGCGGAGCCACACACACCACAGCAATTCCAGTGCATGATGGCTACGTCCTGCAGCAAGGTATCATCATAAATCATTCGCCACAAGTTGATGATCTACATGCGTAGTTTACTTTTTTTTTTTTTAACATATTAACTGCAAACCATATAATGCTTGTGTTATTCTTCTTTGGTTAATGTTGCCCTCTGCTGGTTGGAGGTTGCATGTCGGCAACAAAAGGCTCTCCTTTACAACGCAAACGACAAAGTCAGAGCTGCAGGGAAACTAAAGACATAGAATTCATTAAAGGCACAACAAGAGATTGAGGAAGTTTTAAAAAGTGTGGAGTTGCTTATACACACATTGTTCCGTTGAGTCATGTTTTTTATTGTTTTGTTTTTTAATTCTCCGACAGGCATCGTCAAATCGCCCCTGGCCGGAGACTTCATGAGCATGCAGTGTAGGGAGCTTTTTCAAGATTTAAGTGTTGAAATAATCCCCCCGTACATGATTGCATCAAAGGTGAGGTGACACTATTGTAGAGGATCTCACCTCAGTGTTTCACAGGGAGGAGCAGCAAATTTGGGAGATATTTTGGAGAGTTTTGGTGTAATATAGTACATGCCAGGTCAAGATGTTGTTTTAAGAATGTTATTGAATGTACAGATTTTTATACAGTTTTTGAATGTTACAATACAAGTATCCATACATGAGTGTCATGAACAATCTTTCCTCCCCAGGTTTTTAAATGAAATGTTAATGTTAAAATTAGACCATTGTATTTATGGGCCCATTGCATTTATCATCCCTTATTGTCATCTTCATTCGTTTCTTTACAGGATGGAGTGCGAGAGGCATCACCGGCCAGCTGGAAGAAAAAAGAGAAACTACCTCAAGTCACCCGCTCATGGCACAACTACATGTGCAACGTAAGCAGCCAACTCTGACTCCTTCTGTTGTCCTCTTGCAGTTATGAAGGATCTGTCGTTTTTGCTTGGTATGTACTGTATTTGGGTTTTATGTGGGCCAACTTGTCCTTTTTAATATTTTCAGTGTGTGATCCAGGACTTCCAGGCGTCTGTGCTGCAGGTGTCAGACTCACCGTATGATGAACAGTAAGATCATTATTTTTAAACTGAAATGAATCCGGCCTTAACTTTAATTTGTACATCGTTACGGTGTATCTCGTATCTCTATATAGTTGATGGAAGACATTGAAATATGATTAATTAACTTATTTGAAAACATCCAGCCGTGTTCACAGAGAACCCTTCTGTTTCATCAGGGTTGCTGCACAGATGCCCACTGTGCACTACGAGCTGCCCAACGGATACAACTGTGACTTTGGTGCTGAGAGGCTAAAGATCCCAGAGGGGCTGTTTGACCCTTCGAATGCCAAGGTTTGTGTCATTAATGTGTAGCTCACAGCGCGGAATATAAGCTCAATAAGTCGCCCCAGAATAGGATAGCTCTACAATGAAAAGTAGTGTTACGCTTTAGATTGTGTAACCTGGTGATGTTTGTTTGTTGCGGCCACTTCAGGGGCTGTCTGGAAACACCATGTTGGGAGTCGGTCATGTGGTGACGACCAGCGTGGGAATGTGTGACATTGACATCCGGCCGGTAATTATCAACATGCTTTAAACATGGGTTTCTCATATTTTTCACTTTTTTGTACTTGCATGCAAAAAGTTTAATGTAAAAAAATATGCGGGGACTCAATGTATCTACCTCCTTTTATTGTCCTCATCATGGCTTTAAAAAAAAAGAAAAGAAACCCCGGTTTGCTGAACCGTTTGACTTTGTTTCTCAGGGTCTTTATGGCAGTGTGGTGGTGACTGGAGGAAACACGCTCATCCAGGGCTTCACGGACAGACTGAACAGAGAACTCTCCCAGAAAACCCCACCGGTGAGTTTATCATTAGTCAATTAAAGGCTGCAGCTAAATCCGGAGACTATGTGCTGCCACAATGCATGTTGTCTGAACATTCAAGTATACATACATATCTATCTTAATGCTGTGATTTGCAGAGCATGAGGCTGAAGCTGATAGCCAACAACACGACGGTGGAGCGCCGGTTCAGTGCCTGGATAGGAGGCTCCATCCTGGCATCGCTCGTAAGGACGCACAGCAGTTAAAACAGAGTTCTAGCAATGTATCAACAACAGTTTAAGCGCTATGACGTTAGTTGTCGAGGTAAAGAAAACGGTCCCTCACAATGATGGGATTTAAATAGGGAAACACTGTCTCCTTGTTACCAGTAATTAGATAGCAGTAACAAAATGCATGTGAAATGCATTTTGTTACTCATCATTATCAATGAACTATTTCTGTCGTCAGCTTTGTATTTGTTTATTCCAACCTGTCCAGCTTTATTGAAACTAAACATGTTGTGTGTTTCTGCCAGGGAACCTTCCAGCAGATGTGGATCTCCAAACAGGAGTATGAGGAGGGAGGAAAGCAGTGTGTGGACAGGAAGTGCCCTTGATTTGTCCCCCAACACAGTCTTTGTCACAAGCTCAACATCATGAGTTCACCTCTGACCCCAGACTCAGGATCAACCACCAATATTCACTCGTTTTGTATGATGTGTTTAAAAAAAGAAAAGGTTTGTGGTGGCTGTCTGGGATTTATTGGGAAAAGAAGACAAACATCTACAGAGTAAACTGTCACTGGTGCAAGATGGTTGAATTACATTGTTTGTCATTACGGTCAAGTCTATTGCCTTTTTTCTAGAAAGGTTTTGTGGAAACTTTGCATCTTTTAAAAACTCCCAAGAGCTTGAAAGCCATTGTCCAGATGTATTTTCCCACTTCAGCTATTGTTTGTTCTAAGGATTATTAAATGTAGGTTCTAAATCCAGTTTGCTCTCATCGGTTTCTACCGTATACTGAAACCGTAACATTTCATCTTATTTCGGTCAAATAGTTCCTTGTCCATAAGCCTTTTGTCTAGTAAGTAAACATAACAGGCAAAAGCCAGTTCTTCCCTCTGCTCATGTGTCATGCAAATAAATCTGTATTTAATTTTCATTTTGTAAAGCTATTGAGGGTGCAAGTGTTTCTTTTACGTAGTAATTTTAACTTGTTGGTATGGCTTTTAAAACTGATGTTTGCCTTTTAATAATTACAATTTACTTGACGTGTATTAAGTCTTAGGCAACATAATTTCCCAAACATTAAACTCATTTTGTATAGAAAATAGTGAGAACATGTTTCGATATTAGGCCAAAAGAAATAGCCACTATAACAGTAATGTAGCAGTATTTTATAATCAAATGACAGCAAGACAAATGATCAACAGAAGACAGTCTGACTGCCTTCAATAATTTGACATTCAAATTACTGAAGCACTGATTCAAACTTGAGGATTCATATGAACTCAAGTAAATGCAGAGAAGAACTTGTGTCAGGCTCACAGCTGTGAAATCAACCTTAATTGTAAAATATGTACTTTAAATTTTAAGATGCAGAAATATTAACATGTGGAAACTTCTCCTTGAGTTTAGACTGAGTTCTTCGCTCTAAGCTGGCTTTCCTGGCCTTCTGTCGAAGATACTTCTCCAAGCGCAGCCTGCAGGGTGGAAAAATAAAAAACATACATTTTTTTTTTGCAGAACAGTTAAGCACAAAATAAGCGTGAGCTCAAAACAAGCACAATGTTGTGTATGCCGAATCTTACCGTATGTGAGGTTGGACAAACTTGGGTGTGAAGAAGGACTTTCGCTTATACCTTCTGTTCATGTACCAAGGAATAGCGTATTCTTTGAATCGATACCTGAGGGAAAGAAAAAAAGATGTTGCCACTCGCCATTTTTTTTTTTTAAGCACTCTATATCCAGCAGTTACTCTCTCTAGGACTCCTGTCGCAGCTTTTCTTGGTATGTTACTGCCACCGACTCAGTGTAATCGTCCATAAAGTTAAAAAGTAAAAAAAAAACAACCTGGGAAACAGAACCATCTCTTTTTGGAAACCCGGAAAAGATATTTAAAAAATGTCAACTGTTTTCAAATTCTTTCCATGTCTCAAGAAAACTGCCTTTTTTGGAAACATTTTCAGCACCGTTTTCCCCCCTCATTAATATTGACCAGTTTAATGTATTATACTCCCAAGGCACTCCTCAAAAGGACCCAGATCAGGTTTCCCGGAGACAAACGCAAGTTGAAGCCTGACGAGATAAACGTTTGTGAAACAAGACATTCCTAGAATCTAGCTACTGTGCAACGCAAAAAGAACTATACAGGGAACCTTTAAAATGTGTACTGCATTGCACCCAGTGTATGTGTCAGTTAGCGCTTGTGTGATGTACCGCTAACAGTATGCCCTCACCAGTAGACATGTCCAAATTTGTCCCTCCTCCAGGCTCCTGGTCGGGCTTTCTCCTGTCCTGTCTGCAGCATCCGCAGCGCAGTCTCTCGCTCAGTCACCACGGTCTCCAATCTGATCATTGAGCGCTCAACCTGGGAGGAAGAAAAAGACAGCAGGATTTAGCAAGTGCTCCTTAATTAGAAACCCTTCCTCCCACCTATCTCTTTAAAAGGCTTAGACAAAATGTATCCGTCAAATATAATTCCCATTTGGGCGATCAGGGAAGAGACGTCACGTGATACCAACCTTCCTTTTTCTTTCTGGACTCGGCATCGGGACCCTCTGCCTCTTTGCTTCCTGCTCAAGTGTGAGCAGCAAGTTCTTTTCTTTCAACAGCACGTACCTGAGAACAACAGTGCAACACACACCTGATAAATGCTGCAGCACCGCTCAGCACCATGGCGGTCTGCACAGTGCTTACCAGAGTTTGTGTAAATCTTCATTGCTCTTTGTCCTCAGTTGCTTGGCAGTCCATGGTGCACCTTTTAAGAGTTCAAACAATTTTCTGTTATTGAAGCTACAAGCAGACGGTGGAGGCCTGAACCCCTCAAAAATAGAAGTGTTTTACCTGACTTCACGGTGGACTCCCCCCAGTTTTCGGGGAGGTCAAAGAACTCGTCCAACCCTCTCGTGCTGATGGTTGTGTGCAGGGCTCGACACTGACCCACATAGCTGCTCGGACTGTACCATGACAGGGCAGGAAGAGGAGACCTTTCCCTGCTGGGCAAAAACATAAATTTGCATAAAATATCAACCATATATTAAAATCGGTACGCTATTCTCCTAGGATTGCAACAGCTGGTTGGAATAAATTAGTGAAGACTAGAGGCACTTGTTTTACACACACCACACTAATGAGCTGAAATTGAAACACTGAATGTTTAAAAAACACGACTCCAAACATCAAGATGCTATCAAAAGATTGACGAATGGAGGTAGCACCAAACATTGAAGACTTCATTTATTGGTTATTATTTATTGTTTTATCATTTTAGAGAATCCAGACAAAACGTCATTGAGCAGCAGAACCACTGGCAACTGTGGACACGCTGACTTTTATAGCACCCGGACGTCATGTTTTACTCACTGCAGCAGCAAGCTTAACGTTACCTGAACAGACGAGGCGGGTATTTGGTAAGAGCAGAAGAACAGTTCTGGGTATTTACAGCTGAGGATATTCTAAAGACATTCTGAAACTGCTTGCAAAGAGTCACAACGCGTCCCGCTGATGAGGACGTCGCCATCTTTAACGTTGTCCTTCTAACATTACCCAAAATGCATTTCTCATCACCCATTCTTTAAAAAAAATGTTTTTTACTTTTAATCTATTAACATATATCTATGTAATGGATTCTATATACTATATCTACACAATAATCGCATTTAAATTAAAATTTAATTTAATTTAAGCTAGCCATCTGCCCTCTTTAAAGTTGTCGATTTCCGCTTCCCTCTCATCATCGAATCAGAGCCCGTGTTATTGAACTACCACCCTCTTGTAAAGATGGTGGGCATGAGCGTTCTCAGGTCTGCTGCTGCTTTGGCAGCCAGACTGAGTCCTCTGAAATCTGGAAATAATGTGGCAAATTTACTGACTCGAACCATCCCGCGGACAGATAAAGGTAACAGCCACCGCAGATCTGTACAGAATCGGAAGTGCACCCTAAATGCGGCCGTTTGTTCTTGTGACCTTGTGCCGAGGATTGTTAGCATGCTAATGTTAGCTAGTTGGTAACTTTATACAAATAGACGTTAATAGATAGTTAGTACGGTCACAACCTCACTTTAGGAATTCTATCTAGCTGTTCACTCTTATTTGTGCAGTGGTTCTTTTATTTGTGCAGTGGTTCTTCCTCAGCGTTTACATATCACCAATATCATACAAAATATTGGGGTTCATCATTTTTCTGCAATCATTACACGTTAACTTCATACATGTTTTTTTTATTTGTATTCAATAGTACACAGCTATAATGTATTTACACTATAACATACAACTCAACTCTCTTAGTGGGATACACATTTTACGTTTAAAAACGTATTGATGTTAAATATTGTATAATATCTTTTATAATTCAGATTTTGTTACATTACATCTCATTTAGCTGATGCTTTTATCCAAAGCGACTTACAATACGTGCATCTCAACCATGAGGATACAAACTCAGAAGAACAAGAACCATGAATGTGCAATTTCATAATTGTTCACATTGCCCACCCCTTGATTCATGGTGAGCCGAGATTGTTCAGTTAACTTGGACACTACAACCTAATAATCGGTTCCTAACATTATCACATGATCCCAATATGAGTTCGTAGTGAGGTCATGCTGTAAGACCATACTATGTAAATAAAGCATCACTTTTTATTAGTAAATCCATGCTCACATCACTGTCCCCTGCATGTCTTGCAGTGGCCGTTCGTTGGGGTCATGGAAAGAAAATGTTTCTCATCCAACCCACTGCGTTTTATGACCAGAGGTTTCTGCGCTTATTGGTGAGTACTGAAACACTGCACTGTCCATGTCCTGCGATCATGACTGATTAATCGTTTGCGTTGGCCTCAATTGTCGTGGCTGCAGTAGTTAATCATATGAATGCCAGTAAGAGTCTGTTGAGAACATTCTGACCCTTCAACCGTTTTGACAATAATACTTAAAGCCACAAATGTTCAATTTGATCAAAGTTTAGGTCCCCAACACTATTTAAAGTTGTATTCCTAAATGTATTTGCATCATAGCTGAAAACCCATATCATTAATTTTTCATAAATGATGATTACCCTCATCCAAAATGGTGTGTATTTTAGCATTTAGAATAAGCTTCCACACTGGTATCTTAATTTAAATGGAGCCAGTAGGCAGCCATGCAGACATCCAATCCAAAGTGGACAAAATTGAACAAGACCTGTAATGGAATAATAGCCATGCATAAACTGTCAACTGCCTTAGCAGCAACATTTATTGCTTTGCTATCGTTCAGAATAACACTTTTTTTTTTTTTCTTCCAGCGATATTACGCCCTGCTTACCGGCATTCCTATGGCTATCATTGTCACAACGGTCAACATCTTTGTCGGTAAGTAAAGATGTGCGTTATATCAGTGGATAGTATTTGGTCATTTAAAGATGTTATTTGAGTCAAAAGAAGTTGCGTAATACTCTGAATTAACTGTTTTGTTATTGTGTTGTGAAGGCGAAGCAGAGCTAGTTGAAACTCCCGAGGACTATGAACCTGAGTACTGGGAGTACTACAAGGTACTTGTGTTGCATATTATCTCATTAGTCCTCTCTGGAGATTTTTATTATCACTCATCTGAACCCTAGTTTCTGACAATACAGTCTGAAAGCTTTCTTTAAGTTTTGGAATTGGCATCAGTATGTGTATACCATTTCAGCTTTGCCATAATGAGGCTTTTGCTGCAGTTCCACCCTTTTTAAAGCAGTTGTCTTTAACCATACATTTTCTAAGTGCAGTTCTAAATTTAGATATATTTCCTGCTGTTGTTATTTCATTCACATAGTAATATTTTACATAAATGTAAAAGCCTAAAATCAATCGCAGTCCGAATTGTTATTCACCTAGTTTACTACTCTGATGGAAAAAAAAAAATCAGTGATTATTAATCTTAATCTTAATTAAATATCCCTGTCATGACAGCACCCCATCACCAGGTGGATTACACGGACCTTCTATGATACACCAGTGAAGGACTATGAAAAGATGATGGCTGCAATCCAAATCGAGAAAGAAAAGGCAGACATGAGGTGGGTTTTAGTACTGCTGTGTTCTGTCAGCTTTTGTCACCAAAATACTGTTACGTATGAAATATGAATAATATAAAACGCGTGTGGCATGTTTCAGTAATGCACAATTTCATTGATTCACTGACTGTTTATTGTCAACAGACTGACCCAGCTGGAGGTGCGTCGGCACATGAGGACAAAAGGAGACGGCCCCTGGTTCCACGTGGAGACTCTCAACAAGGAGCTGATCGACAACAGCCCCAAGTCATCACCTGACCATTAATCCAGACGCGTATGCTGTCAGTACATCAAGCCGATCAATCTCACTGTTTGTACATTTTTTCCTTTCCTGCGTGAATAAAGTATCTATATGGACTACAATATTTTGACCTGCCAGTGTCTTTTATCTGCTTCATGCTGCAAAAACTTATTTAACATATTTTTCATTTGCAGTATCCCACGTGTGAGAGACAAACTAGAGGAGTCTACAAAATTATGACCATTAATGGCAATTCATTTTACAAAATTTATTCAGGTGCCCTTAATGTATCGGTTTTCCTAAATATACCTATCGCTATCAAGAAGGCTATGGTAGTTGTCCTATATACACACTTAAAAATGGAGTATGTTTGGAATCTGCAACCTCTACTGAATCCAGCTGCTGAATTTACAAAACCTCAAATATTAACATATTACACTTCAATAAAACCCCTAATTGATGTGTCTAAATGTGTATCATGTACTGTATTGATATTAGCTACTAAGAGCAGTTTGACACATTCGTTGTATAGTATTCAATCGATTACATATCTCCCTTTCCTCTCTTACATACCAATTCAAATGTGATTGTGTGCCGAACACACGGATTCCGTCTCCGTTTACCCCACCCAGTCCCGGCCTTTCAAAATAAAAATACCAAGAATTAAATTAATATTAATTTGAAGATCAAAATAAAGCTTAGAGAAAAAAAAAGCTTTTTTGTTCCGATACATAATGCTCTCACTAATGCTGCTAATATTTCTAGTATTTCGACTAGCCCTTCTTCAATAAAACTACTTATAATACCAAAACTATTATTTCGCAACGTAGCAGTAGCAGCCACGCTGTCAAAATGTCTGAAACGGAGTCATATTCGTTAGCTTTGCATCGCCACAACGCAACCATGCCGTCGCCCCTCTGTCATTTTATTTTTATATTTATTTATTTATATGTTTTGGCTGCGTCACATCCCCTCGGATGGAGGAATGTTGAGACGGAGGTCTTTAAAAATAGCATCCCCTCCTGTGGCAGCGCTGCCGCGGCGGCTCCGCGGCACTGTGGCGCGAGGAGCAGGAATGCGAAGATGGCTGCGGACCTCGGAGAGCTGCTGGTCCCGTACATGCCCACCATCCGAGTGCCCAGGACCGGGGACAGGGTTTACAAGAGCGAGTGCATCTTCTCCTTCGACTCCCCGGTAAGCGCGCACACACCCACACATCCACACACACGCGCGCGCGTATAGAGGCATGAGCGGGTTGTATGGGGCGGCTGAATGCCCCATGTCACACGGCTCAACAACGCACACGTGAATCTGCTGTAGTGTGTGTGTGTGTGTGTGTGTGTGTGTGTGTGTGTGTGTGTGTGTGTGTGTGTGTGTGTGTGTGTGTGTATGTGCACGTGGGTCGCCATGCACCACCTGCCTCTTGGACGAATAGTAATAGAATATTTAAATGTGGTTTATATCTCAGGGATGGAGGGGTTTCCCTTTGTGCAGGTAGAAGGAGACGTGCAATTCACCAAATAAATACACTGCTGAGTGAAATTAGGCTTAAACGCTTTAAAATGTCTCTCATTATTTACTCACTTCAACACCTTAAATGTGCTGTTTAACAATTGATTTGTGGTGTATTGTTTAAAGTCACTTCTTGGTATTTGTGAGTGACCAATATGTCGTACTGTCCGTGGTACCGTGAAGGAAGTGTATACTGGATAGTGTCTCTGTGAGGGCCTTTTTTATATTAGTGCTACAGCTTGTTTTTATGTTATTGTATCACTAGAGAGTAAATTGAAAATCATAACATATTAATTCACTTTGTATTTTGCTCTAATTCTTCTGCGATTAAGATACTAGTGACTGTAAAAACATGGATATCATGTTTTATATTATAACAAAAAAATATCATGATTTTGAGAATCTACACCATGCAGCATAAAAAAAACAAATACTTTATTGACTGAAACTGTTTTTAAAGGTGACTCAGCTGTCTGGAGTTCATCATGTTGGCCCGACGAGGGCTGGTTTATTTTTGTCTTTGCACTGTTGAATCTCATATGTCACTGTGGGCCACTTAAACGTTTACCACAGTGGTTCCTGAGGCCCACAATGATTGCAAATTTATGTTATTCATAATGTATTTTGTTTCTAACAGCCCACGTGTGAACGTTAAAGAGATCTCTGTCAGATAAATCACAACTTAGGAAGGAGGTCCCACTATATTTATCCTGCACTTTAAAACACCTACATTTCAACCTCAGTTCACATGCGGACAGACTGATTATACCTTTTGTATCATGTAAGAAGTTTTAGATACAATAAGTCCTAGTAAGATGTGAGATGTGTGAGCCTCAGCCCACAGGCACTAAGCAGCAGTTTCATCAGGAATGCGGTGGCTGTGTTTTTAACCTGTATACATGTCCCTCAATGCCCCCAAATCAAAGAGCTGCTAGTTGGCTGATGAAGCTCATTTTGTATGTGATGTGGGAAAAAGGATGCACATATTCTTAAGTTCAAATAACAATAGCAGCAATCCAGTTTTTGAAAGAGTTTAGCTTAAAAGATGGCTGTATGATGGCTGATGCTCTAGATTTACATTTTATAAAGCAGCAGCAGGCATTTTCTTTATTTAAAGTGAGATATTTTTTCTGAGTTGGAACAGAATTTGGACTGTTTGACAAAATGCACGAAATGGTATCTGAAAAGGTGTTTTGTGAATTCTTGCCACATCTCCCTAATTTGCATTTCCATAGTGCATCTTGGTTTGAATTGTTGTACCTAGTGACAAATTTAGCCTGTATGTTGACTAGTCAAACTTTATTTCAGATTCAGGGTCCAAATGCGACAAAATGATTAATTAAAAAAACAATAATTGATTAAAAGTAACATTCAAAACAAACACAGGCCAGAGGCATTGATACCTTACAAAGAGGATCCACAGCTGTGACTGGTAGCCTGTAGTATCAAGCCCCCTCTTTGATAGAACCAAAAAGATTTGGTTGTCACAAAAGAAATATTTATGTGAGGATATATTTAAAAACACTGCAAGATAAACTGCCTGTCAGCTACTGTAACATTAGGCAATGTAAAAAGAGAGCTAAGAACAGTCGTGTCGATTTTTTTGTAATGTGCTATTTTGTTTTCAACTTGTTTGATGAGCTGCTGGTTGATCGTTCTTCACCTCGAGTCGCTGTTTGTCATTACCGCTTGTTTTGGCCTGCAGGAGTCGGAGGGAGGCCTTTATGTGTGCATGAACACATTCCTGGGCTTTGGACGAGAACATGTGGAGAGACATTATCGCAAAACCGGACAGAGCGTCTACATGCACCTCAAACGACACGTCAAAGAGGTATGTTTCACACGCGCACAGCGCACATGAAGTGAACCTTCGTTTGCATTGTGCTGTTACGTATCAATTTTGCTTTGCAATCAATAAAACAATGACCCTTAAAATCAGTTGTAGAGACATTGAGAGAACTCACTCTTGACAACTAATAACACTTTTGTTTCAATGATATGGCGGATTTCTGCCAGCTATAGATGAAAAAATCTATTTTAGTATATTGGAAAAAATGGTTCTAATCAGTATGTTAACACTGGTTTATAACACACTGCTAATGTTTCTAAATGTATTTTCCAACAACTCAAACTCTACAACCATAAGTGGCCCTATACTATACAACTGTACTACGGTGTGAGTTATTAACTGTTATTGTACACTCCTTTTAAATACTTAACAGGGAAGATTCAACTACTGTTTAACTAACTCATTTTTCCTTTAATAAAGCTGCAATTACCAGCAAAGACCTGTGGAATTCAATATCAGTCAGGTCATGCAGTAATACAAAATTGCTTTGGCAAGCATTGAATTAGATATCAAAGTTACAATTAATTAACTGAAGACTATTTTTTTTGGGTTTAAGTTAAGATATTTCCTATTTTCTATATAATTTCTTACCAATTGATATAGTGCGTCCTAAAAACCTAATTGGAAATAATTAAGGGATAATTTGGAACAAAAGAATAAAAAATAGCATCATTACTAATTATATATTGTATAAATACTAATACTACTTCAGAAATATAACAGTATATATTTATATCAGTACACATGGTGGACTAACAAAGACATTGCAATATTTAATTTTGTCGTATTTGTTGTTGTGATAGAGTCAACTTGATAACGTTTAAAGCTCGTAGCATTAAATTGTAAAAGCTTTTCGTCCGTATTAAAAAAATCCCTCTAGAAGCAGTTTTTCCTTTTTTTTTGTGGACAATGAATGATTGGAAAATGCCACATCATCCCAAAGAAGCCCCCCTTATTTAAAAGTTGATCAACAACAAAAGCTGCTCCCGTGTTTTCTCACTAGCTCTAATTGCCCTCAGATAAGCTCAGCTTTGTAAAGAGCTGCTCTTTCCATGCCTAGATCGGGCCTGAAACAGCTGCTCGCATTCTGTAGGCTCCTGTGTCTGCTTCACCCCCCCACCCGCACCCACCCACAAGTCCACTTGGTCTCAAGTGTGTCAGCATTATCTGTCTCTCTGTCCGTCTGCCACCATGTCCTCCTCCCCCCTGCTGCGTGAACGGAAGGCAGCTACCAGAAGATGATGAGATTAATAGGAAACCGGTCGCCATTTGGCACATTTTCTTCTTTATTTGGATTCACATACAATGTTGGTGTTTTTAAATAACTTGTTTATTCCTAATTTTACGGAAAATAACTCTAAATATTTACAGTAGTTTTTTGTTTTTTTTTAAATTATGTACACATTTCTGTAAAAATAAAGATATCTGTAAATTAACAGTCCAACTATAGATTTAAGCATCATCCCAATAATGACAAATTAACTAACAAATAGACTTTTCGGTATTTTCGGTTTTTGTTTGGCAGCTGCTGTGATTTGACATTCTTTTGACAGTTTGACAGTTTATCCATGTGTGAGGATGGAAAATGTTGTCAGACTGAAAATGTGTATCTATGGATGTGCTGTGAAATATTGTTCCATTCATTATAATTTCCTGTAGAGAAATTATGGCACACTCTGCGGCCAAAGACAGGCCAACACACATAACGCTTGACGTGTTAAATGCTATCCGTCTCTAAATCAAACAGTGCAACTGAATCAGTTTCATTAATCAGTCTTTATTCGTAACCATGCCACGGATGGGTTTTTGCCCTCGCCCTTGTAACCCGATCTTGCAACTTGAACATCAGCATCTATTTCAAAATGACCACCATCTGCACCTTCTGTCACAGCAGGGGGGTGAAATCCCCTCAAAGGTGTTTTTTAAAAGAAGCTTTTATTGGGATGAGGGCTCTTTGATCCAATTGAACACCCCCCCGCTCCCCCCTCCTCTCTCTGCTTCCCACAGAAAGCAACAGGAGCAGCGGCGGGCGCCATCCCCAGACGAAGAAACGGAAAAGTGTTTCTAGGTAAGTCACAGGCGGCGGCGGTCTTCCACCAAGTCCGCCACGTTGCCCTAAAGCATACCCTGCCTTATCATCTATTTAACAACTGAATTCCATTCAGTATAAATGTGACAGACTTCCTTTTTTACAATCATAAGATGCGTTCCCTACTGGCCATTAGAAAAAGTTCCCGTTAAAGGTGAATTTGCATAGCTTCGTCATTCATAATCACACACAAATGTCGTTTGGTGGAGCTGCTCACCGCTCATGTGAAATGTGACAACGGGTTCCAAAGTTTTTCAAATCTTAATTTTTCAAAAGTAAACAGTAACTATGGTCCAGAACAGCTCCTTCTGCTGACAGAAGCTCTTCATTACGAGCTGGTGTCACTGTTTGTTACGCGGTGGTGACCCGTCAGCTGCCCCTCCAGAACGCCTCGACCCAAAGCGTCAGATATTTCCCATGAGACCTCTCCTCCCGTGCTCCTAAGTATAGCCCATTTTATTTCTACATGTGGTTGGTAACTGTTCCAAATCAAAACCGGCTGCCCCTCTTCCTCCTCGGTGTGTGTTGGGAGGGGGGGAGTAGAGGTTGAAGGGGGGGGGGGGGGGGGGGGGGGTCTCTCAGCTGCCACCACCTGTCAACGTCCCTAACGCACTGCAGCAGTGACGCTGCTTGCCGAGGACCAGGTGTCTTTGACCCGCCCTCCCCCCTGCCGGCCTGGCAGGGGGAGGAATTCCTTCCATTCACCCTCAATGTAATTGATGTTCCTGTGTGATCATTACCCACCTTTGATGGTCTTACTAACTGTTGCTGTCCATTGAGGTCAACCCTGATATCTGACATCTGACTCCAGCAGGGACGACTCGCTCTGTCGTCCATTTTGGATCTTTGGTGTGTCCCACGTCTTCCACATGCCAGTTCAATGACTTGATCTGGGGTGTAACCACGGATATGAAGCCAGTGGGAACAATAACAGTCAGGGACAACCTGTGATGCTGTTTATCATAAGTCATTACACGACTTTAGGCCGTAGTCAACAGACAACGCTGTGTGGATTGACTCAAGATAAAAGACTGGATTTCCCGTCCAACAGGTTGATGTCATTTCAATGACAGATTAGATGATTGAGCATGGAGGGAATAGACCGTTATAGGGATTTATATTGTAGGCCGCGATTAAAAACACCCACACTAAGTTTTGTAATTGTGATTTTCCGCTGTTGGGTAATTGTTAATATATCATCGTGAGTGACTTGAAGAAGCTGCCGGGCTCACTGTCGTAGTAGAGGAGGGAAAACGTATCCATTCAATCTTACAGCCCAGGATAATGTCTTCCAAGGCAGCCCAAAAAATGTACAAAGGGAATAGAAAAAAAACACTAAACAATCCCCAAAATAGTGTTGTTTGCAATTTTAATTGGATCGACAGATGGATTCAAGGACCAAGTGTTTCAGCTAAACTAAATGTCTGTGGTCTTTTAAACTAAGATGTCATCGTGGGAGAGTGTGATGCTTTTAAAGACCAAACGTTTCGAAAACATCAAGCAGATCGATCAATAAGGAAAACAAGTGTAAAGCAAGTGGCGGCCCTAATTGTGACCATTTAGTCTAATCATCTAATCCATAATGAAATGAGGTTATAAAGCTTCTCAGATTTAAGCCGTCCTTAGTACCTCTCAGCATTAACTTTAGACTTAAGACTATCTGATAAATGGCTAAATATAGCTGTCCAGAAATATCGTGCATCTCATCCTCATCTTATGAAGTCATCCTATCACTGTTACAAAAAAAAAAAAAGGTTAGTGATTTTCTTGTTCAGGCTTTGATTTGTTTTTGCTCACCGCACTGTAGACATAAATAAAAGTACAGATCTCACTTTTTAAGAGCCGAAAAGAAGAAAACATAAAATAACAATACAGTAACACAATGTGTACTTCCTCTCCTGTAGATTTAGAGCTAAACCGTGATTTTAACGGAGAGGACTATGAATACGAAGACGAGGCCAAGCTGGTCATTTTTCCAGACCACTTCGAGATCCCCTTACCGAATATTGAGGAGTTACCCGCCCTGGTCAGTGAGTCGGTGCTGCACGAGCTCTTGTGTGTTTCCATGCATGTTCAATGAGGAGGTTGCAGAAGTGGTTTACTGAACACACTGCTTGGACCCTCTGGTCCTAAAGGCTCCATTTATTTGTTTTAAGTTGAAGTGAGAGTTTCCCGGTCACACGCTTTAAACACAATGTTAGCTCACTGCAATGCTTTCTTTTGGAGGTGTTTTGGTGGCAGATAGTAATGGTTCTTGGGATCCTCTGGAAGCACATGTATTATGCAGCCTGAGGTTCTACTCTTGAACAAGGCCTGGTGTATGCATGTCATTGTGTTTAGATTGTTTTATATGTTTTTCATCATTTTTGCCACACTTCTTTTGCATGGTTTGTTTCTGCACTACACCTGTCTCTTATGCTGAATGAATCCCGTCACAATGTCTTCAATCTATCTATTTATCTTTTCTTCTGGAGAATATGTAAGATATACAGCACATTTTTAACGTGGCCCGAGTCAAATCCACTTTGCTGTCCCCTGTGATGTCCAGGTGACCATCGCCTGTGATGCAGTGCTCAATGCGCCATCAGCTTACAAGAAGCAGGAGCTTGAATCCTGGGAGGAGGAGATCCAGGTGTCCAGACATGCCAGAAGTCTCAGGCAGCTGGATAACGGGGTCAGGATCCGGCCCAGGTACAAAGGCACCAAGTCACTTACAGCAGGATTTAAAAAAAAAAACAACAGTTAAAAAGAGTGACTGTTTCTTTGCCATCAGTGGCTGGAAGTGTCAGAAGTGCGAGATGAGGGAAAACCTGTGGCTGAACCTGACAGATGGAGCAGTGCTGTGTGGGAAGTGGTTCTTCGATGGGAGCGGAGGCAACGGCCACGCGCTGGACCACTTCAAAGAGACCAAATACCCCCTGGCTGTCAAAATGGAAACCATCACTCCAGACGGAGCAGGTCTGAGACACAGGACTTTATTGCCTACACTGCGGAATCATAAGATGGAGTTCTTCAGTCACTCAGTCAGTGTCCTTTAATTGTTCTGGTGTTACCAACGCAAACATGTTCCGATAAAGTGTCTTGTACTGTTTGTAATATCTTTATATTAGTATAACAAAACCGTACAGTAGCTATAATTGTATAATATTGTGTTTGAAAAGTCATTCAAGATGATATCCATAGTTGTAATCATTTTCAGATTGTTTTAACTGCATCAGGGATTTGTTTTTTGAGCCAAAATGGTATTAAAATGTTAAACTTGTTTTAGTCTGATCAGAAAAGCGAGCCCATCCTAGTGATTCGACTGATCCTTTTGCTTTTAGATGTCTACTCATTTGAGGAGGAGGAAGCTGTGTTGGACCCTCACATATCCGAACACTTGTCACACTTTGGAATCGACATGCTACAGATGCAGAAAAAAGTGAGTTGTCAACAGTGTAAAAAAATCCCCGCCCCCCATACCCCAAAACAATATGTTTTATGTATGTAACCCTCTCCCTCTCTCTGCAGACAGAGAACGGTCACCATACGGACAATAACTCCCGGCCGGGCGTCAGTGAATGGGAGGTGATCCAGGAGTCGGGCATGAAGCTCAAAGCAGTGTTCGGTTCTGGTTACACAGGCGTGAAAAACCTGGGCAACAGCTGCTATCTCGGCACGGTGATACAGGTCCTGTTCAGCATCCCGGACTTCCAGAGGATGTGAGTCCGACGCGATGAGTCTTCAACTAGTGGGAAACACAGGCAACTGTAGAGCAGTCATCCACTCATCATTGTTTTTAGACTAGACGCTGATGCCCAAACTGCTCCATGCTTTGCATTGTGATCAGCCGGTTGGCACTTAATATGTGCCGCCTATGCGGTTGTTTTTGCAACGCAGATTAAGTTCATAGTTAAAGTAAAGTATTATTAATCCGTCAACTGGCTGCTTGTAATCATTGACAGACAGTCTTTAATTGTTTTATTGGTGAAGAGAGAGTTATTCAGAGTGATACTGGGTCTCTGTGTGTGTGTGTGTGTGTGTGTGTGTGTGTGTGTGTGCTGCGTCCCACGTGCTCCGTCCGAGGTGAGCTTGTGCCACATGTTTTGATCTTTTAGGTATGTGGGGAACCTTCAGAGGATATTTGACTATTCCCCCCTGGATCCCAGCCAGGACTTCGCCACACAAATGTAAGTGACTCCAATGTTACATGATGAAGCTAATCCTTCATTCCTCCCGCAAATCCTGAGGCTCATTGCCAGACACATTGCCACACATTGCCTCCAACTGTTCAAAGACGTACTCTTAATTGCCTGTAGGGGTCTGAAAGTGAATGTTTACAGTGGTTATGTCAGTGATTGTCAGGCAACCCTCTCAAGGTGTTTCATAGCGGAATAGAAAATTGAACAGAAAAATGGATGGCTTTCATTACGTACACTGATCTTCAGATATGGCATAATTAATGTAGTAATGCAACTGAAATGGGCGGAGTGACTCTTTGATATGTTGAAATGTTTACGCCTTTTGTTTTTGTCCGGCAGGGCTAAACTGGGACATGGACTTCTCTCAGGCCAGTACTCCAAACCACCCATGAAATCTGAGCTCATTGAACAGGTGATGAAGGAAGAAAACAAGGTATCAAATTGGGTATGTCCAGCACTCGAACTCCATAACCGACAGAAGCATGTTTTCTTGTAGTCCTTTAAACTGTTGTACAGTTTAAACCTGAATATTACATGTTATCAATACACCTCAGCTTTTTGATTGCTACCGATACAGAGATTGAAACAAAGGGAAGATGTGGTTTTTAAATACATTCTCAAGTTTTCTTGTGACCCTTTTGTCTGAAAATAGCTCCTGTCAAATATGCAACCCAAATTATTTATGAACGCAGCTCCAATACTGCGTTTTGTTGGTAATAATTGTTGGTAAGATGGGCTCAATGTTCGTCCTGTGCTTCATGAGTCCTTTGTTAATTGATTTGTTTTGGTATTTCTTTGGATGTAATGCTTCACAGATTCAATTAACATGATATGCAATACTTATTACAATTTATTAGCTAATCAATAAGTTTTACTTAATTGACAGTGGGTGTGACGCCCCAAATCTTGTCATTCCAGCACCAGCAGAAAGGCGTCTCTCCTCGTATGTTGAAGGCCTTGGTCAGCAGGGGACACCCGGAGTTTTCCTCGAACAGACAGCAAGATGCCCACGAGTTCCTCCTGCACGTGGTCAACCTGGTGGAGGTGAGGGGAGCTTCTGTGCACGTCATAAATATAAGAAATGTACAATGTGACATTACAAAGTTAACATTGATGTCAACAAAGTTGAGTTATTAGAAGCTGCTGAGTTAAAAAAAAAAAACGCAGCGCATATATATAAAGTTGCTGTATGTCGATATCGTCGAAATCTTTTGTCTGCTGCTTTGCAGTTGATTAATTCAAATAACTGTTCACTGCAGAATTTGGATATTTCTCCAAAGTTTTATTTTACAAAATGTCTGGGCTACATCTGACCTCTGACCCACATGGTCAGGCATCTGATCCAGGAGGGGAGGGTCAGTTTTGGACTAAACACAGCGCACTCTCTTTGGTCGGTACACAAGAGGTGCTGTGACGAGTCTTCCTCCACCTGGATATAAATAGCTCGGTGATATCTGTTCCACGGGGAGGCCAGATAATGCTTTTTATTTTTCCTCGGCCGTGTTGCATGCCCTGACTGGGACCCGACGCTTCCCCAACAACATACTGCCAAGTCCCACAATCTGTCAAAATCTCACAGCTGGGATTCAGAAAAAGGCCATTGCTTTCTTACCCTCCTTTAGCCCACTTGCTCCCCTCTACAGCTGTTTGCAAACTGTAAACATATTTAGTTCTTCTCTCTCAGGTCGAGTATGCATGACTGGCAGAGTCAAATTATAACTTGTTTATTTCTGTTATCCCTTAGAATAAAAGGGCTGCGTTGCAGAAACCTGCGGCGCGAGCCAGTGTGTTAAGTCCCGATGCTGTACTCCATCACTGTCGGCAAACTTTCAGTGTAGACTTATGTGACCCCTGCTCATAACCGTCGGGATACATAGAGACGCTCAGCGATGATGCGCCTGTGAATCGAAATTGATGAAACACTAAGTTGCGGAGTTCATAGTCAGTTGAGTCATCTACATTATAAATGACTGCATTAAGAGATGTGGGTCAAACCGCAGGCTGAAGTCATTCCAATAGACCAAAGCAAAAAATAGATTTACAGGTGCAGTTGAATTTGAAACCTCAGGCGGTGATGTGTCACAGAAGCTTTACATGTTCATGCTATGTGATGCTTCAACACATCTCTCCTGCAGGCATGCAGTGTTTTTAAATAAGGAAAGTTTGCTTTTGTCTTATAAAATAATATCCGTAACTACAACATGCCTAATCTCATGTTGATAGTCAGTCCTGCGTGTATGTTGTTGTCTCACAGAGGAACAGCGCAGGCTCCGAGAATCCAAGCGACGTCTTCCGCTTCCTGGTGGAGGAGCGAGTTCAGTGCTGCCAGACACGTCGGGTTCGTTACACGCAACGAGTTGACTACTGCATCCAGCTGCCAGCTCCCATTGAGGCGGCCACCAATCGAGGTAAAAGGAGCCCCCGTAAACATTACACCCACATACACATACACACACACGCATGCGCACAAACCTGATCTTCTGCAGCAGGGAGCCTGGGCTCGACGCTGCTGCACGCCGCTGGGCTCCGGTGGCATCAGCCGCTGGGGAATCAGCGGGTTCTTCTCTGAAAGGGCGCAGAAGGTCCTCGTGCGTCAGACGGAAGGCTTCGTAGTTTGGAGCGAGGGAGGACATGTTTCTCTCTGTGGTTAAGACGCAGACTGATATCAGCAGCCACACCAACACCTTCAACCATTTGTTTGTGTAAAAATGTAACTAACCCTTTATTTTGCTCAAGTCGAAACGGATTGTGCCCACTTTGTGCTGCTCACAGTGTGTTTATCTTTGTGTTCATTCTGCCAGAGGAGCTGGTGGCGTATGAGACCAAGCGGAGGGAGGCAGAGGAGAACATGCAGGCTCCTCCCGAGCCGGTTACAGCGCGGATCCCCTTCACCGCCTGCCTGCAGGCCTTCACAGAGCCGGAGAACGTCGCCGACTTCTGGAGCTCAGCGCTGCAGGCCAAGTCAGCTGGGGTGAAGTAAGCAAAGGTCCACCTGTTGTTGGGCCCTGAATATGTGCTTTTCCACCACCTCAGACATTGTAGTAATACTGTGTTTTCCTCTGCAGAACTTCCCGTTTTTCCTCCTTTCCAGACTATCTGGTTTTGCAGATCAAGAAATTCACATTTGGGGTTGACTGGGTGCCAAAGAAATTAGGTGACTATCTGTTACCCTCTGTCACCCTAGGATTCAAACGTTTACCTCTTTTACGTCACTAATGTGTTCTGATATTTGTAGTGCTGCAAATGTCCAGCAGATGACACCATGAAGCAGCAAGTTATGGAGTGGAAATGCAAAGTCATTAAAAAATGGTTAAACTGTGCAGTTTTGGCCAGTTGGATATGACATATTGTGTAAATTACAAAAACACCCAGCAGGAAGCTCCCACTTCTTGTGTGATCAAGATTTATTCCCTGTTTTCAAACCTCAATGGGATCCGTGAGAGGTGTTCAAAAATAAGTGCTAATACATAAACAAATTGAAAAACCAAACAACTCATTGATAAAAGAAAAATTAATAAATGTGCCATGAGAAATACATTCAAAGGATAAAATAAGAAAATTCTGCCTTGACTCTCCAAGTATGTATACTAAGACGTTTTTAGAGCCACAGCTGAAGGAGATTTGTCACTCTGATCATCATGAATCTCAATGCCGTCCTCGGTGAGGTTTCATACATATTCTACTCCCGTATAGACTTGGCCATCGACGTTCCAGACTTTCTGGATCTGAGCAGGCTTCGTGCTACTGGGCTGCAGACGAGTGAAGAGGAGCTGCCTGACCTGCTGCCTCCCATTGTGCTACCTGAAGACACCAGAGGTACTGAACAAGTGATTTTATTCATATGTGCCACCTGTACATATTTATATATACAGGTGGTATTTTCATTTTCTCCTTGTTGAAGTTCACTATCCCTATTTTCATTTTAAAGGGCATCGTTTTCTCCAACCACAAGATGAAAAAAAAAACTCAGCTAGCCAAACATAAACATAAAATGCTTTCAATATGAGACAGCATATCAGTGTTCCCAATAAGTAAAAATACGCTGCTGCTTTGGGAACTAACTCAGATATATGTATTTTCAAGGTGTGCAGGGTATTTTTGTGACGTAGACAAACGATCCGTGAAATTGCCTTTAATATGATGTTCTGCTCAAAGCCACACAGGTTTTCTAGGAATGGTATATTGAATGGAATCCCAAAGGAGAAGGCATGCTCAATCAATTACTGAAAATGTGTTGTGTTCACTGTGTGGCTAAGCCTAATAAGTTAGAACGATTTTATAAGACACCCTTGTAATGCACTACAAAAAGGCTAGCAAGTGCATTTTGCAGCCCAAAATGTGTTATTTTTACTTTTCTTTAAACTTTATTTCATCAGAATGTTTAATGCTTAGTGATATTGTCAGCATGACCCACTGAGCCTTTTTTGTCTTCCTAAAAGACAAAAGTACAACGTCCCTCCTGCAGTTTCTTTGTCTCCTCAGTGATTGTGATTCTCGTTGCCGCATCTCTTCTTCCGTTGTTTGCAAAGTTCAGCGACATCAAGTTATCAGTGTCTTCCTTAATATTTTAGCAGGCGTGAAGCACAGAGTGTTTTGTGCCGTCTCGAGCTCCAAACGCAAACACAAAAAGGGTTCCGGTGCAAAGTCACTAACAGCAGCAAGCAGCCTTTGCACCACACATCAACAGACTTTGGAGGGGTTTTTCTCTGAGAGCTTTGCAGAATCGTTTAGGCCGCTGCCTAAAGGACAGGAAACTCGTCAAAAGGGTTACAAAATATCAAGAGTAAGCCGTGATATTTTGACTGCTATGTGCTGTACCTGCTATCTCAGACCTCCGAGGGCATGTAAACGGCTTCTTGGAGGAGTGCTTTTGGTTAAAAATGTCCAGAATGTCACATTAAATCGTCCTGTCTTTGAGCTGCCTTTGCTTAGGCAGCATTGCATATCTATGTCTGACAGCAGACATAGATATGCAATGCTGCAAACTATAGAGTCATCTTTGAGGCCCACAGTAAAACTGGTGCATGAAACACGTGTAAATGTTGTCTGGGTGTAGTGAATCGTGTTCTCCTTTCTATAGAGCGAGGGGTTAAAACATGTACCAGTGTGTAAATCATTGTGAAATGATGTGATGTCTTCAATGCGTTCTGAAGCATTTCATATCATATCAGCAGTGATTGATCACTGAGAGGCCTCAGTGCTTCTTATTGATTACGTGGTACAGCCCAAATGCGTCTTCCTGTATGCAGGTTGAAACACATTATTTCTCATCAGTTGGTGTTTCATCCATTCACTCAATTATTACAGGACATTAAGGTAATGGAAGAAAAACCTTTCATCATGGATTTTTGTAATTATATTTTTCTTCTTTGAATCCCAATACAAACAACTAAAAGCCTGTGTAGATATTGATTTGTTTCTTTGCTAATCTGATAGTCTCCTTCAACATTAAACTAGAAAAAAATTCAATCCTTTTTTCTATTTAAAATGAACCATGATCTGTCAAAAAGGCTAACAGGAGAATGCTTTTGTTCGGTTTGGTTGTAGACATTGCACAAAATGTAATTGGAGTGCCTGCAAAGAGTTGCCCCACCCCCACCAAAGTATTTTCTGACATCTAATTTGTCCTCCCCATCTATACAGATGATTCACCATGTAGGCCACTTTAATCAGCTTTCTCCATTTTACAGAAATGTATCCAGCCGTTTTATTACTTACCAAATCAAAGATTCTCCAGGTTTATTCTATATTTCTTGTGGATCAATTAATATTCTTGCAAGTCTGTAAGTGTATAACACCACATAAAAGCAAATGGAAATACACAAACGGTAATGGTGTAATCTCATTGTGTGCCGTCCCCTCAAATAAGTTCTTCTCCTCTTTCAGACAACTCCATGGGCTCCATAGACTGTGAGTATTTCATGCATATTCAACAGATCCTACTTGTACTATCTATATGAAAAAGCTCTATCCATGGAAAATGTATTTAGACACCCAGCATTGATTAATGCTGTGTAGCTAAACCTATAACCATGCACACTTGTGCAGGTGAAGCAGCTGCGCTTAACTTCCGAACAAACTTTTTCGGGCGGCCCTGCATGTTGGCCGCCCTCATTTTTCTCCTTGATAAATCTTCCCCCAATAAAGACGTCCCCCCTACTCCGGGGGCTGATTCTCCCATGGTCTGTTTGTTTAATGAGCTCCAGAAAGATGCCAACCACAGTGCTGTTTTCAATTGGACGGATACCGGGGGTGCAGAGTCAGCAACTGTGATGTTTTCAGTTATTGATGTCGGCCTGTCGCGTCCGCAGCTCCCGAAATAGACGAGGCGGCGGTAATGCAGCTGGCAGAGATGGGCTTTCCACTGGAGGCCTGCAGGAAGGCCGTCTATTACACCGGCAACATGGGCCCGGAGATGGCCTTCAACTGGATCATAGCCCACATGGAGGAGCCCGGTGAGGGAACATTACCGCATTCAAATGCAATTGATCATGAATATATTGCTGCCGGAGTGACTGGGAACGGAATTTGTTTACAGATGATGATAAAGAGGATCACTTCAAACGCTGGGTATCAAATTAGCGTGATTCAGAAGGGTGGGGCATGTTGTTTCAAATTTTAGGCCCCTGAGTATAACTTTATATGTTGCTCGAGTTAAAGAGCTATTCAGAGTAAAAAGTTGAGTGCTTCAAAATATCTGGCCTCCTTGTCTTCCAACAGTGTCCACTGATTGAATTATTTAATGAAAAGAATTGCCCAAATCCACGGTACGAATGTCATGATCATAAAAAGCCAAATAGTCATGAGAGGAAGAAATAGGGCGGCGGTGTGAGGGTGTTTGATGAGTGTTAGGAGTTGAAGGAGGAACCGTAACCCCCAAATACTGGTGACAAATAATCAGGACAGCAGCTGCACTGAAAGACAGAGTTATCCACTATTTTTAAAAGATCCTGTCCGTGCAGACCTGCTAAAAGACATTTCTGCAAAGAAAAGGCAAGTTTATTTGTATGGGACCTTTTTGAGCACAAAGGTAATTCAAAGTGACACGTCATTTCTCCACTTCCTCCATTAGAGTTGAGTTGTTTTTGCAAGGTTCAGACTTTTGCATTCCTTTGTGTACTGCAGGTGTTAATCGATGTGTGTTTGTGTGTGTTTGCGCGCGCGTGTATGTGTGTGTGTGTGTGTGTGTTTGCGCGTGTTGGTGTTCAAGTGTGATCCTCACCAGAAAAGTTTGTCAAAGCTGACTTTGTGTCTGGCTGAGCCTTTTAGCAGAGGAGACGGTGCCCTGAGGCATTGGCTGGTGTCACTTTTATTTCCCTGTTGGGCTGTGAAGGGCCTCTACAATGGAGGGAAATTAGAGCAGGCTGTTGGTTTTTAAATGGGCTTAATGCATCTGCAAAAAGCGCTTCATTCAGGCTCAATAACCTCAGTAAAACGGTCCCTCACTACCTAGTGCACAAAGGATACTTCTCCTACCCCCCCAACATTTGTTTGGCCTCATTACTTTCCATTAACATCGCTTTGCCTTATTATTATATTTTAGATCATTTTTAGATGGATCTCTTGACTGAGGTGAACCTTCAGTGCTGCATTTACAGGCTTTGATAATATCTAAACTGAAAAGGTCAAAGGTTGTGTTTAATTTATTTTACAAATAATAGTAAACATTCTGTCTTGAATTACTTTGACTGCCAGTCAGTATTTTTCCTGCCGCATAAAAACAACTGTACCACAGAAAATCAAAAGGACACAAGGCTGAGACACAGGAGTGGGAGATAAGTGGTCGGCATTTTACTTGACGGTGATGAAAGCTCTGTTTTTGTAAGTGATTACAGCAAGAGTGTTCTTGTTCCTGTGTTGAGAGTCACTTTACTTTCACTTCGATCAGTTGAAAGTGGACGGAGCATTGTTTAGTTCACTTAAAAATGAGAAAGTAGCCTAGTACTTTTTTTTTCTTCCATGACACTTTTGAAACAAACAAAACATTTTTTTTTTTTACCCGGGATATTTTGTGACCTAGACTTTATTTATTTAAACTTTTTTGTCAAATATTTCAGACTATTTTTCTCCTATATTTCACCACTTAATATTTTGGACGTCATTTGGCCATGATATTTGAACTAACATGACAATTCCAGAATCAACATTTGTCAACCTATGAATATATTTTTAAATAAAAAAATATATATACTGTATATTATAAATAAATTTGTCTATTGGGTTAAATACATAATGAGAGCTATGGCATCTCGCTATTATTCTCTCCCTGCCTCTCTTCTCAGACTTTGCAGAACCTCTCACTCTGCCCTCCATGATGGATCCTGGTCCTTCGACCAGTGAAAGCCCCATGGGGGCCACCTCGCTGGCCAACTCGCCCCCCGAGGAGAGCATCTCCATCCTCACTTCGATGGGCTTCCCCCGTACTCACAGCATCCAGGCACTCAAAGCCACGGTCAGTCTTCTGCCCTCTCAGTTCACGTCTAAAAGGATAGATACCTTTTTCTTGTCATCAGCAGCCAGACTTCTTTGACGTGCGTTGCTTTTCTTCTAATTATTGGTTTCTGGTTGATAATTTGAATGAGTCCTAATCCCAAACATTTGATATATACAGTCGGATATTTATTCTTCATCAACTCCATTTTAGGCAGACATCTGACAGTATTTTTTTTTTTTTGTAATTAATTGGCGTATTTTTTCGGAACTGTTGTTTTTTTTTTTTTTTAGTTCATTCTCAAATGACATTTACGACTTTACGGCGTGAAAACAACCAACTTCATTTTTGATTGGAACATGGCAATATGGATTAAAGACATCAACCGAGCACATTGTGCAGAAAACTTTAATATTCCTTTTTAAAAAGGCAGCGCGTTCAAAATTCCCTCCGTTGTTACATTTCACAATAAAAGCTAGATAGTCAATGCCAAAGTTCTTACTAGAGTAAGTCCCAATTTTCTCATTAAAAAGCAACGTAATACACAATAATTTACCTCCGATAGATTGGCAGATGCGGCCGTGGGTCCTTTAGTGGGAATCTATACAAATCTATTATTGAAGAAGAGTGAAAACTGTTCCTCATTTGTATCGCTGCTGGTAAAAATGGTTTTCATGACAAAATATTTACTGCCAAGAATCTGATTTTCATGCCATTTATCCATCACGCTCCAAAAAAAATGAAAAAATAAAGTTAATGACAAACGCAGAGTTTGGCTGCATTGAAAACCCAGCTCGCTCCCAGATGGGCTTGGCTGCCCCACTTGTTTGCCTTACAGACTGCAAAATTAACATGTCAATGGGATGCAAGATGCCTTTTTTCCAATAGTCCCAGCAGCACGTGGACGCTAATGCAGCTGTAGCAGGATCTGCCTCAAAGATGTGACAAACCATGTTATCATAACATCTTACAAATCAATTTAGAAAACGGCAAGTACAAAAGATATGCGTTGTCTTGTGTGTGTGAATCAAAAGGAGCAGCTGCAGCAAATTCGTTATCTTTTATTTTCAAATGGACCCCGATTCTCACGTTTCATTTTTCATATGTCGAACTGCACCCTCAGCAAAAATAACACCGCCGACTGTTATTAAGGCCCCAAAATAGACACCCGGCTTCCATGTTTGTCATCCCCAATGCCAACAAACTCCTGGACTGCCATCCACAACGTTATGGAATTGGAAAAAGGTCATGTTTATTCGCCATGAGGTGGATGTAGCTGCTGTTCAACCTTAGTGACTTGACTGTGAGAGATGGGAAAACAAGCAGACACCATCAGCCAATCAAGACCGACTAATCCAGGAATCACACCTCTATTTTGGATTAAAGCAAACATCCTCACAGGGGGATTCAATAACAACAAACTTATGTTGTGAATTTAAAAAAAACTCTCTTTCAGAACAATAACCTCGAGCGAGCACTCGACTGGATCTTCATCCACCCGGAGCAGGAGGAGAGCGACGCTCTGTCAGACACGGCGGACACGCAGCCGAACGACAACGCGCTCTCCAACGGCAACAACACGCACAGCGACTCCACGCTGTCTCCAGACAGAGAGACGTCGGGTCCGCGGGTCAAAGACGGCCCGGGACGTGAGTGACTCTGCATAATCTCATCGATTGTCGCTGTCGCTTCTATCAGGATTTTAATACTAAACTCTTTGAATAAAGGGAGATTCACTTTTTCGCAGGGTTCTGTGGTGCTGCTTGCTAGTAAACAACTACAGTGGGGGGGGAATCATAAATACCATTAACAATGCAGGTCGTCCTGTCTTTTTACCATTTTATATATTTTTTGATTTTCTTTTCTATCCACAGAAACATGAAGGTATTTTCATCACAGCAACATTTATTTTTTGTTCCCCTTTGTAAAGGCTTTAGAGTCTTTTGAAAGCTTGTATATGTAGTAGAATACCTGGTGTTTACGTGTACTTTCACTGAAGCTGATCATTTAAAACGGTTCTCTTAAAGAAGGTTTGAGATATTATATTTGTATTTGTGTTTCCCGTTTCAGGTTACGAGCTCTTTGCGTTCATCAGTCACATGGGAGCATCCACAATGTCCGGACATTATGTTTGTCACATTAAAAAGGAAGGAAGGTGAGTGGTCCACACTTTCTCCTCTGCATATTCATTCAGACAGAAAATATTGATTATCACTAACTACGATTACCCAGTGAGTCGAAATAAATGTTTTTCATGGTGTAACCTCCAATGGGTTTTATATTTATTTTGTAAATGTAAATATTTTTTGGTTATTACATTTTATTGACGATTTTATTTAAACCGAGTAGAAATGATAAATCATAACAGTTTTGAAACAAGTGAAACGTTGAAAGCATTTCTCATGCTGTCTTCCCACAAATGATATTTCTTCCCCGGCAGGTGGGTGATCTACAACGACCACAAAGTGTGTTTGTCAGAAAGGCCTCCAAAAGACTTGGGCTACATCTACTTTTACCATCGACTGTCTAGCAGTTAAACTAAAGTCACCGCCCCTCCACCGTGAAACCTTAGGAAGAAACCGCAGTCCTTCCCCCCGAAGACCAGAGGACGACTTCAATAAACGATCGAAATAAGCTTTCAGACCAGCTACTCGCCTTAACGTGATGTCATTGAGGAGCGACCAGGAGTCCTGGTCAGAAATGGGAAAGCAATGAGCTTTTTGTGCATTTGTGTTATGTTCAGCTTTAAATGTACAGTTCAGAGTTTATGTTTAAGGAAGTACAGTGTGCAAACAGCCACTTCTGTATTCAAAACAATGTCACATATCAAATCTCCTTCTCTATGCCTTCTGCTACTGTGCCAGTATTTTCAAAGTGGTACATTTTATAAATGTATGTTGAAATTGCTTCACTGCCGGTCCTGAGATGCTGTGAAAATGCAAAACTCTCGTAATTACTGCTAATGTCGGCTTTGAATTCATTTCAATTCATAAACCCCAAAGTAACAGGTTTTAACACATCTGTGGTTAAAAACACAGCATAACTGCTGGAAACATTTCTCAGACCTGCTCCAGTTCTTCCTGCAAGTTTGGCCCCTTTTTTTTTTAAACTAGAATCATGGTGAACTGGCTGAGCTCAACATAGAAATGTTTTTCTTCCCTGAAAGCACTTTTTTGATAAAAACAAGTTGTTTTCTGCCACTTACGGAGAAGGTATTCTTCAACTGAAGGCAATTGAATGTGATGAACCTATAAATCCCTCAAATGGCCAACGACAGCATTGCATACAATTGGTGACTAATATAAACGATGCTATACATTATCTTAGATTGTTATAGAATGCAGTGCAGTGAGCTTCTTTCATTAATTGCCAGATATCATAGTTGGCAAAACTTTAACTCTCAGCTGCAGTGATCCAGTTCAGTCCAGATTCAGACTGTGACCCAAATGTTAAAATTAATGATCGAAAGCAACATATACAACTACGACCAAATCTACTTCCGAACCTACTGCAAAAAAGCGCTGACTAGTATCTCTTGCACTAGCAGATGTGGTGAAGTGCTGAATGTATGACTACAAGGTGCTCACAACAACCAAAACCTCCTGTTCAGCTTTTCTACCCTGAAACCACAGTAGGCCCTTTCAGTTCCACTCTAATTGGCTCTGCACTCTCCACATTATCAGCTCAATATGTTCAGAAGGTACGAGACAGATTCATCGTAGACATTACGTGGATTTGATATGTCGGGTATAAGTGCATTTGTAGACTCTTAACTGGATCTTATTGTTTCTGTTGCAGAGCAATCGTGCAAAGTATTGTTTTTTCATTGCCACAAACACTAGATTCCAGTTTGATGAATTGGAATTAAATAAGAGTTTGGTTGAAAATGCTTTTCCGAACATTGAAGCAAACACCTTAAACAAGAAAGCTGTCCTGAGAAGGACTTTGGATTTATTATCTTTTGACCGCTCTACTTCATCTGGTACCACTTGATCCGCTGCTGCAGGGCTCCTTGTCTGTGCAGCAGGGAATTAGAAATCGCTCTCTATGCATGGTTCCTGTCGTTGCCGTAAAAGGTGATTTCTCTTTTTGTCGGAAACCCTCTCAAAGCCTGGTCTGTAACAGCGTCTCTCTTCCCTTCATCACCAGTGCACGGGTGAACTCGTCATCTTCCTTGATGATATTTAGTCATTATCTCTTCGGATTTTATGTCCAATTTAATTTGATTTCCCCCCCCAGGACACACACACACACCCACACACACGTCTTGCTGGCAGCACTAATGTTCTTGTATTTGGTCGTTTTGTTTCAGCTTGGTTCCGTTTGTCACAAAGAGGCTTGCTCGCTGTCAGCATGTGCACCAGACGTTGACATTTAGTCATTTGGATTGTACAAGTGTACTTTTGCGAGTTGTATTCTTTTTTTTTCTCATTTAACTAAATGTCAAAGGTGACTTTTGTACGTACGCGTTCATCCAAATGTGGCTTCGATGTACGTGAATAGAGTCATGACCATATACCATGTTTGGATAATTTAATAAACTACACCTTTGTTGAGACTTGGCCTCTTTAAGAATGTACAAGGGTTTTCTTTTCGAAAGTAAAGACACAAGAGCATAGAATATATAACAAGAGTTTATTTAAAAAGAGTACTTTGATATTGTATGTTTTAAAGGTGCTAATGCTTCCCTTGTGATTATACAGGGAGAGTAATATGCATTGTAGTAGGTGATGAAGTTACTCATACTGTATTTGAAGTATATAATAATCTACGGTCATTCATCAAAATATCATTTTATTCATACATGAAGAAATGTACACAACATGTACTGATAACCTTTATGAACCCCAGCCAATGATGCCACCAGTAACATATTGTGAGAAAGCTGTATAAACATGGAGAGCTCATGCCGTCTGTAAAAGTCTTCAATTTCTCTTTCAGGTTTTTGTCAGTTTCGTCAAAAATAGATGATAGAAAATGTAATCAAGAAAAGTCTTGCTTATGCGAGTATAATTATAGTATAAGGAGTTACTATTATACATTGCTGGGAAGTGCAGTAACAACATCAATTTCGATAAGTAAAAAATTAATAGATAATGTCATATACACTAACATAATAATTAAGCACCGAAATAGTAGGATTTATTAAAACGTCTCATTACAAAGAATAAGCGAACATATTATCATGGATTGTTGGTTCGGTTCCATTCATGTGTAACCAGAACACAAGCTGTAATGCATCGACGTATCTAACATATAATAACGACACAACTTTTTAGAGTTTACAGTCACTTTAGGGACGTGTGCAAAACAACTCATTGACATGGTTTTAACCATGACCTGAAAGGCCGAGGGGAACAGCAGGGAGGGAGCTCGACTGGCTGGGGTCATGAAAAGTGTCACCAGTACATTCATCATTTTCAGAAGCCATAATTACAAAAGTCCGCGGTTTATAACTATGATTAACCAGCTCTAGCAATGCACCAGCATTCAAGCTCAAGAAAGGGCACGTTCGTAAGAGAACAAATTAATTAGGTCTCTTAATCGCTGCTCTGCTCGAGCCGTGCGCGCTGGCATGTTCTATGCAAGAAAAAGCCATTTGTGTAGAATATTTACCGAATACATAAATCACTTGTCAAGGTTGCAGATTTTAAAAGTGCACTGTAAAAATATTGCGAGGAAACCTCAGGATATATTTCCCTTTTCTAAGTTAGTGGAAGCAAAGAAGAGCGCTGTCATGTTTTTCATGCATACAGGTGAAAAACTGCATTCAGAAAAATAAATGTAGAGGCTCTAGCATGCGATCGACCTCAATCTGTTCCTCACGAGCATGCGTTACGCTAGGTCACTTCACCTGAGAAGGTACAGTAGGTAGGTTCTACAAATATAAATATGTCACCAGGCATCCCATCTCAATACGCTGCAACATGATGTAGACGTTTACATTTTAATCTAGCCATTTAGTTTCTTTAAAAAAATACACTTCTCAATTTTTAACAGAACTACAGTATCTTCAAATGCAAAAAAAGCAAAGGCCTACAACTTCATAAGAAAACTACAGTTGATTTGGAAATCACAACTCAGCACACATCTTGTTTGGTGGTGTTTGGTTGATGGTGATGCTGTTTGAACAACAAAAAAAAGGGGGATCACCATACGCGCCATGGCAATCCATCCCACGGTTAGGAAAGTCAGCACTGGTCATCCTTGGGGGAACATGAGTTTGGGTACGACATTCCCGTGCGATCCATCAAACATCCTCTGATAACGTTCAATCTGAACCAAAGTGTTGTACCCACAGATCGACATAATAACTTACTTACTTTACTAATTGAATGATAATAAAATATTCAACAGGATATCACTGATGGAATGCTGAATTCCACCCATTTCATTTCAGAGAGAACTTCTTTCAACAAAATGAAACATCAGCGCAAATGTGCGCGTGCACTTCTGCTTCCGGCCTCATTGCTGTCGTGCAGCCCTCTGTCGTCCCCCGCTGACGCGGATTGCTAGTGGCGTGCACATATGTGCTGGGTCTCCCCGGGCTCCTCTGCCTCCTTGATCTATTAAACATCACGTTTGGCCACAGAGACTATGCCAAAAATGTTTCCAGTATTTGTTTCGGCATGAAATGTCATCTGACTCGTCGTGCGGATGACGTTAATGGGCCTGGCTGGGACACAGTTAGCGGTTTGCCAGTTGGGCACTTAAAAAGTTCATCCCCGGCCAGTTTGAAAGACGACACACGTGGTGCCAAGTGAAATAAAACAAAGCTTGATTACAAAGCTGGACATCGTATCGTCGTGTTGTTGTAAAACATGGCGGCTGACCTTTAGAAGGCCGCTGCGTGTGTGTGTGTGTGTGTTCGACCACGTTTCTATCTTAAAAAAAAAGAGCACCCGTTTTTGCCCTGCCCCGGTTCCCTAATAAAACACTTCTCATACAGACCGTGACATCCGGGCTGTTGGGATGATGAATAGCTCTCGTGCTGGTCCCTGGCGTCCCCCCTGATAGCGCTCCGTCAAAAGCACAGAATCATCGCTTCGTTTTGGGCCCACCGAGGCAGACTGAGCATTCGGGACGGCAACATAAAAGCAGCACCTCTTGCACAGATTCTGAGCATAAGAACCTACTTTTCACAGCACACCGGGGACACGCCTGATAAACACAAAGGCGGCGAGCTTTACACAGCGGCAGATCATCTATCATTTGCTCTCCCGCTCGACCGGGGATGTGACGTTGGAGCAACACAAGCGAGGACTTTTCTGTATCTGGAAGGACACGCGGCGACGACACAGACCTCGGCCGTGTCCGCTTCCATAAGTTAAAAAACGATGCGTGCGTCAAAATGCATTGGTTCTTTCTTTATCTGTGCTAAACCGTTATGCAAACTTTTATGCTCCAGTGGTTTTCATAAAAGTTCTTCTTTCACCCCTTGTAATCCTGCTAGCAAGCAAACAAACCAGACCAACAACACTACATCCCTGGTGGAGGTAATTACAACTGGTTCCATGCAATGTTAATGTTTTCATGTGATTTAAAGTTCACAGATGTGTGTGGCATCCTGCCGGCGCTTACATAGGGTTATAAATCATGCGTGATGGATGAGGCAGACTAATTTAATTCAACGTGTGAGCTTTGTTGCCTGTGGAGGATACAAACAACTGCTGAAACAGTCCAAGCTTTTCTTAGGTCTCGGCTTGCAGCTACATGTGTACTTCCCGCTAGGGTATAGTACGCTTTATTGAAAATACTACCGTGAATAAAATGTTACTTAAGCAGAAGAGGAAAGAGACATTTGTAAACCAGTGGAAACTTCCCACAATGATTTGCAGATTTTTTTTTGTGTTGTGCCGAGCTTTTGTGTATTTTTCCAACCAGTCCGCAGAAAGGGAACAAAGAGAAGCTTGGAGCCAAACCCCCCCTCCCCCCCCCCCACCCCCCCTGCCCAACAAAAAGCGAATATAACAGCTCAGAACGCTTTTAAGTTCAGAAGATGGCAGTTTTTTAAAGGAATCCAAACCAGTCTGTAAATGCTTAGTGTGTTCATTTTGCCATTAAAAGAGTATAAATAGAAATATCGTTGTTGGCATGCATTTGGAGTAAGGCTTTAAAACCTGGCTTGCACATTCCGTTTGGGTTGAGGAAGATCCGTTTGTCTGAAGTGCAAAGGGAAAACTTCTAAAAGTATGTTCATTTTAAACAAGAATCCGTCTATGAAAACGCTCATCCATGCAGCGTCATTATTTCCCATCGTAACGTGAAGAAAAAAACAAGCCAGCGACAGGTCACATGGTGCATGGTGGTCTTTATCATTTGCTCACAAAATCCATCCTTTCGGGGGCTTTGGGAGGGGTGGAGGAGGAGGGAGGGCGGTCTCGAGTCTTTGAAAGTAATTGGATAACAAACCTTTTCATTTATTTCTCGGAGCTTCATCTTTTCTCTGCAAACAGCATGCGAGGAGGGTTCCTGTGTGAGATTCTCCTACTGTCTGCCTCGCCTGTCTGCTCTGGCTCAGCTCTGTTCCACTGGATGAGTCAGTTTTTAATTGATGTGTCCTCTAAGGCATTTGCCAGTACAATCTTTGCCCGTCCTTGTGCTCTTCGGGGAAATCACAAATTGCAGTGCAAATTCTTTGCGAAGAAGTTACTTCAAGCACTTGGAGGAAGAACCTGTACTCAGAAGTGATCCAAGCAGACAACTACTGACGACTGGTTAATTTGGACGTGCAAAACAGCCACACTGTTGTCTGGATCATCAGATCCAATCTATTCCGGTGAGGGGGCGCTTTGGGCTTTTGGCTGTTGGGTAGAAATCGAAGGGGAAGGGAAAGGGTGGATTTGCTATCGTCACTACCTCCCGTCCCTCAAATGTCTAGGTTGAAGGCCCGCATGAGAAGATCCAGGTCACCAATGTTTGCGGCCTGGAAGAGTTCGGGCTGGTCCATCATGGATAAAGCTATCCTCAGCGCAGCCCAGATGTTTCCAGACATCACCTGGTGGGACTGCTGGCGACTCCGGCTCTTCCTCTGAAGGCTCAAGGCAGTCAGGAAGTTACTGGCTGCCTCTCTGGGGAAGCAACAATGATAGGAATATGTCTGGTTTAGGATATGCTGTGTGCATTGAGATAAGATCAGAGATTATAACAATTTATTAGTCACAGATAGAGCAACAGACAAACAAGACACTTTCTTACTTTCTAGATGATGATTTGGTGATTAAGCGTAATTCAGATTAGTTAACGTGGAGGTTTGCCGCCTACAATGAACACAGTGGCATTGATACACAAAGAAATGGCCACTGCTCTGACCATTCTGCTGCCTTCTAATAGATGACGATGTCCATTATACTTCTGTTGAATTTTTATGCACATAAACTTTTTGAACTTATTGTCCCTCTAGCTAAGTTGCCACATTAACTGACAGTTAGCAAGCCTGTGAAGAGCTTGCTAAAAAGCTTTTGGGACGGACTTGTTGGCATCTCAAAACTAGGCATTGTTCAAGTACTGTCACACCGTGGTGAGGGTGTCTTAGGTTATTGGCTTGTCATTTCCTGTTTTATTTTGAAAGTCTAACTCCCCTCTCGTTTCAGAACACTTGCCCTTCCTCTTGTATCACCTGTCCATCGTCCCTGATTCCTGATTGTGTCCACCTCTTCCCCATTACCCTCATGGGTTTAATAGTCGGCGTCTCCCTTTGTCTTGTGCCAAAAGTGTCTTCGTCTCTTGCCTGAACACGGAAGCCAATTGCCAAGTCTCAATCGTAGCCGTAGTGTGTTGTGAGTTTTTTTTGCCTACCTCGAAAGAGAGATTCTCTGTTAACGTTCTTAGTCTAGTCCTTTTTTCGTCAGAGGCATTAGTTTATTTTCTTTTTTGTGGAGAGATTTTTTAGTTCCTTGAAATGGAACCGTTAATGTTTTGAAGCCGTTGATTTTCCTCCTTGGGAGTGATTTTGATTTTGATGAACTTTCACCGTCCTGCTTATTGGGGACCACTCTATCGAGAGCTCCTTTTGTTACTCCCAATAAAATCAGCCCACTGACACCTCAGCGTTTGAGTCCTGTTTCGAGTCCAGGCCTGACAAGTACAAATGACAAGCATTACCTGGTGGCCGCCGCTTCAACGTGAGGATTTGATGCTGACTCATCGTATATAAGGTTTTGAAATAAAACTAACCACAAGATTAGTATTCAGATATATTCTAATCACTCATTGAGAACGTAATGGCATAATAACAAAATATCAACTGTTAATCACAGCCTTGATTTGCATATTTGTGCGTGTTTGCTGCACAGTTGGAAGGTTGTAGCCTGCTGCTACAAAACCGGTGGATGGTTGAGTTTCGATCTATTCATCTCCCTTCACTCGCTTGTATTTCAACGGCTGGTCGTGCCGTTCTCTGCTGGTCCCTGGTCACTTCACCTGTGTGCCCCCAGGTTAATGCAGCTGATGCCCAAGTTGTAGCGAGACCTGATGAAGCCCGGTTGCAGCTCCAGGGCTCGCGTGTAAGCCTCCACCGCTTCCTCACTGCGGTCCCCGTTTGCCAGCGTGGCCCCCAGGCGGTTCCACAACAAGTAGTCCTGGATGGAGGGTGAGTGGTGGTGTGGAGGGGTAAGCATTGTCAAATGGGGAAGATGAGATTTTTATTTTTTTTGTCAAGTGCAGTGATGGTTGTTATTAGACGCCGTCAGGGTTGATGTTGTTAATGTGGATTTTATCAGCTAACACACTGGCAAATTCCTTTATTAATCAGCGACATCTCTTTAGTTACCAGATTAAACAGCCAACAGTGTCTTTGAACACTGCAGTGAAATGGAGCTGAATAATGTGCTACTACTACACAACAGTCAGAATTCTGTATGCAAACACAGCAGGTTGCTTGTGAGACATGATTATGTTGTTAATATTGTATTGCACAAATAACAAGGGAATGTTTGGAGCGTTACGTAGCGACCTCCCGAGGAATAAGCTAACACGGGTACTTTTAGGAGAGCCGAGACGGATCACCCTGTGTCCTTGCTGTTGTTTCCCACCTGCAGGTAGACACATACAGAGGTCACGGTCCACTACAGTAAGGGGGTCCTTCATCTTTAGCTAAGCCTAGCACTAGGATGTAATTATCTCCTTTTTTTCCTGCAGGAAAGCAGATATTACCAAGTCAAATGGGGCATGTTTTAACAGTGAGTAATCTTATTGCCGGCCAGTGACGGCGCTGCGAGGACAGGCGCTGATTTGCACGAAGGGGGTGCAGAGATTGAGGGGGAAGTTTGTAATGATGTCTCTGTTGTGTACGAATTATTTGTCTACTCTGAGTGCAAATGTGTGCAAGTCCTGAGTCCACAAGCCCAGATTTGCCAGCTCTCTTCTTCACATATTGCTGTGACAGTTTGGTGTGCTTCATCGCATGTGTTCGCATGAGCTCTGCCATGATATTTGTTGCCGCATCTCTCCGAGGATGTGTACAAAATGCTTCACGCTGTACGCGTTTGCATGGGAGCATGGGTGTGTGACAGATCGTGGTTTCAAGCATGTGCTTTAGTGTTGCGTGTCCGTGTGTGTGTGTGTGTTTTAAACAGAACTTTGGTACAGAACAGTGTCCAAAGTAAGAGACATTAAAGTTTAGTCGGAAAATCACAATTAATGCTGCACGCAGCACTGAAATAGCACTATTTCTACACTAAAAGCCATGAAATAATTTATTTGAGCTTGCGCTCAAAAAAAATAAATGGAACGAATTCTTCAAAAATCCTTAAAGGAAGTATCAAATTTGCTATTTGGATTATTATATTTATTCAGAATATTGCATGGAAGTGTGAGTAATACAAGTATATTGTGCAATAATTTAAAATAGTATTATGGTTAGTTTCATTAGTCAATTGTAATCCAGAAAGATAACTACCACTATAGCACAATATTTTATGACATGCCTTCCAAATCCTTGTCATTTTTACAGAAACGGCTGTTTTTAATATTGTGATCATTGCAATTAAACAGAACGAAATTGTAATGCCAGAAGTGACATTGTACAGAAAACATTTTGGAAAAGATCATGTGTGTGTTTGACAACCTTTAAACACCCACCAGCCAATTTTTGTAAAATCTATCCGCTGTGAAGGTTTGAATGAGCCTCTGATCATCCATAAACACGGTTTCATGAAAGGCGCAGAGTTTACATCTCTGGCACCACTCAGTGCCAGCTGGAATTAAACAGCTGTCGGACATGTTGTCTCTGAAACGAAACCATTGCGTCCGTGTGTTCACCAACCACAGCGCACAGCTAGTCGGGCTGCTTTCGACATCCCCGACCGTGAGACACCAGTATTTACAGAAAAGAAACAATTTTAAATCAGAGAAAACAAAATGCAAAGCTGTACACCATTGGGTGTAATCGTAATGTACCGTATGTTTAAAGGTGAACTGACGATATATGGTGACCTACAACTTCAGTGCCAATATCATATAGTATGGTACTCTCTATTTTATGTTGAACATATTCTTATTGAAAACAATATATTGTGATGAAATGCACAATACGCCATAAATGAGAATCACAGAATATTTCGATTTAGTTGTTTCACAATATTTCTAAATCCTTGTTGTATTTAGTGGTGGCAGAAAGGGAACAAATTATAATTTGCATTTCAAACTGGCATCTCTTGCATTTTGCATCTCTGCCTCTTGCATTGTGCAACTTCAGTTTCATTCTTTCTGATCTGCATGTTTGTGTGCTTCCGTGCGTGTGTGTCCCACCTCGGGCCTCACTGACAGGGCTGTATTGAAGGCCTCGACGGCTTTGTTAAACTCCCCGCTGAGGTTGTAGAGCACTCCGAGCCCTGTCTGCAAATCCGGGTCGATGCTGTCAGAGTTGTGCTGAACTGCTTCGAGAAAGAGCTCCTTGACCTCTGGTAGCAGGGAGCTGCGCACACACACACGCACACACACACACACAGGTGAATGTGATTCAAAGCTCCTGAGTGAGCGCTCTTAAGATCTCAGAGCTATGATGTCTAAGGGAACAAGAAAGAGGGGGAGATTTACAGGAAGGTGAATGAGAGTGATGAACGAAATGAGTAAAAAGAAGGAAAATGCTTTGAGTAAAAAAAGGTCCAGTGGTGTTCCGCAATGTTATTCGTCTTTGTTTCAGATTATTTGATCATATCCTCGGTGTTGGCCCGTGATGTCTCAGTATCAGAAATGAAGTAGTATATATCGGTGATTTCCATGATCTTGAGATCCAATTTGATGACACTGTAAATAATTTCACCCCTTTGTAGTCGGCTTAAACAGAGCAAAGTTATTTTCTTTTTTAAGTAAATGCTTGTAATAAAACAAAAGACTTCTTAGTATTAATATTTATTTAATATACGCTGCTTAGACTTGTTTGGTTAAACAAGTCAAAATTCTATTATTTATTGCTTTCCAAACATCTTCTAGTTTTTCGTCAAAAACTCAATCGGACAAATTACATATACACAAATAAGTGTGATAATTTACCCATGCCGAATACTATGAGTCTAGCTTAAACATGTCTTGATGTAACATAATGTGAACATTAGCTGTTAGCTCCATTAAGGACCCTCCGATCCAAAGTAAACGCACAATGCTCGATCAGAAGTGAGACTGACACCGTGGCCGCGTACACTCGCTCCCAAAAGTCCATTTATTTTCAGGGAAAGACGGCTAAAAATAGAGCGACTTTTTGAATGCTACAGCGTGCGCAGCATCTCATGAAACACGGAACACCGAATCCGAGCTGGCAGAAATGTTTTCTTACTCAAACATGTATGCTTACTCGGTGCAAGGAGCTCACAGCTCGCGGTTGGAAGGTCAGACAAACTGACACAGACGAATCGAGCATAAAAACCACTGTGAAAGAAATCCACTTCACTTTGTGAGACATACCGCTCAAGTACGGCCTTTAACCATTTGGCCCGTTTAACGCCGGCTTTTTACCAGCCCTAAATCAAATGAGCTTGTCCTTCTTTGTTATGACTCAGGCAGGCTTGTCCTGCTTGAGCAATGTTGTGTCATGTTCATATTATAAGACCTACAAATACTGCTCGGCGCTGTGTGTTGTTGTTGTTGTTGAACTAGCTCTGCATCTTCCGTCCTCATACTCCACCTTTCGTATCTGCCCACGTTGGGAGCCGTGGACATCTTGCGCTGGGAGTTCGGGGACGCCGTCAGGTGGGTCTTGCCCTTCACCAGGTGCTTGAACTTGGGATTGTGTCGCAGCCAGCGGAGCAGCGCCTCGCAGGCGTCATTCCGCATCCCAGTGTTGGTCAGGCTCACTGCCAGAGCCATGAGGGCCGGGAGGTTGTTTGGGTGGAGCTCCAAACACCTGGAGGCAGACCGGACCCAGACGTGGGCGAGGAGAGACGGCGTAAAGTGGTGCACTTCAAAAGGAAAGGCTAGATGTGACGGGCAATAATTGGGACACGGCCAAAGCGAGGCGACATCAGGCGGGGACTAACGATGGATGGGGGAGCTGCTCTCCTGCAGAGGGGAAGGTGTGCATGCCGCCCTCAAGAGCAGGGTGACGTGAATTTGCATAAAGAAATACAAAATTTAAAAAAAGCAAAGAGTTTTTAAGCCGGTGCTTAAGTTATATCACCGGTTATATAATTCAGGAAAACTGCCACTAAGTACGTTTGCTTTTGTAATTGAAATGGGGAGAAGAAGCAGCTCTACATAAGAGGAACTACTTGGATTAGTAGAGAAAACATAAGAACAGGCCAGAAGAAGATTTAACTTATTTTCAAGACAGATTTGCTTCAATTTCCTGAAAACCCTCGTAATCTCATTCGAACCAAATGAATTCAATCTCTTACTGCAACTGAAGATTACATAAACTCTGGTTAAGGCAGTTCAAATCTGCGGCGCACTCTAAAGGATGTGCTTCTCCAACCGACATGTGCATCATATGTACGAGGTGTAAAAACGAAAAGATAAACTCAGTTAATCCATATTTAATCCTTAAGTAAACCCAAAGTGACCAGAGAACTATGTCAACATGTCCCAGATTTAGCAGATTTGTTTGTGTATAGAACTGGCTGTCCATTACAAAACGCAACACAACTACACATTAGTCACATTTACTCCTCAGTTACCCACAGTGCTTCAGAACAGGCTTCAAATTCCGTATGCACCTGAGGAGACGACGCTCACATGTTTGCATCTAAAGTAAAGCACAAAATAACCCAAACCAATCAAAACTAGATATTAGCCAAACAAAACGTTTGATTTTCAAAGGTTTCGTTTGTCAGCCTGGCAAAGTTTTATGAAGTGGTTAAAAAAAATGGGGTAGAGCAGGATAACATGTTGCTTGCCAACTAAAGCCTGTCTCAATTCTGCCAAAACACCGTCCCCTCACAGATGGAGCTGTTACATAGTAAACAAACTCAAATGTACACTATGCAAACTATTGGAATACCGTTTAGAATATATTTACAGCCTTAACAATGAATTATTCCCATCCTTTGAAAAGCACATTAATTACATTCTCTAATCTACAATCTCTGTCACCCTAAAAAAAAAGGAAGGATGCGTTTCCTCCTGTGCTGTCAGATGCATCGTCAGTGTTCACACCCTCAGAAAAGTGCCATTCCTGGCTTCAGCGGTGTTGTGAATGAAAGTGGGCCACATCGAGGACTCATACCCGGGCTCCGTGCAATCACCATGCAGGTGGAGTGGTTCTATTTTAGGAGTAAAAGCCGCAGAATGTTTGCTTCCAATATTCAGTCGGTAAAGTAAACCAGAAAAAGCGAGGGGAAAGTGGAAAGCCGTTCCTCCCACGGACATTAAATATGACCTCAGAATTTTATTTAGTCATCTTGCTGACAAAAACGTTAATTGAAACCTCTCATGGTGAGTTTCATACAAAGAGATTTACGGTACTTTATTTCTAGTTCACACAAAGTCCCACATGTGCAAACATATGGTGTCTCTGAGCAATAACAGCTGACGGCCCATTGATTTTTGATTCTCAACGTGATTCAGCTGCAGTTGTTTCTCATTACCTCTGGAGGGAGACGATCGCCGCCTGCTCGTTCTCATTTTCCGCCTGTGTTGTCCCCAACACTTGCCAAGCCTGCGGGGGAAACAAACACAGATAAACAGTAAACAGCACAGGGCGGACACCTGGACGCCAGAGACGGTAATCGCGAGGGGATGAAACCGTCTCCGCAGCTCAGCATCGTCTGTCACGCACGATGAGTAAATGTTGCCATTGTCGCAGACGTATCGCCACCGAGCAGCTGCAGTGTCGATATTCACCATCAAATAGGAAGCTTTGAGGGTTTTCCTTCAATTCTTAAACCAGTTGAGCCACGGAAAGCACTTATTATTCAATGAGACGACTTGCTGATATAGTATCTTTTCAAAAGAAAAAGACAATTTAGATGAGGACAATAACTGAACCTTTTCAGTTATTGTTTGGCTTTTGGACGGCTGGTTGGACCACAACACAAACACACAAACACAAGTCCAAGGTGACTTCTTGTTGTGTTCCACCAACAATGCAAAACATTTTTTTTTTCTTCCAATTTACAGATGTTCTGATATTAGTTCCTTCCTCCAGAAACGGATTCCGATACCGGTGTGTTAAAAACAAAGCGTGCAAAAATACTCAATCCCCACTTACAGCTGACTCGTTTACATACAACATCTCTTTGTGCTCCAGCACGTAACCGCCGCCAAACCATCCCGTTCCCTGTTGCTCGCTCGCTTGTTGAGATGGAGATGAGGGCCGACTGTTCAAAAATGTCACTACATTGTACCTTTATAGATGATATTAATTACCTCTCTAATATCAATCTTGGATTGCTGTGACGAGATGGATGACAAGATAAATGATTATCATTAAGATATGAAATACCGAGCTGGAAAGCAGTTAAACATCAACTTCGGCCGTGTTATTTACCAAGCAGGATGAATCATATCATATATTGTCAACTCGTATGGAATCGGGGCGTAAACTTGCTGGTGATGGAACTTCTTTCATTTGATGTGATATAAAATCGAGTGAAGCGGTCAGACAGTAATTATGACACCGGGAAAATTGAAACGTTTTGCCATTTTTGCTTGAAACATACTTATTCCCAGAGTAAGATGAATCACCTAGCCTTGGGGTCGTTGAGGGTCACATTCAGTACACACTGAATGTGACCCTGTGAGAGGCACCGGGGCTGATCTTTGTTGGTCCGCCACAGGGACATGCAAATGGACCGTACCATTGATCAGCCCAAGAGGGCACACAATGACATAACTGACCCTGAAATCCATTTCAGGGTCAGACTGCTCCTCTGTATTTGTGCCAGTAAGGGCAGACTTAATAACCTGTTCTTAAGCTAATAGACGGATTCAGGTTTGTTCCACTCAAAATGAAGGTCGGAATGATTTCTGAATGATTCAGAGGTCTTCACAGTGGGGCGATAAGCCACTAAGCGCCCCAGGTGGAATTTTGGAATCGTATTAGTTCCATACACTGCGGGATAATCCTCTCGCCGGAAAAACTTGCACATTTCTACATTCCCGGGGGGATTCCGAAAGTACTTTGCGTGAATGCTTTGCTCTTTCAGCCTGCAAAGGGGTCACTTAGTCAGATACACGGGGAATACAAAAAGGAGAAAGACCTGCAGATTGAGCCATTATTCACCTCACTGTGCAAATGGAAAATTCCCATCAAAAGCATGAACAATGTGAATTCTCTTCCTCTGGTAAATAACTCTTTTAACGAGGGGGGGGGAGGGGGAAATAAATCCTCTGCAGGTTATCAGTGTCTAGCCTGCGGGTGCTGCCTACTACATCTGCTTCACGCAGACTGTGTGGACAATAAGGCCTCCTTCCTCTCTAGATTCTCTCACTATGAGGCAGAGTTTATTGGGGTCGGATTTAGTTGAGTTTGTGCCGGGAACCCAAAGGCTCCTGTCGGTTTTATTCACCATCTGTGCTGTAAATGGGGCCCCCCATCCCCCATTTGCAAATGTGAACGCATTCATGGTTAACCTGCCTGGTTAAATATGAAAAAATGTGTGTGTGTGTGTGTGTGTGTGCGTGTGTGTGTGTGTGTGTGTGTGTGTGTGTGTGTGTGCTAAATCAATTCACCTCTGAATCTTGAGGGTCCTGCAACACAGCTCCTTCCAGCAAAAGCACAGCGTTTTGCAAGTCTCCCTCTCGTGACTTCTTTTGTCCCTCTTCGAATGCGTTAGGAAAGTCTTTATAAGGATTATCTGTGTGGAAGTAGTAGCCCTGTCAGCAAAAAAAATAAATAAATAAAAATAGCGACAGTGGCAATGTCAGTTTCTCTCTCTTCCGTATTCAAATGCAAACCAGGGCGACCGTTCTGTGCAGTTGTATATTGAAGCAAAGCTCCATCGATCTTTTCCGCTGAACATCAAACCGCGGCTCAGCTCCCTGGGATTTGTCCGTTCTCTTTAAATGTTACACTTTGCATTTTCAAACTTTGAACGCCCTGGCGTGTTGTTGACCGCTTCTGAGCGGGATGACTTTGAAACGTCTTTTTCTTCAAAAAAAAAAAAAAAGTTCTGCACTGGGATCAATCAGTAAGCCCCGAGGTCTGATCTTGCATGAGTCCATTATCTGAGGTCACCTGATGAAGTATACTGCTCAGCCACATGTCCTGTGAGGCCCACAGTCATTACTTTTAAATCAGAGGGCATGGTGCTGAATGCACAGGATAGAATACAGTCCATGTTATCCCGTGTAATGTTCCTCTTTCAAAATGTTCTACATGTATTTATTTGGGGATGATATAGTTCTGTTTAAGAGTAAAAAAGTATTAGAACTATTTTCCCTCTAGACTACTGAAATGAAATACACAACGTTTGGTGACTACAACTATTTTGTGCTGAAATGCAGCTATTTATTATATTATATAAGCAATAATGTACTTAAGGCAATAATGAAACAGTGCGAGGGTTGTCTGGCCTAACGACAACGCCCCGAACTGTTACATTATTGGACGATGAAGTGCAGCCTCTCGTAACGTGTTGCTTAATTACTCCAAATGCTGGTTAAATCATTTTACAGTTTAACCCCAAACAGGCCCGCATTGTTTACTCTGCAGAGGCTGTCCGAACTGCGCGTATCTCAACAGCAATGTCATCGAGGCACATCTGCGCACATGCTGTAATGATAGTGACCTTCTCGTGAGGAGAGACGGAGGAGGGAATCTGCGCCTGATCGTTTTCAGTCAGCCAGTTCCGCCGAGCGAGCTCTTCCCACTCAGCCTGCATCTTGTCCCAGAATTCGGTATCCGACTACGGGCGTCAGAGAGAGAGAGAGAGAGAGAGAGAGAGGGAGGGAGGCAGAGAGGGAGGAGAGAGAGAGACAGGCAGATGGATGGAAGAGGGAGGGGGAGAAGGATTAGTGCACAGTAGAATAACAGCTTCTGTAATGTGAGGTCGGCCTAACGTCTGTCCGGCTTCACTGACTGTGACCAATGGACCTACAAGGAGCTACTCGCACTTACAATGAGAACTGACGTGTGGCCCCGCCACAAGAAATAGATACACGATAAATACATTTAAAGCTTTTTCTTTTTAAATCTAAGTATTTATATTTATATAGATCTAAGTATTTCTATTGTCTGATGTGGTTAAAGGTGAGTTTAGATTAATAGAAAACGTCCTTGTAGTTTCATATTTGATAACATAAGAAAAGGCACAGTTTCTCCTCTGAGAGACAAACATTTCTAATTATGCATGAGAATACATTTCACATTTAGGTGGTCAAAAATGTCAGATTCAGGACCTTAACCTCTCCATCGGTTTGGCATTTGAACTGACACGTTTTGGCAGTTGGCCGACTGATCCGTGAAGGCTACGAATTTAATCTGCCAATCCAACGTCTGGAACAGCTTTTCATTTTCTCCCTGACTGGAAATTAAGCCTGTAGGATGAACCTATGGACAAGCTTGCACTTCTAAATCAGTCAAATATACCATTTTTCTTTAGAATTTGATTGTTTAATTGCATGCAACTTGCATGAAGAGCTTTGTAATTACAGAGAACACTACAATTGTAGAACATAGAAAGAATTCCTTTATTAGCCGTGCCAGTCTCTCATAAGCAGGAGACACACTGTGGCCTCCATGTCAATCACAAGACTCGGAAATGTGGAGTTGAAATCACCTTTGACACGCAGACACGCAAACACACAGACGCAAACACAAACACACACACACACACACACACAGACACAGATGCTTTCTAACCCTGCACACTTCTCCCCTGTGCCCCGTGTCACTGAACACATACATGTGTACTGCACCCTGTATTGTATGTTTTCCAGTAAAAAGGAACACCAGGAGCCAAAGACAGGAGTCGAGAGCTCACTAAAGGCCAAATCATGACGCTTGTTCCGTGTATGCCAAATGAACGGTCACGCATCGCCAAATTGCCTCCTAAGGCCAAAGAATGTGGCATTTAAAAGGCTACTTTGGCTACAGTACTTACCACGTCCTATGGAGTCGTCCATAGCCAGATACTCACCAGAACAGGACTGTTCCGTGTACGGTAAGTATATGTGTGTGTGAAACTCCAGAGGGCTGCAGGGTTAGGAAACATACATGTGTGTCTGCGTGTCACAGGTGATCTCTCATCTCTGCATTTCAGAGTCTTGTGACTGACATGGAGGCCACAGTGTGGCTCCTGGTAGTGAGAGATGGCAGATAATTGTAGGCTGCTGATTCTCACACAAATTACCCGAAGGTGAGTCGCTGCTGTCAGATGTGGAGGCTGGCAGCAGTAGACCTGGAAGAGTCCATGAATTCTCTGGCAGGATCTCCATGTTTAAACAGTGTTTTTTCCTCCGCTGAAATGTTATACGTTCACACTGATGGTAAAACCCTTATGTTTCATTTATTTACCTGAATGCAATATTTATTAAGTCCAACGCACATGAATATGATGTTACGTCTCAGTAACACACTTAACAGCTTTTGAAAACTTGATCTCATAGTGGAAGTTGCAATAAAATAAGTGACAGGAAATTGAAAATGTTCTACAATTTAAGGAAATATGTGAATGATACAATTGGATTGTTAGCAGACTATTTGTTTTGCTAAGCTATACCATTATATTAGGGCTGCTTGCTGCACAAGGTCAAATCCTTTGGTGGTGTAATCTGGAAAGGATGAAAAAGTACTTTTTTCCTTTTACTGTAGACTTTATTACAGTGTTGTATGTCGAACATAAGTGAAATGCTGCATGTGATTCACACATTGCTTTAGATGGTTGTTTTAAAATGGAGAGAATGAACATCATGTAAGAAAACCGTGTGGTGTATCAATAAGGGGACGATGCTATTTTTGTTTCCCTTTTATTATTAGAATGATTTGTGAGCGGGCTGGCAGCTGTTGTCCTGTAAATATTGATGTATTGTGAAGGTGTCCTACAATCTCACGATTGAAGCCGCCGGGAGGTGGCGGGACGCAATTCATTCATGCATGGGGCTATTTTAAAACTAATCCATGTAGTGTAACCTGTAACATTATGTAACCATGTGTTTTCGGGTAAACACAGCGGAGTGCAACATTTCCCCTTTATGATGTAGTAAAGGAAGACTTTGCTTGGCAGATCCTTTGTGATGGATGTGTGTGGATGTCTACACTTTGGGTTTCATTATTTCCCCATTGTTGAGGACTTTAACAGTGCGTCTTGGTCCTCAAGTAATCATCTTGTTATTTGCAACTCGTAGACCGACGGGTTGTTTAAATCCATCTAGTGTGCAACTTGTTTGCCCCCTGATGCGTCACTGCTGACATCTAATTGCTCTCAGTATTAAAATGGGAAAAACATGTACACGTTTTTTAATTTACAAGAAATCTAGTGGTATCTTATTAATGCTGTGACGGGAGCATTTTTCGCTGGCATTGGCAGTTTAATTATGTGGAACAAGACAAAGATACAGCGAGGTAATTTATATCAGTGGCTCCGATGAAGCGTCACTGGAGATTGATCGAATCCAGAGCGCTTCCTGCCGCCGAATATGTCACCAATGTTTGCAAATTAACTGTGGCTTGGAGGGCGGGTGGGGGGGATTCATTAGTTACTTTGTGAATACATTATTGAAAACACAGATAATCATGTTCAGGGTTACACAAACCCCGCGCTGTTGGTGTCACCCACATTAGCAAAAAGGTATATTTATATTTTGCCTCTGGATTTGCCTCCAATTAGTGTGTCTTAGTCAGCTGAATTGATAGTGAAAATAAATATACACTGCCAGGAAAAGTAATTTGCAGAACTTGATAATCGTGTCTTCTCTGGTCAGCAAAAATACAGAAAAGGATGTTCCTAAAATAGAAAGTGGTGCAAAACAATTGCTTCAGAATGGGTAAAGCTCTTTCATGTTTAATAGCATTCTAAGTATTATGTAGTCAAAGCGTACCCTTATTAATCAACACATTCATTTGTTCCAAAGAAAATGTTTAACTCGAAACATATTCTGGAATTTGAATGAAATACAGATGACAACCATGTAAGAAATCTGTAAACCACACATGAAAAAAAGTAAAAAGGTAAATATATGTCTATAGGCTTAGAAACCTTTGTCAAGCAAACACGCTATTCCAGGCAAGTGAGTCCCTTTTCTGTTTTCGCATTGTTTGTGCAAACTAAATGAAACTAAACTAAATATTATCATAATAACATAAAGGGATCTGCTGTAATTTATGTGGACTAATTCTAAAAAATGTTGAAATTCCTGGAATTTCTATCAAATGTTCAATACAAGTATTTGACCAATGCTTCTCCGATGAACTTTGACCTTATCTGGTTCCTTCAGTTTGAGTTGTGTTAACTTGAGACTGAACCTTCGGAGGAAATTAAGCATTGGGACTTGCACTACAGAAAGTCTCATTATTTACCAGTGACGAAAAAAAAGAGCCTATTCTCATTTCCAGAGCCAGACTGGCCTTTAATGTTAATGAGTCCTCGGTCAGCGAGACAAAAATAGGAAGCTGGAATCCCGATAATGTCACTCAGAGATGAACACAATACAAGTCAGCGGCCTAAGTGCTACCGATGCATTTTGGCAGACAATGCGATTACACGTGGATGTCTGTGATATCACCTCGTTGAGCTTCTGAGGATTTAGGCCCTTACGAGCAGAGTTGTGATATTTGTTCTTGTACTTTTACGGTTAGGTTTGTTTTGTCTTTGTTTCTACATGGTCATTTTTGTCTCAAGAATTAACTGGTGTGACAATTATTCGTCTAGATCTCTTCTCCAAGACATTCTTGTGTTTATTTTCTCACTCACGGGACACTTTACGTTGCTTTTAGTGACACGTTGATTTTTTTTTTCCCCCGTTAGAATAAACTGAACCAATGGTCAAAATAGAGTCAGACCATCTCAAACAAGTACACACCGAGACTCTTTTCAGATCATCTTTTTAGCGTCTCCTCATGCCTCACAGTGAGAAAGCCCTAGCTGCTCCGGTACTTCCCTCAGAGTTATTGTCCACGTCACATGAAGATGCCCTGAATCACTTACCTTCTCCAGAATGTATTATCAGTCTCTCTGTAAAATAAGTTAAAGTTCCTTCTCATGGCCTATTGCCATTTTTCTCCTCATCAGTGCCAACTTTTTAAAATGGATATTTCGGAGCGTAATCCTTGTCCTCTGTAGGTCCTAATTTTCTTCCATTCGGCCGCTTCGTCTAATTGAATGAATTGTGTGCTGATTTAATGTCCCTCTCCAGCCATCTGAGCAGTCTCTATCGCTCTCTTTATAAGTATGAAAAAGCATGCATATGCACGGCTACTAAAATGGAAATAATCAGATTATGGGCTTTGACATTGGTGGTTGAAGGCAAAATGGCCGACTGCTTGCATCGGAGCTCGTCTAAAACGAAAGGCCTGCACTCAGGCCGCTCGATCGAAGCCGCGAGATACTGTTACCGATCGATGCTCCATGCTCAGACGCCTGTTCAGGAGCATCTCGGGCTCTCATCACTCACCTGCCCTGCGGCTGATGCGTGTTCTCTCAATTATTTTGGAGGAAGTAGCTCACGGCTTATACAACATATCTTTGCTAACTTTTAGAAGGCATGCCCCATAGGCTTTCCACTCATCTGCTGCTTCTCCTCTCACTTTCTCACAGTCTCGTTGTTCCTGCTCTATTATTTATTGACCATGCACATAGCTCAGTGTGCAAAGGTCTACTGTAGCCCTCAGTGAAGCTGATGTGACTCAACAGAGAAAGCTCTGCTCCCATTTTCCGGGAAAGGAGATTTCGTGGTAGAGTGGTTTTTATAGAAAGTAGCAAAATTTTGGGGTTAGCGAAATTTTGGTAAAGTACAGACACTGCTCTTCTAGTCACTCAGGGAGCTGTTGTTGTGCCAGTGTGATGAAACCTTTAGCTGAGAAAAAACTTGGTAAAGCAGTAAAGCAGAAAACTTTGGGAGTAATTTCCCATGTTGTCATGGCAAACAATCACACCCTTGACAGCGTGAGATCGTCAGGCAGACTTTACAACTCAACACGTGGAGTATGTAGGTACACAGTCTTATGAAGAATTAAGCTATATCGGATTACTGTAACTTGACCATCCCCTCGGGTATCACGTGTCTGGCCGATTGCTGACCTGTTTACCTTCCTATTGTAAGCCGGCTTCCTTTCTGTGAGTCAAATACCCTGTGAACTTTAGCGTGTGTGAATTTAGCACGGGCTATTAAACTGTCAGCTAACACCAGAGTGGTGAGTAGATGATGACACAGAGAAGGGCTCATTTGACATGGGCATAAAAAGCAAATGGAATTCAGCTCCACAGGGGCCTAATTCAGATGCATTTGAATTGCACAAACAATTATGTGGCTACATGGGCAAAGATTAAATAAATGTGACACTGAAATAAAAGGCTCCGTGGCTCTTTATTCAAAGAATCTCGAGGCCCTGTTCCATTAAGTTGGATACTTATCTGCAGGGTGTTTTTTTCTATTGCAAACAAAATATTCTTTACAAACAAAATTATTAAAACCACATGCTATATCACCAACACCATTTGTAATCGAAATCTGTCGATCTCATGTGATCCGTCCTGGCTGGTCAACGGTCTGGGTCCCCGGGGGACTGATCCTTGCTATTGCAGCTGTTACACAGGTTGGACCCTTCACTGGCATGGGTTTGTCCTTCTTAGCTTACCGCCGACTGCTAACTGAAGGCATGTGACCCGTTATTTTCTTCTTTTTTTCTCATGTTTTGGAGATTTGGGATTTAAACTAATCAACAAACTGGTAAGTGGTAACGTCAACTTTTTAAATCAGACCCGACATTACGGATTGCGTGTTTAAGTCAGCTCTGGTGGTGGTTATCTTTTGATCGCGGGAGGAGACCTCTGCTTACCTCAACGGCAGCCTTCGCTCGCTCAAACTCCTCCTCCAGGGACTGATGTCTGGAAAGGAGGGCACTGCCCAACCGCTGCTCCTTGACTAGGCGAGCCTGTCACACACACACACACACGTTTCATTACACATACATTCATTCAAAGTCGAATAAACAACAACAACAACACATCCCAAGCAGACCCGCCAGACACACGCACACATAGACGTATCAGCCCAGCACATCACTCGCACAACCGATCAGCCGGAGGGAGAGACGGGCAGGCATAGTGTGCAGGGTCAGCCGTCTCCGCTTTCCCAGGGACGAGGGAATATCTCTGCCTCGACAAAGCCTCTGACATGCTTAGCAAGGCCAGCAGAATCACTGCTGTCAGCATCTCGTCCGAGTGCCATGCTACTCATCCAGCCTTTTTGCAATTCCCCCCACCCAATCCCTTTCCCGTGCACCTGCACATGCAATATCGGAATTATGTTGATAGCCTCTCAGTTCTGAACTTGTTGATGGAAAAAAAAAGCATTGTGCTGCTGTGCAGAAAAAGGACATTAGACCCATTACACACAGGTGGTTCTGCGTTTTGGTGGAGTCTCCGTGATTCCACAATACACCTACACATTTAACCAAGGGTAAATTACTTTAATATAGCCTCTCATGCTCAGATGTGACATGGTGGCTGGATTTTCTGTAAATAGCACAATGGCAGAAAATCCATAACAGAGAATAGAGGAATGAATTCCTCCATGTCAGAGGCTTCCCACAGAATGGACCAGCCAGTACCTGCACCAATCTCTACAGACTGGCACCATGCAAGATTAATTGAGGTTACTTAATCTCAGTATTAAATGGACTCATCCATTTTTTGTAGATAACCACATTTTTTTAATTTAAAGGTCAAACATGTATTGTTAAAATACATAGCACATTCTCAAAGCGCTTTGATGCGTTAATACACTTGAGTATGCTCTAGTATGCTTGGTTAAAATCCCCTACAAACATTTTTTATCACATCGTTGTTAACAGGTCTTGTTTGTTACATCTATTTATTGATCTTAAATACACCTGAAGTCTGGCATCATGAAAAGAGATTTTTCTGTGCAGCAATAGTTTAATAACAGAGAATAATCATGAAGACGTCAGCCAATGTCAGTCTCTGGGGTGTTTCAGAAACAACGAGAGCTTATTTTAGGATTTATTTTTCATTCATTGTAGCTATAATTAATATTCCAGTAATGGAAGATTTAGAAATTCTATTTAAGAGAAAACATTTTATTAGTTTTGGGCTGTGTCTGAACTAACATTTACAGAAATCTTTGCAAAGTTCAATTAGTTGTGTGTATACAGTACAATGGAAACAACTGTATGACTACCTTTTATCCAGGAATAATGCCACTCCCTATTTATAACACTAATACTTAGGTTGTGTACTGTATGTCATGCAACACACGGTTCCCTTCCTCACATGCATTTTCTGGGTTTGAGTGTGTGTGTGTGTGTGTGTGTGTGTGTGTGTGTGTGTTATACCTGTTAGGCGGGAAACCACTCTTTACAGTATCACTGTCAGCTATCATGTAACTCCTTTTGTTTGTTTGTTTGTTAACAAAACCCCCTCCGACTGGGGTCAGTTGTCCTTATTCCCAGGTCCATTATTCATCAGAGTGCTGCACAGGTGTTAAGCTAGCTTGGTGGAATCAACCCTAACGGCCTCATAGTAGTGATGTCTGGAAATAAGACCCGTTAATGTAAACCTACACAGAGACATCAACTGAGGAGGAAAGCGCTTGACATTTGGACCTTCTAGCACCACAAAGGAACAATCTCATGCTCAACAATGTATCTGGATTTTGTCAAGGCTGCCTTTTGGCCTTAATAGTCTCCTCTATTTGGCCCTTAAAGTCAGATTTTTTGAGACGTGATGCTTTTTTTCCCGGTGCAAATGTATAACTCTTTCAATATTATATGAAAGGATGCATAGCGAGGCTTACATGTCTTCCACTAATATACTGCTTGTTGAGCTGAAATGGAAGAATTGTAGCTGTTAGGATAAAATTCAGATTAAGCAATTACTCAACTCATTGGAAACAGACCTCACTTTTAGGGCTACATTATCGTGCAGTGGCATGCGGTTGCTTCCTAGTTTCGTGGACTCATTGTGAGGGTTTAACCATCAGTCAGAAAAACATGTTTGAGGTGTGTGAAGTTTTCTCATTTTCAAAAGGATCTCTTCTGTCCTACTAAGCACTTACTTGAGATGCTAAAGCAGAATCTGGCTCCCCTTTGGTTTGTACTTCCAGGGCATTCTTGTTCAATGGCTCTATTTGGGTTTTACAGTCTATGGACCTAAAGCAGAAGAGGAAATGAGGGGTTCACGTGATACCGACATGACTTTGATATGAATACACTTCTGATGCAGTATCTTAAGCGTACCTCTCTGGTATATCTACACCTTCGTGTGGGTATTTTAAATTGAATTAAGCTAGCTTTAAGGTGAATTCAGACCTAACACAAGATGCCATTTAGAATTTATGTGACTCATGTGAAAAATCTGCCTTTTTAGCTGTCACATAGTTACCCATCCGGTCTCTGGCTACCGTTTGGAGCTGAGCAGATAGCACACATAGTGCGTCAAGGCAATACCTACCACAGAAACTCATTAGAGGAATGTTTAGAAGAACGCCGCCTCTCCAACTTCCATTTCCTGTTGCCATTACTCTCGGGGTTCGGGTTCAGCTCTTCCCACTTATCCAACGTTGAAACAATGGTAACTAGTGATGAAAAAAAAAGAAAAGTATAATCTCTAAATTAGCAACAGATTCAAATCAGACTGCAGAACAAAAACATCCTCAATTTTTGATCAAATAACTCCCTCTGAATTGGAATTTTACCTCTTAAATATCAGATAGCCTCAGGTCAATCTATTGGCGTCTGAATGAAAAGCATATAACCCCAATCGTAACAGAAAGTAAACTTTTGCTTAAACGACGTCTCCCCACCATGACTTACTGTCCACAGTGTGGTCGGCCACAGTTTGCATAATAAGTTCTCGTGAAGACTTTAACCTTTTAAACTGGCAAATAGGAAAGTAATTGGCCGTTTCCTCTTAATGTCTTTCAAGATGATCCCTTTCATTACGGCGCCTTGGCCTGATCTGCCTTTGCTCCATCGTGAGCGAGTGCGTAGTCAGTCCCACAGGGGTTGATCTGAGTCTGTTGGGGTGTGTGGGTGTGCGTGTGGCGGTTGCTGCTGAATGATGTTAAGTTAAAGAATGTGCACGAAATATATGATTAAAGTAATGCCGGTCAAAAAAACGGGAGTCGGATATTTCCATGGGCCATTTTGGCATCGGCAGTCATAGAAATATAGCTGCTGGATGTACGCAACACGGATGTATTTCAAGTGTCGGTGGTGAAGACACGTCAGTCAGTCAGTGAGTATGATACCTCCACTCCAGTGTGTGCATTATTGAGTGGTAACTCACTGAACGTCGGTCTCCATCACTCTCCCGAGAGGCTGACCTTCTTTTGGCCATAAATTGCATTTTAGGAACGTCTATTTTTTTGGCTTCTCGTAAGAAAGGCTGAGAAATAATCCTTCAGCAATCCGTCTCTACCTGAGTCTATCGATGACCTCTCTGGAGTCCTCATGCTTTTTCCTGTCTGTTCAACCTCAACCTGGATCAGCTCCGTCTCATCCGTCTTCTTCCTGTGAGAGTTTTTCTTCTGGCTGTTGCCGCGGGAGGACTGAGGGCTCCTTTTGTCCCTGCTGCTCTTCCTTTCGCCGGGTTCGCTGAGATCCAGCAGGTCCAGCGTTGAGGATAGAACTGTGAGGGACATGACGGTAGTTTAGTTCACCAGAAAGTAGCTGGTATTGTATACATGTCAGGCGGTTTGTTTGTGTCAAAATGTAGCCTGGAGAAACGTGTTGTTCTGAGAACTTCCATGACAATGGAACACTTTTTCAGGTGCTTAAGGTGTCTGTCTGTGGAAAGACTTTGTTTACTCGATAGCATCACGGCTGTGCAAGGTCCATTTTCCAACATACATAGCATTCTGTTATGTATGGATACTTAAAGCGCCCTTTAACATTAGAAAAAGTGCTTCTTTTTGAGAATATGAGAACAAATGTCATCTGTGTGATTTCCTTTCTCTTCCTGATGAAGGAAAGTTTAACTTAAAGTCCTGCAGGAAGCTTCGGTTTTGATGTACACATTTTCCGACACTGTTAGTTGAGCTGTCAAAGGTGGTTATGCTGTCAGCGGATTGTGCCCCAGGGTGGGCATCTAAAAAATATACTTCTGCTCTTTTCAGTGAATCTAAATATACGACAGGCCGCTGCACAGGCCGATAAGGACGAGCCAGCCCCTTGAGGAGCTCCAGTTTGTTCATTTAAGCAATTCCATCGCAGGTTGCTCAAGCGTCAAAGACGCACAGAGCCTTCTGTCCAAGGGCTCTACGTTGGCCTGTGATGTCGTCCACCTTCGTATAGATAGTAAATTCTGAGCTAATACTCAAACCATACATCTTCTCTTGAAGTGAAAAGCGGGTAATTAGTGCGATACATTACAGTGCTCATGTAAGAGGTTTCTTTAGATCAGTTTTGTTGTATCTATATCATATATTATATCAAGTTTATCTTGTTATTCTTGTGGTGGTTCATTTGTGGATTTTTGCTACTGGTCAATAGCATTTTGCCTCAAAGGTTAACATTACAATTTACTTTAAATTACATTGTCTCTGTAATGCACATCTTGTTCGTTGAGGCAAATTTTGATGTTTGGTTTAGATGGAATAATAATGTAGTTTCTTTCATTGCGTCCTGATTTTTATGAACCAAAGGTCGGTTAACCAAACAGAAGGGATCTCAACAGTTGCCTTAAAGTCAACTTCAGGCTCACAGCGCCAGTTAAACAGCCCTTTCACCTCCAAACTACCACACGTGACTGCATATTTGGCGTGCTGCTGTTTCGTGACAACCAGACTGAGAGCGTTCCTTGACTGAAATCTCGGCGTAATTAGAGGGTAATGCTCGTCTTCCATGCCTTGTGCTCTTTAGATGGCGAGTCAAATTAAATATCAAGGCAGACTCACTCGTGGGGAAGGTTTGCCTGAAGAATTTTCAGCACCAATAGGAAGCACAAGCTGTTCATGAAAGTGCAATGATGTCAAAAAGGTTTTGGCACCCTCAGTGTGTACTTTAAATGATGAGGTAGGAAGACAATTGCAGAACCTTTCTTCATTAACTGGATGCTTATGTATTAATGTACCGAGTAATGAGTTGCTTTGGTGGCTGACGGGCTGATGGTGAGCAAATAAACATTGCTGAGCATTATTAGTTGAGTCAAGGTTTCAGCTTTAAAACATGATGAACACAGTCATTGTGGGATGAATAGAAGAGGAGATATGTACATTCTAATGTGTCCTTTGTGAGAAAAACCTGTTCGATCATTATTCTTATCAAAGGTTACCAAGATGCTCTCAAGGGCATTTTACTTTGTGTAGCAACAATCTTCTGTAGTTATTACAAGCAGGTTTGATTAAAATTGTCATAGTTGTTGTTGAATTTAAGGGCTCCTTGACAAAAAGCTACAAAAGATGGTTTCTCATTTCAAGTCAATGATTGGTTGAATTAATTCAATAACTCTTTAATGATTGTATTTCATATTCGATTTCCAAAATGTATGTTTTCCATGTTTACAAGACAAAATGGTTTGACCAGATAATCGCTGTGGTGAGAGTCTCTTCTTGCTGAATACGTTCCGTCTATGTTGGCAAATGGCCACTGATGAACACCCTTAATGTCGTTCATTATTTCTTTTCTTATTGCTTTTAGTTGTGAGGTAAAGGACTAATTATATAAAGGCTACATCGACACTGGGGAGACAGAAGGTTTAGTGCAGTACTTTGACCGCCTGAATCAGCGCAGTCAGAGGCCTCTGTGGAGATGACACATGTCAGCTGTGCAATCTGGTTGTGCAAATCATCGCCGTTCAAAAGATGATGCAGCTCAGTGATCAAGGTCCCGTCTCCATGTGGGAAGCAAGATGGCTTTTTTTTTTTTTTTACAAAGCATCTGTCAAAACATTGATTTCCTCAACAACTACTTTAACCCAGTTGACTTTAAGTTCATTCCTTGGGTGGAAGAAACGGTTCTAGTTAATAAACAACCTAGACTAGTAAACATAAGGAACAAGCGCTTCAAGTATAATCTGAATTTTTCAAGTTTGGGAGGAGGGTGGCGCACATTATTATGATCAAGGTTTTGTTCTATTATAGAATTATGAATCATACCACGTCATGCAAGGCCTCTAAACAGTTACAATACATTGGGGTGAAGTGACCTTAAGACGAGTTTTATCTCAAATACGACAAATACATTTTGCATTCATGAATAAATATGAAAAGAAGAGTCATTGAGACTCTTTAATTGTTTATCCCCGGACATCATACATAGACTCTCTCTAATATTATATATTAAAGTCAGAGAGAGAGAGAGAGAGAGACTCAGTAAATGATTAGCTATCGAAGAGGAATCAAGAAAGAATCTCTTGATATTGCGTTTTCCCATCGGTCCCATAACATACTTCTTGTTTCACGAGTTCACAAACAAACAATACTGGAAATGTGGTGCACTGTACCAGCTGTGTTTGAAGTCACCGGGCGGGAAACCCTATCGCACTTAGTCTCGCAGAGGAAATCGTCGATGGAGGGACTTAAAAGCGGGCGGCTCTCTTGTTGCTCGCCGACCAGCTGTAAGGGCAAACAGACAACACAGTTCAGGCTGTAACTCCCATACAAAATCATACAAAAGTCATACAAATCATACAAAAGTCCCTGATAATATATTAAAAGTCTTTCAACGTGTCTTGTGTGTCTTTTAGGCAGGATGAGGAAGTTCTTTAAAGCACATCATTTATTCAGAGCATCTTGACACAGATACACTGGAATGATTCGAGTGTGGGTTGATCCACTCAGATGTTGAGGATGTTGCAGTTTTTTTTAACAGTTAACATTGATGTGAGGCAGAATTGGATTCCTCTTTCTACAGACGAGAACATGCAAGTACAGACGTGAGGTTATGATTGTTTCCGCTCAGCCAGCCTTTACGTGCAGACAGAAAACTCTGTTATGAACCCAAGCCACTGTACACAATTAAATAAACTGGGTCTCTCACTTATAATATATTTAAGAAATTGGTTTCCCACAGAAAGACGCCCAGCTTACCGCCGTGCATTATTCGTAGTCATTGAGAAAACTACTGAAACGAGTGAAGAGAGAAACCTGCTGGATCTGCACAATACGTGTTTAACCATTATAAAATCTCTCATATTCCAAACCAGCTCGCCTCTGCAGCTGCAGCAGATTCCAATTAATTATTGGTACCCTGAAGCCTTGATGTTCCAGGTGCAGCTGGCCAACAATTTACCAACCACTGCCTCATCATTTCGTTGTAAAAAACAGCGTTGTCTCTTATTAAAGGTAAAACCACAAGCACCTTTTTTCTGCCTGCGTATTGTGTATGTGATGCTGGCGGCGAGGAAACATGACATTTATTTTCGTAGCTCTCCAGGCCATGATTGCGAGCGGAATTTAAATGAAGGTGCTAAAGTTTAATTATCAATAATGGAATGGATTCAATGTAATACATTTAAACGTAATACATATTAGTACCGGCAAAAGTTATTCTTTAAAATATCTTCTTCTGAACTGACTAAAACTCAATAAATATGTGAAAAAACTGGATTCAGGTTTAGAAGAAAGTGCTAAAATACAGAAATTAACCACGAAACCTACTTACACCAAGTACGGAATGTAATGTTTTGTGTCGGCCCCCTACGTGAACCGATGTTTCTGTCATTTAGCTGCAGCTGAAGTAAAGCATTAAGTTGAAATCCACACCTCGCTGAAACAACCAGAAAACAACTGTAACAACATAACATTCACAAGAGCAATACTTCTTGCAGGACTGCTGTATTAGAACGCATCCTTTTAGCCAGATGCATCTTAGAAAGTCCCAACTGAGTGTTTGATACTTTAGTTTCTAAGATGGAACTTGTGCACAGATATATAACATATAGTTGTGTTTGTAAGCTCATAAATGGGTTTCAGCATTGTTCAGCTGCAAGATAGATAAATAAAAGAGAGAACGAATTGTTGTTTTATATTTGATTAGATGGATTTTATGAATTTTACTTTCGCTAGTTGGAAATCAATAACTATGGGATAAGTGAAATGAAGAAGATTATGAAAAGTAAAAAAAAGTATAGAGAAGAAACCTTCCCCGCAGCCCCCCAAAACTCCATGAATAACACCCAAAGGGGCGACGTTGCTTTGTTGAGCTGGAGTTTGTGCAGCGCTGCAGGAGCGCTGCAGGAGCGCTGACCCCGCGTAGGTAATTAGGGTTTGTGCTGTTGTTGCATTAGAATACAGCTTTGGTTTGGGGGGGAGTCTCAAAGTGTGAAGTAACCTAATTTCACCCTCCGTTGCTGCCGGGCCATGGCATTTTGGGTCGCGGTGACAAAGCATTGGGTGAAAGTACACCGTGGTAGTTTTGTTTTTAAAGGTCAAAATTGACCCGTTGGGTTACGAGATTGAGTCTGAGAAAAGGCTGAGCCACCTGTGTGCGTGTTATAGTTGTTATCTAAAGAGGGTGATGCCTCATTTCTTCTTGACTTCCAAAATCCATAAAAACTAGTCAACTGGTGGTCTTTTATTTAAAAAAAGAACAGATTTTTTCCAACTTCAACTGAACATGAAACTTGTGACGTTATGAAACACACGGACACGACACGGGTAACAAGATGAGAGAAGCCCTCCTCTCATTATTTACCACATCAAAACAATATTTCCCTTTTAGCCTGTGAGTTTGTCTTTGTTGTTGTTAATGAGAGGGAGGTATGATGCTCTGGCTCACTCTGTTGTGTGTAGGCTGCTGGCCTCTTTTTTATCTTTCGTATTTCGTATTTGGTTCACTCATTATTGCAAAAATACATGGCAGGTGTTGTTAACAATCTGGTAAATATTTATTGATTTATTGAGTCATTGACAGAAAAATCAAACCTTTTACTTCTTCAATGTGGGAATGACAGATAAATAGAAATATATATAAAGTAAAATGATAACATTTTAAACTTTTGAGACGTTAATGGACAACAAGATTCTGATCAACATTACATTTACCATGTTTAACAGAGCCTGAACACACCATAATGTGTCCAATGTCCGTTAGCCGTGTTGCCGCGGTTACCAGCTATCTTCCTGTTGATTTAAGCACGGATTTCCCTGCTGAGTCCTGTTCACTGCTGGAAGTTGCCAGCGTTGGCATATTCTTGGAGAGTACGACATTGTGTTTAGCTGTGAAATGAGAATCTTCAGGATAAGCTGCAACCAGCTGGTCCCTCAATTGACTCGTTGAGGATGATGAGGACACAATCTCTGGCACGGGAAGCCACTGCTTTAAACGATGCATTTTTTTCTCACACGTAACACGCTGTTTTTCTGAGTACTTCCTGTGATTGCCACTGGGGCCTAATTTAGCTAACGTTCATGAAAAGATGAGATTTTCGACTCTTCTAATCATCCAGAAAAAGGGGACAGACGTCCCACCGCATCCATCTGGGGAGGTGAAACAAGCACTTTGGTAGCTGGTAACCTGCAAACGCCCATGAACCAAGGGAGCCCATTACTTTCACTACAAGGAGGGTTATTATTTTCCTCTCTTGCCCCCCTTTTCTTCTACCTTTTCGCTCATCACCAAGGCAAATCGCTCTAACCACTTTGTTCCCTTTAAGGAGCGATGTATAAAATGACGCAACGGAGAACTTGAGCTAATTGTGCCGCTTGGGCTTGACTCCAAGAGATCTCTCAGATGTTGCTGCTAATGGAGCCGCGTACCAGTTAAACTTGTCAGAGCTTTGAAGGCGGGGAGGTCGAGGTGAGGACAGGAGGAGGTGGAGCGCATGGAAAACACAACACAAAAGAGAAAGGTGGAAACAAAATATCAAAGCAGAGGCGAGAGCGGTACAGGCTAGAGGCTCTGTTAGGGATGGTTGTCTTGAGAAATAACTACAACACCCTTCAGTATGCTTTGTTCGCGTGGAATAAGATGTGATCAGGAGTTATACCACACTTAACTCTTTAAAAGTTAACTCTAAATTTGAGTTTCTTTGTTCTGATGTGTCCTGTGTGATGCAGCTGGTGGTTTGCTCATTATACTTGTGTCAAAGCTGTTGTCGTGGGTGGCAATGAACTCTAATGGAGTTCAGTTAGCGTAGTTGGGTATTTTATGACTCATCATGGTACATTTGGTACTGATGTAGTATTGATCCAGGATTAAATGGTAGTGCCATTTTTTGTTATAAAGCAATATTTTATATTAAAATGTGGCTCCCTGATTAGATTCATTGGGCTTTGTCTACACAGATAGTACTGGTGGAATCAATCCATTGGTCATTTTTATGGGGGTGACGTGCCACAGAGATAGATAATTAATTAGGTGCAACCGATTCGCGATGTTTTGCTGCTTCTTCGTCGTCTCAGAGTTCAGACTCCGTAGAATCTCAATGAGTTTGTTTGTGGTAATTGACTTTACAAATACACTTGACAGCTTCAGTCGCTGTCGTGTCTTCTACTCACATTGAACGTCCACGATGGGCTGAAGTGCAGTTCTTTAAAGAAAACCGTTTCAACAAAGGGTTTGAACAAAGTGATACACAAAATAAAGTGAGTTATGGCAACATAACCTTTTTTTTTTGTTGCTTTTACGCCAGTTCACCAATAAGAAAATGAGACATCAGGGCTTTGTTCTTCTAAATCCGTAAACTGGGATAATTGTTAACATGACATGTTTTCAACTTGCTTTGGTTACATTGGCTTTGTCAGGCGCTGCATGTTTTTTATTTATTTAGATATACAAGTCATATCTTGTTTGTGTGAACACAGCAGTTTCCATCCTTCAGAAAAAATTCAGAGACATAATTAAATCCCTTCAAGTTGAGTGGAAACATTATCTGGGTGGCAGCTAATCAAAATTAGACATTGTATTTAAAAATTGAAGAAGTATCAAGCATGCTACAGGTTATTAAACACAGACAGACATACAAGAGGGGACACACACACACACACACACAATCACATATTGCACCCATTACAGAAAGCATCCAGCTACAAAATTTCTTTAAAATGTAAAAGAAAAGTGAAAAGCTCAGCCGTTTGCATCCCTCTTAGATGCTGTGTGGCATTGCGTTTTTGCAAGGCATTCACACACTGTTTATGTAGCTGCTTATGAGGCGTAAAACGTTCACACAGGGTTTCTTCTATGCTGATTATGAATAAAAGGGGAAAGTTGTGTGACCCTGTGTTAAATCCACCCACACCTACCAAATGCACAATTAATGGCAACTAGAAGAGCACCATAAATCTTTCAGAGGCTAATTTGAAAAGATAAAAAGTTGTGGATTATTGCAGCAATTTCAGGCTGCTCCTAGATAGATCATAAGAGCATAATTCAGTGTTAGTGTAAATATAATGATGTAGCAGGATGGTTTTATACCCCATACAGCAGCTGGAAACGAAGCACCTGTTGCGTATCAGTCAGATATAACAGTCACAAGGCTTACTAAATGAGTTAGTAGACAGCGGAGGTCAAAGCTTTACTATTGTTCGGTATGACTAACACAGAAGGACGTTCTACTTGGAGGCGGGAGGGGGAGGAGTAGGGGAGGGTGGGAGGGGGCAGGGGGGAGGGGGGAGGTGGGGCGAGGGAGTTTCTGAAATGGTTCTGCCCACCTTGGTAGTCACTGTGAGGAGGGGCTTCCCTTCTGATGACGCCTTACTTGGTATCTCCTTCAGCACCATGGCAACAGTCTTATCTGCAGCCCTAGAGTCTTTCCCCTACAACAGTGAAATCAACAATGACTTGTGTCAGGACAGTTTGACAACTCAGTGCTTTTTTGACTCCTTCTAGGGCATCTTACAGAGAAATACTTTATCTTATGAGGATGGAAATACTGTGTGGGAAACTCTCACATCGACTGAAGACACTTCCACAAAACTATGGTCATGAAAAGAGCGTCACTGCACAATGTGTGAGGATTGACTGTAGACACGGATGAGCATGGTTGTCCAAAGCACTACTCGTCACGTGCTGATGATGACAGAATATTAAATTTATTGCACAGACCATATTATTCACCAAGAATTAAGTTCAGTGTGCATAAGGTGAATGTCCATGTGTGTTGAGCAGCCGACCAAGGTTTTTCGGCTCGCACTGATGAAAGCTTCGTCTAAAATAAATAAGGCTGGGGCGCTAATACTGCCTGGTTATTAAATGCACCCCTGTTCATTTGTCAACATGTGTAATGCAATAGTAATGCAATAAAACAATTACAAGTGGCGTTTGGATATTAACACTGAAGGCGGATGTTGTTTTGATCGGTGAAAGTACCAGTGCGCAACTCTACTAGTTTCCAACCTGCACAGAACATCTCAAACCAGCGATCGTTTTCTAAACTAAACTAAGTTTTAGGAGTAGATGACAAAGTCATTGTTAGAGCTGTCATGTTATTAACTACTCATAAAGGTACTCTGTACGGAATGCTTAATGGACACATTCTTTGACACAGAGGCTTCACGGCGGTTGTGTAAACTGCTGCTTTATTGTGCGAGGTTTTTAGTCAACCAGTAGTGATAACTGCTTAGGATGGCAACTGGGATGGAACTTACCCTCAAGCACAAACTAACTGACACCCACCCTGCGTCTGCCACCCACAGCCCCGTGTCGCTTCCGAGTTTTTCCGGTGATTGGAGAGGCCACGTTACGCAACAGTACAATTTGATTACATGAGAGGTTAAATAGATTTCGCCGGCCTATTGTCATCGTTTTCGCCTCCGTTTTATAGCAGACACCCCCAGCCTCAGACATTCATACACTCACAGCCGGAAGACACATTATATTGGACCCTATTCATCATTTCATGACACACAGATGTTGCACAACTGTAGATATCACAGAAGACTGCACATTTCGCCATAAAAAGAGCTCATCCTCTTGCATTTAAACTTGCTGACCAGAAAAGAACGGACAAAACCGCAGTTGATCGCTCTTAGTTTCTCCAGACTTCATGTGACGCATCCCAGAAGCCTTTTAGCTGGATCTTATTAGGGATTTTCACATTTCCCACTTGCCGGAAAATTGAATTGGCCGTTTCCTCGGCTGATCATGTCACAAAGTGCATTTGCCTTGCCCGGGGGGATGGGGGGGGGCGGGGGGGGGGGTAGGAGTGGGGAGGGGGGTAGGAGAGGGGAGGGGGGAAATCCCTTGAAATCCAAATGCTCCTAATAAAGTCCCAAAAGCCACCTGCGCCCACTCTGCAGCTCACTCTGACTCAGCCTAAATGAAGCGCTTCCTTTGCCAAGACGACCCCGGCAGCAGAGCACCGCTCACACAGCGAGGGGTGATTCAGAAAAACACTGAACATTTGTTTTTAGTTGTTTTTCTGAATGGCAATTGATGCAATTTGAAAAGCGATGAATGTTTCCTTCTGCGCCCCATGTGCAGGTGTTGACGGTGTCGAGCGTGTCTTTCACGCCTCACAATCAGTTTGTATTGGCCTGCAGCCTCGCCTCGCCTGCTGGAGGATTTTTGTGTCAACTTTTTTTAAAACTAGATCTTATTTTTCTAAGAATTATTATATATTTTTTTTTAGCAGTGCATTGTCCCGTCGAACAGCTGTTTGAAACCTTAACAATACGCTCAAAATACAGTAAGCCGGCGGCTGGGTTAAGACACAAGTTTGAATTAATTGTTTTACATCTGATTTCATTGGCTGAGCTGAATAAAGTTTTCTTCCCGAATACAGCAGCATCGGATTAAATAATTGGTGAGTCTTGGCCTGTTCTGAAAATAGAAAAGTATCCAAAGCAGATTGACTGCAGCACTACGCAAACAGTCTAAACTAATGATTAGGGTCTATTGTTGCTGCTTCAATCTCCCAGACACAAACTAATACATTTAACAGCAGTAACACAGGCGTTCTCATAGGTAGGACAGAAACGCTTCATGAATTTCAGAAGATGGTATTGATGTTATTTTGAGTCTGGAGGGAGTTTGTTCCACATGCTATTTCAGTTTTATTTACCCTGGGAAAAAGAATCTTGTAAAATGGTCTCAATGAACAGTCTTAGTTACTTAGTCTTAGTTACTGATCCGTAGACAACCAAAATTAACGAGCTCAAAAGTGAAAAAAACGTGTTGTGGACGTGTTGTAGAGGAAAGCCTTTTGTCATTCCGACAAACAGCAGGCGTCACCTACCCAGGGTTCTTGACCTGGTTTTAAAAAGGGTTTTTACATCAATTCCTTTACAAGAATATACCTGCGTCCGACGTGAGTGCGTTTGAGGCCAAAGTTGAGCAGCTTTGATTTCCACATGAAGCAGTTTTACAGACCGCTTTAAATGAATATCTGCAGATCTTCATGTAAGCTTGCATTAAATCGAGCGTGGACACCTGCACTTTCATATTTTAATGCCTATTCGTTGATAAGTCTTTGTCTGACCTTTTACATTTAAAAAGAGACCGCACCAGTTTAAATTACGGGGTAATTCATGGCACGGTGGCTCCGACGGATGATGAGTAAAATACATTTTTGGTGCAGGCGCGCTTCATTCTTACATCTTTTGTGAAATTCACAAGACAGTCCAGAAATAATCCAAATGTCAAAGATCACTGTTTCTAATGAATACAAATTTAATTTCTAATTTTCAGAGATGAAAGACTCTAAATCGTTACGATTTTCTTTAAAAGCAAATGACCCTTTTAACCTCTCAGGAGATGATGAGCAAACTTTTTGACTATCTGAACTCGAGGTTTGGTTAAAACGGGTTGATGGAAACACTTGAACTGTAATGGTGAAATAAGGTTTCTGCTCCTCTAACCTGGTTTTGAGAAGTGACGCATATGTATTCTTTTATTCTCAGTAGATATCTCCAAATTATTCACTTAGCTTCTACAAGCTGTATGCTGTATTTAAAAGTAGTGGTTCTGGTGGTTTCTGTTCATTGGTTTTACGGTGTTTTATGGTATGTGTATCCTATGGTGTACCCATAGGAACTCAAAATAATTGTATATTCCTAATTTCAAATGCAACTTTAATGTTTTTCATGTGTTTTTAAAGCCCGATGTGACGTGTCTGTCACAGCAATATGCTCATACACAGCATGTTTATTTATAAATGTAAATGGTTAAAGCATTTTAAGATTCAATGTAAAATTGTTAAATGTGTCGAAACGTACTTTGAGCAACAAAAACAGACAAAAGCAGACTACGTCTGCAAAATGTGTTGACCTGTTAGAATCCATGATAATTTAAGTCTTGTTTTGTATACATTACATTACATGTCATAACTCATCCAAAATATTTCGGAGCTAGAGGGGAAAGAAAGGAGAAAGCCACTAAATGTAACCTCTGACATGATTCGCTCTCGGCAAAAACACCCAATGAAGCTAAGCTAACATCCATAAATGTTACTCCTGATTTTAAATTGTATTGCTGCCGTTGATGACTCGTCAACTCTATGGGGATTGCTGTAGTGAAAGTGAAATGAAAAAAGGAAGTCCGGGATTACTGTCTGCAGCCGAGGGAAATTTACTTCCAGTTCAGGTAACTGCCCTCACCGCCAAGCCCCATCTCCGGAGGATACATTTAGTACCCCCTCATGTGCTGAGTGGTTTATAAAGACTTAAAAAATGTGACATTAAGTTATTGGCACACTGATAAACATGTCTAAGCGCAAGACATGATCTAATTTCCAAAGCCTAAATTAGTTCAGGCATTCAGGATCAAAGATACGTCTTGGTTGGTGAAGCAATGTTATTTTGTGTCAGCGGTGAACTCATCTTATTTAATTGCAATTATTCTAACGTGAACATGATTATAACCCTGAAAAACAGGATGGTGGATTCATTTCTCTAATCAGTTTTATGATTCATTGGTTATCTTATTTTATCAAGAACAAAAGAGCAATTCAGGCCACAGAACTAATTGGAGGCATCGAAAGCAACAGCAAGCATTTTAATTGTTTGGTGTGTGCATAAAATCTCATCTAATGCCCCATAATCAGCAAAGGACCATATTTATCACAGGGCCACAGGCAGCTCATTTTAAAAAACTATTTTCATTGAAAAAGTTTTCGAGACACAGTCTACACTGCCGATTACAAGTCCTACATAACTTCCATTACTCCGTATTGGATTAAGGAATAGTGACACTATGGGAAATATTCTTCTTTAGTTTTTGAGGAAAAATAGATAAAGCAAACTATCTTACTCTATCTTCTCCTCTAACTTTTAGCGAGTAAACATTTTCATCAAAAGGCAGAACTATTCCTTTAAGTTATGTATCTAAAGTAAACGGTATAAATACTGTTAAACCTGAACATGCGCGAACAAGCTGGTGTTGTGAACACACACAAAAATATACTTTTAACCACAGCAAACTTTTTAAAGGACAGATACGTCAACCCCCATTAGATCAACGTACACAGAAATGAACACTCCACCGCTTCCAAGCAAACCTAATTTCAGTGCAGCACAACTAAATATATGTCACTGTGAAGAGGATGTTGCATGGCAGAGCGCTTTTCACAGAAATGAAGTGACACTCGGGGAGAGGCGGAGGACCGTAATGCTTCATAATGGGGATTTATGGTGCAGAAGAGTCCCCGAGGTGTTTACAGGCGGCCGCTCCTGAGGACAGCTGAGCAAATACGGCTTGAATAGAAATCGGTGCGAAAGCGTCAGGCCGTCGTCCAGTGTGTGCTGCAATATTATGGCCCGACAACCCGCGTACATCCCTCCGGATTCACACTATTGAGATCGGCTTCCTGAGCTCCTGTTGCTGTAGCTGAGCTGCCAATGTGGTGATTGGCAGGACCCATCAGAGTGCTCCTGCTGCTGCTGGACTGTTTGAACACGGACAGCCGGGAAGAGGGCCATGCTCAAGAATGTATGTTGTATATTGGAAAGAGTGCAGATGTAAGCACATTATGGGAGGGGTAAGACTAAAAAAATGAAAAAGAGCCACCAGATCAACCGTAAGCTTTACCTCATATATCTCATATATATATATATAAAGAGATCTCAGTGAGACGACGTCGGTCTGTACAGCAAATTACTTTTCTATACTATTTGTTGACTTTGGAAAATTTAAACCAACATGGGCAGGAAGTTTGGCCGAACGCACAATATACCCGAAAATTCTACTAGTGTAAAAATACACTTCAAAAAGTGAATCTAAAAAGAACACTTCTCTACCAAGGCACTATTTTCATTTGGGTAACATCTCCCTGTTGGCCAAAGGTCAGGTGACGTGCCGGAAACAGTGGAGATTATTGTTTTAAAAAGCCAGCGGATGGAAAACATGAGAGACCCTCCAGGCCGGATGTTAATGATGTGTAGATAATCTGTGTGAATACCGTGGGCTCATGTTGAAACATTAAACTCAGGCTGGTGCTCATGAAACATTAACACTGGATCGCAGAGCTTGTGAAAAGAATGTAAATTTTAGGCAATACAAGGGGCGCTAGGGGCAACACTAGAGGATGTACGTTTTGTTCTTTACTCTTTAATATGTGTGCACTCACTGTGCACTGAATCCACTTGGCAGAAAAGTCTAGTTGACTCTTGACGGCTGACGGTGTCACGTGTGGCCCGTAGGTGTCAGCAGAGCGAGCGGCGGGCCCCTCCCACTTGGAGGGATCAAACCAGATGTTTTCTTGCAGTCGAATATTTCACGATAATCCGATTTGACAAGAAAACCCAAGGATTTTGCAGAAGTTTCCAGTGCGCTTGGTTGAGCACTCTGAGTAGTGGTTGATACATCTCATTACAGCTGTATATATTAACATTTTTGAATACTGTGGACTACTAGTATTGAGATACAAGATAATGCGAGTAAATGTATTTAAACTGTCAATACATGTGTATTTAAAAGTTATTTTATTGGTTTTTGAAGAGCAAACAATTAGAAGCTGGCTCCATTTGTGTTTATAATATTTAATAATATTAATATTTAAAAAATAATTTATATTTCTGGAACCTGTATGGCTTCGTGTAGTGATTGAGTTTAATTTCTGTTCACTTTAATCTTAGTCGTTGCCCAAGTCTCATGTTATTGGTGTTCAGGCGCTCGTGTTAACACTTTCCTACACATTCACAATGCTTTGATCACTTTCCTCTCAATGTGCTCTCCTTTCTTTTCTTTTCCCCCCTGAAGCTGTAATCCCAGGAGAGGACTCCACTATCGGGTACCGAGGCACCAGATGAGAGGATTTGTTTTGACTTCCACTCTTAGCGGGAGAAGATGGATTCTTGCTTTGGACTTTATATTGCTCCTTATGTCTGTCAACCGTGGGTGTGAGATTGATTTGTAGCGCTGAGTGAAGTGAAGTGAAGTCCATCCACAGCTCGCAGCACTGAGCATGCTGTTCTGGTGGAAACCAACGGTGGTTCTTTATGGGCTTGTCAGGCACAAGGACAGGGAGCACGCTTCCACCTGAGCGGCCATGACCATATGGTCGACATACAAGCATGTCACCCCGCTGTCACCTATTATTCATTAACGCTACGCGACACTTCAGTGGTCACTAATAGGCTGAGCGTTTTTAACTGAGCCCTGAGCTAATTTGAGTCTTTATCTGTAAAAAATAATGTTCCCTGCAGCAACTGTTCCCTGCAGACTTTAGACAATGCATCATCGACGCTGACCTGATCGAGAATTTCCAGGAAATTCTCCGCTCAACAAAAAAGTAAAATTTTGATATAATGACATGAGTGCATGAAAAAAAACGAAATTTTGCTGCTGGCAGTGGAACTCAAGGATGACTCGACATGAACCACAGCATTCAAAACTAAAAAAGTATAGTAATTATGGACTGAGATAGTAAAAATAAGCCTTAAATACTTATTAAGTCTTAGTAAATACAGTGAAAGTAATTAGTGGAAATATGGTTCTTGAACCCTGATTGATTTCAACCTGCAGAGCTTCCGTCAGAACTGAATTTGCAGTTGTGATTTCTGTAACAGCTGCAGAGCCACCAGCTGGACGGTAATAAGCGAAGCTGACACTATAGTCTTGCAAAAGTGTTCTGTCGTCTCTGCTGCTGAGGTGCTGCTGCGCATCTCCCACTTTAATGAACCTATGAGGAAGGAGAATGAGGGGAGAAAAGAGCAATGCTGAAGGATCACAACACAGGATACACATACTGTTTATTTAGATTTGAGATAATCTTGCAGGTAAATTTTTAAAAGTATTTTTAAACCTTAAAAGTCTTTCATAACTATTTTGCCACCTTTCCCTCAATCGAAAATCACATTTTGTATTTTTTTAATTGATAGTATATAAGCAGACAAAGTTGAGAAATAGATGCAGGATTTTAGTTTCTGAAAGAAAGTTTGCGACAACTTTGGCCCAATTTCATAGGATTAATGACCACACGTTTTGATGATACGGCTGTTTCCTCTTTCATCATCACCTGCCCGTTAAGAAAAAAACAGTGGAGAAAGAGGGGACACTCAGGCACTCTTGCAGAGCCGGGGAAAGTCATTACCTACATGAATAGCTGTGATGCTACTCGCAGCTTGGCTTGCAGCTTCTAATGATAAGGGACGGCAATAAAAGGAGGAGGAGGAGGAGGAAGAGGAGCCCCTCTGTGCATTGAGCAGGAGAGCACAGTGACATGATTAGTAGTGGCTGCGCTGGAAAGGGGCATTACATTCTTGCTGCCGACCAGTCTCTCACTTCAAACCTCCAGGTGCTCCAGATTCGGCTGGCCGCACTGTCTTCCTCTCTCTGCAGAAGTGTATATATTATTGTGCTTTGTAACAAACCGCTAATTGGCATCTGTCTTCCCCTGAGTGCTTGTATTTCAAGACGTGGCTTTCTGTCTTCTGAACGCATTACTATTTCAGCCCATCAAGATGTGTTTTGATTTAATCAGCCTCCTACATTTTGGGACGCTGGTCCATCTGTCTTTCCATTACGTAGTTGAGAAAAAAACGCAGTCTTGCGCAAATCAAGAGCTATTGTCAGGGCAACCTTCTAATGAGTTTATGAAAACCAGAAAATTGCCTTCTATCATTTTGATATCTGTCATTCAATCCAGGCCTATTCATTTCTCTGTTCTGAATCCGGTTACCGTGGTCCTGAAATAGACCTAGGGCTATTTTTGGAGGAAAAGAGAGAGTCAGAATAGAAGAGGGAGAGAATAAGAAATGTATTGATAACACGCCTGAGAGTCACGAGTGCAGTCATGCCAGCCTCTCTATGAGGGTTCACTTGGCGCAGTGATACTTTGAGCTAAATGCGAAACCAAAGTTAAGTGTAACTAGCCAAGTTAGCGTACTTATGTACTAATTAGCGTAAAACACAAAGTGCTTAATGTTATTTGTTTACATGTCATTTAGCGGACGCTTTTATCCAAAGCGACAATGAGGGCATTTCAACCATAAGGATACAAACCCTAAGAACAAGACAGTGCAATTTCATCAAACAGGCGATTAACAGCTTGCTGTAGATAAGAGCCATTATGAGTACAATGTAAGTGCTACAGTTTGTTAGTGTTTTTAGTCAAGGTGTAGTCTGAAGAGGTGTGTCTTAAGTTTGGACTAAGACTCTCTGCGGTCCTGATGTCATCAGAGAGCTTCAGCAGGATTTTGTTCAGAAGCCAATGTCCAAAGACAATCAAAAAAAGTTTTGAACTAGTGGACATAATACAATATATAATTGCCACGTTGTCGTGGAAGGAGAGCGCCGGGCCTTGCTTTCACTTTTAGCGATGTGAGTGATTTAATTCAACAGTGCTTAGTTTGCACTGTTAGCAATGCTAGCAGGGTTAGCTGCAAGCAGCCGGCACAGCCGTCAACATGCAGTTAAGATCTTCCCAATTTTGTATGCAGCACCTTTAATCAAAGCAAAGCTTTGGCTTATTAAGTCATCCTACAGCCACGAGCAGTTACATGTCCTCCCAATTGACTTTTGTGCCCCATTGGAGGGACCTTTACCCAACCGTAGCACACACACCCAGGCACACACACCCCTCCGCACACGCACACAGTAATCAGGTTGCCCAGACACAGGCCCATGAGGCCTTTCTTACCTTGAGCGACTTTGGCCAATTAAAGCAGCAGCTGCGGAAAGGGAAAATTGTGGGGAGGATTTCAATGTATTTCAAGTATCAGCGTCAGCACTACATCAACCTCATAACCTGCTGATCATAACCAATTTCTGAGCGCCCCTGTAGATGTTTTTACGGTTCTGCTCAAAATCCATGTCAGCATTGCAAATCCAATTTCCGGCTTGTCAGAATGCATGGTTGGTTGATTTCACAGCTATAAAAGCTACAGATGATCCAAAAATCAATCAAGTTGAGCTGAAAAACGTTGTTGAGTCACATATGTGCGCACAAACCCCAGATAGTCAAATTTGATTGATTAAATTGATTGATAAAAGTCAGAAGTGGGGCTTTTACTATTAATGCATTAACAAGCATCTCCAGGTTCAGAGTAGGTCCCATTTTACACTTCCCCACACACACCCTGATTGCCATGTCAGACTCTAGCGTGAGCCAGCCTGCCTCCCGTTCAGCTTCCCTGGAATGGGTCGAGGTCCTGAGGTGTAAACCAGATAGGTGGCCAGTAACGACTTACTGTTTGAGGAAACGAACCTGAGCAGTGAGAGGAAATGAATCCTCTTGAGATGCAGCCATTTAAGTACCGTAAAATAGTCAACTACCATTATGAAGTTCTTTCATTAATATGGTAACATCATTTTTTACAAGATTCATCACATCGTTTCACAATGTTGGGTTCAACATTGTGATAAAAAACATGTGATGTATTTGTATTGTAACTAATTTCACTCTAAAGTGAATTAAAAGTGTGTGCATTTTGTCGAAAGAACACTGAATCAGTGCTCACTGACACTGTGAACCGTAAAACTGAGATTGCAATCCTTTTTTTGGACATTTCCAGTGCATAGAAAGAACAAAGCGATTAAGAAAAAGACGCTTGAGACGCTTTGAAAGTCAAACTACAGAAACACCAGGCAGTATTACACCTCTCAAAGCCTTTACTGGAAAGGTGCGGCCGGTCCAAACCAAGTCGTTCAGCTTGAATGAAGAGCTGTTTGTCTGTTATAGCTTATTTATCTGGACGCAATAAACTGAAATCATTTGGGGACTATCTTACGATGTCCTTGTACCAGCAAGGCATGCAGTCATTTCATTTTGAGAAAGGGTGCAGTCAACCGTCTAATGGCTGTAATGTGATCATCACATTGTAATACGTAGCATCAATGCATCAAACTGAGATATGACCCCCAGGGAGGAGCATGCCTTAAATGCAAACTGCCAGATGTTCCATTTGGTTCTCTATAGGGAGTATTCTTTACAGTGGAGTGTAGTTTCTCTTTCAGAATAGCTGTGTTTGTGGTTTTGAGTTTTTCAGGGTGTACATTTTACTGATATTGCACATTTGTGACTGTGTGTCGGCGATGTTGTCGCAACATGGCATCTAGCACTATGTCGAAACGTCACAAAATCAGGAGCCGTGGCCATTCATGCAGAGCAACTGTGCAAGGTGAGATGATGACTGATCGCAGCTTAATTGCTAGCTTTTCTATTTTGTTTTTTAATAATAATACTAATGATACTTTTATTTTTTATAGCGTTATGATAGTTTTTCTTTTGCACACTCAGTTCCACTATTTAAATCAGGTTTCACTCGCTAATGAGTAATTCTTGAGTGCCTGAGCGAGAAGGATGTTTTCTGCATGGTAACCGTGGTGTTACTAAGGACACTGCAGCACAAAGTTTAAAGAAGAGACTGCCTTCATGCCAGATCATTTAATGGGTAATGGCAGATTTCAAAGCTTTGGGGCCAATTGAGGTCCATATTTTCATAAAGGAAGACCAAAACAAGCTCCTTTTAGTTTTTCTTTTTTCTCTTTGAGTTGTTACCTCATCAAGCACTAGTCAAGAAACGTGCTTGACTCGGCTTTGGACCTTAGACCACGATGCTTTAGATAACGATGGACTGGAAACATCTTGTGACCAACCAATCAGTGTAAAGAGCTGCCTTCAACAATGCCAAACATGCATTAAGTGTGATTACTGAGTGGACGCGAGTGGTTGTTTCTGATGAAATTCTAAGTAGTTCATCATCATCAAAGGACAGATTCTTTCCTGGTCAGTCAGAATAGGCTGATGGTACTGTGTGTGTGTGTGTGTGTGTGTGTGTGGGTAGGGGATGGGCAGGGCACTCTTCACACTTGATTAGATGTGGGCAGTGGTTTTGATTACACAAGGGTCTGTAAGGCACACGCAATCACGTCATACGGCTTAGTTTGTTACCATCTCTTAACCTCTGCCAGGCTGCGCTTTGTCTGGATTCCTTTTTGAAAACTTTTCGTGGCAAATTGAAGTAGAGAAGGAACAAACTGTAATAATGAGCACACTGTAAAGAGGGAACCATCTAGTCTCTCATAATTGCAATAAAGTATTATTAAAACATGACAGCAATGCTCTAAAAGGGTTGATGGAGCTAGAACGTTCTGGGGTTTTTATTTATCTCTAGATACCTCGTGAGTTGCTCATTTTAATTTACAGTAGCCAATCACTTCTGTCTGTCGTAATGTCTTTCTATAGACGTTGTCATTACGAGGTTGAATTGGAGTTAATGAATCTGCAGCTCAAAGACACACATCTTTGAATATAAGTTACTTGACACAAAGTAGGAGAGGAGGAATTAAATCATGCATGAATAGGATTGAATGCATTCATCTTAACTCCACGCATTGATAATATAAGTCAATTAATTGATTAACCAGTCCTTTTTGTCATGCGGTCACCATTGATAGGTGGTGAAGTCTGTCGGTCATTCCGTATTTTGGCCCAAACCCTTACAAAATTTTGAAAAGCATATGTCACATCTGTGTTGTAATTTTTAAATGCACAAGAAAAACTAAATCAAAGCCAAACATTCTTAGGGATAATTTCGCAAAATGTTATAAAACCGTTGGTAAGCGCTTATCTGACAATCTTGCTGCCCAGCAACCACTCCCTTCTTTCTTCTGTGCCTTTATTTCTACTTGAACCATTGTTAAAACTTTGACTGACCTTTCCTGTGGCAGCCTGTCTAACTACCCTGGAGTAGGTGATGGTTGGAGGATAGGCTAATTGACATGATGGGATCCTTAAAGGTGTAGAAGGGAGAGGAGTGGGCATGGAGGAATGTTGAAAGCAGAAAGGTTACGCTTTGGAGGGATCTTTTGTTATCTAAACTCATGATAAGACATTTTAATCCTTGAGCAATGTTGTCAAAAGGAAGCAGAAGGATTTTGGTCTAATTTGAAGCCTGATGGCACTGCAGAAAGAGAATGGAGGAAAGAACGGTTAGGGTGGCGTAATCTTTAGTTGCAATTATTTTGAAATATTGGGTTTAAACTGAATGAATAGACTGCAACATTAAAATGGTGGTTTACATTTCGATGTCATCGTTACTGCACCTAATTGTCTCTTTTACGACAAAGGACGGTATAGATTCATCAGTCTTCAACTGAGAGCCAGGTCTGAAAAAACATTCCACTGGCTGCTTCAAGTACAACAGACAGGCAACTCTTATCTCCACAGCTTGGAGATTTCAAGATAAATCACAAATTGACAGTACATACTCTTCTCTAAATTACCTTAAGGAATCAGAAATTGCTTCTGTGCACATTGATAAAAAAAAATGCATTCTTTTTTTACAAAATGAAGAAACTACTTGATGAACATCTGCTGAGATGAATTCCAGTTTAGTTTTCAGCAGACCATAAAGAGAAGAGGATTGTTATTGTTGGACCGTGCTGTGCATCGCTGTGTTTTCTTGGCTTTCCTGATTGAGCCACATCACATTCTTCCACAGCTGGGCATCAACAAGAGCTGTACCACTTGATTGTACTTATCTCAAATCCAACATTAGATTCATTTCACACGCTGCACAATTGTGCAAGGACATTCATCTTAGTAACGTCTGCATGAAACTATGAGTAAGCCTAGAGGAGTGTTCACAACGAAGGGGTTTGCATAAACCGGCAATACAAATATGGGAGTGGACATTTGCAATTTATGCAAACTATGTTTGCGACCAGACCAGATAATAATCAATCTATACAAGCCATATCCTGTCTGTATACTGTTTTTGCCTTGATGACATACATTTTTGTTTTAATGGTGCAGCTACATTGTCAGCTTCGCATAGTACAGGTTTATCTGAAAAGTTGTTGTTTGTGTTCTGCAGTATTAATGTATTAATCACAGCCAATCTGTTTATTTTGGGTTCATATTGCCTTTGTAAACCAGCTAGATACAGTAAAAACAAGTGTAAGGAATTCACATTCACTCCGGGTGATGTTGCGAACACAGACAGGGCTGCGTATGGGACTAACATGTAAAGCTCAACATGAGCAGTAATGAAGGTTATTTCTACATAAAGCGAGGCAAAAAAGTCCTCAGCGTGAACTCACCGTAATTATGTCTGGCTGTGTGAATTGTTGATTTATATCTCGGTGTCTAAATGAACTGATCTTTGACTTCATTGGAAACTGAATTACTGGAGGGTGTTTGAGAGCCAAATGTGTGACAACAAGGAGTGTTCCCATAGCAAGGGCGCTGTCTGCGTATGCTCCAGTAAAGATCCACAAACCAGTGCAGCTGAAGCAATATGCCCATGGACAGGATAAGAAAATAGAAATCTAGAGGTTAAAGTGCATTGTTTCCTTCCAGTTATTGGCCGACCACTAATACCAATGGCAACGAACACACTCTGTTTAAATACGGGAAATCTAATTCATGCAAAAAAATTCTCAATCACCAAATGCATCTTTCAAGTGTTGTGGTTGTCCTGAAAATATTTCATATCTGAAACAAACCTACCAAATCTCTTTGACCGAACACCTGTTAACGTTTACCCCAACATTCCTTATGCTAGTGAGCAGTCCTCTTTTGTTTGGCCCTACTGGACTCGATGGGAGTCGAGGAGCGTGCTCAGGTTTCACCGCGAGGAGAGTTTTTAGACGTGGGGAAAAAGTCCAGAGGTTACAACCAGTGACTTTCCAATGAAAGAAAATACTCTCTCCTTGCAGGGAGAGAAGCGCATGTCAAAGTGCTGCAATGCTCCATTAAGAGTTTAATGTTTCAAGTGTGTTTGTGTGTGAGATCTTCTACTTGCTACATAGTGGGGTTAAAACCCTAAGCGAAGACTTAGACGTAGAAGCAGAAATACATCATGAATGAGTAGAGTCGAAATGTCCATCCGACTGTGTCCGATCATTAACTGCTGACTGATGTGACTGGCTTCCATCTCCTTCTGTTTGTGGCAATTTAGCAGAGGGAAAACTGTTTTTTTTTTATTACTGTAATGTGTCTTCACACTGTCATAAAGAGGAAAGAGGGACAAGAGATTCACTTAAAACAATCAAATCTGGGCGGAATGATTCCGAAACCACCATAACAACAATCTCTGCTATCTAACTTATATTATCGGTACTTGAAGTAGACATTACTAAAGCCCAAATTCCCACACAGGCCTCTTTCCTTGGAAGCAGACACTGTCACGGACACGTAGGAACACCAACACTCTAATTGCCTCCGTCAGTGATGGATTATCCCGACAGAGCAATGAATTGGAAGAAACAATGGAACAAGGTTCATCTTGCCACAAGAGAGGAGGGTTGTAGAAATGAATGCGTAGCTTTTTAAACAAGGGTGTATAGTGAAATATATCTTTGTTTTGCTTTGTATTTTGACATCCTCAACATATTCCTCACCAAATAACAACAATGTCACATCATATTGAAACATTTGTTTGTCTCTTTCAAGGTGGTTGTTGTGTTCAGCCCCATTGATACTTCTCTTTTCTCCCATTTTCCATCGCTGAGTCTTTTAGTGGATGTGAAGCTTACGCCCTCATTGTGCAGCAGCTGATTGCGTGTGTCTGCGTGTGTGCTAACAAAGGAGAAGGTCATTTCAGAGTCCTTATTAGATAGATATATTTGTCATATTTGTCATGTAATTTGCGTTCAGAGGCCGGATGTTTGTCATCAAGATCTCAGACTCGCACGAGAATTAATGAATAAAAAACACCCACTCACAAGATACTCAGATCTCCAACTAATCCACCCTATATCACCGACAGAACAGAATTATGCTACAAGACCTACCAATCAATATCAATCAAAGTTATCAATTATTTTCAGGAGATGATCCACGCCATATTTCATGCTTGCATCGCCATATGAAAGCATGTCTCATCGTTCACTGGGCTGCCAGGTAGCCTTGTTCATTTCATGCATGCATGGGGGGGGGGGGGGGGGAGTCAGCAGGGAGCAGGCCCGTCGACCTCTTCCCTGGCACATCTGTCATGTGGATAAGCCTTCACCACGCCGTGCCTCGTTACCTACGTGTGTGAACAGGCCTGCATGTAGGCGGACGTTCAGATGCGGCAATGCACTTGGCAACGTGCGGGTAACACAACCCCTTATGGACAAGCATGAACTCACGTGCACATGCAGTCAATGCAAGATGGAAGACCTGCTCCGGTTGAGAACAGCCGGTCCTGCTCTGCCAACAGAACCTTAGACCTCTCAGCTGGTTTACCAGTGAACTGTGCACACGTTCCATCTGTGCACCCAGCTCTTGCTCTGCAGCACAGGCCTCAACTTCTGCCCGAGAATTCATTAGCTAACTGCACGTCTGGAGAATATTTACAGAAATTCAAGGCAATTGCTTTCCACCCAACATGCTATGGTGCATAGACACTGAAGTTTACCTACACTTGAGTTTAAATACACTTCAATGAGTTCAACTCTTTTTACCTTTTACCTTTTCTCTCGTCTCAATCTTTGCTCTTGCCCGCTGTGAATCCATACCCTTGAAACACTGAACAAGCTCCACCGCTGCAAATTTTCTGTGTCTGTCTTTGCGATGTTAAATAGCAAAGAAAATTGGCCACCGTATTATTATCCCCCACTCTTGATTCCTCATTCAGTATGTACAAATAGCATCAAAGGAAATTCCCATTTCCACTCCAGCCTTACACACGAGAGTTTCTTCAGGGACAGATTATTGGTTAATGCGGCATAAACCTCTTGAAATTAATTGAAGGGGAATTAGAGAACCTTCAGTTTCTGGTTCATTTTCTTTTGGTTACTAGTGTAAACAGCTTCCTGGCGCTGATTGGTAAATACAGGGCAGAGACGGAGGGTGTGGAAATGGTCAATAATGGCGAACAAAGGGAGGTAATTGGTGTTTGTGGGTACATGAGGATTTTTTTTAGACACAACACTGCGAGACAATAACTACGCCTGCTGAAGGTGCAAAACAGTTCTCCGAGCAAAATATTGATGAGAACGAAGGCCCAACGAAGCAGAGTGCAGCGGTTCGTGGGTTTGCCTCTGGGCGTACTCTCACTTCTAACGTGTGAATCGGGTTCCGAAAAGCTCAAAGAGAGAGACAGACAATATGCAAGAGTGTTATAAACCGTGAAGTGATTAGGAAGCAGAAAACGTATTTTTGACAGATTATGAAGCTTGTATTTGCGTTCCATGACTGCATTTTCCCGGGTTTGATTCTGGCCGTGGCCCGTTTTGTTTGTTTTGTTTTTTTGCTACTCTAGCAAGACAATTATGTAGAATTACACGCACAAGTGTGTGTGGAAACCTCAAATTTCATCGTAGGGTTGTTGTTGGTTTTGAGAAGAATTCATCAGGGGAATTTCACTTTGGGTTTTGGGACATTGTAACAGACTTTTTGTTTTTTGCTATTTACTGTCATTTTGCTATTTAATAAATTTGAAAAAGGGTGAGTTGCTAACACTGATTTATTATTTATTTAGTGGAAGAAGTCGATGATCATACTAGCTTTACTGCATGTTGAGGCGGAAACGTAGTGCACAATGTATACGTACTTAGTACCAGAGGAGGGTCGGCACTAACCTTTCAATGGGAAGTGAAAGTCCTGCTCACATCTGCCACGGTGAACTGCGTATTTGTTTATCAACTCTACTCATCCATAATAGCTCATATCTCCCCGGGGGACCAAACACATGCTCTCTCCACTCCGCCGCTGAGACGAATGGTTTCTGGAGCAAATTAATTCCCAGTTGGAGAAGGACTGTAATGAATGGGTTGGGCGAGAGAGAGACGGATGGGCTACCCTTTCATACTGCACAGCCCTGCGCTCCCAGTAACAAAGATGCTGAGCCTTGTCCTACTTTCGTGGGAAGAAAAAAAAACAAAACGTGGCTTTGTACAGTAGCTCAGGGGACTCGCCATGTGGGGCTGCCGCGCTAAATGACTTGGAGCACAAAGACACCCAGAGGAAATCTACCAACAGAGAGGGCGATGTGGAGCTGTGGATGTGGGCGCTTCCCATTGATCGTTTCCCTTTTCAGATGCGTGCGTCTTGTTTGAAAAACACTGATGCACAGTGTTGACATTTGGTGTGTGCGCGTGTAGTTCAGGCAGACTCAGTCCCATGACATTCAGTTTGAGACTCATAATATTGTCTAAGGCTTCTGTAATGGTGTAGACAACACTTATCCTCGTTCGCCCTTTCTGTCAAAACACAAAAGCGAGAAACAAGCAGCACTAGTGTGACACACGTGATGCCATTATGTGTCTTTTAAAGCAGGTATGAGTGTGCAAAAAGCTAAACAAGAACGCAGCCTTGTCGGTTTGTCAAACGGCGGGACATGAACGCTCAGACCCATTCTCAATCATTTAAATTAAAGTTTTTTTTATTGTCCTGAATTCAGTCTTACTGTCAAACTTAGATTACAACAAACTGCAGCACAACGTATGAGCGAGACACCGGAGGTCTTGGCCACCGAAGACAGCAAGCAGAAAAAGAAGCAGCATCAAGTGATCGTAGTGAGAATCTTAGCGTAAACAGTTTGTGAAAAAACGTTCCAACGCGGACAACTATTGACTCAACAAATACTTGTATTAAGAATTAGGTTCTGCCGAGCTTCAGAGTTATCTATCACTCACACCCTTAAAGACACTCTTCTCTACTGGATTGGAAAATTGCTGTTTTCGTAACTGCCGGCTCCTTGAACAGTGCTGAACTTCAGCTGCAACATCGGCCATGGAATCTGTGAGATCTGACATCGCAAATAACAGCCCGGTATCACCTGAACAAAGTCCCTCACAAAGGCTTTCTGCTGCGACAATAATCCAATGCAACAACAGGTTGAATCCGTTCTTCACCGCCCCCCCTTGTCATGTACGAGCGGCGAAGACAACCGAATTCCCCTGTTCCCCCACACGGAAGATTGAGTTCCTGTTTGAATGAGATCATTATTCCTCAGTCAAACAATTTGTGACATTTTCTGCGGGGAATTAAATCCAAAGAAAGAAAAAATAAGTAAATCCTCGACACTCGTTCCACGCGGAACTCCCAGATTACCTTTTTTTTTGAGCGAAGGCCGGTTACTGTAGACGACTCATCTCTTTCCTCATCTCTTTAGTACAATACAGTGAGGGATGAGCGTTGCACTCAGCTATCGGTCTTGTGGACACACTTTCCTTTCCCCACTCCAACAGAGCAGCACCGTCCGTGGCACCTTGGTTCCAGCCGGATACCACCTGACTTCACTCATTATCCCGGCTCCTGAAATAGTCAGGGCTATTAAATCAATCTCAATCACGACCACGGTTCATCAAATCCGGGAGACTTTGAAACAGTCTCTGTGGGAGAAGCGGTTAAGACCCCTTTGTGGACGCCTGCAGCTGACCATTTCGTCGTGATGTAAGCCTCTTAATCCCACTTTGCCGCTTTCACAGATGATGGGCGGATGGACCTGATGTTCGATAGTTCGTAAATGCTTGTATTGTGGCTTGCGCTGCATGGTGGTTAGACTCCTGGTGATATTGTGGTGCGGGTGTTGAGTTGTCTGCGTAACGCTGTGCTCTGTTATTACTGCCTGTTGTTTGATTATTTTGCATCTCCGTCTCGTCAATGACTACTTCTCCATTAATCACTTCTTAATTGTCCTTTCAGCATTAATTGGAATATTTTAAAATGTATTAGAACTTATTAACGCATTTTGCATTTCAGAAACCACATCTGAAGGTTGCTAATGAACTGCATTTTAATGTTTCTGTCAAGTCAAGTTAAGAGAGGAATGTGGACGTCGGTGTCATCCCAACACAAAGGGATGCACTAGGTTTCAACAAAAAGTAATGTCACCAAAATAGAACAAAAAAGGGGCAAATTGAGTTGCAAAATACAAACTGAATGCAAAATCAATTCTGAACGATTCAACTATTTGTAAAATGTGTAAGTGGCCTTTTTACTGAACAAACCTCATAAACATATCATCAGCAAAACCTGCTGTGAGGGAATGAGATCTTCATCTACTTCTGATCAACGGTAGCATCCATCCAAGTTCTCCCCCCGACGAAGTTGGAATGGGGTAATCAAATTATTTAATCGTGTTATGCTTAACAGAGCAAATATCCAAAGGCCTTGGAGCATCACTTCACTACTGTAATAGGATTCACTGTAAACATGAAATACCAAAGCATGGGAACCACCCCAACCTTTACTCTTCAAGACATGATGTCAAGCGGACGAGAAAGGTGCATCTAAGGGAGTATGAATTGACAATCTCAAGGTCTTTCTTATATGTAGTTTAAAGGGAAAATGTACAGCACAGTCAATTCTTTGACGTAGATTAGTAGCTGCGCTGTACATCCGCACTTTCCTTTTCTCTAACGCCATCAATCACTTCCAGCAACCGATACAGTAAGGTGATCCTCTGCTCACAGAAACGGACACACTATGTTTTCCGCTGAACACAAGTCTGTACTTTAGGATGCTAAAAATACCTTTATTCACATGTTTGTGAGCTCTTTAGGACAAGCAACCTAATCGGAGGAGTTGAAGATGCAGATCCAGCGTCTCTGCCAATTAGCAGAAACACTCATCTTTTTTCACAGCCAACTGCTTCCTGAGCAGCAACACTATTAGTTGATCCGTCTTACTTACTGATAATTGTGAAAGCCTATTAAATATGGAGTCACAGGTGTATCTACTTTGACGTCTGATCATTTTGGGTCTGATAATGAGCGAGGATTGATGTTGCATCGCCGTTACATCAAGAAGAGTGTGCAGTTTGAGCGGAATTTAAAATTCCAAGCTATGGCATCCAACTATCAATGAGTTACAATATTCCTGACGTCTGCATTCAGAGGTCCGACACACATAGTGAAACATGGAGAAAAAGAAAACTTTGATTCGTACCTAGCGTTCACGTAATGGTTTAATGTGATTTAAATCAAACGTAAGAAGAAGGTAACTTCAAGATCTGTTCCGCGTCGAAGAGCACCAAAAAACCAGACGACATTCAAAACACGAAATACAAAAGTGTTCAATGTGGATTACACAGTTCTAAATGCCGCATTTTTAGTCTTCATGATATGTAACGAAGCACCATTCACCACACGAGCAGAATGTTGTTCATACTCTTTGACAAAGTCTGTACAATCTCAGGTTGCCATGATATCAGACGCACACGCACTCAAGGGGAAATTGTTGTCAACATCAAGATAAATCCATCAGTTCCACAAGCGAGCGTTATGGCAAAAGATCCAATACCGACAGATACAGCATCTGCTTTAGATTCACCGGACAAATGCTGCTAAATTAGCCCCGTGTAATGGTCGGGAGGGAGCCGAATCTTTTGTTCAGATAAGGCACAATACTATGACGATGCATGCATGTGATGAACAACATATATAAGTTGTGAGATGGTTGAAACAATATGAGATGAAACATGGAAAACTGTGATTAGAATGAAATCGGTCTTATGTTATATGTTTGATTATGTTTATTCACGTGCATAACTCTAATAATAAGTGTCCAGGCTTTTCATTGACCCTTAACAAACACAGCATGGGGGATCCAGAGGAGGGCTCCCAACCGCCTTGTCATGCATTTTCAATGAATGCTGCTGCTTGAGTAATATATCATAAAATATTAAAGTTTGGTCTTTAATGCTCCCGGGTCGTGACTCAGGAATACTCTTTTATTATATAATCAACCGTCTGGGAGTCAAAGTTTTGCTTTTGATCAACAATAAATGACTCTTATACTGAGAAAAGTCATTATTTGTTATTCATTCAGAGATGATTATTGTTTTGAACCATAGGATAATTGTGCTCTGGAGCTACAGTAAGTCTAGGTAACTGATCTCCAATCTTGTAATGTGTTAAACATTTTGGCACTTTTTTTCCTTTATGTATGACATCACACAGAGCATAGTGTTAACACTGTATAATAATCCGTCTGTCACATGGCATCCCTCCCATTTTACAATGTGACATGCAGCTGCACGTACAAGATACAGTACGATACAGTAGGGCTGACTAAATAGTTCCATGGTCATCTTAGTTTTCTATCAATGTAAGCAATTTGTCAGCTACGTCTTTAAAGCAAACGTCCCTCATCTTAGGCTTGCCCATTTTCAGAAAACAAAAGCATTACACGTCTCTGTGGGCAGAGCACCTCGGACCGACGGTTATTACCATATATCCATATCAAAATAAATACAACTAAGCTTCATGTAGAATCCGCCCTGCCAACGAGGCTGCCTTTCTTACCTGTAAATGCCCCTGGTACATATTGAGCACGCGGTCAGCAGCGGATCTCTCCGTCAGCGGATCTTCTTGGACTTCTTCCAGAAAGTACTGACATGAAAAGCTGGTAGCGGAGTTCTTCCTTTTTTTTGAATGCACAGGAGGTCCGGAGGAGCTCACGGGGAGGAGCTGTCCTCTCCTCGGGTGCTGAAAATGTCACTTTGCTCCTCCGGTGTGTGTGTGTGTGTGTGTGTGTGTGTGTGTGTGTGTGTGTGTGTGTGTGTGTGTGCGCGCGCGCGCGGACAACGAGGGGCGCCGGGCGCGAGAGGAGTGCAGGGCTGGACCTTACTTCCCTCTCCTCGAGCCTTCGGAGTCACTGTTCCACCGCGATTTAAGTGTCCCACCCCGAACGCACCGCCCGCCTCTCTGCTCTATCGGCTCGGGTCTAAATGTGACTGAGGCTCCTCCGGGTCCATTCTCTTCTTATAGTGCGCTCCTCTTCCCCGTTCGCCAACTGCTCCCTCTGACCCAGCCCTCCGGTGCCTCCTCCAGTGCTGACGTGCTCCACAAGGAGGCACACAAGAACATCTTTCTCACACTTTCTCGCTGCAAAGCATGTTGAGAAAAGTGAACAAAGTGCGCGCAACATTTAAGTCCAAATGTACCTTGTGGTCAACTTATAAAGCTTAGATGTTTCCCACGCGCATATATCAGGTTTATTTAAAGTACTGTTTGGTAATTCTATTTTGATCTTTTCTGGTTATCTTTTATGGAAACGTGTTTCAGTTCCTTAGTTGTTACACAACACGTTGTGTCATTTCCTAATTAAATGCAAAAAGCTAGCTGCTTACATCACCAAATTAGGTCTGAAAGAGTGTGATACTTGCATGAAATAAAGCAAATCAGCTTTCTCCCAGTTGTCCAATTAGTGTTGGAACGATTATATAACCAAAACTGCAAGTGAAATCATTTCCAGGTAACTTGGTGGAAAAACTAGAGCAGGTTATCTCGTATAAGTGGAGGTAAACTTCAATATCAACCACATTTGGGCATAACCACAACAGACCAGTTTCTCCAAATAAATACCAAACCTCATCCAGTGTGATTTATGAGAATCCTGACCTGACCAGTAGGCTGATCAACGTTGCCTCAAGCTGATACAGGACAGTGGAATGAATGCACTAAATTAACATGAATAAATACATGGATTAACATACTAACGCAAGGGCATTTGGTGCCGGTTGTACAGAGATTGTCTTTCTGCTGACAGAAATGCTGGTATTTTTTTTCAACTAGTAAGTCTGCATGAGTCATCATGGCAAAATGTGGCAATTGTTTGTAGTGCAAACTACCAAAGAGGCTGTTTTGAGTGTGCCGACCTCGGAAGATGCATTGGTGACCCGACGTGACGCGCCAGGTCCAATTTGGCCTCGCTGCCCGTCCGATCCCAATGCTAAAGGGTTTCCATTTTTCACGTTACCTTCTAATCCGACTAACTTTATGCCACATGTAAAACATTGGGTTGAGCGGGTAGCTGGCCTCTAATTTCCACCAATCAAAGAGCAAGAAGAATGAGTCGCGATTAGGCCTAAACCCGGTCATACATTACTATACAACTAAAATGTTCTCTCAGTTACGTTTTGAGGGGGAAAAAACCCCAGCTGAGAGAACATTAACAACTGTTAGACAGAATCACATAATTATGTTTAGACTTTTAGATATAAACGTCTCTTATTGCTACTGACTGTGGAGCACATCACTACGTTAGACCACTAAATGTAGTTTAGTTTCAATGGTTTGGTGATTTAAAGCTTCACTGACCAACTCCTAACGCTGGGTGCTCCATATGCTGATGCGAATGAGTAGTAACCGATTATGTGAACCTCATTTCCTGGAAATGATTTAACTCTGATCCGTTGGTTGTCAAAAGGCAAATTCATTAATAGTGTAGTATTCCCTTCACAGTCCCATATGATTCTTTATTTTTGTTGGCTGAAAACGGTTGCCTGCATCCACTCGTTACCAGACATGTAAGAACTATATTTTCACAAATAATACTAGTTGGTGAAGGTATGACTTATTTGAATCACGCTATGTGGCCATTTTCCAAACTTCAAAGACTCAGTTTCATGCGTTGTGCAACAACAGGGGCTCAGCGGCAGTCCAATCTGCAGGGCTTTGATATTCTTCATGCCTCACCAAAACCAATTGACCCACCAAGCATTAAAGTCAGTGAGATTATTAAACCTTATGTTTGTTTGTGTATTCCTGCGGTTTAATATACAAACATAAATTTACCGGCTGTGTGTCAAAAGAGCATTTCATATTCCCTCAGACTCACTGTTTGCTCAATGATTAAGAATTACGAACTCAGCTGATTTAAGAAGACAGACGTGCACGCGCTGGCCTTTAAATTTGTTTTTTTTCTCCATGTATTGACAGAGACAGAAGGTGTACATAATTAATGTTAAGAAGAGGGGAATTACTTCTCCTTCAAAGGGACCAGACAGCCTGAGCTCTCTGACAGAAAAAAAAAGATATTTCAGTGAAATAGATGTATTCCTTTGAAAGGTACCAGCTGGAACAGAGAGTCACTGCGGCTGCATTGAGGCTGAATTGAAAATTGAATAGAAAAAAAAGAAGAAAAATTCATAATTGGACTCATTACATTCCTTGAATGTCTATATTAAACAAAATCTGGAATTTATTTTTTAGGTATGTGTACCCAAATCAAAGGAGAAAGTAAAATTTAGCTGAATAAATTATGCAAAACTAGAATAGTTTTAGAAGAAATATAAAATTAACATTTTGCTTGTATGACAATAAATGTCACAGTGTATTAGAAATTCAGCTATGCATGAAAGTCATGCATAGCTGAGCATGTTAGCATACAGGTGTTAGCATGCCCCTCAAATACGGCCTCCCTGGAAAGGGGGATACAACTTAAAAATCCCCCTACATTTACTAAGGTTTAATTTAAAGCACAAAAGTTAATTTATCAGTCTGTGTTTATCCCACTTTTCCCCCTAATTTGAACGCTTTTCCACAGCTCGGCATAAACTACACTTAGAATCACAAAACCTGGGGATGTTTAGGTTTTCATAAGTCAGTGAACAAAAACACCCCAGCATGTTGGAATTGAGTTCAAACAAAGTCTTCACTACACAAACACGTCAATACTTTGGTTAGTCAATTCCATCTCAAAGGGCATGTGTAGTACCACTACGATAATGATTGTGATAATTGAGTGCCTTTTTTTCAATAAAGGCTCCATGGATTCACTCCATAATTATTACAGTTCTGCACTCAAAACTGCACCACCGATATGCTCATTTCCCAAATAGCCTCTTAGGACATCTGGGGAATAAATCAGAATTTTCTGATCTCTGACATTACAGTATTTTAAATGAAGTGCCTGAATATTATGAACGACGCCAAAAATAGCCGAGTTGTGCCCATTGGTGTGCCCATTAATAGCATACTTATACCAAATCCAACAGACAAATTAACTTATTAAAAATGTAAATCTCAATTTCATGTCATGTATCATCCGCTGGCTGATTGGTAAATCATGGGACTTCACAGTTGAAATGAGTCAACTTAAGTCGAGTACAGAAATGTAGTGCAGCTGAACATTTGGTGAAGCACATACATGAAGCACAAGACATCGTCAAGACCCGTTGAACCGTATTCCTGGTTCATGTTTGATTGTAATACAGTTCCTGAGACTCTGCCAGGTCGCCACTATACTGTTCATGTAGCAAAAAAAGGCAAAACGCTACGTACCTCCAAAGTGGTGCCTGAGGAAGTTCGGGCTCACGTCTCTTACAGTGAAGCCTCAGTGCACAAACAAAAGGATGTGTCTCACGTTATAATCAAAGGAAAACAACTTTGTTATGTTTTCTGCCACAAATACACAAAACCAGCGAGGTCAGCACCCTGCATTGTGTCCTCGAGACGGGTCACATCTTCAGCCAGTGTGACGCAGTGTGTTCACAAACAAACATATTAGAGGGTGGTTCTGTACTCTTCGAGTGTTACTATAAATCATTTAGGAATGAGCCGTTCTGCTTGATCAATGACAATGAATCAGGCAACACGCAGCTGATTCTCGTTCCCCTGCGTTTGGCCTAACTGCAGTTTCATCCCGGACCACCTGACATCAACACGCTCCATCAACTCGCCTAAAAGACAAAACGTGATGTATTTGTATTTACAGCGAAACTACCACGCTAACACATTATCTGATGTTTGGAGGACAAGTCGTAAAAAGTGACCCAACTATCACAGCGGGGAAGAAAAGAATGACAAAAAGTTAATAGAGCAAGGAAATGAAGTCAAATGATCCAGGGTGGCACTTTGAACCAGACTAGACTCTAAAAAACACGTTTCCCTTTGCGCGTGGTACGCAATACCCCAGGTTTTCGGTAAATACATAGAATATTTCTATTGTTACTAAATATTATAGAACGGTCATAATGGACTATTCTAAAAGGTGTGACTAATCATAGTGTTATGCCTCTCATGCACCATTGCATTTGAGTTGCAAACCCTGTATAATTTTTTCTGGAAATAAAAGTAACTGTTTCCACTCCTGCTAGCGGCTCTGTGTGGCAGCACTTGAGCTAAATGCTAACATCGGCACCCTGTCACGCTCACAACTATAACAACAACAACTTCAGGTGATGTTAAAAAAAAACATCTTCATCAAGCATCGAGCTTCATCGAGGAGTGACGGGATGGGATGTAAGACTTCTCTGATGCATCGTGATATAAAATACTCCGCAAAAACGTTATGATGTTGAACTTGCATAATTGGTTTACTCGCCGTCATGCTGGAGAAGACAAGATGAGAGGCTGATTTGAAAAAAACGTATTGGAAATATTCTGAAAGTAAGAACACAACAGCCTCAACACAAGGAGCGCAGCTGCCGCCAGTCATCCGGATAGCAGTGACTGAAGCTCCCCTCGTCAAAGGTGGACATGTTCGGCGCTTTAATGTCCAGCGGGTTGCTTTTAGTGGTGTACCGTTTCTTTGTTTTATCAGTTTCTCTCTGCTGACCTGACTCCGCTTGGAGTTTGATTAAAAAAATGGCTTTGGTTTACCGTTTGTTGAAGGATAAAACAGCCTGCGTTGGCCATGTTTGCTCTTCTGGTAAATTACAGCATCTGTCACGTGGTGCCACAGATCAGACGAGGATCATGTTAGGCTAAATTTACAGAAAAACCAGACAGTGTCGACATAGAAGCTTCCCCCTCAAGCGGGAATGTCCAATAAATATATCTAAAAGAAAAATAAGTCAGAGAAAAAGTTGTGTGAAGTACTGAATACATTTCACATGTGAATATTCTTTGCATCATAAATGTGTAACATTTAAAATGCAGGCTATTGTGAAGTATTGGCACTAGTATTACGAACACTTCACAGTAAAGCTTACATTTGTCAGCACCTCTGCCGACCTGCCTGCTCTAGTTTCTTGCAAGCAAAAGCCCAAAAACAATGGCCAAATAATCCCCTCATCCAGAACCTCTCACCCTGCAGCCTAATGTTGGGCTATCACAACGTGTAAATCTTTAATACCCACATGACATGTCCACAAAGGAAGTAGCCTCTTTAAATATGTAGCTCCCATCCAGTTGTTCATCCGGCTTCGTTACCACGGTTTTCTGTACACAGCATTATATTCATAATTTCAATAATTCATGTTTCTCAAATATTCCCTTAGATGAGTAGAGGCGTACACAGAAATCCCATTCATATCAAATGCAAACACACACATTGTACGTCAGACGAGCTGCTCCAGATTAACCAAACTAGGCATATTCATATACAGAAGAATTTTATTTCATCAGCAAATGCAGGATTTTTCTTGATGAATACAAGAATAGTTCAAGGGGTCTGCAGTGCTTTGATATCACTAACCGCTGATTGTTACTGATAAAAAAAATGCAAATCCAGCGGCCTGCTTTAGCTACATTTAGTTGTTTAGTGGCCGATAAAAGCAGGTTGCATTCACAAACCCGCTGAGCTGCGAGCGCCTTCAAACGATGTTGACCTCACCAGTCGCTTTCCTTTTATCTATGCAATTTACTTTTTGTTCTAAGGTCAATTGCTGCAGCGTTAGAGATTATTCTATTTTCATTAGCGATCGTCTTACACTAATGTCAAAGGGGACCTCTATTTTCCCTAACAATTAGAAAACACAAAACACAATCATTTTTGTTGGCACGGCAATGTGCTCTGTGCAGTTTTCTGTTGTTGTATATGATCCATATCTGTGGTTGTGTTTCTGCTGCATCGACATGGCCTTGCAGGTGCTCTCGTTTATTCCCTAGACTCCAAGATGAAATTAGTTGAATGTGAATGTGGGGCAATACTGTGATAATGTACTCCTACCGCTCACCTACTGCATGCTGGGATAGGCTCAGGTACAGGATAAGCTTTTTATAACAAGGAAACAATAGAGTATGTAAGGGATGAAGCGGTGCAATTGTTAAGAGTGGGTGATACACACTTTGATTTAACTCAGGGAATGAACACTATCGTCAGAGGGAGAGCGATATATTACTATTTTCACTAGGAGCCTTTTGTAAATACAAGTGACCGCCAACTTCCCATGCAGTGAGGCCAATCTCATAGTCAATGCAGAGAGATGACGTGATGAGGTGTCAGCCCCTATGCTGAAGCCACGCCCACTTTCACAACTCATTAACCATTTATTGCAGGAGTTATGTGAATGCTAAATGCTAAAAATACCATAGGTTCTTGCGGTCAGGGCTTTACGTTGGAAAAAAGAGTTGATGGATGAATAAGCCAATAGCTAAATGGAACGTTCAACCATGATTTTATCACTCAGGTTTCCATTTTATCTTGCAACAAAATCTAACCATGAATCCTTTTCAGCGGAGAGAAGAAACTCATCTGTACGTTGCAAAAGTTGCCATGACAGCGTGGCGGTCGGTTGGCTGACATGTGAACAAGCTTCCATTCCGTAACAACGAGCAGTTAGTCGGCCCCGAAACCGATCGCTCTGTTTATCGCTTCCCTTTCCCGGCTCCTCTGTTGTCTCACTGTGATGAATAGAAACCCCAGACGCTTTCAGAACAAAGGGGCCGAGATACGATGGGATGAGACGGGGCCGATCCAGAAAGCTTCGCCTGAGGGTGGTTAATTGAAGCAGCCGGGTGATAACTACCTCAGATTCACACAGATGCTAATTGGGCGTCCTGTTAGATCTGGGACGGCTACCTACCAAGTTCACATGATGCAGAAAACATCACGATTCATGAGAGACGAGATTTTTAAACACGGTGGAGGTTTTAAGTCAAATCATTTAGAATGTGTTAAAGAAATTAGACAGATTCGACTTTATGACATAGCAGCACTTCCAACCTGCGTTACAAATGCAGTATTGTATTTGGCTCACAAAGGATTTGACATGAATGTTTTTTTTCCTCCCGTGTGAATCAGAGTCGGCTGCGTGCCGGGTGCGTTCTGACCGGGTGTGCAGTGTATTCACCACAAAGACATGGTGTAATCATCCCTCAGTGCCGCATGTCAGTGGTGACAGCCAATAACTTCTGTGACCTCCCAACACACAACATAACAATGGGATAATTAGCTGGGTAGGCTCACGGTGATGTGTATACACACACGCACACACACACACACACACACACACACAGAGGCATAATGTTGCTGCGGGAAAACCTCTCAATTTTTCCTGTTGATCGTGATTAAAGCCTTTCAGCAGAGCGCCGGGATTGTTGAAGCTATTTGATGACCCACAGTAAAAACAAGCTGCCCGCCTTTTGGCACAGTAATACATTTGAAGTGATTGACGTGTATTTGCAGCCGCGGCTTTTGGATTACGGCATTATTATCCGTGTTTAAGCCTTTTTGAACGACATCAGCACCATTCTTCCGTGCAAAAGATGGAAGATGGTAGCTGAAATATTGATGCAAGCCCCAGTTTACAGAACCTCCACACTACAGAAACGTTGAGTCAAAGATTCAGAATTAAATCATGTCAGGTCACTACCAATCATTTTTATATGTACAATATAAATATATTTAAATATATTTGTAGTTGAACACAGTACTTTTTGCACAGAATCCCAACTTTTTTCAAGTTTTGAAGAAAATAGTTAATATAAATACCTGCCCAAACAAAGCCTTTAAGCCAGCAGAGATGTACAACTCTATTCTTTTTGAAGATACAGTGGAGTATTGACAAGCTTTCCCTTGCTTTGTTGACATAATGTTGCCGACTGCACATGATTTTACGGCCGCACTCGTGTATTCGGTCATTATGTACACATGCAATTGTATCTTTTGGAGAATTGTTTTGGGATTTCAAACATATGTCAAATGAAACGTACCCTTTTGAAATGTAGTGTTATTCATGACACATTAATAGCACAAACAATACACCACACCTAAAACAACAGGATCCCAAAAATGAAAACCCACGCGTGGCGGCTACGTATCGAGTAGTCATTTCAATCAGGAGAGACTCATTTAATAGTAAACCCACAATTTATTACACAAGTATCAAGTAGGAATTGCAAAGTCTTCGGCGATTGGACTCCATCCTGAAGGACTATCCCCGAAGGCAAGGATACTGCGGTCCAAAAGCCCAATCCCTCTGGAGTCCAGACACTGGAGGTGGTGATGATGATGGGCGTAGCAGCAACCTCATGCCGAACCAAGAACGCCGATGCCGACTGGAGGTGACTGGGGTGGAGGAGGGTCGTATCAGCTGCACGCTGAAACTGACAGCTAACAAAGAGGAGAACGCTTTAAGAGTTGACAGCAACAGCGTGATTGGCTCCCGGAACCCGGTGTGTAGACTCTGATTGGATGCAACAATGTGCACGCCCCCAATCAGCTGATTACCAAAGAGGCAAACAGATTCAGCTGGTTGTCTTCCTGACTGAACTTGCGCTTAAAGTGCCCATATTATGGAAAAATCACCTTTTCTGGGATTTGGGGTGTTATTGTGTGTCTCTGGTGCTTCCACACGCATACAAACTTGGAAGAAAATCCATCCATCCAAGACCTATTTTAGCTTGTTGAAAAATAATCAAAATATGGGCCCTTTAAGCTTCATATAATGGAGAGGAGCCCAGACGGGGGACTCGTCATCGGCGTGGTTCGGGTTAAAGGCAGTGCCAGAGAGGCATCGTGACTTTGAGGCATCTACAGTCTCACACACAGAGGCACGAGGAGAGGCATGTGTGCACCGGCCAGCAGAGGCTTTGATCGCTTTGGAAGAGCCTCTAGGCATGGAGGTAGAATTGTTCTGCCTCAGCGATAAGTGTCCGGGCCGCGTCCCAAACCAGAGGTTGAGGCGCTTCTACGGTCATGGCGCTACAGTGCTCCCGGATGGGTTTTTCCTCATTCCCTTCCCTTCATATGGGCAATTACATCCTCGGGTCGTCCGTCTGCACTGTGAGCCCTGTCAGTACTGGTGCCCCTGTTAGCGCGGTTGTTTGCAAGCCGCCGACTCAGCCCTCCCCCATGCTGAGAGGGGTTGATGGGCAACAGATAGAATACCGATCTAACAAGAAGCCCCTATAATGACTCAGATATTCTTGAAGCTTTTTAACATTTCTTGAGGGTCAAAAGAAAGATTCAGAGATGTTTTTAGATTCTAATTATTACAATAAATTGATTTATCAATTGATTTATCATTTTTTCACCGTCATTGCTTTGTACCAAACACCACATATGAAACCCCAGTGTTGCCTGTGAGGATAAATAGAAACCTAGCACACATGCATAAATGCTCCTCGTTTGCAATCACTGTTAAATCTGTATTCTTATGCACAATGGTGCCATCCAGGCACGGTTGCTATTGGCATGCCTGCTGAGAAATTCACATCCCAACTGTATCATCATCTCCCCAACTCAGGCAGTGTTTGTAAGCTTTCTTACACCACAACATCTGGCTGCTGTCCTGACAAATGAACACTGGGGGACTCAGAGATGTAGGTAAGCAATTTAGTAATAAGTCAGTAATGCAGCCATGTGATGCTTCAACAGATAATTGCTTCGTCAGTCGTAAAAGGAATTTGTGCTCAATGTTATTTTTGAACACACAATTCTGGGGGTGAAGTTTATTAGTCTAGTCTATAGTCGTACTCACAGGACTGTGGGCAGAGGCCTGCTGTTTAATGTGTCGTTCTCATGCCGTTGTCCTCCCATTCTGCAATTGTGAATGTTTTAAAGAAATATTTAGAAGCCCGAGCATCTTCTTCCAGACCTTTAATCGGCGCTAACATATTTCTGTGGAGAAAAGGTCTGTGAGACTAAACATCGTCTAATGTTTGAGGAAAGGGAATTGATTCAGCATTACGGTCATGCAGGCTGCGGTTTGTGGTACTGTTTAATTGTATTTGATAGACATTTCAGCATTATCCCTGGTCTTGAGTGAATTGTTTTAAATAAAATACATCTACACAATGTAAACTTTCTATACTGCTGCATATATAGCTCCATTTATTGTAATGGCTTCGCAGTACATGTCTCTTCACGTTGCTCCGACACCTACGTGATTCCACAGACATCCTAAGAGAATGACTGACAAGGTGAGCATAATCACTGCCAAGGTTGGGTGATTCCGCCAGGCAATATCTGATAAATTAAATGAGATGGAGGAACGATGGGCCCATCAATGTAGCATAGAATCGCTCTCTCTCCGTCTGTCGCTCTTTCTTTCTTTTTTTTTTTGTCACCATCGTGACAGCTGAGCAGAAGGAGAAGCAGAACGTATGCAGATGTAGATATTTGTTGTGCTCAAGCCTTTTTCAGAAAAGCTTTTAATGTTAACAGTCAAGGAGAAAAGGGACAGTTTTATTTTTCTCTCGCTCTTTTGTTGTTGCGTTAACTTTGTGTTCTCATTTTCTTCTTCAATCTCACAAACCCAAGCATCAAAGCTCCCCCCCACGCAAATACTCATACTTTCATTTGTGAATCCATTCTGCCATGTGGGGTTTATTGGATGGACAACTTTCCAAAAGAAAGGGCTCACTGAAATTTGGGGATTTTGAGCCAGTAACAAACTCGATTTTAGAGTTAAAAATAGCACCACTATATGTAAATGAGTCTAGTTGTATTGTCTGCACTCCAGATGTCTTTGGATCTAATTGATATGCTACCAAGGTCTCACCTCCAACATCTCATTCCACTATTGCACAGCCAGAAAGTTGGAGTGCAACGGATTACATGATGCTTCGACGTGCCGCCTGGAAACCCCTAATTCATCAGAGACCAATTACCGGTGACCTTTAGTGACCTTTAAAGGACCTGACTTCACATCAATCTCTAACTAATGCAGCAAAGTGAAGGCTTCCATGGATCGTATGGATGTCCAACACTTTCTTGTGGATCTTCAGCGGGTAAAATGACTCATCACTTCTACTGAATCGACTCTGTGGTTCTGTTGTGATGAAGTTGTGCTGCACAGAATTCTGGCAACGCAACAGAAAGAATAGAGCGGCATTCCGTTGCAACACGGGAAATCCATATTTCCATTGACAGCACTTTACCTCCTGTCAACACACCGAGTAAACTGTATACAATTTTACAACAAACATTTTGTATTTGAAGTCTTCCTTAAAGGCAGCGGATTAATTGCAGGGCAGCGCATTGACATGTGTTCACTAACGAAGACCGCGCTAATGACAAAAACGGGTTTTATTAAGTTTATTGCATAACAGAGAGGGTTGTATTCAGGAGGCAGAATGAAGGAGGTTGACGGATGAAGGTTCGAGCGTTGAGGGTCCACTGGCGTCCATTGACTAGAAAAATTTCAAGCAGAAAGCGGGTGTCAAAAATCACCCGTATTTTCTGTGTGGAAGATCACTGACAGCATCATTGTAGAACTGTGTGTCCTTTGAGGATTTCTGTCAAACTGAATGGGATGAAGGACACTGCTTAATCACTAAGTCCACAACTTTGATAAACTTGTGTGTTAAGAGATTATTATAGACATGTCTTACTCTCACAGTAAGGGGGAGGCTAAGACTTTTACAGATTAAAGCAAATGTCCATCTCTCCTTAAGGCCTAAGAACCAAATCTGTGATCAATGTGGCCCGTTTACTACATTGTGTAACACGATTTCAAGTCCGTAAAGCATGTTGAGGCTGAAGCCAGTGTAGAAATAGGTGAGCAAGGGATCTTTGAAGGTTTTACATCCGGGAGCAAGCAGTTCCAGTGTGCCTCGTTCTACGTGTTGGTTTCATTATGAAAAGGACTCTCCCCACTGGTGGCGAACGGTAGTTTAATAGTCACGAAAGACGAGCGATGGAGCAGGTCGTGCTGCGGATGTGAGCTCGTCACCCTCGTCGTTTTTGATTATTGGCTGTAAAATATATCCCCTCGATCTTACTGTATATAACAAGATAGCCCCGGCACACGATTAGTAATGTGATAACTTCATGAAAATGCAAGTAGGCCGATAACCACCGGCAGGTGTGACCTTGCAGCCACTTGCCTTGAAAGGCCTCGAGATGTTGCTGCACTTCATTTGCATTTTCTCTCCTCTGGAGGTGATGCAACCCACAAAATGCTGGAGGGAACCTTCACCCCTGATTTCATGTTGTGACGCCTATTTTTCTTTCAGAAAACAATTGAAAGTGAAATATTTGGTATTAATTTGAAGTCTGCACAGCATGGAGGTGGAGAGCGGGGATTAAAAATATGAAGAGTTCAAAATGAATTTCAATACAAAGCTCGGTTAGTGAGCTGCTGACACCAGCCGGTGTTTCTTATCATCTCACTGAGAACTAAGAAAGACTTAAGATAGGTGAAGGAAATTAAACTCAGAGTTCTTGTAGAGGATGAAAAGTTGTCATCTGGTTGCAATTTAAAAGCAGCCTCATCTGTGCAGCACAACTTGTGTGAAAGTTTCTCATCAGGTCGACCGTCTTATGCACATTCACACAGAAGAGTCACTAAAATCATGTAATTTACAACAATGCAGTTTATTATTGATGATACATAGTGGAAAGTAACCAAATATATTTACTATAAGTGCAATTTTATATATCCAGTTCATGCTAAAGGCTCCATAATTTAACACTTTAGTAAGTGCTTTCACTACTGAAACTTTAAATTAATTTTAGTTGTTATACTTATCTTCTTTTACTTGAGTAAAATGCAGTATTATTGTAGTTGTACCCTCTGCAGCCTGTGGGGCTGCAGAGCAGACACAGTCACTCTAATAGCAGAAGGCCTTTAAGAGTGAAATGCTTTGCACATAAAGCTGGAGGTTGAATGGCAAAGTGTTGGCTTGTGTCCTGGACGCTGCGCCGAGCCGTATTGTCTGCTTGCGGTTGAGCGAAGGTGAAACAACTCATTAAGTCAATGACAGCATTTTTACTGGTGTGTTTTAGAAATATAGTCATCATACGTTGATGAAAAAAATATATATTGGGACTTTGAGGGCCAAGCAGTGTCGTGTGTGAATCCTGTTTTATAATGGATGACGGAGATGTTCCAGTAAAAAAGTTTTTACTTCACCCTTGTGCAGATTGATGACACCTCTGCCTCAGCAGCAAGCAAGAGTAATTCTTAACTAAAATTAGACAAAGGAGACGAGGACATGCTAAAAATAGCATAGCTATTTTTGTCCAATTTCCTCATCCAAGTCCTGACAAGTCATTATTTGATGCCTTTATTTCTTCATTTTTCGGCAGCTGGGTCATTGGCATCATTATTCAAAGTATTATCCAAGATTCATCTTCTTTTCATTGAACATGTTTCAATAAGATTCCAGTAGTTAAGGAATTAAACCATGAATAAGTTCTTATAATATTTAGGTTTAAACCTTTTCTAATATTCGGCTTAACAACCCTTTAGTTATTGAATCCCTGAAAAGTGTATTCTGCTGTCACAGAATTATAAATCTCCGTAGACTCTTGACAACAAACATGAATGAGAGTGAATAGCAAAAGTACTTTACGCATGCAAGCTGTCTAAAGTGTTGCTTTATGCGAATTTCATTTCAGCTATAAAGTTTCCAGATTCAAAGTGCTGTCAGATTAAATTTGATTAGGAATATTATTTAGTTTTTTTCATCTAGGGGGAACTTAATAATGACCACTGCCTAATTCTAAAATGAATATGTTCCAATTTTCATACAATTTCATACAAGACCTTTTAACTGTGCAACCAAACTAAGCAGAACTCATATTGTTTTCTTGCAGTTGCCACTTTGTGAGCCATACACAATAAACAACCATTTCCATTTCATTTTTAAGGAGCAACATTTTGAGCATCGTATTCATGTTTCCTGCAATAGAGTCATCTTTCAATTTAAACGTTAGACTTCATGATGGATGCAAAAGATCCGTCTACATCCTTGGAGACAATTCACTAATTGAGCTGTGAGGGACCAAACCATTTGCAGAATTTGAAAAATATAAACGAGGCTGCGTTCCAATATGCCGCCATGACCTGACGCATTCCATTTTTAGCCCTGAGTGATTGTGATCCCGGCTCCATGTTGCTGCGCTGCCTGGGGGATGCAGCTGGCAGGCAGAGATTGGGCTCAGCTTGCACTGCTGGAGACTGGTCAGGTGGTGGGGTGGGAGGGTGAGACACCAGCGCCGAGGCATCTGTGTCCCACCCCCCCCCCCCCCTCCCCCCCCCCCCCCGTGCCACAGGCCAGCACCGCCCCTCAGCGCCGTCTGCCTGTGCGAGACAGCTTGTGCATGTGAGTTTGTATTTATCTATACTGGTGGAGGCCGTTGCCTCAAAGCAATGCAAGGATGAGAGCGCTGCCGTGTGAGGGATTTAAAGACTTGATATGGCTGTAACGTTTTTTGGTTTGGTTCAATGTTGAAATATGGAATTATATATGGAATTAAAAGTTAAAGCGGGGGACCACGGAAGGTGACAGGTGTCCTGTGTCCTTATGAGATATGGCAAAGAGTCATTTTGAGTTTGTATGCAAATTAAGAACGTAGATAACATAGAGGAATCAGAAATCTGAAATGTGTAATGAACCTCACAACTGAACAGCTTGTTTGTGGCTGTCTTTGTCCCCACTGTGTGTGCGCTGTAACAAAGCAAGTCCCAGGGGCCTTTAACCTGTTATTACGTATTGCAGATGTTGAGGCAATGTAAAAAGAATGATCACAGGCATGTATTCTGCCTATTTTCACGGATGATGTTGCAGTTAAAGCTAATTTTGACCGTTATGGGATAGGAGTATTCCAAAGAAACCTCATAGGAAGGAAGTCTTGACGATTCAGATTAACCTTTCAATTGAAAGCCCAGATGTTGCTCTCTGGTCAGGCTCTTTAAATCCCAGGTAAATATCTGGGTCCATAGTTTGCTAGATGCTCAACATTTGTTTTGTCCCCATGCTGTAACGTACCATGAATTTTGTCTGAGCTTGATTGCTGACAGCGATGGCCTGTGGTTCTATTCGGTGTGAGCCGCGGGTCGTCTGAGAGCAGCACACTGTTGTAGTTTAGTGTTGATTTTCAGTTGCAGCAGCAGCACCAGCAATCCTGTCACATCACAGGAAGCAATTGGATTGCGTCTCTGTGGTTTGAGGAGACAACAAATTATGAAGCTTTAACACTCAGAGCTTTATCTTCATCACTGTGATTGGTGTACAGGGATATGTCTTGTCGCCCTATTAAAGCTAAGACTGTTCCAGAAGGTCCCGAGAATGTTTGTTATCCTAATTACCAAACAAAGAACCAAATAGAAAATTACCTTTTCTCTTCTGTCTTCTTGCTCTGTTGTTTTAAAATAGTCTGACAACTGCTCTGAGCCATTCGTGGCAACTTGGTCCATGCAGCCCGGCCCTTGTTGGTATGTAATCTTAAAGATGCACAGAACTGCACCAGCCATGCTGAGTGCAAGAAGCGTTAAACGGGTTTGGGCCTTGCCCCTTGATCTTGTGAGAGTAGCATGAAACTAAATACTCGGGAAAATGTTGTATTCATGTAGCATCCTACTGGTCAAATGGAAAAAAGTCAAAAAAATGTACACTATTATATGGTGCTTCAAAGTGCCTGCTGTATGGCATGTAAGAGCGGTGGTCAAATTGGTTGTAATTTGTGGCTTTCAGCAATTTTCCTCAACCCATCTCATGCACTCGCGAATCTGCCAGTTTCTATCAGAAATACCTTTCAGTAACTTTGATGGTGGGCCTCCGAGATCAGAGACTTCTATTCTTTAGCCACTTTTGTTCAAACCTGAATCTCCCCTAAGAGCCTTCTCTCGGCTTCATAAGAAAAATAGAATGAAGAATGAAAGTTAAAGTGCTTGATAAAACAGTCATCCATATCCGTCTATTTGCTATAATAGGGCACCGTTGACCATTAACCCCGAATGGTTACTATTTTCCAGTTGAAGTCTCTTCGTTTAGCTGTATAGGGCTCCTCCTCGTTTTATGGCCTCTTATGTTCTTCCCGACACATTGCCCTTTTCACACGCAATTACCTCCTCAGCTCCATTTCAGGCTCATTAGCGGGACGTGCAGGCTTATTCCTTCCTAAAACCAGTGGCGTCAAGGGATACGACTTCCACTTCCGCTCCTGGAAAAAGACCGTTTAGCTCATCTAAAACAGTTTGACTGCAAAGCAGTTGAATTTCAAAATGAGAAGTGAAAAGAGAATTGAGCACACAATCTCTTATAATAGGAAGAATCACATTGGGTAGATGAACGTGAGGTTGATGTAGTCGTCACTTTGGCTTTACTGCATCGCAGAAGCCATAAAGATTTCTGCTGCAGATTTCTGCATGTTTATTTTAAATTAGCTGGTTATTGTCCATGAAAAACACTTTTAGAAACTTTGATCCCTACATCCTTCCTTTGAATAACTTGCAAGTTCGTATGTATTTTTACATTTATTTCTGTTGTTATTATCTCATTTATATGCATCAGGCTTTATTTCATAACCATATTCATTTTTTGAATTGAATGGCTTTCAGTTTGCACTGTGAGATTGAGCTAAAGGAGAAAGACACATTCATTTGATACCAAATTAGAAATGTTTTTGGAATAGAGTCTGCTGTGGTCAGTGAGGTGGTCATATCTGGAGCTCGATGTTCTTTGACCCCGAGAAATTTACGGTTGTTTTTGAACTTCTTACAAGTAAAATAGGACGTTTGGATGGACACACTGGAAAATCTGATACATAGTTTTGAATGAATTACTGAAGCTGCCAATCCAATAAGAAGAGACTAACTGGAAGTGTAATTATATTTATTAAAGTTAGCAACAGGGAGAGACTTTGGCGTCGAGGATTGGCTAAGCCTAAACCAAGATGAGAGATGGGACAAGATGCCCAGCATACGAGCTGCTGGTGCAGAGGAGTGAAGCCAGTATGTGGTTGATGGAAACTCTCAGTTAAATTGCATTGAACACCGCGGAGGTCATGTTAGTGATGGGTTGCACAACAGAAAGTCTAAAAAGAGTTATTTCCTTATGACTCCATTAAATGAATCAATGTCTACTAATGAACCCTCGGTGTAGAAAAGAGTTATGAGCAGTCCAACCAAAGAGAAAGTATGAAAGTATCCACAAAATAAAATACAAAGGAAAAGCATGTTGTGTAACAAAAATATATTAATTTCCTTATTTGCCGCCTCAATCTTCTTGTGCCAGCTTGTTTATGTCTTGGGACCCTTTTGGGTTTAGAAACCCTTACTATGCAGACCAAACATTTAAATACTACTACTAATAAACCGCTTTTAATATACTCTCCTCCTCAATAAGAATAAATACATGTTCAATAGAATCAACAAAAAGCTTTAAACTGTGACTCAAGTCTTGGAAATGCAATGGTTTAATGCACAAACAAAGTCACAAAGAGAAGCAAGTGTTGAGCCAACTAAAATACACCAGTCAATCAAATCAGGATAAATAATAAAAACATCAGAGTCCTTTCTTCATTCGAAGACGAGAATAGCTTTGTGATGCAGCATCATAGGAGAGGACAACAGCTAAGCTTAAAGCATTACACTCGGCTGCAATATGCAACGGGATGAAATATTTAGCAACATTAACTCTTCAGTTGAGTTATGTGGTATGTTGTTCCGTATGAGACCCCCCTTTGATATATACTGATTGGTCAAGACATTGTTATATAATTAAAAAGTTAAGAATGAAGATATGCTTAATATTGGTTTACATTCTGTGCCCTCTGTGACAGCTGGCTATCGACGACTCCCCACTGACGTCAGAATGACTGACATCAGATCCTGATCTAATTGAGTTTTACCATTCTGCTCTTAGTGTGTTTCTTCCTGCAGCCTTGAGGTTAATCTTGTTAAGCAAAGTAATGATCCTCTCATCCAGTCTCTTCATTAACTAGCAATGCTGTCGGGCAAGACTTCCTAGATCTTTTCTTTACAAAAGCATCCTCCATATGAATTTATATTAATTGACATGTCTGGAGTAGTTTCAGATGTGATACCTATTTGATCATTAACATATATTTTGTTTTACTTCAATCACATTCTACTTTCTGTATTGCTTGATTTCAACAGGAACCTAATATGTAATTCAATACGACGGCTTCATCAGGGGCAGATACACCACTGGGAGCATTTCAAGATGTGAAACTGTGCTATTTATCTTTTTCTGTTGTCTCAGTGTTGCTGCTGTTGGAAGTTTCTGCTTTATCCGATACAAATATGCCCACTAGTGGCATAGTTTATAATCATACAAATCTCCACATTAAAAAACTACAATGGAGAAAAGCAAAGGGGTTTAATTTATTTTGAATTAATCAATGTTACTGATAAAAATAGTAATATATTCACTGAATTGATGAGGGAGATCTTAGCAAAGACCTTTTGAAGTTCAATGTGCAGGGTTATAGGCCATTTGGACATATAATATAGAGTGATGTATATTCCCATTGTCGCGAGCCCCTTAAACCTTTTAAATAACTTTTAATAATGGCTTTTGAAATGTAGTCATCGGACTAAAAATCCTGAAATTAAATTGGACCTTTCATTGTTAGTGTTGAGTGACATTTCAATACTCTGCTATGTGATCAGTAGGTTAACAGTTTTGTATTAAGATACTTTTTTGTTTTATTATGCTATTATCCCTCATATACAAACTCCAATATGCTCACAGGGACCGGGTTATGAATCTGACCTTTAGCCCGCCTCACCAAACACAAAAAAACGTCCCTGACCTCTGTTCTCTTTCGCCTCTAATATCTATTTTGACCCTTTGAGTGCAATCATTTCAGTTTCTAAAAAAGATTTTAGTCAATCTGCCAGGATTTCATCTAAACTGCAGCCACACGTACATAAAATCCAGATGGTGTTGGTGATAGTTTCCTAAACGCTTTTTCTGGGAATGAGAATGGAAGGTTTGTTGACATCTGTCTCCCCCTGCTGCAAGAGGGTGTTTTCTGTGAGTGGATTTCAGTAAAAATAAGACAAACAGATATCCAGGAACATGTTTTTTAATCATTGTGAATGCCATTATACATAAACACAGGTTTTAACGCATCCGATTTTTGCAGAAATACTTTTTGAAAAAAATGTCACGATCTAACATGGCCACATGATATATATAACCTGCCAAAGAACGTCATCAGCGTTAAAATAATATTGTCTGTCCGCCGGATGCTCTATGTCTGCTGGTGTGAGCGCCACCTGCGCACATGCACATTAGCACGTTTTTTTATTGCAGGGGTGTTATTTCAGGGTGGGACGGCGCACCTGATATAATGGTAGAGGAAACACTGCACCTTATTTCCGTATGGGTTTAAACTTCATATCTAAGGATGCTTTGGCAAGTCGAATGGCTGGCAAAAAGCTTGGCTGGTTGTCATTGGCAAACACAGAAGATAGCTTTCTCCGAAGTGCTGTTTAAAGTCCTACAGTCTCTTCTTCTAGCAGAGGCCTGAAGGTGACCTCCCTCCTGAAGGAGAAACGGGTGAGTTTGACCCGGTGGTTTGTCCTCTCCCTGCGCTGCAGCAGGCGGTGAAGAGACAGAGTGAACCTAGCCAGCGACAGCGTGCAAACAATCATCACCACCAGCAGCGAGTTGTAGATCATCATCTGAGATCTGCAGCCCTCAAATCTCTTCCTGTACTGATGCATGAAGGAGGGCGATGGCTCCTGAGTCACTGGCCCCAAAGGACAGGTAAAGGTCTCTGCAGTGGTTTGTGGAGAACGGCTTGTCTTTTGGGTGGTGATTGGTTGGGTAATTGCGAGGGTGGTGGTTGTGGGAATTGTTGTTGAAGGTATAGTTGTGGTCATAGTGGTTGTAGGCATTGTTGTTGAAGGTGAAGGTGTAGTCATAGTGGTTGTAGGCATTGGTGTTGAAGGTGTAGTTATAGTGGTTGTTGCCATTGTTGTTGAAGGTATAGTTGTGGTCATAGTGGTTGTACGCATTGTTGTTGAAGGTATAGTTGTGGTCATAGTGGTTGTTGCCATTGTTGTTGAAGGTATAGTTGTGGTCATAGTGGTTGTAGGCATTGTTGTTGAAGGTATAGTTGTGGTCATAGTGGTTGTAGGCATTGTTGTTGAAGGTGTAGTTGTGGTCATAGTAGTTGTGGGCATTGTTGTTGAAGGTGTAGTTGTGGCCATAGTGGTTGTGGGCATTGTTGTTGAAGGTGTAGTTGTAGTCATGGTGGTTGCAGGTATAGTTTCTATGGTGGTAGTGGGAGGAGTTGTTGTCAACACGGTGGTGGTTGTTGGCAAAGTGGTTGGCAATGTAGTGGTGGGTGTGGTAGTGGTGGTTGGTGTAGCAGCGGTCGGTGTTGTGGTAGTAACGATGGTGGTTGTTGGTTCAGTTATTGGGAGTGCTGTTGTAGTTCTTATAGACGTTGTTGGGGAAAGAGTGGGGCAAAACAAACGATCCTCAGATAACAATTTGATTTCTTGCCCTTTTAGACTTTCTGGATACTCACAGAAAACAGGAGACATGATCTTGTCCGAGTTGGCTTTCATCCACAGGTGAAAAGGTATGAGATGGCAGTCACAGTGCCACGGGTTGTCGTTGAGAAAAAGCTTTTTCAGCTTTGTTAAAGGTTCAAAAATATCCTCAGGAAGCGTCTGTAAGTGGTTGTGAGCCAGCTTGAGTGTGACCACTGATTGCAGCTTTTCAAACACATCTGCGTCCAGCGAACGTATCCTGTTGTACTGTAGATTGAGCTCAATGAGCTTCTCAGGACCTTTAAAGTACTCTTGGTCCAAGGTGACCAAGCAATTCTTAGACAGATCTAATTTCCTGAGTTTCTTCAGAGGGCTGAATATCCCTTTAGGAAGAGCGCTGAGATTATTTTGACTCAGACTTAATTCTGTCATTTTAGGCATTTCTCCAAAAAGCACAGGTGGTAGACTTGTCAGTTGATTATTCTGGAGAGTCAGCACTTTAAGCAGAGGGAAACCAATGAAGAATCCTTGAGGTAAATGAGTCAGATGATTACTATCCAAAAGCAGCTTAATTAGTTTGTCTTTATGTGGAAAAAGATTAGGCGACAAGGCTGCTATTTGGTTTCCTTGCAGGCCAATTTCTTTCAAATTTGGCAAATTCAGAAAAATGTCATCGGGAACAGTTGTCAGCTGATTCTCATAAAGCCGCAGCGTCTGCAGTTTCTTTAGTTTGGAGAACCAGTCGGCCGATACAGCAGATAGATTGTTCTTAGCCAAATGGAGCACCTCTAGGTTCTCTAGACCATCAAAAGTCCCACCTTCAATTGATACGATCTCGTTCATATGTAACTGCAACTCCGTCACCGCTACAAGGCCATCAAATAGGCCGCTCTCCAGCCTACGGAGCTTGTTCAGCTTCAGCACGATCTTCTCAAGGTTGGGGAGGTCTTTGAACACTCCCACTGGGATTATCGTCAATGGAGTGCTGGAGATCTCAATATGCTTGAGGTTTGACAAACCATCAAAAGCTCCCGGCTGAATGGATGTTGTGTCGGTGTTCATGAAGTCCACCTTTTCAAGCTGCGGGTTTTCCGCAAAGGCTCCTTGGGGGATTGTTTTAATCTTGCTCTCCAGAAAGAAAACCTCGGTCACAGCTGAACTCAGTTGGCGGGGGATTTCTGTTGTAGTTGAACTGAAGACATACTGGTTTTCTTTGGGGCAGTCTGTTTCCTTTTCACACTGTTTGTTTTGAGTCAATGAAGACTTGAGCAGTAAACACAGACAGAGAACAACGGTTTCTCCTCTTGACATGATTATTCACTATAAAAGAAAGACGAAGTTGAGTAATTTTATCTAGACATTGTATACAGTTGAGAAAATAGTAGCTTGTTTTCTCTGATGAGTAGGTGTCAATGACATCATTAAAAGCAAAGTGATCAATAACTCAACGAGCTGTCAAATAAGAGTCAAATGCCAAAAGCTTACCGTATGTCCTGTCCCAGGATAGACCCGGTTATTACAGCAGTGAGGAGACACAAACAAGCTGAATATCATCAGTCATCCCTTGTATTGATGTTGTACTGCATGGTGAGCTTCCTGTGCCGGGCGTGGTGTAGCACACTTCTGCAGCTAGAGATAAGAGCCAAGGCCAAATGTTTTTGACGTTTTATACCGTCACTTCCCATCTCTGCAGCATGGCTCCAATAGTGTTGGAAATAACGTATGATTTAGCTTTCACTTCTGATTTTAGTGCTGTACTTACCATAAGATGTGTTCCTCGAGGACAACAGCTTAAACCGAATAGAAAAGCTTAAGTATTCAACCATAATCCAAATACTCTGAACATAGGGACGGTGTCACATTTGGGGGGGTTTAATAGACTTTTTATAACTGTGTTTGCTATGCCCCGGCTCCGGCAACAGCTTTTTGTATTTTACATTATCTGAACGTAGGGATGCGTTTAAAAAACCCGGTATCAAACAAGCCATGGTGATAAAAGATTGTTTTATAGTTATTAGAACTCTTTAAATGTTTGATGTATCTGCTCTGTTGAGCTTACAAGCTACACACACACAGAGTCACAAAAACACACACAGCACAAGCAGTTAGGCCGCTGTCATAAAAAAAAAGGATTGTACAGTTGGCGGAACCTCTGCTTGTTACTGTCAGGGGAATAAAATATTTGCGATTAAAAAGCGATTATTTTGGTAGCCACGGAGGAAAGACTGATACTTACAGATATTTATTCTTTATAAACTTAGCTCTAACTCTAAAAGCTAAATGTTTTATTTTATTGACATTTGGCATTGATTTCTAATGAGATATGAATGACTATATAGTTAATAATAATATAGTTTCTTTGCTGGTAACAAACTTCACAAAATATAAATTATGAAATTTGCTCTCAATATATTTCATACATCTTTTTAAAAAACAATTATTTAGGCAAGAACCGAAACTAACTTTAAAAACTTTCTTCCTAGAGCATTACTATTGTCTGGAAACAATTAAACACACATTACAGTGACTGGCTCAGGGTTTTTGGGCTGAGTTAAAGTTATTACCAGTGATATATGTTTAAACCACAAACTAAATTGGTAAAATCTACAAAACCAACAACATACTGCTGATTAAATATAATAGGTTTAATAACGTTAGGGATCTAAATAAGACCATTATACTGCAAAAGGTAGTAGTACTGAAACCTAATCTCAATGCTTTCATGTTTGTTAATGTGTTTATGCAATGCTTACATTATGTCGGCCTTATACTACTTTCTATTCATATAATTTACTCTACTTTCCCTCCTGAATAATGTGTGGAAAACAGTTGATTTGCCATTGTATTGGGGAAGGTGAAACCTGAATGTAGTGCTGCTTAGTTCAGTAAAATTTTAACACAAGGTAAGATTTTTTCCACTAAAAGTGCGTTTATTCAACGTAATAGTAGCAATTTGCATTGTGAGTCTCAAAACCATTGGATGAATTGTGTTACAGTGGAATCAAAATTGCATGATTAGATTTTTCTTAAATAGCCACTTGTAAGTAAAACTGCTTCCTAAAAGAAGATGTCCCAAAAAAAACAATGTAAGACTTCCGTTAATGATTCTGAACAGCAGAATACTGATACAAGAAGTACAGCTCTTCAGCGCTTCCGAGCTTAAATTTAACAAAATGTGTGTGTTGCCCACAAGATGGCACTGTGGGTTCATCATTAGCACATGCAATGTCTGTCCTATTTGTACAGCAGTAAAGGGAATGCTGACTAGTGCATTTGATCATTAAAAATGGAAAGCTAATGCTCGTACACACAGTAATCACTAAGTACTTTGCCTTGGCTTTAAAAGCTCTTGGGTTGCTAACATCGGGTGGTCCAAACTACAGCACAGAGTTCTTACTTCGGCGGCCTATATTTCCCCTGCCTCTCTTCTTCCTCCTCCAGCACACACAGCTGACGATGACCGTGCTGATGATAACAGTGGCCACTACAGCGATGGCAATGAGGGCGATCAAAGTATCGTGAGAAGTTGTTTCCGTCTCTCCTTGGCCTCCACTGGTGACCTTCTCGTGTTCTGATGTCGGGGTAGTCTCAACCGCGGGCGAGGAAGTGCTTAGTCTACTTGGAGGAGTGTTGGGTGCTCTCCTCATCTCTGTGGAAGTCAACACAGGGTTCTCTGTAGAGCTGCGAGGCAGTAAGTTCTCATCTGCCAGTTGAGCGATTATCTCACCGTTGAGACTGAAAGGTGTTTCGCAGACTATAAGGGTTTGGTTGATCTTCGATGTATGCTTTTTCAGCCAGTCTCTCAGTGGCAAGATGTCCCCGTCGCACCTCCAGGGGTTCTGGTGCAGGAGAACTTCCTTTGCTACAGCGAGGGCATCCAGACTCTCCTGTTTCAGGTTGGGAAAGGAGTTATTATGCAGGTCTATCTGTCCCAGGCTGCTCTGGCCTTGCAGAAAACCCGACGGTAGGGAGCTGATGAAGTTGTGCTCTAAGGAAATGTTGACCAGACTTGGCAAACCTTGGAAAAGCCCAGGTTTCAGGGTTGTGAGCAGATTGGTGTGCAGGGATATCTCTCCCAGCTGCTGCAACCCTCCAAAAGCTCCTGTGGACACAGAGCTGATCTGATTGCGACTGAGCACCAGCAGACGCAGCTGAGTCAGGTTCCTGAATGCGCCATCTTCCACGCGTCTCAGCCTGTTGTCATACAGCCACAGCTCCTGCAGGGCCATGGGCCCAAACACTCCTGGTCCAAGGCTCTCCAACTGGTTTTCATACAGGGAGATCTGGGAAAGAAGGGGCAAGTTCAAGAAGATCCCTTGCGGGAAAGACGTGAGCCGGTTTCGGGAGAGGAACAGCTTCTGGAGTTTCAAAGTCTTGGAGAACAGGTCATAGTGGAGATGGGTGATAAGATTGTCGTTTAGGGATAGTTCCTCGAGGTTGCCAAGGTCATCCAAACTGCCAAGGGGGAGTTCCTCTAACAGGTTTTTATTTAGCCGTAGGATGTTCAACTTAGAAAGCCCATTGAATGTCTCTCTGGGCAGTTGACTAATATTGTTTCTCGAGAGGAAAAGGTGCTTCAGCTCAGTGAGAGAGTGAAAACTTCCTACAGGCACAGAATTGAAACGGTTCTTACTGAGATCGAGGTTTTTCAGTGCTGCCAACTGGGAAAACCAGTTAGGGCGGAGTACGAGGAGCTTGTTGCCGTTCAGATTCAGAGTCTCAAGCTTCTGCAGATTTTGGAACGCGGTCTCAGGGAGATCTTCCAGCTCAGTGCCAGTAAACCCTATGTTATTTATGTCCGGAGTGGAATTAAATGTGCCAGCGCGCACTTCCCTCAAAACAGTGTCTTTAATCAGAAGGATAGTGAGGGTGTTAGAAAAATCATGCAAGTCCTCTGGTTTCAAGAGATGGATACTGCAACTGTCGAAGAAGAGAACTGTGGTAGATGAGGGAAGAGATATGGGGAAGTCTGAGAGGCCCCTGCAGAGGACTTTGTCTTTTATACATTGGCACCCACCCGGACACGCCCAAACAACGGCGTGGATGGAACAGAGAAGTAGGAGAACGCACAGTGTCAAGGACGGGTCCATTATTTAACCTAGAAAAAGAAGAAAAGACACGGCTATGTTACATTTTGTTACGATGAAATAGATTTACATGGATGACACAGGGCCGTGTGAGCGTCCCATGGTCCTCACACACTAAATAAATACAGATAATTTGGTCTGCTGAGGTGCACTAATTTGAACACATCCCTGGAAGTGCAGGAGTACAAGCGCTGAGCTTTGCACATGTGCATGCCACCATCCTTGTGTAAAAGCTGACTGGACCACAAAACAACAGAGATAAAGCACTGAAACACACGACAAAACGTAAATGTTTGCAGCTCTGGAAAGTAGTTTAAAGGTCAGGTTGTAGGCCGTGTCTATTGATGATAAGGTGCAAACTTGTATAAAATAAGCTCTTGTTTAAAATATTCAGGAAAGCCACGGGGAGAATCTTTGCATTTGGTGTTTTCACTTCAGCGCACTACAGGACTTGATGTACATTAATAGTTACTTTTCCAGGACAGTAAAAGAAGTGACTGTGTTTTTTTTTCCTCTCATTGAAAGAACAGCCAAAATAGATTATTTTATTACTGCATTTGAAATCATGACCATAATAAGGCAGTTACACTGAAGGCAACTATTATTAGTAAGAGTGAAGCCTCGGCATTCCTGAATTTAAAACTTTGTGAAATTGCTTCAGCTTTGCACTTTGTTTCCTGTGGCTTCAATAAGATTGCCAACAGTTGGCTGGTACACCACCTTGCTTAGAAACCTTTTGGCACTAAAACTATTTATTCAGGACTGTTTTTCAACACCGCGTTTGGAGCTCACGTTTAAAGTTTGCTGCAGAATGTTAAAATCTTTTGCACACAGTGTTTGGTTTACTGACACAAGCCAAAGTTATCTCAGTGTTGTGTCTGCGGTGCATCTAAAAAACACGTTTGAGGCTTTGGCGGAGGGGATGCCCGCTGTTTGTTATGGCACACGAGGCTCCGACAGAGAAGCGCTGCCAACTTAAAGACCCACTTCTCCATACAAATCCATTTAAAGTTCTGCAACGTAATGCTGGCAAGCATGAGTTGTTGCTCAGTAGCTGAGATTTATTAGGGTGCAGGGAGTCTTTCAGAGGAAGTAACTTTCTAAAGAGACCAGAATGTCCATCGATTGAGCCAGAGGAACCAGATTTGTTTTCTTTCTTTTCATTCACTTTT